>CM066035.1:437086738-437777839 GCA_033557465.1 Ichthyophis bannanicus
CTGGCACGGCCACTGCAACATAGGCCCTGTCAGATGTAGCAGGCATGGACTTCCAAGGGAAATCAGCACATCTGTGGTAACACAGTGGTGCAGTGCACACAGACAGTGTGTGCAGTGTAGCAAAAAGGTCACAGGTTCAAAGCCCAGCTGGGGCTAATGCCAATCCTGACCACATATTTTCCACACAACTAAAACAATGTTAGTAAGGGCAATCCTTTATTGCTGGGGATATACGCATGGGTCAGACGCCTATCTTTTACACCACCAAGCACCGACACCAGGACCCAGGGGCAGTTTTACCTAGAGCAGAGTTCTCCACAAATGCAGGTCTGGAGGGACCACACACCATTCAGGTTCCATGCTGCCACTCATACAAATAAACCGTGCTGTAATAGCTATGCACCACCCCCATGGAAGTAGATGTAGATCATGGCATATTCATGAGGGACAGCAGGAAACCCCCAACCAGTGTATTGCAAAACCTGGACTGGATTTGGGAAACCTCTGCGTACAGCCAGCAGCCAACAGGGGAACAGACACACCCCACACCACACACCCAACAGGGCCCCATTGGCCAATGCCTCCTGGTGAGGAGGACATTGGGGCCCTGCGGCCATCTCCCAAAATACCAGCACTTGCATACCTTAGCAAATGTCAACTTTTTTTTACACCAGGGGTATATAGGTACACAGCTCTCAAACGTTTGCTATGAAGTACTGGCAGATAGATATCCCTACGTTACGCACAGTCTGCTCTATGAGACTCCATCATCCTCTCTATCTGATGTCTGCGGTGTGTGCGTCAGGTATTGGCCCCTGACAGTGTTTACCACCCTAGGGAGGGACCCCCAATGGTATTGCATACCAGACCCATGCCTGTACGGTGCCCAGGACTGGTTGGTGGGGGCAAGGATTCTGGAAAACCCCTCTATAGTAGCACAATGCTGGCATACGTGTGGGGAGTGTGTGTCTGTCTATACAGTGTGTGTGGCTGCAAACACTGTCCACAGTTTGGGCCTGATGAGGTTGCAATAATGAGCAGCATGGTACATGGGTTATAGCTCAGACAGGGTGGGCTGGCCAGGATGCATCTGAACAGTGGCATAGGGCACTGGCAGGGACATTGTAGTGGCCGTCCACCACCTCCACAGACAGGGTGAACCTCTGTATGTGCTGCTGGGCTTTCACTCCACCCTGACTGTTGCAGTGATGGCAGCATGGGCTTAGGCACCCCAATAGTGCTTCATCCCCCGTTATTTGCACTTTCCTCATTGTGATATATATGGGTCAACCTGTTGGGGCCTAGGTCACAGGATGGTATCTGCTATGTGTGTGCTGCCATTCCAGTTGTGGGTGCAGGCATTTCCAGTGGGCCTAACCAGCAGACTGTTCACGCTGGTATGTGCCCTGCTGGAGTGCCTTGCAGGGTCGCAGTGGCTGATGGCTTGATGCAGGGGAATATCAGGATAGTGGTGAGGGTGCATCAGATTAGCATATCCAGTCATGACTGTCTGTCTGATATTGTGGTCTGGGGTGTGGTGTTGGGGCTGCTTGGAATGCCCGTGTTTTAGGGGTATGTTCCCCAACAGGACGGCGGGTTGATGGTCCACTCTACTGCCATCATCGGGGGGGGGGGGGGGGGGTGTATAATGTTTGGGGATTGTTGATAGGAGACCCTTGGCCTGATTTGCCACCCTCAGCTGGGGGGGGGGGGCTTGGTTTGGTACATCGCACACCTACCGGAGTCTCGCCCTGGGGGTTTCCCCTGACCTGAGACCGTACAGAAGATATCCAAGGTGTGACCTGCAGAAGGGAAACTCACAGATTATGGACTGTTTTGGAGCTCTGCCATGGCCTCTCTCAGCTGTGGACTGGTCCAGGGCGCCTCATCGCACACTCAAGGTGATTTGCACAGTTGCCCGCACAGTGTGACTGTGTGTAGCTACTCTGTGCCAAATTAAACACAAGGTCAGTACCTCACGACCAGGCCAAGGTGCTGTGTGGGTGCACACGGGACAACGTCCCCCTACCAGGCCGGGGAGCTGTTGGGGTGGCAGTTCCCCATCTCTGTGTTCATCTGTGGACAGCGATTTGCATGTGCAGTGCATCACTGGGTATGGGTGGCCTAAACCCTATCCTGGTTTCCCACAGCCAGACTGTCTGTGTTTTTGGTGACATGCAGGGCTAGTCTGGCAGCCAGCTATAGGGGCTTGCTGGCAACTATGTAGCTGTAGCCCTAATGGTTACCCTGCTATGTTCACTGCCTGTGGAAGGCCAGCGGTGTTTTTTTGGGTAATGGGTTCGCAGCCCACAGTGGGTTTTTTTGATAGGGTTGTCCAAAGCTTTTTTAGAATGTATGTACATATGTTGTTGCCATCAAACACACCCTCAGTGTACCTGTACCCATAAGGTGCCTCTGGGGTGGACTTATTAGGGCACCCTATAGGGCACATTATGGTTGCCGTCATATAAGGGTGCACAATACATTATCCTGTGACGCAACAGATATTCTGCCCTATAGTGGACATTTTTCCACAAGGGTGCCTTGCGAGGACAGTGAACTTTAACATGTGCCTTATTGGGCCGCCTTATGTTAACACGCTTGTGAGTGCGTTTGCTAGTAGTGATAACTGACATAAACTTGTGCCTTTTGCCCCCTACAGCACTCATCCCACATACTACACACTGCCTCACCACAGGTTGTGTTTGTCTTCATTGGGCACTGTGGGGGATTGAACCCCCTGATCTCTGCACCATTGGTCAACGTGTCTTCCCCATTGCGCTGTGGCTCTGTTCCTATGCTTGGGCACTCAGATTGCGCATCCGCCCTTATGCCGCCCAAACCTAAACAGTGCACCGCCTTTGTAGTTGGTCGCCTGAGATTAACAGTGCACCGTCCTTATGCCGCCCAAAATTGATACAGGCAACCGCCTTGTTTGGATGCCGCCCAAAATTAATGTATGTTTGTTTTGCTTTTTGGCGCGCCTCGTGACTTTATAGTTTGCTATTTTAGTTTTCCTCACGAAAGTAGTCGATTACCCCGGTTGATTACAGTTAATGCCTCAGCCACGGCCCTTTTTGTTGTGCACAATGGGCCGAAACTTGAACCCATGGCAGCTGCACACACAGTCAGTGTTTTTACCATGTGTACTATGCCCCCTATGCTCCTTTGTGTGGCACATCAGGACGGCCCATCTTGTAGCATGCCTGCATTCGCATATTGTGTTTTGTAGTCCTCTTTTTTTATAGAGGTCGCAATTCGCACCCGAGCAAATGTGCGATAGACCCATTACAACCCGTTTTTTTGTCTTTTATCTGCCCTGAACCTCCCCACTCCGTTACTATGGCATCAGGCCACACTACCGGCGCCCGATCGGGGGCCCGCAACCCCGACATTAGGACATGTTCACCGCGAGTAAACCTTAGTTTATTTCGACCCCTCATAGTTTTTAAGTTCAATATATCTCGCTATTTGATATTCATTAGGTTTCATAGCTAGAAATCATTACTGTAAACTCTAAATTAGTCATCATTTTTACCCACCACCAGCAGGTTTTTGTTCCTTGTACTCCAGAATCACATGATGCGGATTATGCAGCCAATTCAAAAACGTTTCTTCAGCCTGAGGTGCCCGAAGGAGAACACTAAGCTCTGCCTTTTCTGAACGTAGCAGCCATTCTCCACAGGCCACAAATTCCTATAAAGCAATACTCTGTTGCATCCGTCTCCTATTTTCCAGTCTGTCCCCAGTGGTCACGTCGCACACACACCAATTTTTCTTCACCGCACCCACACACACACACACACACACACCCCACACAACACAAAATCTTTCTCTCATGTAGGAGGCAGGTCGGATTGTACAATAACAGATTAAACTCTGCATTTTTATCATAAAGCCTTTCAATCTGGATTAACCTGACTTTCCGCAAGTCTTTATGTTCTTCTCCATCTTTCTTTGGAGTTGTAAAGAAAAAAAGAAAGGGGCCGTGAATGTATAACTGCTACGTCTGCTTAACAATGCCCATTTTCTGAGATACCTTAACCCATGTAGTGTCACACAGAGCGAGGCAGAGGCAGGAGAAAGGACTTGAGGATGGAAACTTTCCATGTGTCTACATGAAATGCCATGGGGGTTTGTCTAAGCTTATCTGGTGGTCTCTTGGTTATGAAATAATAGAAAAGTCGGAATCAATGCTGCGCGTGAACCCTACAAAAAAGTCCTGTGTTTTCTTTTTGTTCTTAGAGCAGCATGTTGCTCTTTCCTGCCTTTGCCCACTGGACCCCGATGACAGAAAGGAAACCTTGTCTAGAGAAATCTGTACGATGAGGTCATTACTAAATAACCTTTCTTTTGTGACACTCTGCTATAGTACCTAAAATGTGCAATTCATTCCAGGCTCATGCAGGGCTTTTCCTTATTAGTGTTTTAATATTTCATTTTACTTTGATTTCCCATTGTAATCCCAAATAGCTATTTTGCTGAATTCTGCAGCAGTTTTTTTTAATGAAACAACATTATATGAAAACGTTATAGCTATTAATTCATGATGCAAAAATCATTTAGAGTATGATTTACTAGTTTTCCTTTCCATGGACCTAGAATCAAGCCCCAAAGTTACTATTTCTGCATTGAAAAAAGTCTTTAGAAACATTTATTTTTTCCTTTCTCTTAGTCTGGGTTTCTATTATCAGATGTATTTCTTCAGAGTAATCTAAAATAGTAGTTTAAGTTCTTAATGAATTTATTAAAACAGTATAGTGCTTAAGTTCCTATATTTTTCTTTATTCTAGGTTTCTTTTTCTTAGATGGTCTACATTTCTTGTACTACGTATACTATTACTGTTACCATGCGAGAACGTCAATGTATCGCGCAATAATGTGCCTTGCGGTGTTAAGCTGCGCAGAGGTGGAGTAAGGCTTCCAGAGGGCGGAGTACGGCTCCCCAGGGCCAGAGAGCAGGGGGTCAATGGGCAGAGAGTGGGTGGGGAGAGGCTCCATGCACACTAACGCCGTGAAATGAAGGTCTGAAAATTAGCGCCAGTGAAAACCTCGCGCTAGAGGCACATTTGCAGGAGAGAGAAACCAGTTCAGTCAGCAATGTACAGCAAAGGCAGGGAGACCCAGAAAAGTGATAGGAGTGATACAAGTGCAGCAGTAGCATAGTGGCCAAGAACGGAGAGAGAACGACAGAGCGTCTGCAAATGGGGCACAGGGGGCTGAAGGCGGGACATGCAAGTGGGGCACAGCTGGGACACAGGGTGGACCAGGCAGATGCCTAGGTGGCACATAGGAACACAGAAACATAAAAACAGCTAGACATCAACTGACCAAGGGCAAACATGCCCACGAATGTGTGTCATACATTGCCCCAATGGACATCAACCAACAGGTATCCCAAAGGCCACCGAACATTGGAGGCAGTGCGGTGGGGAAGCATGCATGTCCAAGTAGGCCCCCCCACCCAAGAAACCACACCATAGGCAGCTTCCTAACAGCACACTAGATGAGCTGCGACTGTGCACCACCAACACAACCGGCAGAACAGATGGTAGCGAAGGGGTGCTGGCGTTGGAGGGGCAGTGGTATCTGCCCACAGCAGACCAAGGCCAAGCCCTGTCCAGGTGGGTGGCATGCAGTACAACAGACAAGTTCTGTCAGACGAACAGTCATGGTACCCCCTGGGAAGGAGCTCCTTGTGTGGTAACAGTTTGGTGCAGTACATACAGTCAGTGTCTACAGAGGCAGAAAGTCACATGGTTCAAGCCCCAGCTGTGGCTCCTGTAGACCATGTCCAAATATTTTACTCTACAGAGAACTACACAATAATAAAGGTGCACTCCCCAGAGCAGATGTTGGCAACCCCAGTTCCGGCGGGCAAACACCATTCAGGTTGTCAGGCTGTCCAAACTAAAATATGCATTAGATGCATTGAAGGAACTGCCCCCATTGTATGCAAATGTACCTCATGCATATTCAGTAGGGACAGACTGACAACCTGAATCCTGTCCGAACCACCAGGACTGGACTTGTAAACCTCTACCCCAGAGCATCGCCCAACAGGGGCACAAACACCCACACCCAAAGCTCCACCATCCAAAGTATAATGAAACAGGCAGGCTGTTGTTGTGTCCTGCGCCTAGCACCCAGCCCCCCACTACTAGCACTTGCATACCTTAGCAATGCCGTCATAAACATGGAAACACATCCCATATATATCAAAAGGTAGCCATGATCAATGTCAAGATAAAAAATCTTAACTTAAACACAACTCTATAACCGAGATCCATCATAGCAACCTCACTGATTTTATGTGGTGTGTACCCCCTCATCCATATATGACTGTATTTACCACCCTGGCAGAGTGTCCCTAACAGTATTGATTACCCTACCAATGCCTGCATGAAGCCCATGACTGGTGATGCACACAGGGCTGCCAACCACTGCTATCATTGCATAATGCTCAAATAGGTGTGGTAATCTGTGTATGTGTGTCCATGTTTTTTGTGGCCGCACACGCCCCACTGAGCCCCAATGTTTGCACTGTTTTCCATTGTCCCACCTCCAATGTGCATAATGATGAGCAAGGTATTGTGGGTTTGGCCCTACAGGGCCATTTATCCAGGATGCATCTGCATAGGGCATAGGGCAGTGACTGGGATATTGTAGTGGGCAAACTGCCATCTGCACAGACAGGGTGGCCAAGCAGGTCATGCTTGGAGGGCACTCACTCTGATGGAGCAGTGACCATGGCATCTCAACCTTCCCACCTATTGCCATACAATGTGTTCAACAGTGATTTAAGTGTGTTCCTTTTTCTGGATCCATTCACTAACATAACTGCTTGGTGTTGGTGCAATTATCCCACATCTGGGTGCACATTGTTTCTCTGGGAGCATGCACTAAACATGGGCTAGCACACTGTGTGCAGTCAGCATGTGTCTGGCTGCAACACCTTGCTGGGTACAGCAGGTGCATGTTGACTGTGGCCTCTGCTGGTGAATGGCAGATTGTGGTGGGTGGCAGCTGAGCTGATCATGTCTGTCACCTGTATGGCTATGGCCCTGTTACAGGTATCTGCATCAACTGTCAGGTTCCCCAAAAGAAGGTGTTTTTTGGTTCCACAGCCTGTCATCATGTTGCAGTACTGCGCCTTCTGGGAATGTTCAGAACGTGAGTATGTTGGGGCCAGATCATGTCCTCCACCCTGACCCAGAGAGGGGCTGGTTTGATAGTACATCATCATCATATGAGTCCACACCACACCATGCTCCTGAGAACAAGTGACATGGCAAGCACACTGGCTATGCACCTGTTTTGGTTGCATCACGGTCTACAAGGGGCAGACATGACTGTCAAACACAAACAGGGCATTTGCAGGCATCTCTGCAAATACCTCTCACACCATAGCACTGATGGAGACCTTCAGCAAAGCCAGCACAGGCAACTCGGGTACTGCGGACCTAGTTCTGGCCACCCCACCTCACCCTCAGGGTGATCACAGTACACGCTCAATGGCAGGGACACGCACGGTCAATCCCCCCTACCAAGCTGACATGCTGTAGAGGTGCATACCCCATCTGGGGAGCAGATGTAGACCGCTGCTCTGCTTGTGAATTGCATTATGGGTACTGTTGTCTCTATCCTATCCTGGTTACCATAGCAGACAGTATGTCGGGACCTGCGTCCTGTCTGTGGCCAACCATTGGTATGAAAAACCCCATAGTGATATAGTACAATGTTTAATAGAATGTCCTCAGTGGCATACGTCATGGTTGCAATCCCACAGTGGGCTCCATGTATGTTTGGGTCTCCCCTACCCCGTGCAGCACCTTATAAAATTTGTGGGATGACTTGCACTCCTTCTGAAGCCAGCCATTCATGGGATAAACACATGTTGTTGTAGCATAATGGTGGTCAATCAAGTCAGGGTCAGACGTCATGGGTCCAATCCCTCAGTGGTCTGTCCTTAGTAAGATTGTCAGAGGCAACTCCCTTGTAGGCCTGTAACAAACACACATATGGTGTTAAACATGTTTTAATGGGAATATTGTTTTAATGTATAAATGAAAATAGCACCCTCACCTCATTTGCCAACGGTAATGTGGCCTGGAAACTGCCTTAGCTGGGGTCTTCCCTATCCCAGTAAGCACAGCAGGAATGTATGTGCATCAACGTGCAGGTGTTGTGTAGCCAGCCCTAGCTATGGCAATGGCCATAGAGGCATAGCACACTGGTTAGTACAATGACTATGTAGCCAGCTCTCATGGGTTCAAATCCCCAGTACAACAACATCAGGAAGAGTGTCTGAGGTTCCACCTTTTTGCATGGCTGTAACAGACACATCTCTGTAGTGTGCGGGTAACGGCAACATACCCACTCACCCTAGTCCTGTAGACTACAGTGGCGCAGAGTTGGGCCGTAGAGGGTGCTGCAAGCTAATGTCCCCGCTGGCCCATGCCAGGGAGACTCATCCCCCTTAACGTAAACCGCACTTCACCAAGTAAATTAACAAATGGTGGTGTTGTGGCGGCGAGATCAGGTGTATGGGGACTGGAGAAGCGGCCCATACCATTAGCGGCACGTTTCACTGTTCTGAGAAGAATACTATTACGTGTTCTGGTGTCAAAATCCCACGTGTGCTGTGCGCTGCAATTGCGCCAGGTAGCACATAGTACCGTGAGATGCACATGTACATGCGTGACACAGCGCATGCACCATGTGCGTCATCGAGCCGTCATGCATGCGTCGTGTCACGCAAGTACACGTGCTCTCTAGAGAGAAAAATGGACAGCCGTTCATGGAAGCCCGCATTATCCTGGAAGGAGCTCAGGATCCTGTGTGAATTAATCTGCACGAGACAGAGCCGTCTGTTCCCGGGCGCATTAAAAAGGCAGGACCTTGCACGGGTGAGGAGGGCATGGGTGCGTCTCACCAGGCGTACAACCGATCTGCCGACTACCCATGTGAAGTAAGTGTATGGGGACAGGTCACACAATGGCGGTTGTATAACACAATATACAGCAAGCATCACATATCATACATGCAGAACACGGTGGAAATACCAGTCTGTGGGCCAAGCTGTTGCCACTGTAGATGCGTATGGTGTGGATTGCAATCCTGCCCTATCCCCAGAAGGCCCCTAGTCCAGATCACACGGGTCTATTACACATCCTGGTGTTATGTTACCTGTGTGTGTTGCGGTCCTCAAATGTGCTCTATCCCCAGGAGGAGTCACACAAGGTTACAGAGGTCTAGCATAGATCCTGGTGTTAGGTTAACTGCATCTGTTTCAGTCTCACAGCTCTGCCTAACCCCAGGAGGCCCTAGGCATGATGACAGAGGTCTATTAGAGATCCTGGAGTTAGGTTTAAATGCATCAGTTGGGGTTTCACAGGCCTGTCCTAATCCCAGGAGGCCCTGGACCTGATGACAGAGGTCTATTATAGCTCCTGGTGTCAGGATACCTGCATCAGTTGGGGTGTCACAGCTCTGCCCGAACCCCAGGAGGCCCTGGACCTGATTACAGAAGTATATTATAGATCCTGGTGTCAGAGTAACTGCATCAGTTGGGGTTCAGAGCTCTGCCCTAACCCCAGGAGGCCCTGCACCTGATGACAAAGGTCCATTAGAGATCCCAGTGTTAGGGTACCTGCATCTGTTTCATTCTCACAGCTCTGCCCTAACTCCAGGAGTGCATGGACCTGATTACAGAGGTCTATTATAGATCCTGGTGTTAGGTTAAGTGCATCAGTTGGGGTTCACAGCTCTGCCCTAACCCCAGGAGGCCCTGCACCTGATTACAGAGGTCCATTAGAGATCCTGGTGTCAGGGTAACTGCATCTGTTTCATTCTCACAGCTCTGCCCTAACTCCAGGAGTGCCTGGACCTGATGACAGAGGTCCATTAGAGATCCTGGTGTCAGGGTACCTGCATCTGTTTCATTCTCACAGCTCTTCCCTAACTCCAGGAGTGCCTGGACCTGATTACAGAGGTCTATTAGAGATCCTGGTTTTAGGTTAAGTACATCAGTTGGGGTTTCACAACTCTGCCCTAACCCCAGGAGTCCCTGGACCTGATGACAGAGGTCTATTATAGCTCCTGGTTTCAGGGTATCTCCATCAGTTGGGGTGTCATAGCTCTGCCCTAACCTCAGGAGGCCCTGGACCTGATTACAGAGGTATATTATAGATGTTGGTGTCAGGGTAACTGGATCAGTTGGGGATTCACAGCTCTGCACTAACCCTAGGAGGCCCTGCACCTGATAACAGAGGTCCATTAGAGATCCTGGTGTCAGGGTAGCTGCATCTGTTTCATTCTCACAGCACAGCCCTAACTCCAGGAGTGCCTGGACCTGATTACAGAGGTCCATTAGAGATCCTGGTGTCAGGGTACCTGCATCTGTTTCATTCTCACAGCTCTGCCCTAACTCCAGGAGTACCTGGACCTGATTACAGAGGCCCATTAGAGATCCTAGTGTCAGGGTACCTGCATCAGTTTCAATTCTCACAGCTCTTCCCTAACTCCAGGAGTGCCTGGACCTGATGACAAAGGTCTATTATAGATCCTGGTGTTAGGTTAAGTGCATCAGTTGGGGTTTGCACAGCTCTGCCCTAACCCCAAGAGGCCGTGGACCTGATGACAGAGGTCTATTATAGATCCTGATGTCAGGGTAACTGCATCAGTTGGGGTTCACAGCTCTGCCCTAACCCCAGGAGGCCCTGGACCTGATGACAGAGGTCTATTATAGAGCCTGGTGCCAGGTTACCTGCATCAGTTGGGGTTTCACAGCTCTGCCCTAACCTCAGGGGGCCCAGGACCTTATCACAGTGGTTTATAGCCCAGCTAGGTGTGTTGATGCATGCACCTGTTGCATTCAGCCACAAATGCCCTTATTCACAGGAGGCCCTAGTTGTGATCACATAGGTAGAGTAGACATACTGGTGTTATGGTAGTGGCTCCTGGTGAGTGTTCAGGCCACCTAATCCCCGTGCAACACAAGAACACATCATACATGTTACAATACAGATATGGTGGCATGGCGTGTGTGTCTGCAGATTTGTGTAGGTCAAGCAAACACACAGATGTGTGCCGGACCACACAGGGGGTCAAGAAACACATCCCCTGTAGACCAGCATACCTACCCCACACATGACATGGTGCCGCCATGTAATGCAAGGACAGCATAGGAACTGGGTAAGGGTGGTCCGGTGGGTTGCCCAAAAGGATACGTAGGAGGCACCCTACACATGCCCAGATCCACAGCCACACATGCAGGTGGCGCAGGCAACAGGTAGCAGAGGACCCCATGGGCATGAGCAGCAGCAGCACCCTGCTGCTCGCAGTGATGTGTGATATGCGTTGGGTACCCACCAGAGATATCTGGCCCTTAATGTTCCCACCCATTGCATTCTCCCCCAGGTGGAGGACCTACGGAAAAAGGGACAGGAGTTGCAAGCTGCACTGCCCGGATGTCCTCGACTGGCTACAAAAGAGGGCACTGCAGCAATGTGGCAGTGAGTGTTGCAGCCCCTGCAGCGCAGTACAGCATGTCACAGTGGGCCAAGAGCCTATGGGAGGCCACACTATGCTTATGTGGCATTGTAATTGCATGATGGTGTGCTAATGACTGTTCTTCCCCCACAGAGGATGCTGCTGCTGGTGAGGGGACATCAACTCAGGGCCCCCCACAACACGCCCCACAGCTTCAGTCCAGCTGGTGGAGGAGGAGGAGGAGGCAGAGGAGGAGGAGGAGGCAGCAGAGGCGGAAGAGGATGACAGGGACATGGAGGGGGTGGAGGGTGGGGGGGGCGGGAGGGAGGGAGGGGAAGGTGAGGGTGTGTTTGATGTTTTGGGGGTGAGGAGGAGGAGGAGGAGAGTGGGGAGGGGGCAAGGGTGGGTGGGAGGTACCAGGAGGGGGAGGAGGGGGTGGGAAGGAATACAGGACAGCACAGGGCACTGTGGGTCCTTTCCAGATGTCGCATGTGTGCGGCGATGGTGCCCGTCTGGGTATAGCTACGCCACCCATTGCCACAGACAGGGTCCACACACATGCCACCACACAGACACCGGGCACCTTGCATGTATGTGGTGGCAGGTGCGTCCGGGACCTGTATATGGCAATGGATGGCATGCTGCAATGCCAGTGGGTCCAGGACTGCACCATCCAGTGGCTGGCAGGCTCCATTCAGTTGATGGCTGCCGATATGCACATGCAGCTTGCGGCTGGTATGGGCGGTGCATCTCGACAGCCATCCCATGATGGGTGTCCTAAGAGCGTGTGATGGTCCCTGTGGCGCCCACACATGTGCCCTGTGCTGTCCTGTCTCCCGGGACCCCAACATGTGGGTTGCAGATGACATTTTAGCTTTGTTTTAGTGCCATCAAGTCAGTGTGACTCATAGCAACCCAGCTACTTCTGGGTTTTCAGGGCAATGTGTTACCGGAAGTAGAATGGCAGCCTCTTCTTCTGAGGCAATGGAGGGTAAAGTTACTTGCCCAAAGCCACAAGGCATGCCAGTGGGAATCAAACCCTTGATCCTCTGGGTACTAGGCAGTTGCTCTAAACACTAGACTACTCCTCCAACAGATGACTGTACCTTATCTAATGTTGTATTTAAATACAGTTTGGTCAATACATCCCAATGGGTCATGTGTCTCCCTTACAGACAAACTAGTGAAGTGAGCATGGGACATGTGTGTAGATCCCTATGTGTATGTGTGGTAGACATAGGTAACATACATGGACCGTCTGCACACTCAGATTTTGAGACATATGCTTTGTCAGGTTTGTGCTACCTGTTTTTTGAGGACAGATATGTTTTGGCTATACCTTCATGACTGGTGTGCGTTTGGGCTGTCATCATGCCCTGCCTACTGTCTACATGCACACATATGTGAAAAAGGCATTTGGACCATACAGCAGAATGTGGGGGGTGTGGGGATACTGCATAGTACACACCATGCACCTACTGCATATTATCTGTACTGCTCATCATCTGTGGGGTGACCAGTGACTTGTACGCAACATGTGGGTAGCTGGCCTACTCAATGTGGTTTCAGTTTGTTCACTGTAAAACAACTAGCTTCATATCATGACACACAGTATACAGGACATGTCCAGTAACTTTCCAAAATAAAATATATGTCTTTATCGCACATTTGTCTCTGCTACTGATTCAACACACTGACTCATGTATTTTTTGTTTAACTGGTGATGTGCATGGCCCACCTGTGCTCACATTCTGTACAGTGGCAGCTGTCTGACACATCATGGTGTTATGGGTTCCCATATACACATTCCTTTTATGGAACATATTGCACAGTCCCTTGTAGTGGTGGTTTGGGATAGTGGTTACAGACATGCATTGGAGCACCATAGGTTGCAGGTTTGATTCCCACATACTTTTTCCTTTTAACCTTGTGCTGTGCTAACCTTACCTTAAGCTGGCTGCAGCTTTGTCAGCTCTCCTTTACACCCTTCCATCACTTCTTTGTACAGCATAGTGTCCTTTCTGCAGCCTATGTGCCACATATTTGCTATTACATATGGCTATTCCTTTGTACTGTCCATGTGGCTGGTATGCTTGGGTGACTGTTATTGCTGTTGTTGAGCTGATCTGTCCAAGCTTCTGTTTGCCGGTTCAATTCTCACATGCTCCTTTTCAGTACTATTCCCCATTTTGCCCTGCTACATACAGCATCTCCTTTTCCTTTCTCTTTTGCATGCTGTTTGGACTGCCTAACACTTTGTTGTGTGTGTGCATATGTTGCTGTCGTCCCAATTGCAGACTGTGATATGCGCTGTGCACAGCTCTTTTACATGTGCATTACATTATGGTTACTGTTGCGGTTGCCTTTTCCTGACACACAGCAGGTTTTTGGTGTGGGGCCATGCAGTGTTGTTTGACTCATGTTGGTGGGGTAGGCATACCGGTTTTTTGTATTAAATTATGTGCTAGTGGTCATGGGTTCATTCCCACAGAGGGCCTCCTTTAGTCAGAATGTGCAGCCCAACTTCCTTTTGAGGCTGTGTCAGGCAGACATATATTGGAGACCACCCTCACCTCATTTGTGTGACCTATGGTGCCCTATACAGTACCTTGCCTGTGCTTTTACCCTGCCCAGTATGCACAGCAGATTGTTGGTGTGGTGACCTGCAGTTGTTGTGAGGCCAGCCATTGCTATGATGGCTACCTTAGAGCATAGCATAGTGGTTAGTACAGTGACTTTGTAGCCACTGGTCATGGGTTTGATTCCTGTGTGTTTTTGGTTTTTTCTGCCTGTCCTACACAACTATGGAGGAGTAGCCTAGTGGTTGGGGCAAGGTACTTCAGGCCAGAAGGTCAGGGGTTCAAATCCCACTAGAGGACAGCAACCTTGGGCCAGAAGGACTAGGGTTTCTAGTTTCCACAGGTGCTCCTTGTGGTCTTGGGCAAACCACTTAACCCTCCATAGCCCATGTTCCCTCTAAAATAGTTATCTCCAAGTTATAATACCCTGTTCAATGTAATTTCAGTTTGTTCAATGTAAACCGCACTGATGCAGAATAGCACAGTATATAAGAGAATGTAAATAAATAAAACTATTTTTCCTTCCTCTGACAGTCATATCTGTGCAGATGTGTGTGGCGACACATTATAGCCTCATCACAGTTGCCAAGCATCCTTATTTCTGTCTATCTGTCTCTGCCAGCTGTGTGGCATCATGCCCTAATGTGCGGACTACAGCCCCATGTCCTGCACTGTGACCCTTTTCTGCATTGCGGCTCTTCATGATTGCCCTTTCGTGTGTATGCTTGGCATGGCACTGCTACTCCTCTGTCCTCCTGTTATGCTGCCATCTCTACCTGCTCTGGTGGACACATTTTCACATCCTCTGCCACACACTCTCATGTTGGCACTTTACATCAGCATCACCCTATGCATTGTTCCAGCTGCCTCCGATATGTTTCTGCACTTTTCCAGTTGTCACATGAGCTGCACGCAGATTTGACAGGTCTAGCAGCTCCACCATGTGGTACACTCCAGATGTTGTTTGGCTTTGGTAGGGTTTGGCAGTGGTAGGGTTACATCTGTGTTTGGGCCATACATTTTATGATATTCAACTTGGGGCTCCTTACTGCCACTGGCCACCTTTTCAGGTGTCACCTCGCCCTCCTTTGAGCATCTTTTCCTGCACCTTAGTTTGCACCAGCTCATGGGGCACCTTATATGGTGCCTTGGGGGGTGGAAAACTACGGTGCATCACAGAGCGCCTTGGGTTGGGCGCCCTAATATGCGCATATGGTTACTGCACTGCAGCATGGGTTTTTCGATTGGCAGCACACACTGTTCAGATGTGTCTGTTACATGCATTAAAAGGAATTGTCTTGGACTGCCATATTTTATGCACCAAGAGGAATCAAACTCATGACCGCTGTCTCGGCAAGCATTGTATTAGCCAGTGTACTACACCTCTGTAACTATTAGTGCAGCACTTCTACGTACTTAGGCTTATGGCACGCAATTGTGCAGCGCCGCACACTATCGCATGGAAAACGGCAAGGCACCCTCTATCATGCGATACACGGCTTAACGCCGGAACGCCCACATCCTTATATGGGATTCTTCATGTTAGTGCTGCAACTAGCACCGGTAACATTAAGATGGTTTAGTAAACATACCCCAAAGTTATTCAAAGTGTTAAAACCTATGAGGATTGTGAAAAAATTGCAAGAGGACCTTGATAAACTGAAAGACTAGGCATCCAAATAGCAGATGAAATTTAATGTGCACAAGTGCAGTTATGCACCTAGGAAAGAACAACCCAAACTATGGTTACACGATGCAAGATTCCACATCAGGAACCACCCCCCAGGAAAAAGATTTAGGAGTCATTGTGGATAACATATTGAAACCCTCTGCCCCGTGTGCAGCGGCAGCCAAGTGAGCAAATGGAATGCTAGGTATCATAAGGAAAGAAATGGAGAATAAAACAAAGGATATTATAATGCCTCTGTATCATTCCATGGTGCGACTGCACCTTGAATATTGTGTGCAATTCTGGTCACCATATCTTAAAAAGGATATAGCATTGTTAGAAAAGGTACAGAGAAGAGCCACTAAAATGTTAAAGGGGATGGAAGGATACCTCTATGAAGAGAGACTATAAAGGTTAGGGTTCTTCAACCTGGAAAGGAAATGTCCGAGGGGAGATATGATAAAGGCCTAATAAATGAATGAATGGAGTGGAACGGTAAATGTAGATCAAATATTTATGCCATCAAAATATAGAAAGACTAGGGGACACACCATGAAGCTATAGGGTAATCTATTTAAGACTAATAAGAGAAAATATTTTTTCACTCAACATATAGTCAAACTCTAGAATTCATTACCGGAAGATGTAGTAAAAACTGTTAGTGTAGCCGGGTTTAAAAAAGGTTCAAACAAGTTCCTGGAGGAAAGGTCCATAAACCATTATTAAAGGGGATGCAGACTACCACTGCTTGACCCAATACAAGCATTGTGGAACCTGTGTCTTTTGGGGAAACTGCTAGGTACTTGTTACCTAAATTGGCCACTGTTGGAAACAGGATACTGGGCTTGATGGACCTTGGGCTGGCCCAGTATTGCATATTTTATATTCTTAAGATGAATGCTTTTTTCTTTTGATATAAATAAGTGAGAAATATAGACTTAATTTACCTAAATATCAAACAAGCTTAAGAATATTCAGAAATATTTGGAGGTGTAGTTGCAAAAATGTGTTATGGGAATAACACACATAATTTGTCATGTTTTGAATAATGAGATGCAAAACATGCTAATGCGTGCAGAACACTACAGCTTGGGAATTGCAGACACCATGTTGAACTTGGCATTGGCTGCGAGGCTTGTTTCATGGGAGGCCTGGGGGGACATAGGGGAGTGGGAGGCTTCAGATTGGGGTGCTGGTATGGGTAGGTGGGACTAAGGGAAGAAATGGACTGTGGCTTTGGTGGGGGGAAGACTGGACACTTGTGAGGGTAGGGATGGGGTATTCGGGGGGCCTTGACTCCTTAAGGTGACAGGGGATGGGACTCACAGGCCACCAGTTGTAAATTACCCACATGGCCTCTTTAGGATGGCAGCCAGGAATAGTGGCCTGATGCTCCTGGTGGAAAAATAACACCAGTCCCCATAGACTCCTTGCTAGCCGCAATGTGTGGATTAAAAGAATCCGCCAGACTTCCCAGGGGGACATCCAAGGTTTTGGTGGTCTAGTGTGATGCAATCCCACCCTAGCTCTTGATCCAGAACTAAAATATTGAACAATACCCCTCAGAAAAGTCAATCCCCTTAAATTGTACCCTCCCCAACACCCCAGAATCAAGAAGTCTTGGGAATGTCAGGGTGAGATTGATCCATACTTCACTCCTTCCCTAGTGACTGCTGCATTCAGTGGCATAGCCTGACCCCTAGAGATAGTCTTATGGTACTAGCACTAGGGGAAGACTGCCAAGTAAAGCATTTCCACACATAAAGCAGTGTTTGCACGTGTAAATTGGCTATTATTTTATTTTATTTAATATACACTTTTGAACTGTAGCTGGATCAAGACCGATTACATTAAAATGCTTGTCATGGCAAAAATAAAAGCAGGTCCATGAAAACATTGCAAACACATTTAGTATAGAAGCCCACTTTCATATTCATAATTTTGAGCCTCATTACAAATTATATTTACTAAAGTTTGTGCTTTTATCATTTCTCATATTTCAAACATGAGCTGTGTGAGTTGGGTGATTATTTATATGATTAGACTTTACTGGCTGTGTACAACATTTTCCACAATAACTTACAGGCACCTGTACAACATCATCTGGTCAGTGCTAAGTCACAGGCATAATAACATAATTGCTTCCAGGAATTTAAGACTTGAAATTTTTTTTTTCAGATGGATAGTGGAATCGGTGCCAGATAAGAACTCCCAGTACGACTACACTTGTCATGGCATTATATTTGCAATAATCTCCTATAGCCTCAATTTAAAACACCATTATATTCTATTTTACTTTCAAATCCCAGTAGATTTCTTTAACATTAAAAACTTCATGTCTGATACTAAAAATTCTTGATTTTACAAACTGAAGTTATGATAAGCTGAGTGTGTCATTATGAATGGACATATACCAAATGGTATGTAAACAGGGCTCTTTGGCTGCAAGTCTGTGAACCATGGAAGAAGGGAAAATAAGTGGGAGCTAGCCCAACAGGCACCAGCTACAAAAAAAGACAGCCACCCTACCTGGATGGAAGGCACTAGAGGAGGACTGTGCAGAGTCAAATTGGGAGATGCTGGCCTGCCCAGGAACCAGTACAAGCAACCAAATGTATGTGTGGAGGAAGCAGGGCCTGCCCGTCCATTGAGCAAGAATGTTTTTTGCACAGGGCCCCGCGTTTCAGGGGGCCCCGCGCAAAGAACATTCTGCTTTTTTCAAAACTAAATTTAAAAAAAAAAAAAGCTGACTGCTACCGCTGCCGCTGCGCTGCCGCCGCGGCACAATGGACAGTCCCGCGGGGCCCCCTCTGCCCGGCTGAATCCCTCCCCCCCTCCCTCCCTCCGTGCCGGCTGAGCCCCTCCGTGCCAACTTTGAGAGTCGCGAAGGGAGAGTGTCTCCCTCGCGTCTCTGTTAAGCCTGCAGGGCCAGATGGGAAATTTCCCATCAGCCCCTGCGGGCTTAACAGAGACGCGAGGGAGACACTCTCCCTTCGCGACTCTCAAAGCCGGCACGGAGGGGCTCAGCCGGCATGGAGGGAGGGAGGGAGAGAGGGGGGGAGGGATTCAGCCGGGCAGAGGGGGCCCCGCGGGACAGTCCATTCTGCTGCTGCTGCGGCGGCAGCGGCAGCGGTAGCAGCCAGCATTTTTTTTTTATTTAATTTTACTTGAGCCGATGGGGGGGGGATAGGACTGGTAATGGGCTATAGGGGGGCTAGGACTGGAAATGGGCTGGGGGGGTTAAGACTGGAGTTGGGATGATGGGGTTAGGACTGGTAATGTGCTGTTGGGGGGTTAGAACTGGTAATGGGCTATGGGGGGGGGGGGGTTAAGACTGGTAATGGGCGGTGGGCTGATGGGGGCTGTCTGGTAATGGGCTATGGGGGGGGCTAGGACTGGAAATGGGCTGGGGGGCTTAAGACTGGAGGTGGGCTGATGGGGTTAGGACTGGTAATGGGCTGTGGGCCGATGGGGGGTTAGGACTGGTAATGGGCTATGGGGGGGTTAGGACTGATAATGGGCTATAGGGTGCTAGGACAGGAAAAGGGCTGAAGGGGAGGGGATAGGACATGAGGTGGGCTGATGGGGTTAGGACTGGTAATGGGCTGTGGGCTGTTGGGGGGGTTAGAACTTGTAATGGGCTATGGGGGGTTAAGACTGGTAATGGGCTGTAGGCTGATGGGGGCTGTCTGGTAATGGGCTATGGGGAGGTTAGGACTGATAATGGGCTGGGGGGGGGCTAGGACAGGAAATGGGCTGATGGGGTTAGGACTGGAAGTGGGCTGATGGGGGGTTAGGACTGGTAATGGGTTATAGGGGGGGGGGGCTTAAACTGAAAATGGGGTGATAGGGGGTTAGGACTGGAAGTGGGTTGATGGGGGGGCTAGGACTGGTATTGGGTTGGGGGGTTGCTAGGACTGGAAATGGGCTGATGGGTGGCTAGGACTGGAAATGGGCTGATGCAGGGACTAGAAGGGAATGGATGCTGGCTGAGGCTGGAACTAGAAGGGAGCTGATGTTGGGGGAGGATTAGAATGGGATGGGGCTGGAAGAGTAAAATGGAGAAGGGAAAAATATTTTGTGTGGGAGGGATAAAAAATCTACAATTGTCTGGGTATTGGGAGAGTAAGTGGGGATTGAGGATGGAGGGGTAAAATTTGAGTGGATGAAATAGGAATGAGGAAAGAGCAAAAGGAGAAAGATTAGTATGTTAAAGCAGATGTAGAGAGAGAATGGAAAAAAAACTAGAAGAGAGAAGAAAGGACAAATGGACAGCAGACGATGGAGAGTTAGCAGAAGACACAAAGAAACCAGAAGAAAGTGGCTGGAGCAATTGCAGCTGAAAAAAAATGCACAAAAGGTAGAAAAATATCTCTTTATTTTGAATTTATTAATTGGAATATGTCAGCTCTGGTAAATGTGCATCATTAACGTCTGCACTTTGTTGAGTACAAGAGCAAATTAATGTATAGTTTTATTTCTACAGTGTTGTACATTCCAAGTTTGGCTTTTGGGATTCCCAGTTTAATTATTGTCTTCCTGTTTCTAAATTGTGATTACTTGTTTGGTGATGGTCTATGTTCTGCATGTGTAACTGAGCTGAGGTGTTCTGTTATATAATTCCTATTTGACATTGCCACTTGTTCTCTTTCCCCAGTAGGTCATATATTCTTGTTCTATGAAATGTATTGGTTTAATATTTGCAGTGTTGTCTTTTGATTGGTAGAGTATGGTGCTTTGTGAGTCCTGGTAGTGCTGTTAGGATACGGCGGGTTTGCTATGGGCTCTAAATGGGCAGTGTTTGTAGTAGTTCCTAATGTGTCTGGCAGTTGGCACTGGATTATAGTTATGTAGAAATCTTTTAGTCTTTCTTTATCCATACACTCATTAAGAGGCACGTTTACTAAAAGTTAGTATATGGTAACATTATGCAAATATTTATGCAAATGAGGGCCATTATGCAAATGAGTCTCCACACATGGCCCCGCACCGAGTCTCCACACATGGCCCCGCACCCCCCTTGGGCCGCCCCTGGGAGAAAGGAACAGATTGCTGGGACTGGAAGCAGTCTGATTTGGGAGAAAGCACTATAAACATTCACCCAAATAAGGAGCTTATAAATAATTAGCACCAGGTGTTGCCATAAAGATGAAGGCCTTTGAATGAAACTCTTGTTTCCAGGGGTAAAAATTGGGGAGAGACTACCTTTATGCTATTCAAAGCTTGGAAGCTTTCTAATTCTAGATAAAGAAGGCATCCCAGGACTTAGGGACTGAATAAGAACACTAATGGTGCCCTAATATTAAATCAGCATTCTGCAGTTGATTGTTTGAGGTGTTTTACAGACAATACTGTCAGCACTGTTATTGTTTGAAGAAGTCACAAGTAAAATGCTGGACTGGATTCAAAAGCAAGCTAGGCCTCAGTGACTGCTTTTTTGCTGCTAGAGTGAGAAAATGAGCCTACATTCTGAGCATCAGTGTGATAGGCCTCCCAGGAGTAATTCCTGGCCTGCCCCAAGAACCCAGTTATAACCAGCGTAACTTTATAAATGTATGTTATTTATTTATTTATTTATTTATTACAAGTTCTTATATACCGCACTATTCGGCATCAGCGCGGTTTACATTATAACATAAAGACCATAACAACAAGCTGTTTGGTTTACATCGAACAGGAGTACCAACTTGGAGAACCGGGTTAAACTATATACATGAGATATTTACATAGAACAGAATATAGTTATGTGCCCCCATCCAGCTAGCCGGTATCAAATGACAGCTGAGACTGCCGTTCTATCTCAATTTTCATCTTAGGCTGAAGAAGGTAATACATTTTTCAAGACTGGAGAAAAAGAGGATTCTGAAACTTTGAGGACTCCCAGAAGATAATGGTTAAGCATATCTTAAGCTGACACCATTGGCAATTTAGAGAAATCAATTACACACATTCCTATGCCTAATCATATTAGCTAAACTTTTGATATTTATTTATATTCTCTTATATACCATGCTATTCTGCATCAGTGTGGTTTACATTGAACAAACTGAAATTACATTGAACAGGGCATTACAACTTGGAGATAACTATTTTACAGGGAACATGGGCTATGGAGGGTTAAGTGGCTTGCCCAAAACCACAAGGAGCACCTGTGGGACTAGAAACCCCAGTCCTTCCGGCCCAAGGTTGCTGTCCTCTAGTGGGATTTGAACCCCCAACCTTCCGGCCTGAAGTACTTGCCCCAACCACTAGGCCACTCCTCCACTCCTGATTATGAAGAACATTCTACTTAATTAATAACAGATCATCAGGCTCCAATATTTTAAACTTCTCTTCCTGGGAGTCCAGTCTTTTTTGACAATCAGCAATTTGAATCTCCAACCTGTTTTCAGAAACAATGCAGTTCATTTGAACAATGACTCAAGCCACTTGACTAGTTAAATTTGAATAAAGGGAACAATTTTAAGAATTTTCTCCTTGAGTTAACATTGTTTACCTGCCAAAATATTCTTCTAAAATTGCCTTTCGCTCACCATGCAAGGAAGAGGGGGTGGCACCAAGAATTATTTTGTAATATGTGGTATAGAAAGTCTTTTAATAAACATAAACAGGGTTGAGGTTATCTGCAAAAAGTAATCACAGGGATTTAATTTAGAAATCCCTCTCCCTGCTTTACCCCGTTTTAACCCACATACATTGTACCTGTGGGAAGTTTCTCTTTCAAAACTAGCTTTCAGGTCCATAGGTACAAGGTATCTGTAAGCCAACAAGTCCCACAGAAAGGCTGAGAACTTACCTAAAAATAAAAAAAGAAATGTATTAAGATAACAGAAGAAGAATGAACTCATTGGACCACAGCCATCTTTCAGTCTAACCAATTCTGCAGCTTTCCCAAGAGAGAAATTAATTCACTGCTAAGTGCAGATGATATAACATCTGCGGCCATCTTCATGTTCATTCAAACTGATAAAAAATGATGGATAAAAAAGGATACAGGAATAAAAGGGAAAGAAATAGCTCTTGTAATATTGAGGATATCAGGTATTGTATACTTCCGCAGCTATATATCTAAGAACCATTAATTGTGGCTTCTAAAATATATGCAGAAAGCCTTAATGGTAGCTCATTCTTGGAGTGCTTCAAATGATTGCAAACACCATTTCTATGTCCAAGTGGGTCAGAACCATTCCAATTGGTTGAAGGCAGCTCTTTTTTTAAATTAGAAAATAAATTTTGGATCTGTTAACTCCCTTTCAAAAACACAAAAACACTTACAATACATTTTTTTTACCTTTTTAATTAGAGTGCTCCTTTTATCTTAGTTTCTAAAAACAAATTGAAAGGCAACTTTGTTCTGTTCTTTTGCTTATCACATTACTTTCAAATTAAGAGACACTTAGAGCTTTTAGGTGCCTGGTACAATGAATGAAAAATGAAAAGTATCTTAAAGTACTTGATAATTGGCATCACTAGGGGAATTTCCTGAATGCAGAAATGAAAGTGATGGGAAAAGCAGGACTATAAATGTGCATAGGCAATAAAGCAAAATCAGGACTGTGTCAGCCTTCTCAGCTGAGTAGAGAAGATTGTGGTAAGCTTATTACTTTGATCAATGCAACCTTATTGACAAAAGTCAATGATAAAAGACCAAAATAGTTGTGAATTCCCAAATAATAGAAAATAAAAACCAATTCTCAATAGACATCAGGCTATGTGTTGTAATATGAGTGTGCTTTGTTATTCAGAAAAGCCCAGACCCTCAATTAGAGAGTTAAATCAATGGGGTGTGTTATTTGTCAGTTCACATTTGGTACTTTTGGGCACCTAAAATTTTTAGGTGTATGTATTTTTAAGTTCTTGCACGTATACAGGGAATGCCTAAAAAACAAATTGGCCAAATGCCTTAAAAAGGTAAAAATGTGTTTTAAATGTTCTTTTGCGTTAACTCCTGTTAATTCGTGTCTAAACTTACAATCCGGGAAAGGACAAGAGGACTCGTTAAAGCGCAAGCACAAATCTCCACCCCTGGGCACTCCCCTCGTTTGCATGGTGGCCCCTCCCCCCGAGACCCGAAAGGACCGGGATCCTGATGTAACCACGTGCGATCCCGCCTGGGACCCGGCGACTCCCAATCCCCTGGACCCCTTTTTGGAGGACATTTGAGTAAGGCATAAGTTAAAGTCCTTTGTCCCCATGACAACTGGACATTCTCTTCCATCATGTCCCTAAATTCCTCATTATAATTGAGCCAAGCCCACCCCTTGTGAGCCTGGGACACCGCCAAGATAGCATCCGCATACGCTAGTAAGGCCCCATATTGGCCCGGGACATAATGTCCCCAAACGCTCGCCAGCTGCAAAAAACCGCATGTCCAATTCAGGATATTGTGGGAGACCTTATGCAACCTACCTACTTTCTCATCTTCCTTACGCATCTTCCTGCTCTCACCTGATCGTTTTTGCCCGCCTAAAAGGCAAAAGATATCAATATACCTACGCTGTTTAATCTTGTGTCGCAGCTTACGCGGTACCCCTTCCCAGAGCTCATAACACTTGACTAGTGTAGGAGCTGCCCCGCCCCCTTTCCAAAAGTGGCCGCTGCATTGGCAACTGATGACGCCCCAGGTGAGGTGGACGATGACAAGGAAGATGAGACACGCCGACACCTGCGACCATGTTTACGCTTAGCCTTGGCCTTTTGGCCTACCGAAGAGCCGGGCCCAGAAACAGGGACTCCCTCCTACATTACATGTATCCCCCCTCCTGCATACTACCAGCAGCGGGAGCGGTAGTCACAAGGTCTGCCGGAATTCGCTCCCCCTGCATCTACGCCGGAGAGGCCACTGTCGTGCTGCGAAAGGGGTCGGAACTGGCTGCACTTGCTCCGGTAACCTCTGAAACTTGTGTAGACAGGAAAGGACAGAGACCCGTAGTAACCTCACCAGAAACACTACCCGCACCCCCATCCCTCTCACCCCAACTCGTGAATGAAGAACCCATCCCCCCCAGCTGCCCATGCAGCTTCACCTACAGCAGGCTGAGGCTCATAACACCCAAACCCAGACATAGGCCAGTCCCCCCATCCATAACCCCAGTGCACCACCTTTCCAGGCACATATTGCCCTGCCCCAGGAGACCAGTGCCTGAGGACACCAGCGAATAGCGCATGCTGGAAACGCCTGCCAGACCGACAGGGGGATAAACCCCAGGGAAGTCCGTTCCCACCCCCTCCAGACCCCCATTATACCCAGCCCCACCTGCAAAATGACCCCCAACTGCCCCCACACCAAAGGAGTCCTCTCAATAAGAATCCCAGACACTCCTCTTCCCAACTCCTTTGAGCCCCTGCCCCCCAGTTCCCACTGGAAGCACTGTAATGCCCACCACATTCTTCCCACCCCTAGAGGAGCCTTCCATCACCCCTTGCTGGGCTGACATCATGATATCTTGCCCCACCCCAGGCACTGCAGAGACCATCAAGGAATCTGAACCCTCTCTCGACCGGCTGACCCTCCTCCAGGGCAACCCTCTGACACACCAGACACCCACCTTCCACGGATAGAAGCCCGACTATGATGGATTCTGCCTGCCCTGCCTCTCAATGCAACAGCCACAGCCCCGAGAGGCATTGGAGAGCAGCGATGCTGAACGGCCCCTAAGCTCCGCCCCCACATCCCCCAAGCGAGACTAGCTCTCCCTCCATGCCACTGCACCGAACTCCTACGCCGCCTTCCCATACCCTGCCCTCGAGAAGGCCCCACCATGCCCCCGGAGATTAGGCCCCGCACACGCAAACACACACACCGCAAACTGCCCCAAGGCTGCCCCCTCTCCCTCACATGCCTCAGCGGACAATGGCTCCTTCTGACCACACAGATCCCCTCCGAGGGAACGCGAAACCCCTGTGAACTGGATCCGCAGCCAAACCTCGCCTCTGATGGAACTGCAACAGGATCCGACGCCAGTCCTGCAAGTGAAGGGAGCCGACTGCGCGGCAGCATCAGTCCCCTCCCCGTCCAAGTCACACCATGCCCCCAAGCAACCTCGCAGGCCAATGACATTGCCTCACGCTGCTGACATGAGGCAATTTCAAAGGATGCCTTCCCGTCATTCCCTGGCCTACAATGCACCCCCACCATGCACGCAACAGGTCCCGAAGGCTGCGGCACCGGGAACCCGGTTACTGACTGCCCCGGGACCACAGCCCTGCAGCCTGACACATTTATTGCATTAACTCTTGTTGCTTGATCTTTATACCTGTTCATTGTAATTTAACCTGTACTGTTCAATGTAATGAGTTGTTCTTATATAAACCACACTGATTACAAAAAGTGTGGTATATAAAACCAAATAAATAAATAAATAAAATAAATAAAAAACGTATTTTTTTGGGCTGTGCATATCCATAAAAGACAATGGCAAGAATATTAGAAGTAAATCTCAGGGAAGTTACTGAAATGTAGTAAATTTTTGCCCTTGCAGCTTGTTAGGAGCAAAATCTAATTTTTGCTAATTTCAATCCACACTCTCAGAAACAACAGCAGACCAGAGAGGAGTGAAGTGTAATCCAAAACTAATTTATTGAGGTGAATCGCCAAAAGCCACAGGACCTTGTAATAGCGAAGGGCCCACAACGAATAAAACCAGGAGTCTATTGACTAGAATTCAAACCAGTTTAATGTGCACAGACTCAGGCCAATGTCACATACAAAATGTCTGAGCCCTGAGCTCAGAAAAACGACAGTTTATATACTGTTCTTCTCCAGTCTAATACAGGCAAAACTCCTCATTGGTCTTGGTGGCCCAGCTACCTTCCTCCCAATAGCCATCTTTGACCAGGCTTACACCTGTTTCCCCCCCATGCAAATCTTTCTAGCCATGGCTGAAATGCTTAGACAAAATATATTCTTCAAGAATACATGCTGCTATTCTCTACAAGGTCAGTGTGTGCTAACAGGGCTACAGCGTGAAAGCATAATACTGAAAAGACATCTGTGGTTAAACCATAACAAAAAACAGTGGAAAAGTTTTACTATCTTATCAGAACATTGCTTATCAAAAGCTGAGCAGGCAGTGATTCTAACAGCTACTGGCATTTTCTGTCTGTCTGGTTCTGCTATAATATTACAAAGTCAGTTATAATATTCTAAAGTAAGGGAGGGGGACTCAGGCCTAATATACAGGCCTCTACTACCTACAGAATGAACTAGGCCATCGCCTATCACATTCCCCCCTTTTGATTATTCACACCCGCAAGTGAGAAAGGGTGAGAATTAAACTATGGTAGAGGGATCACTCCGTGGTATAGGGTAGTAGTCCCACGTTGCTAATATTTGTGCTGCTGCCTTGCGGTCAATAACTTTATCAATAATGGAGTGTAGCATATGCAAACATAGGGGAAGGAAACTTGGGATACATAAGCAAACAGTCACAATCAAAAATACAAGCACTATAAGTGTCTTCAGGCCGCCTAGGCCTGAAAACCAAGAACCAAACCAGCCATCTAGTTGCAAGCCATGCCACGTTTGGACTGGGACATAAGTTTGCTTTCTCATGTGATTGGTTATATCTTCTACAACCTGTCCTTCATTATCTATTTGCAAGCAGCAGTTAGTTAAATTCAGCTTGCCACATACTCCTCCTTCAGTTGCAAGCAGATAATCTAAAGCTAAGCGGTTCTGGTAAATGGCTGTACGCATCTGTGTGGCTTGTTTAGCTAACAAGGTTAGTGCTCTACTAGTTTCATTGGTTATAATTTCAACAACAGCTTGCAAACGTATAATACGGTCTATCATATATACAGGGGTGCGGTAGCCCCAAGAACCATCTTGTGCCCAGGTAGCAGGTCCATAGTAAGAAACAATTCTCTCTGGCGGCCATTCTTCAGAGGTTGCATCCCATTTGTCCCACTGGCCGATTTTCAGAGCTTCTCGTTTCTGTCGACTTTTATATACAGGAAACCCCAATTGTTCTCCGTGGGAAAGGGGCAAAAGAAAGAAAGATGGTCGGATAGTTCCTAGAACACACGCTCCTCTCCAATTGGCAGGGAGTTTAGCATATGCTCTGGTGCCACAAATCCAATATAGTCCAGGTGGAGCTTGCCAAGTGCTATGTGTAGCCAGATTTGTCCACATCCTGGCCAAATAAAGAAAGATGATCAATGGTTAGACGGTTCCGGAGTATTGGCACCTGACCACCAAGAAGTCTTCGCAGTAGTGGCATTGTAATATTTCTGGTTCAAACAGACCAACTGTCCCACAGGTGCATTCAATTGTGGTCCTGCTCGTACAAAACATAGTTTACCCACTATGGAGTGGGCGAGGACCCATTCACTGGTAGTGTTATGCACATCAGTTTGGTTATATGGTACGGAATAGTTTAGTTCTTGTGCTTCCCAAGGCCATTGGTCTCCCATCTGAGTTCCTCCACAAAAGAGACAGTCCGAGACATGGAGGCTGGATGCCACAGCTCCAGCTAGTTCGATGAATAAATTCTGTGAAGCATGGGGAACAACAAATTCTGCCTTCATGGCCTCGTGGAAGGTATGATGTATACGATAAGGTGAAGAAACATGAGTCTTTACATTCAGCTGGATGAATACAATGGTTCCAGGATCAGTTCCACCTCATGCTATGCGCAGGCCGAATCAAAATCCTTGCTTCCACTGGCTGGGGTCGAAGATCTGAAGCCGTAGGGGATTGCAGGTGCTTTTCTTGCACTGTTCAGGTTTCAGTAAGGGTAATCTTTCCCAGCAGCGCCTTGCGATCGTCTCCAGTCTGTCCTGTAGGGCTACCAGACCAGGTAGCATAGTACACACAATCCCATTTCGGACAGAAATAGTCTGCTTCTGCTGATTTGCTATATGTTGTTGGGGAATGTATCCCAGTGCATATTCCCCAGTTGTACGCACCTTCAGGACACATATACTTCTCATCATAATAGTAAGCTTGTTCCCATGATCCACACCTGTAGTAATTATTTCTATTGATCAAGTCACAAGCATCAAAATACAAGTAAGCAGGTTGGTTAGGATCAGAGAGTTGACTTGTAGCGTTGATAAGGGCTCCATCTTCATCATTCCATCTCAGTTCCAGGACATAGTAAGATGGATTCTGGCGAAGTCTGAAGCAAGTACGAGTCTTTCCCTTTGTGCAGACATTCAGTTCTGTAACCATTATAGATACACACCGGCTGACTACACCTCTACAGTATAATAAGAGTGATAAAGCAAAGTCTGAGTAACTTGCATACCAGTTTGGGTGGTGGTTATACAGGCTGCACAAGGGGACAAAGCAAGAGTGGTTCTCAAGTGTCCCAGGGCTAACCGCAAGAAGGAAATAGCAGCAATTAGTAATCATCATGATTATAGTCTTTGATGATTAATGAGGTAGTTAATGGTTGATCGAGGTAGATAGATAGAGGATAGAGTCTGAAATGTAGATGTTCAGGAGCAAGCTGGCAAAGTCTTTACGATGAGGGATCTTGTCTTCGCAGCGTGAGTCGCAATGGTGATGCAGGATTAGCGATCGAAGTCCAGGGGCGACTCTCAGGAACTGCTGCTGGCTTCACTCGACTGTGATGAATCCAGGAGTCGATCTCAGCCACTTTAACTGCGGTTGGGGTTGATAGCAAAACGATATACGGTCCCTTCCAATGAGGCGCCAACGGTGTCTTCTTCCACTCCTTTACCCACACCGAGGCTCCAGGCTTGAAAGGATGCAATGGCTCTGTTAGATTGATAGGCAACTGGTCCTGCACCCAGGTATGAAGGCTCTGCAAAACAGAACTTAGAGCCAACAATTCTTGCCTAGTGATTACGGAGCCAATTTTATTCATATCCCTCTTATCCCCTGTACTATGGGCGGGGCCTCCCATACAACATCTCAACTGGGGATACCCCTACTGGCGTGGTGGGGGCTGAACGTATTCAGAGAAGGGCTATGGGAAGAGCTTGGGGCCACCTCAAGTGGGCTTCCTGACAAAGTTTGGATAGCTGAGATTTTAGGGTTCGGTTAATTCTCTCTACTTTCCCTGAACTCTGGGGCCTGTAGGCTGTGTGTAACTTCCATTTTATTTACAGGGCATGGGCTAGCTGCTTGTGATATAAAAGAGGGCCCATTGTAATGAGGTAGAGAAATGGGGTGTAATGAGGTAGACAAATGAGGTAGAGGTGCAAAGTCATATTCCTACTGGTAATGCCCCAGAGAGGGCTAGCAGCAAAAAGTCATTTTCCTATGAATAATGCCCTGTTAAGGGCTAGCAGCTTGAGGTTCTTGGGGTAACTTGCACACAATCAGTTTCATTGTTGGTGGCTATAAGCAAATCATCCACATATTGGAGTAGGATTCTCTTTCCCGGAGTTACAGGGCAACTTGACAGATCTTGACTGAGGGCTGCACTGAAGATGGTGGGTGAATTCTTGAATCCTTGTGGCAAGCAAGTCCAAGTGAGTTGTCCTCGTCTTCCTGTGGTAGGGTTTTCCCATTCAAATGCAAACAAAAGCTGACTGGCATCTGCCAGGCGTATACAGAAAAAGGCATCTTTCAAATCCAAAACAGTGAAATGAGTGGCTTCTGCTGTAATCAGTCCCAGGAGGGTGTAAGGATTTGGTACTACTGGATGTATGGTTTCAACTGCACTGTTTACTTGACGTAGATCCTGCACTGGGTGGTAGTCACCTGTCCCAGGCTTTTTGATTGGGAGAAGGGGGGTGTTCCAGGGTGATTGGCATTCTCTAAGAAGTCCATACTGCAGTAATTTCTTCAGGTGGCGATGAATACCTTCAAGTGCTGGTCGTGGGAGGGGATACTGACGCACATGCACAGGTTCTGCTCCTGGCTTAAGGGTAACAAGTACAGGAGCTATATTTTTCGCTAGACCAGGTGGATTATTCTCTGCCCATACTCCAGGTGGGGCTGCAATGTTGAGAGGTGTACAGAGGCTTACTGCTTTGGATGCAAATGAATAGAACCGCCATTCTTCTTCTCGGGGGATAGCTAACACCATCAGCCGGCAGGTTTTGAGTTTATAGTCATTTCCATTTTTCCCCCTTCAACAAAGGATATCTGTGCTTGAAGCTTTGCAAGCATGTCTCGGCCCAACAGGGAACTGGGCATTCAGGCATGTACAAGAACTTGTGTGTTATCTTCTGTCCCCCTAGTTCACAGGCGCGGTTCTGCAGAAGAGACGAACTTGGAGCCCGGTCTGGCCTAGCCCTCATCATCCATAGAATCGTCCTCGGCGGTTGCCACTCCCGCTATGGCAACCTCTTCTTGCTGTTGAAACTGCGCGCGCTGCATCCCCCCTCGCTGCTGGAATTGCCCCCCCCCGCTCTCCTGGCGCTCCCGCGTCCCCTCCAGGGGGTGGAGCTCATGTTCGGGCACGCATCCTTCCAATGTCCTTCTTCTTTACAATAAGCGCACTGATTTGCACCTAAAGGGGGCCGAGCGCTCCCTCGGCCCCTTCCCCATCCTCTGGCTCTTCTGTTAGGATATCCTCCTCCGCGTCCTTCAACTAGTGCTGCAGCGAGCAGATCCACTTTCTTCCTCCTCCTCATCCTTCTTTCACTTTCCCGTTTGCTTTCTTGATCACGATTCACATATACCTTTTGTGCGACTTCCATTAACTGTGTTGCGTTCATGCCCGCAAATCCTTCTAATTTTTGCAGTTTTCGTTTTATGTCTCCCTGGGACTGACTCACAAAAGCGGCATTCACTATGCGTAATTTCTCCTGAGCCGCTGGGTCATAGGGGTGTAAAGTCTATAAGCTTCAGTTAATCGTTCATAGAAAGCAGCTGGACTCTCATCTGGGCGCTGAAGAACGTCCGCTACTTTCCCAATATTCATAGCTCTCCGGCCTCCTTTCTTTAGGCCCTGCAGTAGAGCCTGGCGGAACCGGGTGAGGGCCTTTCCTCCTACATCATTATTTGGGTTCCACCCGGGATCTTCATTTGCGAAATCTGCGGCTGCCGCCTGTCTGGGATCTAGGTTTCTCTCCACTTCAGGGTTCTCTTCCAACCATCGAGTGGTCGCTTGCACTATCCGTGCCCGCTCTTTGGTAGTAAGAAGGTAGCCAAAAGCTGGCAACAGTCAGACCAGGTGGGCTGATGGGTTTGCATAATACTAGACATTAACTCTGTTAAATCTTGGGGCTTTTCAGTATAGGAGGCATAATGCGTTTTTCAGTTTAATAAATCTGTTGTGGAGAAGGGCACATACACTAGACTGGTTGGTCCGACCACACCTGACTGTTCTCTTGAATGGGTAATCCCGGGACCTGCCGCAACGGCAGTTGGTGAGCTTCTCTCGTTCTACTTCTGAAATCATAGCGCATTTCAGTGGGATTTTGGGTGATGCCGCTACTGGTACCTGGACCAGTGTATGACCCTGGACTGGCATCTAACTCTCCACTAGCGGATTCTTCAGGGGATGATTGTTCCACCTCAGAGCGCTGCTCAGGACTAGGGCTCCGACTTCTTAGGGGACTGGTCCGCACTTCAGATTTTGGAGGCGGATGGGCGGGTGGAGGCACCACAGCTGGAGGTACGCTCGCTTCCTCAGGCTACAGGCGGAGCTGATGGGACAGGAGTATACAGAAAGGCGGGTGGATACCTTGGGGTCTCTGGAGACTCTTGGGCTACATAAATAGGGGTTTTTTCTTTCTTGGCAGGACTCTCGTGGCAGTTGCTAACATAATTTTACTCTGCCCCTCACAGCAACGCTTCATCCAAGAGGGCTGTTTCTCACATATCCCTAACCATGAGTCTATATAGGAAAACTGTTCGGGACTATAGCTGCGCACTACCTTGTGCACACGAGACACAATTTGGATATCAAAAGTACCTTCTGGTGGCCACCCGGTGTCCAGCGCCGGCCACACCCTACTACACAATATTTCTAAGCGGTTCGGTGACATTTTTCACCCCATAATCACCACTAAATCCTTTCTTAAAATTCGTGATCATACAGTTCAGTGGAGTTTGTATGGACTCCACCCCTCCCATTATAATGTATAACGTACAAGACAACAAACAGAAAGGGTAGGTAGGATGGCTACGGGTAAGGGGTCCGCGTAGCCCACAAAACAATGAGGGGACAAACAACAAACGCTTCCTCCTGTTTGCGACCTGAACACACGGTCGCGCCCGGTCAGGAACTGCGCTACTTAGGAGTCCGCTCTCGCTTGGCCTGTATTGCAAGACCTCTCAATCACACTTCACACAACCAAACATGCTAGCATTTCCCAAATTACAATTCCCGGGCTAACTGAGTGAACCTAAATTACCAAACCAAAAGGGTCGATGGCTTCGCCCCGCGCATACTCCTGCAGGGGTACTAGGATCGCCCTGGAAGTTGATCAGACTTCCTTTACCTGTTACTGTACCAAATCAGTCTCGAGACTTTCCCAGAGCTAACTGACTAAGAACCAGAAAAAATCAATACTCCCCGGATCCGTAGCTAATGCGCTGCGCAACCAGTTCCACCTTGGGTTGAATCCTGGACTCCCCTGGGTTCGAGGTGTTGGCCAGCCGGACCCAGCAGGCCACCAAGGCAGGGCGGAACCCTCCGATGCAAGGGACTGGTCGGCGCCTGACATCTTCTCCATGTCGGTCGGCTGTGGGCCCAGCCGGACCAAATCTGGAGGCGGTAATACATGGTAGTATTCACTTGCGTACTATTCGCGTATTACGCCATTCCCGGCCAACCGCACCAAGAATATGTAATAGCGAAGGGCCCACAACGAATAAAACCAGGAGTCTATTGACTAGAATTCAAACCAGTTTAATGTGCACAGACTCAGGCCAATGTCACATACAAAATGTCTGAGCCCTGAGCTCAGAAAAACGACAGTTTATATACTGTTCTTCTCCAGTCTAATACAGGCAAAACTCCTCATTGGTCTTGGTGGCCCAGCTACCTTCCTCCAATAGCCATCTTTGACCGGGCTTACACCTGTTCCCCCCATGCAAATCTTTCTAGCCATGGCTCAAATGCTTAGACAAAATATATTCTTCAAGAATACATGCTGCTATTCTCTACAAGGTCAGTGTGTGCTAACAGGGCTACAGCGTGAAAGCATAATACTGAAAAGACATCTGTGGTTAAACCATAACAAAAAACAGTGGAAAAGTTTTACTTTTGTTTATCAGAAGCATTCTTTATCAAAAGCAGAGCAAGGCAGTGATTCTAACAGCTACTGGCATTTTCTGTCTGTCTGGTTCTGCTATAATATTCCAAAGTCAGTTATAATATTCTAAAGTAAGGGAGGGGGACTCAGGCCTAATATACAGGCCTCTACTACCTACAGGATGAACTAGGCCATCGCCTATCACAACCTGACAAGGCTGTGTCTCGGCATTGCCTTCATCAGGGGTACAGGCCTCTAAAAAATTAACAATGAACAATTTATACAATAAATATAGAAAAGGTAAAAACACCAACTTATGCAAATAAAATAAATAAAAGAACACAATGTACAAATTAAGAAGGACATCCTAAAACCTATAAATCAAACCATAAATATGTTGTTGAATGTAAAAACACATAAAACACATGAACCATAATAAACTAAATAAAAGTGATTGTGTATATCAAACAAAAGTATATAAATAGCAGAAAAGACATGAAGAGGAGTTAAAAAAAACTGCAATGATACAAAAGGAATAAAGGGAATTATATGCTAACATTAAAATAATGGTATTATAAAATAATGGTGCATTAAAACCAGTTGAACTAAAAAAGGGACAAAAAAATATGTAGGGATAATGACTAAATAACAGTGTATGAGAAAAGAACCAATAAATAAAAAACTTGTATAAGGCAACTAAAAATAACTATAAACATAGAATCAAACTGAAAACTATTAAGAGGAATGATCAACATAGGACAAAGGAAACACATGTGGTACAGACAGAACAAAGTAAAAGCTAAAAAGCCTCTGATAAATACCAAAGAACTTATGCCACAGTCTATCAGTAAGCGTGAGGCAAAACTTGCAGACTTCGACATCGATAACATACCAACTGTAAATAAGAGAAATCATGAAAACATATAAATAAATATAGAAGGAAAGATGTGGAAGGGAGGGTAATTATACATATACTTAAATTCATAAAGCCCTATTACAATAAGGTTGGGATTAAAGTTCAAATTTATACCAATTTATGCCATACTATTACAAATAAAAATAAATCAAGAAAGCCTTTAAGGCATATGCAAAACTACCTACTACTCAAATATGGGGACAAATAAACCCCATCACAGTTTTAAACTAAAAACAAGCCTAAGAAGGAGCCCTGAAGAGCGCCCTATTTACCGAAACCACTAGACACAACGTAACTTCAGAGTTAAACACTCCTCGATGTTTTTCAGACTATTGTGGGGAGCAATAACCATGGTAACCCAGAGGCCCTCCTCGCCCCTTTTAGCAAACCTTTCCACCTGAGACATACATTCCCCTTTTCAGCCCACAAAAACACCCTGGAGACTATATCATGGTACAACTTTGGTCGCAGTTTTATTTAACACATGTAACAACTGGCCCAACATGGGCCAACATAGTCAACATCCCCAACACAACCCCGCCCCACCCCCAGCACCGGACAATGCCCCCACCCACCATCTTAGTAGCAAGGCGGAGCATTCTCCTCCCCCGAACCCCGCCGCCTGCCTCGCCATGCTAGTAGCAAAGGCCGGCCCCACACCCCTATACAGGGCCGAGACCTCCCAACTGGGATGTCTTGCTCCACCCCGGGGAGCCCTTTGCTCCCCCACTGCTCCTAAAACAGTTATAGCCCCGCCGCCTCGGCGAGCGCGGGCTATCTACCCCTCCTCCCCCCCAGCTGCAACAAACCCCAACCCAACACCACGGGAGGGTGGGCGGGAATGCGGCCGACCAGGCCGAGGAGCTGCGCCGAAAAGACCGGCCACGCGGCTCCTCGGCAACACCAGCCCCCGCCCACCGGTGCCGGAGCCAATGAGATCGCTCCACTCCAAAGCCGTGGAGCGATCTCATAGCTCTCATAGCTGCCGCTCCACGCCTCCTCCTTCCCGCCCCCCGCCCCCCCCCCGTCACGTACAGGAGGCCGAGGCCGGGCCCGGGCCCAGGTTACTGACAGCCGCGGGACCCGGCCCGCGGCCTCGTGCATTAACCATGGTATCCCGGAGGCCCTCCTCGCCCCTTTTAGCAAACCTTTCCACCTGAGACATACATTCCCCTTTACAGCCCACAAAAACACCCTGGAATCTATATCATGATACAACTTTGGTCGCAGCTTTATTTAACACATGTAACAACCGGCCCAACATGGGCCAACATAGTCAACATCCCCAACAAAACCCTGCCCCACCCCCAGCACCGGACAATGCCCCCACCCGCCATCTTAGTAGCAAGGAGGAGCATTCTCCTCCCCCGAACCCCGCTGCCTACCTCGCCATGCTAGTAGCAAAGGCCGGCCCCCACACTCCTATACCGGGCCGAGACCCCCAACTGGGATGTCTCGCCCCACCCCAGGGAGCCCTTCGCTCCCCCACTGCTCCTAAATCAGTTAAAGCCCCGCTGCCTCGGCGAGCGCGGGCTCTCTACCCCGCTACCGGCGCGAGGTAGTTTACCTATACTCGCACCGACCCACCCCGATAAAGCTGCGACCAGTCCACATCTCCAAAGCCTCCTGCCAATCATTTAATAACAGGTCCCGACCCACAGGTGACAAGTGTACGGTACAGCCCCGCACACCTCGGAGCCCTGCACTTGCCATCCCCCCGTCTGCTGAAGCCAACGCCCAAACTGTCGGTTGACTTTTACCAGGCCTTGCGACCAACGCTGCTGAGACTGGCAGGCTGGCCTTGGAATAATGTCCGACCAGATAATCGCCACACCTGGCCAGTCCTCCTGCAGCACTCGAATGTCCCGCTGCACCGCTCGAATGAGTTGCCTATAGTCCAATTGGACAGGTCGTTGCCACCTAAATGTAGCAACACCCCCACTGGCCGCTGCTGCTGGTCCGCCTGCCGCCGAACCCAAGGAAGAAGTTGCCACCAACGCATCCCACGCTCCCTCATCCACAGCAACCGAACGTTGCGGGTCGCCAGGCCCAGATGCAGTCCTAGAGGGCGCAGCAAGGCTCTCCGCTCCACCCAGTACACAAAGGAGTGCCCGATAATTCATCACTCGCCTGCTGGGCCCACGCCTGCACCTTCGATCCAGGGGAGTAGACCCGGCTGCAACCCTGAAATATGAAACACAGCATTAATACCCTCCCCACACCCCCCCTCCCCCCTCCCCCAAGCGCCTTCACACTTGGTCCTGGCGGACATAACCCTCATACACCCCAGATCGCCATCTACCAATCCTTTGAATCACCTCATCCCCCAGCCCGGCTGCTGCCGCGCTGGTTGCCGCCCCAATCCTGAAGAAATGGGATGCATACTGCTGCTCCTCGCAGCCCAAATGCCGTAAAGCCAAGCGCATAAAAGCCGTAAATTTAAACTGTGTGACAGGTTTCCCGTCCGCATGGCGAAACAGGTAACCCGCCATCTCCGGCTGCCGACGCACGTATGCTAACAAATTCCGCACCGGGCAGGAACACAGCCCTGGAATTGCCTTCAACAACACCCATCAGTCTATTCCTTGCTGGTCCGTCTTCGAGCGCGTCAGATAAATCCGCACTGATGTCTCCTTCAGGTCCACATGCTGTACCTCCAACCGCCCCCAAAATCCCCCGCCTACTGGACTTTGGAACCAACTCGCTAACTCGAAACACCCGGAAAAAGCCGTAACAAATAAAACGTGAAACAACACTGTCTCAAAATCAGACACCGCCACCTCTGGCAATACACCCCAAGTACGCGACAGCAACTCATGAGATACTGGGCGACGCCAATCCCGGCCGTGAGGCTGTTCTTTCACCCACCCCGCCATCAGTCGCTTCACCAAAAACGACGCACTAGGACTGCCCCAGCCCGCAGCTTTGCTGAAAAAGGAGAAACCCGCCAACGCCACCCGCACTGACGACCTGGACCAGCTGCGCCCCTTCGCCCAAACTATAAACAAACCCCCCAACTGGTCATCAATGCTTCCGCCCCTCCAGCCACTCCCCCATAAAAATTCCCGCACTTTGGCATAACCGCGCTTGTACGATGCCCATGTACCTGGAGCCACTGAGGACCGCAACAAGTTCATCACTTCTGAGTCCCAGTCTGCCAAAGGTGCTCCGGCACCATCGCCGATGACTCGTCCGCCCCCGGGGCCAAGGCTCGAAACTGCACCCACTGAAAACGGGACAAAGCATCAGCAATGGCATTTTGCAAGCCTGGCACATGATGCGCCCGAGCCGTGACATTGAGACGCAGACACGCTAGCACAAACAACCTCATTAGCGCCGCCACTCTTGGACATTTGGGTGATTGTCTATTGATCACCTGCACCACCGCTGCATTGTCACACCAGAACACGACCCTCTTATCCCATAACCTTTCCAGCCACACCCAAAATGCTACTACTATCAGGAACAACTCCAGGAATGTCACATTACGTGTCAACCTACTCTCTGCCCAGGATGCCGGCCAAGCCACAGCGCACCACAAACCCTGACAATACAAACCAAGCCCGGAACTGCCCGCCATGTCAGAAAATAACTGCAGGTCCACATTCGACAGTTCAGACGCCTGTACCAACACGCGCCATTGAAATCTGATAGAAACGCCTCCCAGACCCGCAGATCCTCTCTCATTCCCGACGTCACTCAGATGCGATGATGAGAGCATCACACACACCGCCATAGCCAGGGACAGCCTCCGCGCAAACGGCCTCCCCATGGCAATGACTTGACATGCAAAATTCAAGTGACCAACTAGAGCCTGCAAATCTTTCAATGTCACCTTCGAGGCCGACCCCACCGCAGCCACCAACACCCTCAACCATTCCACCTTATCCAGCGGTAAGTGGACCACCAATTCCACCGAATCTATTTCAATCCCCAGATAAGAAAGGCATGTCACCGGCCCTAGTGTCTTTTCTGCCGCTAATGGAATCCCGAATTCAGCAGCCATCTCCTGGTATAACCCCAGCAACGATGCACATACTGCGGTCTGCGCTGGACCCACAAACAAAAAATCATCCAAATAATGCTCCATAGACTTGCACCCCAACCGCTGTACTAGAACCCAGTGCAGGAATGAACTAAAAGCCTCAAAATAAGAACAGGAGATCACGCAACCCATCGGCAAACACTTATCATAATAAAACTGGGCGTCAAACTGAAATCCCAGCAAAGGAAAAGCTGACGGGTGAACTGGTAGCAGCCAAAATGCCGATTCGATGTCCACCTTCACCATCAGAGCACCCTTTCCACAAAGGGTGCACCAGCTCCAGTGCCTCATTGAACAACGCATACCGCACCAAGCATAACTCCCGCGGGATATGGTTATTCAATGAATCCCCCGGCGGAAAGGACAAGTTGTGTATCAGCCGATAACACCCGGGCTCCTTCTTCGGGATGACTCCTAGCAGTGAGATCATGAAAGGCAAAAAAGGGGGGGTGGCAAAATGGACCAGCTAGTCTGCCCAAACCACATTCTGCTGCGATCTTTTTGCAGGCCACCTCTGCCAGGAGGCACACCGAGCTAGAATTGCTGGCCCCCACATCCGACACCTCCCCTTGAAACGGAATCTGAAATCCTTCCGAGAAGCCCAACCACAACATCCTCCCCGCTTTGCCGTGTCTACTTCCTTCATAGCATTCTAACCATGGCCGTAACGCCTGGAGTTTGATGGAGGTAGGCGCCAACCCCCCACCCCCCCTTCACTTACCCCCAACTGCCGCACCGGACACTCCTTTCCGACTACACTTCGTAGCCGAGTGACCTGCTCCGCAGAGAGAGCAGGCGTGCCGGAACTTACAGTCCGGGAAGGGGCAGGAAGATTTATTAAAGCACCAGCAAAAGTCTCCCCCCCAGGCCCACCTTTGGGCGATCCAGGTGTTGCACCCGTCGCACGAAAGGACCGAAAGCTCGCTGCCGAAGCTTGGCCCGCTGCCCTGGCTGGCCCCCCGCCACCGTCCACACTCCCTCTCCTGGCAGACATTTGCATCAGCCATAGGTAATATCCTTTATCCACCAGGACAACTGCCTATTTTCCTCCATCATATCACAAAATTCTTCATCATAATTGAGCCAAGCCCAGCCTTCATGCACCTGCGACGCCACCAGGATGGCATCCACATATGCCAACAACTCCCCGTACTGACTTGGGTCAGCATGCCCCCATACACTCGCCAGACGCAAGAAGGCTCGTGTCCAATTTAAGATATTGCGGGAAACCTTCCTCACTCCCCCAGCCTTCTTGTCATCCTTGCGCTTCTTCCTACTCTCTCCCGAGCGCTTCCTCCCCTCCAAGAGCCGGAAAACATCAATGTATCTCCGTTTCAATATCCGTCGCCTCAACCTCCCACAATTCCGCACAATGCACCACTGATGACGCTATCCCATCTCCCGTCCGCTTCCCCACTGCTGAGCCATCCGAAGAACTCGCCGAGGACGAAGAGGACGATGCCGACAAACTCTGCCTACAGTGCCGCCTGTGCTTCTTCTTCGCTTTGGCCTTGCGTCCACCCAAAGCTGCCTCCCCCTCCACCAGTATCTCGCCACCACCGTTACCCGTAGACCCAACACACTCACCATCCGCGCGACACGCTCGCCAGGCTCCGGCACCGCCACAGCCGGACTGGCCTGTTCCGCACTCTGGACCATCGTCTGTCTGCTTCCTGCTCCCCCGGTTGCTGCAACACCACTCACTGGCACCTGCAGAGGGAGAGAAGCACCAACAGCAGGAAGACCCATCCCGTACTGCCCCACCCCCCAACCTGCCCTCCCACCCTTTGCGGCCATGTGGAAGTACCTAAGCCTCCTGCCGCCCAACTAGCCCCCATGTAGGCTGCACCCCCCTGCCAGGGAACCCCGTGCCACCCCATTCCCCCCGCCATACCCTCATGGACCCACACCCATAGGCTGACCTGCCACATGGGACCAGTTCATCAGCACTTCCCCTTGCGCATATGGCCTCCCTTGCCCTCCCGGACACCACGGAGCATAATTATCTGCCCCGGCCGGACTAATAGGAACCCCCACCGCGCCTAATCCTGCTTCCTGCTCCTCCCCCTGACCCTCCTGTCATCCATCTCCCCCTTCCCCCCACCTGCACCCGCACCGCTCCACCGTCCGCCCTGCTCCCCTCGACTCCCCCCTAAAGACCGGTCATGCCCTTGCCCCAGCCAGACACCCTCTTCACCCGCACACCCAGCTAACCCCGAATCAGAAAACCCCCCTGTCCATTGCCCCCGCCCCCTCCTGCTCCCCCCCCCCTCCCCCCCACCTGGCCACTCCCCCAGCCAACCGAGTATTATGACCGCCAGCCCTGGCCCCCATGGACGAACCGGCCCCGTGAGACCGGCCTGCCCGCCCCCCCGAGCGAGCGCCGCAGCCCCGACCCCTCTGCTACCCCCGCGGCCCCCTTGGAGAGCATGCCATGCCCCCAACAGTCCTGCCCCCAGCAATCCCGCAGAGCTGTCTTTAACAGTTTTTCCCTTTACTGCTACTCTTCTGTGTTTTTTGTTTTTTTTTAATAGCGCACCACCGGCCCTGACTAGCACTACTCCCCGGCCCCGGCGGCTGCCCGCCCCATCAACACACAACCCCACAACCACCCGCACGCACCCGGTCCTCCGCAGAGCCCCCCCCCAGGACCCACACAGCCCATGGCAGTCCCTGTCTCCCGCTGGACACTCCCACCCCGATCGCTGGGGCCCGAGTCGGAAAAAACGCGGCTGACCAGGCTGAGGAGCCGCACCGAAAAGACTGGCCACGTGGCTCCTCAGCAACACCAGCCCCTGCCCACCGGTGCCGGAGCCAATGAGATCGCTCCACTCCAAAGCCGTGGAGCGATCTCATAGCCGCCGCTCCACGCCTCCTCCTTCCTCCCCCCCCCCCCACGTCACATGCAGGAGGCCAAGGCCGGGCCCGGGCCCAGGTTACTGATGGCTGTGGGACCCGGCCCACAGCCCGCGGCCTCGTGCATTTATGGAGTACTGCCAAGGGAATAAAACACACATCTCAAAAAGAAAACATAAAGATTAAAAAAACATTACCTCTTTAAGATGTGCTGTATGTAAACTTATTACCCAGTTCAGGAAGAACAGACTGACGCTGTTGCCGGCATTTAAAAGAAAAATTTGTTGTGAAAACCACTGGAATCATCATGACAACAGAGAGTAAACAACGTAACCATAAAAGTGATCAGACCAGAAGAAAGTTTTAAGAGGAGTTTTTAATATTGATAGAAATACTTGTATAAATGAAGATTATTTAAAATGCACTAAAAAAATGCAAGACATTTAAAAGGGAATTAGAATTCAGGAGAAATCATTAGGATGAATAATACAGTGCCTTGTGAAAGTATTCATCCCGTGTCGGTATTTGTCCTGTTTTGTCACATTACAACTTGGAATTAAAATAGAGTTTTGTGGTTAGCACCATGTGATTTACACAACATGCCTACCACTTTGAAGGTGCAAAATATCTTTTATTGGGACACAAGCAATAATTAATATCTCCCCCCCCCCCAGAAATCAGGTGTGTGCATTGGTATCCCCCCCCCCCCCCCCCAAGTCAATACTTTGTAGAGTCACCTTTTGCTGCAATTACAACTGCAAGTCTCTTGGGGTATGTCTCTATTAGCTTAGCACATCTAGCCACTGGGATTTTCACCCATTCCTTAAGGCAAAACTGCTCCATCTCCTTCAAGTTAGATTGGTGGCATTGGTGTACAGCAATCTTCAAGTAATGCCACAGATTCTCAATTGGATTGAGGTCTGGGCTTTGACTAGGCCATTCCAAGACATTTAAATGTTCCCCTTTAAACCACTCCAGTGTAACTTTAGCAGCAGGTTTAGGGGCATTATCCTGCTGGAAGGTGAACCTTTATCCCAGTCTCAAATCTCTGGCAGACTGAAACAGGTTTTCCTCAAGGATTGCCCTGCATTTAGTGAGATCCATCATTCCGTCAATCCTGACCAGTTTTCCTGTCTCTGCTGATGAAAACTATTCCCACAGCATGATGCCGCCACCACCATGTTTCACTGTGGGATTGGTGTTCTCGAGGTGATGGGAAGTTTTGCGTTTGTACCACACATGGCATTTCCCATGATGGCCAAAAAGTTCAATTTTTTATTTTATCTGACCAGAGAACATTCTTCCATGAGTTGGGGGGGGGGGGAGGGGGGCCACCACATACTGTTATGCATGCTCCAAATGTGTTTTCTTATTTCTTACTTTAAGCAATGGCTTTTTTCTTGCCATTCTTCCATAAGGCCCCACTCTATGGACTGTACGGTTTAAAGTAGTCCTATGGACAGATACTCCCATCTCCGCTGTGGATCTTTGCAGCTCTTTCAGTGTTATCCTTGGTGTCTTTGTAGCATCTCTGATTAATGCCCTACTTACCCAGCCTGTGAGTTTTGGTGAGCGGCCTTTTCTTGTCAGGTTTGTTGTGGTGCCATATTCGTTCTATTTTGTTATAATGGATTCAATGGTGCTCTGTGCGATATTCAGAATTTGGGATATTTTTTTTATAACCCAACCTTGATCTATACTTCTTTACAACTTTGTCTTTGACCTGTTTGGAGTGCTCCTTTGTCTTCATGTTGCTTGCTTAGTGGTGTTGCAGAGTCAGGTATAGTTATACAGGCATCATGTGACACTGATTGCACACAGGTGGACCCTAATCAACTAATTAGGTGATTCCTGAGGTTAATTGGTTGGACCAGATCTTATTTAGGGGTTTCATAGCAAAAGGGATGAATACATATGCACTCACAACTTTTCAGTTTTTACATATGTTTTTATATATACAAGGTATTTTATTGTCATTCCATTTCATCAATTTGGATTATATTGTTAGGTCCATTACCTAACATCCAAATGAATCTCCATTTTCATTCCAAGTTGTAATGTGACAAGACTGGACAGAAACTGAGGGGATGAATGCTTTCACAAGACACTTTATGTACCTAAAGAAATAGCAAAACTTAAAAATGGGTAGTTTTAAAATCAGTCATAATGCCATGGTTGTAAAATGTGAAGACCCGCCTGTCTTTTAAAACACAATTCTTTTATAAAACAATTATGTCTTTTAAAAAACAATTAAAAAGCCATATAGTTAAAACATAAATGAATGGAATCTAAATTGTACCTTAAAACATGTAAAAGCACTTTTCATTAGAAATAATAATAGAACCAATTAAACCTATAAATATATAAGAGCATTAAAACATAAACCATAATTATAATTTGAAATATGGACAAAGGGACTAAATGAGAGATACAAATGTATATCATCGTAACTCCTTTAGAGAGTGGGAGCACATCTAACAACCATCAAAAGGATAAGATCCATATTGATTACCCAAGGAGAAAGGGGATATGTGTCTGCAATCCCTATCATTCAGCCATCAGAGTGAAATTCATAAATCCATATTTCATAACATACTTGAAACATGTAATAACAGCCCTAAAGTGAACCCTTAAATTGAGTGCATCTAAATAAGACATCATACCTAAAAATATATTGAAAGGGCTGAAAATAAAAATATTGTTAAAAAATAAAAAATACAAATGACTAAAAGTAAAAAAAAGAAATACTGCCATTGCCCTTTAAAAACAAAAATCAGCCTTATAAAATCATGAAAAGAACAGGACAGATTGGCACCCATTATTTACTAAAAAGAATAAAACCAATAGAAAACAAAGGACCATGTCAGAAAATAAAAATGAGCACTGCAAAAAGAAGTAACAATTGAAATGTATAGCTGCGATCCATTCTTAAAAATAGAAATAAATATGAGAATAAAAATGAATATAAAAGTGTTAAAAATAAGGATAAAAAGGCCTCCTGTGTATTTTTACTCTGTAAACCACTATGCTATAAATTTAACAAAATTAATAAACTATAAACTATATAAAAGGAAAAATACCAATGAGAGAAAGGTGAGGGGGTGCGAGGGGGTGGAAGGGAAAGAGGGGGTAAAAAGGGGTGAGAGGGGGAGGGGATAAGGGGGAAGGAGGGAAGAGAAGGGGGAAGGAGGTGGGAAGGGGAAGGGGAAGGAGATGTGAGGGGAAGAGGTGGGAGAAGGGAGGGGGAGAGGGGGAAGGGGGAAAGGGGAGGAAGGGGGGAAGGGAGAAGAAGGGGGGAGGTGGAAGGGGAAAAATGGGAGGGGTAGGAAAGCGTAGTTACTCACCTGTATCAGGCGTACTCTTGGGACAGCAGGAATCAGTCCTCACATATGGGTGACGTCAGCGCCGACATAGCCCTCGTGCGGAGCAATTCCCCAGCTTTCAAAGAAAGCCTTTGGGATTGCATCGCGCATGCGCAGTCCCCTTCCCGCCCAAGGGTGACATCTTGCTCAGTCTAATGACATAGCTAAAAAGACAGCAAAAGGAATAAAATCAATAATAGGACTGCAACTCCAGGGGAGGAGGGAGGGTCATGAGGACTGATTCCTGCTGTCCCTGGAGAACACCTGTTACAGGTGAGTAACTACGCTTTCTCCAGGAACAAGCAGGAAGTCAGTCCTCACATATGGGACTCCCTAGCTATAGGCTATCGAGAACCCATAGCTGAAAAATAGCTCCCTCTAGAAGACCCGCAGCAGCTGCAATAGGAATTCAGCCGAGAACGCAACACCCCCCGGTAGCCTGACACCAAAGGGTCGGACGGTTGGAGTTGCCTAAATCTCAAAGGTTACGGAGTACCTCCTGGACGAAAGCACTGTCCCGTCGGGACTCCCTATCCAGGCAGTAATGGGCTGCAAAGGTCTGGCTTGAAGACCAAGTTGCAGCCCAGCAGATGTCTGCCAGCAGAACAGAGTGGAAGTGAGCCACTGATGCGGCCTTAGCCCTGACACGGTGGGCCGTGACTCGATCCTGCAACGGGAGGTCGGTCGGCCGCCCTGTATGCCCAGGCAGTGCAGTCTGCCACCCAGGTGGACAGCGTATGCTTGGAGACAGGTAACCCCAGCTTACTGGGGTCATAAGAGACGAAGAGCTGAGTAGCCCTTCGATGTACCTTTGTATGCTCCAGTTAGAAGGACAACACCCTCTTACAATCCAGGGTATGCAGGACTGCCTCTGCCCGGCTGGCATGCAGCCTGGGGAAAAAGGTTGGAAGAATCACCTCTTGGTTGAGGTGGAAAGAAGAGACCACCTTTGGAAGGAACTTTGGGTGAGTGCGGAGGACCACCCTATTCCTATAAAACCACGTGTATGGTTTATCAGTTATGAGAGCTTGCAGCTCACTCACACGTCTGACTGATGTGAGTGCCACCAGGAAGAGCACCTTCCAGGAGAGGAAGCGCAGATGGCAAGAGGACATCGGCTCAAAAGTTGGGTGAGTAAGCTGCTGTAAGACCACATTCAAATCCCACTCAGTTGCCAGAGGACGAACTGGATGTTTCAGCAGAAGCAGACCTCTGAGGAATCTGGACACCAGGGGGTGCACCGAAAGAGGTTACCCCTCCACTGGCAAGTGGTTTGCTGACAAAGCGCTCAGGTGGACTCTGACAGAGTTAGACTTGAGACCTAATTCTGAGAGGTGAAGCAGGTACAGCAGCACCACTGGTACAAGGCAAGAGAAAGGGTTTTCATTGTGCTGGTTACACCATACCTCAAATCTACGCCATTTGAAAGCATAGGATTTCCTAGTGGACTGCCTCTTGGAGGCCAGCAACACTTCTTCTACATTCCAAGGTAGGAGGAGAGGAGCCAACACTACCCTTTCAGCAGCCATGCCATCAGGTTGAGGGACCTGAGGTTGGAGTGCAAGAGAGAGAGCCTGCTCCTGTGACAGGAGGTCGGGCTGCATCCCCAGTGGTAGTGGGGTTTCCACTGCCAGTTGGAGGAGAAGCAGAAACCAAGGCTGTCTTGGCCATCTGGGGGCTACCAGAATGACAGAGGCCTAGTCCCGAAGGATTTTGAACAGAGTCCGGGCCACCAGAGGCATGGGAAGAAACACATACATGAGGCCCCCTGACAAGGAGATCAGGAAAGCATCTGCAGCCACCCTCAGAGGATGTGGCTGTCTGGAGCAAAATCTGGGCAGCTGGTGATTTTGCATACTGGCAAATAAATCTATGGACAGATGTCCCAGTGGTGGAAAATCCACTGGGCCACCACCGGATCCAGTTGCCATTCGTGAGGTTGGAGATCCTGCTTAGTTTGTCCATTAGGCAGTTCTCCTGACCAAACGTAATAATATCACCAAACCCCTGTGAAACACACTCAACTTTTTTTGTTGGATAATACAGGAAAGGGACATGGACTGAAAACCATGTTCTCCACACGGTGATATCCTATTTAATCATTGTAGTTAAAAAACTCGAGAAATCATCTCAAAAGTAGTATCTTGTTACTTAGCTGATTTGAAAGCTGGAGCACGACGTGCACGCTTCGGGTAGGACACCCTGTTTCAAGTGCTAACATATCCATATATGTTAGCACTTGAAACAGGGTGTCCTACCCGAAACGTGCATGTCGTGCTCCAGCTTTCAAATCAGCTAAGTAACAAGATACTACTTTTGAGATGATTTCTCGAGTTTTTTAACTACAATGATTAAATAGGATATCGCTGTGTGGAGAACATGGTTTTCAGTCCATGTCCCTTTCCAGTATTATCCAACCCAAAAAAAGCTGAGTGTGTTTCACAGGGGTTTGGTGATATTATTACGTTTGGAGAGATCATTTGGATATCACTATTTGGGGGCTTTTCTTGTTTGATTAGTTCTCCTGACCAGGCAGGTACACTGATTTGAGAGGACATACCCTGCTTGATGGCAAAGGAGCAGAGGTCCTGGGTCTCCTGACATAGGATTCGAGTCCCCATACCTCCCTGCTTGTTCAGGTAGAACATTACTACCTGGTTTATCCATCTGTATCAATATAGACTGATGTGAAAGGACATAACAAAAGGCTTGAAGAGCTAGGCGAATAGCCCGCAGCTCTAAGAGGTTGATTTGGTGTGCAGACTCCTGAGGAGACCACAACCCCTGAGTGCATGATCCTTGGCAATGGGCTCCCTAGCCCAGCAAGGAGGCATCTGTCGTTAGCACTCTTGAGTGTGAGGGAGTTTGAAAGGGCACTCCCTCAAGCAGGTTGGGTGGCTGACACCACCACTGCAACGATTTCAACAGTCGTTTGGATATTGTTATCCTGTCTCTGAGGCTGCCGGTGGCTTGCGTCCACTGATCTCTGAGGCACCACTGAGCTGTTCTCATGTGGAGACAGGCATTTGGGGTCACATGCACCATGAAGGCCATGTGGCCCAGGAGGCGTAAGAAGTGTCTTGCTGAAATCCAAGACCTGCGCCTGAACTGTTGTGCCAGTGCTAGCAGCCTCTGTGCCCTATCCTCCGGCAGGTAAGCCTTCGCCTGAAGGGTGTCCAGTCTTGCTCCTATGAACTCTAAGTTTTGAGTGGGGAGGAAAGTAGACTTAGCGTGGTTTATGACAAAGCCTAGATGTTGCAACATGTTCATAGTGCGAGAAGTGGCCTGTTGGGCCTCCTGAGGCGACTGGCCCCTGATGAGTCAGTCGTCCAGGTAAGGGAAGACAAAAATTCCTTGACTTCTGAGGAAGGCCGCCACGACAGCCAGGCATTTTGTAAACACTTTGGGAGCAGAGGCTAGGCCAAAGGGTAGAGCCCTGTATTGGAAATGTTTTCCTCCCACTACAAATCTCAGATATTGTCTGTGGTCTGGATGTATGAGGATGTATACATAGACATCCTTCAGGTCTAAGGAGCATAGCCAATCTCCCTGGTGGAGGTAAGGCAGCAACATTCCAAGGGAAAGCATCTTGAACTTTCCCTCACCAGGAACTTGTTTAAGTTTCTTAGGTCGAGGATGGGTCTGAGGCCTCCTGTTCTCTTTGGTATGAGAAAATACCTGGAGTAGAAGCCCTGCCATGCAGGTGGTGGGGCACCGGTTCCACCGCCTGATCCTCTAGAAGACCTGCCAACTCCTGCAAGAGGAGGTCCCTGTGAAGAGGGGGTCTGAGGGATCCGCTGTTCCTGAAGGAGGTGTGTGGAGCTGCTCATCAGCCTGGGGGCTGCCATTGCCGCGGAGGTGTTGGAGATCGCTGTTCCCCTCCCTATTCCATCGGGCAGGCACAGCCGGGACAGCTTGACCGAGGTCTTCCCTTGGGGGATAAAAACGCTGTGCCAGGAGCCTTCCAGTGGATCCGCTGTTCCTGAAGGAGGTGTGTGGAGCTGCTCATCAGCCTGGGGGCTGCCGTTGCTGCAGAGGTGTTGGAGATCGCTGTTCCCCTCCCTATTCCATCGGGCAGGCACAGCCGGGACAGCTTGACCGAGGTCTTCCCTTGGGGGATAAAAACGCTGTGCCAGGAGCCTTCCAGTGGATCCGCAGTTCCTGAAGGAGGTGTGTGGAGCTGCTCATCAGCCTGGGGCTGCCGTTGCCGCGGAGGTGTTGGAGATCGCTGTTCCCCTCCCTATTCCATCGGGCAGGCACAGCCGGGACAGCTTGACTGAGGTCTTCCCTTGGGGGATAAAAACACTGTGCCAGGAGCCTTCCAGTGGATCCGCTGTTCCTGAAGGAGGTGTGTGGAGATGCTCATCAGCCTTGGGGCTGCCGTTGCCGCGGAGGTGTTGGAGATCGCTGTTCCCCTCCCTATTCCATCGGGCAGGCACAGCCGGGACAGCTTGACCGAGGTCTTCCCTTGGGGGATAAAAACGCTGTGCCAGGAGCCTTCCAGTGGATCTGCTGTTCCTGAAGGAGGTGTGTGGAGCTGCTCATCAGCCTAGGGGCTGCCGTTGCCGCGGAGGTGTTGGAGATCGCTGTTCCCCTCCCTATTCCATCGGGCAGGCACAGCCGGGACAGCTTAAAATCTTAGGTCCCTTTTCCATCTGTTTTCTGGTTATAAATTTGTTCCTCCTTTACGCAGAGTGTGTTTTGTGGAGCGTGTTTCCGAAGGGGCGTGCCCAAAGTGGCTAGTTCCGCCCCTTTGGTGCCCCTTCGGCGTCACTGCGGCATCTCTGTGGTGCAGTGGATTGTGCTGGCATTTTGCTCCTCCTAACCTGCCTAAGGTGTGTTTTATGTTTGTTGGTTAAGTTTGGCTGTTTTCAGTACCTTACCTTGGGCGGTAGGTTATGGGGAAACAGAAAGCCAAAGTCAGGGGCAAAGCGCCGGAGGCCACGGCTGGAGATGTGAAACCAGTCGGGCCTTTGGATAAGCACTTTGCTCCCCTTCCGGTTGCACATTCCTCTCCAGAGTTGGTGTCTTTGAGCTCCGATGGTAAATCCCCCCCCTTTGCCCCCTATTCCTGGTGTTTCTTTTGAGGGTCCTGTTGAGTCTTCCATATTGGTGAGAAAATTGCAGGCGACTGATATTCCGAAACCAATCCCGTCGGTTGGGGATGGTGGCTCTTCGGAGCTCCCCACCCCCTCCCCAGATACCGAAATTACTTTAAAAGATGTTTGGGCTTTCAACTCCTTTTCTACATTTTCTCTGGAAACTGTTACCTCTTTGCAACAATTGGATGCAAAAGTTACTGTTATAGACACGGCTGTTAGCAAACATGAATCCCAGGTTTCTTCCAATATACACTTCTGGTGTGGGCTGGCATAAAAGATTCCTTGCTGCTTCACTCTAAGTTGGAGCGCCTGGAAAATTCCATGCGCGCTTCTAACTTACGTTTTCTGAATTTTCCCCAGTCCCCGTATTATCACATAGAATTTTATTGGCTAAATTTCTTAAAGAAGTGCTGGGTATTTCTGAAACCATTGAATTTCTACAGATTTATTATATTCCCTCAACATTTAAGAAACTTAATCCGGTTGATGGGGAAGTAGACGAGATCGCTTCTCCTTTGACAAATTTGACTGCCTTTTTGGAAGATTCTCAGGATACTATTAATGCACGGGCTACTTTGCTGGTAATTTTTTCCTCTGTAGATATTAAGCAACGTATACTTAGGGCCTTTTTTAAGGTTAAAATGGTTAAGTTTTGTGGCTAGTCAGTTAATATATTTCCAGATGTTGCTCGTAGCACCCAGATGCGCCGGAGACAGTTTTTAGATATTAAGTCCCGGGTTTTGGCACTGGGTGCTACGTTCTTCTTGAAGTTTCCATGTAAATGTATCCTCAGTTATGAGGGTGCTTCATATACCTTTGTTGATGTATCTCATTTAGAAATTTTCTTTCTGGAAAAGGGGCTTAAGTGGGTGGGGTCGTGGCCTCCACTTTGTGGATAGTATGTATTCTTGTTTTCCTTTTTGTTTTTCCTTGCTGTTAACAGTGGGATTTCGGAATGTGTATATTTCCTATTGTTGTATGATATTTTTGCCTTCATTTTTATGGGATTGATCTGTACTTATTTTGGTTGTTGTATATGACTAAAAATTAAATAAATAAAAAAAAAAAAGAAGAGGGGGTCTGAGAGGCTCTCCTGGAAAGAAGGAGGATGGTACTGGCTGATGTGAAGCAAATAGCCCCTTTGGACTATTTGCAGAACCCAGATTTCTGAGGTGATGGTTGGCCACCTCTCTGCGTACAGCGAAAGCCTACCTCCTGTGCAAGGCCATACCACTGGCGGAAGAGAGGACTATGCCTTGGGAGTCAAAAACCCCCTCCCGGCTGGGTAGGAGCCAGGGCCTGGGGCTTGGGGCTTGGGGGTCTTCTGCTTATGCAGGCCATGCCTCTGTCCCTTGGCCTGCTGCCCCTGCTGGGGAGCTGGGGTGGCCTGGTAAGTAGGGTAGTTGCGGTAAGCAGTACCCTTCCTCGGGAAAATGGGCTTTTTAACCCGAGCCCTTCTTCTCAGAAGGCGCAGAAGTCTTCTTTGAGAGTCTTGTCCGGGTCAAGTATTCAGACTCAAGCTCAGCTGCCTTCTCAGCCATGGGTTTGCCAAAGAGGTTGTTACCTCGGCAAGGGACATCGACCAACTTGTCCTGAACCCATGGCTCCAGATCCGATGACATTAGCCAGGCCTGTCAGCATACATCGATGCCGGCCGGCCGCAGCTGCTCGGGCCGAAGCCTCGAAGCCATCATAGGCCGCTCGAGATATGAACTTCAAGCACTCCCGAATCCCAGTGGATAAGGCATTGAAGCACTGCAAAGGTGCCTCGGAGAGGCCAGCTGAGAACCCAGCACTCTCCTTTGCCAGGTCCCTCAAGTACATGCCGATGTACAGCTGGTAGGTTTGGACACGGCACGACAGCATCGAGCCCTGGAAGCATTTTCTGCCGAGGGTGTCCAAGTTCAGGGCCTCCCAGCCAGGAGGCACCGAGGAGTGTGTTTTTTGGCTCTTGAGCCTGTGCATGGCCGATTCCACAACCATGGAGTTGTGCGGCAGCTGTGCCTTTGGAACCCAGGGCTCTTGCGGACTCGATAGATGGAATTAACCCACTTGCTGAACACCGGCATCGAGGCCGGCGACTCCCACATGCGGAGCATCAGCTGTTTCAGCATCAGATTAATCGGCACAGTAAGGGCTTCCCTCGGGGGAAAGTCATACTGGAGGGCCTCAAGCTCTTCAGCTCGAGGCTCCTTCTCGGTATCCGCCAGGAATGCCAAAGCCTTGGCCATGTCCCTGACGAAGTTTGAGAACCGGGTATCCTTTAGAGGGGACCTTCTCTGAGGCTCCAAACCCGTTGAGTCCGATGGGACATACCAGGTCTGATGGGTGTCTGGGGACTCTTCATCTTCCGTCTCCCATGCCGATCCCTCCAAGGAGGATTCGAGCGGCTCTGGCCACGAGGGCTTCAGCACCGACCTCCCCGATGCCGAGAGCACCGGCGTCGATGACCTCGGTCCCGAGCGGGAGGTCGAGGGAGACCTTGGCCGAGGATCGACTGGAGTCTGAAGAGTCACGAGGATTGCCTCAGCCTCCGGGGTCAACTTAGACGTCGAGGTCCCGGTGGTCGGGGTGGATGGACCGGTGAGGCCGTCTATTAGCGAACGCTGCTGCTCCTTGAAGGCAGACATGCTGCGCTCCAGGGCCGTCATCCTAAGACCGAGCTCAGAAGACTCTGCAGTCTCCAGCTTGGGCCCCAATGCCGTCGGGCCCGATGCCGGCTCCCCTGGAGGGCAATCCATGAGGACAACAGCACTTACCCTCCTCGGCGTCTCCGGCTCCGTGTGAGGTATCTTTGCAGGCCGCTCTGATTCCGAGGACCCAGGGTGGCGGTCAGGACTCCGCGACCTGGCCTTTGAGGGCCCAGGGTGATCAGAGGCATCAAATGACGCCGCCCTTATGGGTTTCTTCTTCCTCCAGTGTTCCCTGGAGGGAGACCACAACTCAGAAGACCCCCAACGGTGCTCGGGTTCAGATAGCTCCCAAGACATCGAGGCTTCTGATGAGGTCTGGATCTGGGGGGATGCAGACTCCGAGAAAATCCTTTCATGCTGCTGCTGCCTACTTCAAAGTGCCTTAGAGGACATTTTCCCACACGGGCCACAGACCTTCGGGTCATGGTCGGACCCGAGGCATCAGAGACAGCAGTCATGTGTGTCGGTGAGGGACATTAACTTCTTACACCGATCACACTTTTTAAACCCGCTGGCAGCCATCGGGGAAAAAGGGCCCCTGCAAGGTCGAAGGACCGGGCTGCCAGTGAAAATAAAAAAGAGCGTGAACGCTAGTTACTAAGGACAAAAATGTAAAAAAATTGACCGTACTCGATACCGGTGTACAGAGCCGTAGTCAGGAAGGAGAACTCGCGTCGAACCGGTCGAAGAGAGAAATTCTTCTGAAGTTTTGATGCACTTTTTCCACGAGGAATTAGGGACAATGTCCATTGGGTTCCGCGGAAAAAGGGAGACTGAGCAAGATGGCACCCTTGGGCGGGAAGGGGACTGCGCATGTGTGATGCAATCCCAAAGGCTTTCTTTGAAAGCTGGGGAACTGCTCTGCATGAGGGTTCCGTTGGTGCCGGCGTCACCCATAAGTGAGGACTGACTTCCTGCTTGTTCCTGGAGAAGAAAGAAAACAAAAAACCCCTAAAAACTAAACCATAATAAAAATATGTTAAAAATATGTCAAAAATGTAATAAAAACAACAAGATTAAAAGTAATTGTGCTGAAGGGAATTGAAAAATTAAAGTCATCGTAAAGCTAAGCCATCATAGAAAAACAGACAAGTCGGGTCTCCAAGTTCAGTCCCTTTGGGGCCATAGACTGAAAATGAAAAATATATCATTGTTCGAGATAGAGAAACTCTTTATCCAGGTCTCCTCCTCTCCAATTGGCCTTAATCACTTTTAAAACAAAGAACTTAAAATCCGACAAAGGCAGTGCCAAAATACAGCCATATTGGGTCCTGTGGCTTTTGAAGATTCACCACAATACATTAGCTTTGGTTTACACCTTGCTCCAGTCTGGTTTGCTGAGATAATTGCAAAGGCCATGTGCTGTCAGGGGCATGGTATGCAAATACCCTGAAATTAGTGCACAGAGCATAGACTTATCACATGGTGCATCCATGCTATCTGCCAAGGCATGTAACCTAGGCCCCAGCATTATGCTCATGGCACAGAACTCCAGTCATCCTGATCTCAATCCTCCTCCAATGACAGGCCCCTGATATGTATCCCCTCCATAACAGTCCCCTTGATCTGAACCCCCTTCCATGATAGATCTGATCTGAATGCCCCTCTATGAAAGTCTCCCACCTGCTAAAAAAAAACCTTCCATGCAAGCTCCCGTTGTAGGAGAACCCCTCTCCCTGAGATTCATCCTCAAACTCCCCGGCACTTACCAGGCTAGTCCTGATAGTCTACTTGAAAGGACAGGAATGATCTTCTTTCACTCCCTTCACATTGTTGTCCTGATTCAAAATGTTGACTATAAGCAATTACCTTTATATGGCAGATTGACCCCTAGCTGTAGTACCACAAGACTACCACTAGGTTTCATAGCTGCAATATTGATCCTGGGCAGCAACAGGATAGTGAGGTGAATTGCTCCTTCCCCATCCATTAGGCTACCAGGACTACCCCAATAAGTGTTGTGTGGTTGGGGTATCCAGAAGGGGAAGGAGAGAAGCTGAATTACCTGATGCCAATAATGCAGGTGCACCTAAGAAATGCTCTTGAGGTGGCATGTGGTAACGTACCATGCATTAACTTCCAGCTCCGCTCACTCCCTCCCAATCTCTGACCATAATCCATACCATTCCTGCCCTAACCACATGGGAGTTTTCAAGCTTGGTTGTTTTTGGCATGCAGTAGCTGTTAGCATAGGCCCATGTTAACCGCTAACCACACGTAGGTAAACATCCCTCTCAGTTTCTGCATCAAACTCTTGTCAGTGTTTGCAGGATTCCCGATGTTTCAGGAGTTTTTCCCTGAGATCACTGACTTATCAAAGGTCTTCTCCTATTCTGTTCTTGTGGGTAATCCCAATACAATCTAAAAAAATGCACTGTGATATTGTTGCATTCTTTAAAAAAGGGTATTTACTCCTGCAGTTATTTCCAGTAGAAATGATCAGAGGGCTAGTATAGCAATAAATCAGAACTCTGGAGCCTGATGTTTCAAACAATGAAAATTCCCACCAAAATGTTAACATTTATTTATTTAACATTTTTTTTATATACCGCTTTTCAAATTTTCAAAGCGGTTTACAGGGAACATAGATAACTTTGTTTACATGGAACTATTGGAACTATTTGCAATAACAATTAACAGTGATTACATTCACATTAGAATATTTACATAAGAGAATGGGCTCATACATACATGTTCATGAGGAGTTGGCTATTTCTTAACATTTGTGAAGTTATTGCTTACTCAAAGATAATGCAAAGAAAATTACAGAACAAACCATTAGACTGCTAGGTATGTATTGAAACTAACTTCACATATGGATGCCAACCATGTAAATCATTTAGGACTGCAAGGCTGGTGTTAGACATGCAGGGGCTCAGGGCAGAAATTGGTGAGAGGGCCCCCAAAGCCGGCCTGCAGGCTGTGTCTCCTTTAGCTTGAGGCAGACTTAGGACCCCCTTGTGACATGGGGGCACAGGGCAATTGTCCCTAATGTTGGCCCTGCAGGACTGAGTTATGGTTTAAAAAACAAAATATCTATGGAAGTCCCAGTTGTATGAGAATTATTTATTTATTTTATTGTATTGTATTTTATTGTATTTTATTTTATTGTATGTAAACCGCAACTGATCATTGGAAGGTGCGGTATATAAAAACTTGTTAATTAAATTAAATTAAATTTAACAGTTTTTATATACTGTCTTTCCTTAGATCAAGGCGGTTTACATTTAAAGAATCATTATACAAGGTACAACAAACATGATAACAGAACAGATAATTATGTAGATGACCACACTGCTGAGTTATGGCAACTTCAAACTTTTATGTAAGATAAACAATATTCCACCACATATTTATATCAAATCTCATATTAGTCTTCCAATTATTAATAATTAATTTTGCTATTGATGAAAGTAAAAGACCAGTGAGCTGAGAGGTCTGAAAACCAAAAGAAAGATGTCAGATCATTTGAAATGAGGTGTGCAGAATTTTTCGTGCAATAAAGCCTATACAAAGTTACGGGCTCATTGTGAGAATTTTAACTACTCATCTGTGAAGTGTAGCTAAATTTTGCATAAGCTTGTTAAGCTTTGCCACTGAAAAATCACTAATGAGCTGATTTGCTTCATTTTTCAGTTCATTAGTAATTTTGCATAATCTCAGTGATTGGACTCGCAAAATGTTATGCAAGCTAAAATGGGAAATAGTGTTCATAGAAATTTGCCAAAGTGTTAAACCTTGCCATTAATGTTTTTGTGCACGTGCAGTATCTGTGAAGTCACCTACGGTAGGATGCATTGTCCTCATTACTTTGTGGGGAATATCTACTAAGCAAGGCTAGTATTGAATAACATAGGATCTAGCTGCAGATAGCCTGGGTTAACCATTAGCACGGCTTGGTAGACATACCCCTTTGTGTCTCATCAGTATGTGAATACACAAATCAAATAATAACAAAAGATTAACCACTGGTATAGAAGAAGGTCTAGCCCAAAGTCAAAAGCATCAGCTGTATAACATGGTTCCCGCCTGCTTCAGGAAGTAAAAAAGACCTCAAAGAGTGGCAGTTGGAAATTTAAATATCGGTAGAAAAAAGTAGGGAAAAGGGAGTAGGGCATGGAAGCAATTATCTGTCAGGTAGTTCAGGGGCACAGCAGGGTGCCAGAGAGAGCAATATAAAGGGGTAAAAGAAGAGACAGTCCAACAGGCAGGCAAGGTTTGGGGGTTTTGCTAGGGAGAAGAGATTTAAATGCCACCCTCTAACACCATATCCAGGTGGAGCAACCGGCACAAGTATACAGGGGCTGACAGAGCTTGTGCAAGATGTGATCCTGCCAGGTTGGCCTCTGACTCAGGGAGGCTTTCATAAAGTAATTAGGTGTGATTGTATGGCACATTAAACACATTGCATCCTTTGGGGAACAGAAGAAACATGTTTAAATCATCCCCTATTGAATTGAGGACTTTTGATGAAGGTACATTTTGTTAGAAGAAAAATATTTGTCAACACCTGCTTGGGACAATTTATTCTTTCAGAAGAGATGATCATTGTAAAGCAATGACCGGTGATATGCATGTAATATAAATATCAGGGACTCCTAACTTTCATGGAAAAAATGTTGCCTGTACCTACTCATTTATGCAGTCTCTTGTGATGTATGTTTTTTTGTTTCCACAAGATGGCAACCTAATTCTTTAAGAAGACAGGGTCAATAGAATCAATGTATTGTGTTAGCAATGTCAATGTGTACAGTTTATCAATGAAACAAATTTATACCTAATTATTCTGTTTGCAGATTTAGACAGAAATAAAGCAGGGCAGGCACTGGAATAGAAGAATTTTTTGTAGACTTAAATATGTGGAACTAACTCATTAATGATAGCAATCATGGTTAAGTGAGGAAATTCATGGATTCAGGTGCCTCTATACCATGTTCTACAATACCAGAAGATACTGACATTACTATATTCACAAATTATATTATTGTAGAGAGCAATTCAGTAAGGGGCAGCTAGATTAACCCATGTTTTGACTTGTTAATTGTGCCTATTCTATAAAGTCAAATCCACGCAGTGGAAGTGGCCATTAATGCACGTAAATAGTCATGGTATCTTTTGCCATCTCTAGAGCTGGTTAAATAACCACTCCTATTTTATATGCGTCCGGCCGTATTCCGTAAAAGAGGCACGTAACTAAGCACTCTGCCATGTACACCCTCACACTGTGATCAGGCCAAAGCGTGTACTTTCAAAATAGTGGATGGCTATCTTATGAATGAAAATGGTGACTTACATGCATATGCTACTAGAATGCTTGATTTTTGCAAGTAAACAATCACCTATATCCAGCCACCACCTACAGAATTACCTCCTAAGGGTCTAAAATATCCTATCAAATATAAGCCTGATGGGAACATGAAAATAACTAGTGGACCTGAATGGTAGCATGAGTTAAGTTTAAGTAAATCTAAATATTAACAGCGTATGCTATATAGGGGTCTATTTACTAAGCGGTGTTAAAGTGGCAGTGTGGGATATCACTAAAAGTAACTAATAGTGTAGAAAGATCTAGCCAAATATACAATAAAAATGAATGGGGTTTGTCATACAGTAAACTTTGAGATCTGCAATAAGCCACTGGTAGTTAATTACACTATGGGGGTCATTCAGTACAGCGAATAATGGGGATGGACATCTGGATTGGATGTCCATCCCCGCTATTCACTCCCCTGCCGGCCCTGGCTAATGCCTCCCCGTATGAACTGCGCATTTGTATGGGGAGGCCTAGATGGGGGTGGGAAGGGGCGTTTCCGAGACAGAGCAAGGGCAGGGCATGGGCGGACCGTGACCCCCAACGTGCAGGGTCGATTCTAAGGTCAGTCCTGTACATCCGGGACCATGAACATAGATGGGGGCTTATTCCACCACAGAGGAATAAGTGGCCTGTAGTACCTTGCCCCAACCACTAGGCCACTGCTCCTCCAAGCTCATCAGCTTCATAAGCTCATCAGCAATCTAATGCACCTGGTGATGCCACTGGGGTCCCCTGTACACTTAAAATGTAATCTAGTCCCATCCTGGCCCCTCTGATTGACACCCTTCAATCAAATCCATCCTTTCTTAAGATGATCCCAACTCCAGTCTATCAATCCCTTCCACATCAAGCCTGGTGATTGCTCCACCTTGCTTCTAAAATGTGTCCCCACTAAACCTGGAACAATTTCTTCCTTTGCTGCTACTCCTTATGTTCACTTCCCCTAAAAACTACACACAAATGTCAGAGCAAAACAAAAATGATGAGGCCTCACTCAGAAAATCCTCATTCGGAAGATCCTCTCATGGACAACTCCCCAGCAGGAGACAGTGCTCTCCCCAAGCTTGATGCCTTTTACCCATACTCTGCTGAGCAGATAAAAATCATCATATGCAAGATTAATACCACCACTTCTCCAACCTGCATACTGGATCAAGTTAGCATGGACTGACCTAAGCATAACCATTGCCAGACTCATACACCTTTCCCTGACTACGGGTGTGCTACCACTGTCCCTGAAAACTGCCTCCATCAGCCCATTACTAAAAAAACAATAAACTACCTCCTTTGGGCATCAGCTCCTACAGACCCATATCCAGCCTCCCCTTCCTGGCTAAGAAAAAATTGTCCAGCAACAAATCCAGGATCACGTTGACTCCCATGCTCCTCTTGAACAGCAGCAGCATGGGGTCCGTCATCAGCACAGGGTTGAAACCCTTCTGGTTACTCTTCTTGGCAGACTCCTCACAGGAATAGATAAAAAGAAGCAGGGATTCATCTTTTTATTCCTGGACATTGTCTATGCCTTTGATACAATCAGCCATAATTTTTTACTTGTCCAATTACAACAAAAAAGGGATACAGAACGCAGCCCTTGACTGGTATAGATCTTACTTGACTGGTTGCCAGCAACAGGTACACATAGGAACACAGACATCAGACACAATCCAGCAAACTCAGAGAGTCCCGCAGTACTCCTTTCTTTTGGCCCTGCTCTTCAACATCTACATCCAGCCGATCTGTGCAATAATTCGGTCATACAACATTCTATACCACATCTATGCTGATGACGTCTTACTATACACCCCATTCTCCACAGACAATCCTAACTTCTCCATCACACAACCTTAAAGTCAACTGCAAGAAGATGGAAGTCTTATTTATAACCAGAGACCAAACCTTTACCACACCAACTTCCCTGCGGGTGGAATGATGTAGAGCTGATTTATTTTATTTATATTCTCTTATATACCACACTATTCTGCATCAGTGTGGTTTACATTGAACAAACTGAAATTACATTGAACAGGGCATTATAACTTGGAGATAACTATTTTACAGGGAACATGGGCTATGGAGGGTTAAGTGGCTTGCCCAAGACCACAAGGAGCACCTGTGGGATTAGAAACCCCAGTCCTTCCAGCCCAAGGTTGCTGTCCTCTAGTGGGATTTGAACCCCCGACCTTCCGGCCTGAAGTACCTTGCCCCAACCACTAGGCCACTCCTCCACTCCTGATGATGAAGCATGAGGTGCACTACCTAGGAATTATCTTGGACCAGCAACTGAGTATGGAAGCGTACATACAAAATGTCATCAAGGTGGTTTACCATAAAATAAGGACCCTCCGTCATCTACGCCTGCTCCTGGACCCCTCAGACCTTCGCACCATATTCCAGGCGCTCATTTTCCTACACCTGGACTATGCCAATATTATTCCCCATGGCCTGTGAAAACACACACTCCAACTACTCCAATTGGCCATGAACACAGCTGCTCGAACACTGCACGGAGCGTCCAGATTTGAACATGTCACACTCATCTTAATGCAGTTACACTGGCTCCCCTATAGCAAGCCATCTGATTTACAAAGCCCTATTGATGACATTCAAGATTCTACATGACATGTCTGCAGACTCGCTTGCCACAATCAAACAACATACCCCAAATAACAGAATGAGGAGATCAAGCATGACAAATATGCTGATGACCCCTTCATCGATAAGGAAGTGCACCCAAGCCACCAAGAACCGTGCCTTTTCTTTATATACACCAACTCTGTTGAATGCCTTCCCTGCTTCAATCCGAGCTATCTCCGACCAGTCAACTTTTAGAAAAGCCATAAAGACTCACTTGATCCAGCTATTCTATGACCACATACTATAGATATGACATGTACTATGTCTGGCAACCCACAGCTCAACCTCCCCCATGTAACCGTTAAGATCTACTTACCAACTTGCAATTTAGTTCCACCGGTTCTACCCAAGTTCCCCCTGCCCTACCCAAGTTGATGTTCCTGTCAATGTATTCACTTGTTTCAGTTTAATACCTGTTCTATGGTTCATGTTCTATGTAAACCGTGCTGATTTTGAAATAGCGTGGTATATAAAAGCAAATAAAATAAATAAAAACATAGGATTTAGCACATGTTATCCATTAGCTGAGGCCCATGGCAATAGCTACCATGTGCTAACTAAAAACACCATGGTAACTGCTTAGCATAGTGTGGGATGGGAACTGGATGGGATATGGGCAGAGCTAGTCATGAACAGTGCTTGCAGTTAGTACAAAATAAGTTACTATGCACTAACTGTCATCATTGCAGATAGCATGGATATACTTAATGCTTCCTTAAAAGGAGGTGCTAACTGTACTATTCTATGTGTAGCAGTAAAGGAAGTCGCTGTTTAAAAAATAACACTTCACTCACTAGTAGCACCCAAAACCACTTGTACCCCCTCCTAAAAAGCCTCATTATCATACCCTCACTCATGATCATCTCTAAGAAGATGAAGCCTCCCTCACCCAGATTCCTCCAAATAGCATGAAGCCTCTGCCCCCCCCCCAGAGAAGCATGAAGCCTTCCTAACATGATCCCCCAAATCACAGTCTCCCCCTACCCCATGAAAAACCACTTGACTCTTCCCCTACCCTCTTACTCCCCAGAATTTCCCAGTGGTTTCCCTGGTTTAATAGTGGCAGAGCAGACATGATCCTCAGATACTCTTGTCCCATTGCCTCTCAAATTCAAAATGTTGGTTTTGATTCCTAGTGGTAATCACATGATGCTACCACTAGGGGTCAAACTGCTAAATAAGGAGTGCATACTCTTTCACTTTGGCCCAGTTGGAATGGGAATGCCTCATATGCAGATCACAGCCTGCATTATCTTGGCAATGCTGTCATTAATGTTGTTATTAACACTTCAGTTTTATGCTTTCTATTAGTTTTGCATAGTTGGAATTATGCCTGATGTAATGCTGTCATTTAAACCAGCATGGTAACCTGTGCAACCAGGCCAGGTTAGTTTATAGATATCTAGTAAATTTTTTTTAGGTGAATAACAGCCAACATACTGTACATGAGCTTGAAGGCAGTTTCTGGCATCCTCCCTTCTCTCACTGTCACAGTTCACTAATCTTCTCCTTAAAGGTGTTTATTTTAGTTATGCTGTGTTCCATCCCCATGCTCTGGGGTCGTTGTCTAGCTGCCCCATCCAGAGCACCTGTCACAAGATAAACACTTTGATTGCCCCCCCCCCCCTCACTGCTTCTGCCGCGCCTCTCTGTCCCTTCCATGCTCTTCTACTAATATGCACTACTTAATTGTAGGTCACTGCTCTAAGTTGGCCCTTATCTCTGACCTTATTTTTCAGCACTCCTTGGACCTTTTGTTCCTCTCTGAGACCTGGCTCAAATAATCATTTCTAAATCGCTGCCTTCCTCCTGAATATAATGCATTATCTACCTCATGCTTTTCCAGAGCAGGAGGAGATGTCGCCTTTCTTTTCAAAAACTCACTGAATCCCATAGAAGTAGCCTCATCAACTTTACATTATCCCGAATCTTTGCTTGTTTGGCTGCCATCTTTTCCCATTATTCACATCCTACTATTTTATGTTCCTCCCTTTCTCAGTGCCTTGCTCTGGGATTCTCTCCTACACACTATGTCAGAAACAGTTGCCTCCTTCCCCAACAAAACCACCACAAACAAGGTCTTCTCCATCTATGCACCAGTCTTATGGAATGCGCTACCAGATCACCTACGTGAAACCGCAGACCTAAAGGAATTTAGAAGAAAATTAAAGACACACCTCTTCAAAAAACATTTTGGCCACCGTGACTAACTCCCATCCTTACTCTCTCCCTCCCCCCCTACCACCTCTTCCCTACTCTCCCAGCCCTCTCTCCCCCATATCTACTCATGTCAACCTCTAGGGTAAGTCTTTATCTTTATTATTATTATCATTATTAAAACATTTGATAGACCGCCCATCGGTCTCAAATTATCTTGTACAAAGATAATTTGTGTTCCATTTTTGTGGTTCTTTAATGTATAACGTTCACCTATGTTCAATACTCAATGTTCTATGTAGTCCTATGTTATCTGTTCCATGTAAACCACCTTGGCTCTAAGATGAGGTGGTATATAAGCCGCCTCCATAAATAAATGTATTCATTGTGGGGGACTTCAATATCCATTTTGACTCCCCTCACAAGCTTTGTAACAAACTCTTCCTCTCCCTAATTTCTGATTTGTCACTTATCTAAAATGTCTAGTCTCCTACTCACATAGCTGGGTACACTTTAGATCTCATTATCACTCTGGACACATTTCCACTATCACTGTCCTTCCTTTCTATCCTTTCCTTTCCCTGGACCCACCATTTTTTCACCTATCTCAATCTCTACCCTGAAGACCAGCACTAAATGTCATCAAACCACCAAGAAGGCCTGCCTCCTTGTGTCACCCTATGACTCATGAAACTCTTATCACCTTCCCTTCCTCAGATACCCTTTTTCCCTCTGACTTTTATTCCCTTTCAGTTAACACCCAGGCTGAGACTTGGAATACCGTACTCTGAACAGCACTTGATTCACTGGCCCCTATTACCTCTAGACAACCACCATGAAAAAGCCATCATCTCTGGTACCACCATGGTCTTATTCTTACTTATTGCAGCTCTGCAAGGCTGAACAGACCTGGCATAAATTGCATACACCTGACCTGTCTGTTTTTATGGGACTTCGTACTTATTACAGAAAGGCAGTGATGCCTGCAAAAAAAGATTACCAAAACTATCTCTGACTCCCTTAATCATCCCAAAAAACTCTACTCAGTAGTATCTCAACTATTGCACCCTCTCCTCAACTTCCCAAGCTGATATGCTCACTGCAGAACAATTGGCCCAATTTTTTTCATAAGAAAACCCTTGACTTTCAAAAGAAATTTATCTCTGATGTTCCACAGGAACTAACTCAGAACATGCTTCATGAAACCCCATCTCCAATTTCGAGTAGCACAGCACCCTCTAGTTTCTCCCTCACTCATGTTTGGTCTTATTCAACCCTATTTGTCTGGAATCTCTTACAAAGTCCAACACAGCCTCTCAGAAAATCTCTTGTGCCTCAGATCCCATTCCTTGCTCTTGGATCCCCGTTGAATCTTTGGCCCTTCTACTGTGAGTTTTAGTTTTGTTCAATAATAACTTAGCTACAGGAAAAGCCAGCCCAAGCGTTTTTGCTCCCCAAGGTAGAAACCTTGACCTCACTGCCCCACCTCCACTGATGCCGCCCGCCCTCTGTTGACACTCCCCCAGCTGCCACTGCCACCACTACTGCCTCTTCCCCAGCTGTGGCCAATTTCATCTCAGGAGTGAGAGGAGGGCAGTGGCAGGGGCAGTATTTCCAAAAGCCGCAGCTGTTTGCAGCCACTTTTGGAAATACCGTCTCTGCCCACCTCCACCCCAATCAGAATCGGTGGCAGTTGGAGGAGGTGGCATGGCCACCCATGTGGGCTATCAACACTGCTGCCCACCTGAGCCAGCTGCCCTAGGCAGCTGATTAGCTCGCCTAGTGGACGGGCCAGCCCTGACTACAGGCATTTCCCACAAGGTTGGAAAAATTCACTGGTTTGACCTATCCTGAAGAATCCCTCCCCTACAGCCACTCCTGCACATTACCATCCAATTTCCAATCTCCCTTTTCTATCTAAGATTCTAGAAATATTGGTCTTTGCACTACTTGTTGAACACCTTGAGGAAACCAACTTCCTTCATCCACAACAATCCAGATTCCTTGTTGGACATAACACTGAAATCATCTAACTCTCTGTCCTTAGCAAAACTCGAGAATCCCTTGACAAGGGCAATATAACCCTAGTCATATCTCTTGATTTTTTCTCAGCCTTAGATCTGGTTAGTCACTCCATTCTATTCTCCAGTCTGAAAGGTTACTGCAATGTCGAATATGCCAGTCTTCCTAACTATCAGCTCAAATGTTTTCTAACTATTCAAAACACAGCTATAAGAATAATGCATCACACTTTCAAAATTGACAGTTACCCTTTTGCTCATTGATTCCTACCTCTCAAATACTGGATCCAATACAAACTCCTTACCATAGTTCAAAAAACCCTATACATGGCAACAACCTCTCAACAAGAGAGCAAGAAGGTCAACCTATCACAACCTCCTATCAGTCCCAAGTGTTTTCACCCACTCCAAATCCACCACTACCAGCAGAGCCCTCTCATTCTATGTTCCTCCATCTGGAATTCCCTCACACCTGAACTATGCTCACTCACAGATCTAGGGGAATTCCATCATAAACTAAAAACCCTCCTCTTCCTGGAGCACTTTGGAGCAAACTCTTAACTGTCCACTCGTCACAATTTGACAATATTCACATCCAACCCAACATATTGGTTCTTATGTTCTATGTAAGATTTTTGTTCTATTTGTTCTATGTACACCGTTGCGACTTGTAGATACAGTGATATAGCAAAGTTGCTAAATAAATAAAATACCCTCTTATCTATCTTCATATATTATCCTTCTTACAACATCATGTCTTCTATGCTCCATTCATTCCAACTACCTCTATCTTCCCTTTCCCTCTTGTGCGCAATATGAATCAACCCATCACTCAGCTTTATAGAACATAAGAAAATAAGAAATGCCATACTGGGTCAGACCAAGGTCCATCAAGCCCAATATCATCTTTCCAACAGCGACCAATCCAGATCACAAGTACCTGGCAGGTTCCCAAAATGGTACACAAGTTCCATAGTGGTTGTTCTGGGGTAAGAAGTGGATTTCTTGGGTCCTCTTTAATAGTGGTTTATGGATCTTTCCTCCAGGAACTTGTCCAAATCATTTTTAAACCCAGCTACACTAACAGTTTTTACTACATCGTCTGGTAACGCATTCCAGAGTTTGATTGCACGTTGAGTGAAAAAAATATTTTCTCTTTTTAGTCTTAAATAGGTTACATTGTAGTTTCACTGCATTTCCCCTAGTCTTTCTACTTTTTGATGGCAAACAACTGATCTACATTTACCCATTCCACTCATTCATTAATTATAGACCTCTATCACATCTCCATTCAGCCGTCTCTTTTCCAAGTTGAAGAGCTCTAACCTTTTAAGCCTTTCCTCTGAAGGGGTATCCTTCCATTCCCTTTAATATTCTAATGGCTATTCTCTGTGTCTTTTCTAATTCCGCTATATCCTTTTTAAGATATGGCGACCAGAATTGCACACAATAGTCAAGGTGCGGTTGTACCATAGAATGATACAGAGGCATTGCAATATCCTTGGTTTTATTCTCCATTCCTTTCCTTATTATTCCTAGCATTCTATTTGCTTTCTTGGCAGCTGCTGCACATTGAATGGAAGGTTTCAATGAATTATCCACGATGACACGTAAATCTTTTTCCTGAGTGGTGGTTCCTAATATGGAACCGTGCATCGTGTAACCATAGTTTGTGTTGTTCTTTCCTAGCTGCATAACTTTGCATTTGTCCACATTAAATTTCATCTGTCATTTGAACATCCAGTCTTCCAATTTATCAAGGTCAATTTGTCACAATCCTCCTGTGTCTTAACAACTTTGAATACCTTTGTGTCATCTCCAAATTTGATCACTTCACTCATTATTCCCATTTCCCATTATTCTCATTATTCCCATTCCCATGCATACTATTGTTAGTAATTATAAGTATCAGTACTCATCAGTTGCAAATATCGTTCCCAGTAGCCAGAAAGAATTTACTATCGTCAGCACCAAGAGTGATATACTGTTGTCAGTAGATAGAGAGTCATACTGTTATCACTACCCAGAAAGATATTACTGTTGTCAGTAGATAGAGAGACATACTGTTATCACTACCCAGAAAGATATTACTGTTGTCAGTAGATAGAGAGACATACTGTTATCACTACCCAGAAAGATATACTGTTGTCAGTAGATAGAGAGACATACTGTTATCACTACCCAGAGAGATATACTGTTGTCAGTAGATAGAGAGACATACTGTTATCACTACCCAGAGAGATATACTGTTGTCAGTAGATAGAGAGACATACTGCTACCACTACCCAGAGAGATATACTGTTGTCAGTAGATAGAGAGACATACTGTTACCACTACCCAGAGAGATACACTGTTGCCAGTAGATATACTGTTGTCAGTAGATAGAGAGACATACTGTTACCACTACCCAGAGAGATACAGTGTTGCCAGTAGATATACTGTTGTCAGTAGATAGAGAGACATACTGTATCATTACCCATAAACTTGCAATTACTGTTTTTCTCAGCATCCAGATATATTGTTGATACGCCTTTTCACCATAATTAAGGTTCCATCAATATTATCTACAAATACTACAACCCCAAAACCAACAGTCTACAACCTTGTGCAACTAGCAACACTACTGCCTCTCAGAACACACAATGTTCACTATAAGAATGCACACATTAGTAACCCTTACCATCACCTACCTCCTCACTGCACTATCTGGTCAAGCAATTGCCTTTAATGATAACCAAAAATACATACCAATACTACGAAATAATTGGAGGAGATGGTCAAACAAGACTCAAACAAATCAAACAAACCCTAACTACACCCACTACTCACATCTACTTCATATTGCCCTTCACGTTACCAAAAGACCTCAACCAAAACAACAGTACCATCCACCATTACACTGTGCCCTTATCAATATAAGGTCCATCCGCACAAAATGGCCTCTGATAACTAATCTCATAACTGCACATAACCTCGACATCTTGTTGATCACAGAAACTTGGCTAACCGATTCTGACAATGTCATTCTTAACCAGATGCTACCGCCAGGATTCTCTATCCACACGTGCCATAGGAACCAACAAAGAGGAGGCGGAGTACTTATTATCTCTAACAACCAACTACAATTTCAAATTGACAACAGCATTAGTTCAACACATCTAAATATACTAAATATATCAAACAAAGAGCACTCAATCAGCCTAGTCTATAGAGCTCCAACAGCATCAGCTGAGGATCTGCCAACGATAGTTAACCTTGCCTGCAACACTGAAAAACCAAGACTATCCAATTGGATAATGGGTGATTTTAACCTTCCCTCCCTACAGGACTCGCAAACCACAGCATTTATAGAAGCAATTGACAACCTTGGATACAACCAAATAGTCAAAGATCCTACTCACAATATGGGAAACATACTTGATCTGATATTCGTCCCACAAGTTACCTCAGACATCAACCACAATTACGACCTTTCAATAATACCAGTACTGTGGTCTGACCACAGTCTCATTTTATTCAAAATCCCCAACTCCTCCAATTCCTCTAAATCCAAACCTACTCAAGCGAAACCAACAGCTAGGAGGTTCCGCCCCTTTGTCAAAGAGGAAATACTTAATAATCTCCTCCCAACACTACAAGCGTCTGAACCCGACTTGGACAGTCTAATCAACACTTGGGATCACTCCCTTAGATTCAATTCTCAACCATCAAACATGGCAAAAAATACCAACCAACGTACACACGTAGCCTGGTATTCCAAGGAGCTAAGAACATCCCTCCTCCATCTTCGGAGACTCGAGAAATACTGGAGAAGATCACGCTCTACTGAAGCCTACACAGCTTACTGCAAATACTTAGATAAGCATCGCCAAGAAATAGCAGATCGAAGGAAACAATTCCATACTAACCTTCTAAAGAAATCATTAAATAAACATCATGACCTCTTCAACATCGTAAGAACAATGGCAAAGGAACCAACACCTCAACAAACGCAAGCAATACACCCGCAAGAATATGCTGAATACCTAAAGTCAAAGATGACAAAAACATCCAACATTTGTACCTCTGGACCAACAAAGAATGATATATATCACAGTCAACCACATTAACCAAGTTCAATACACTATCAATCAAAGAAATTGAGAACACTATCGCATCAATAAATGCTACCACCGCTGCAAGCGATCCCTGCCCGGCAGCCTGGATAAAAAATCTTAAACATGAAGTAAGCTTCTTCATACAGAATATCCTTGAACAATCCTTTTCAACTGGAACCTTTCCTCAAAGCCTCAAACAAACCTCAATTAGACCATTACTAAAAAACAGTAAATTAGACCCCCAAAAAGTAGAATCCTACAGGCCAATATCCAGTATCCCACTCCTAGCGAAAATAATTGAGAAAGTAGTCCAACGGCCAATACAACAGCACATAGACAATGAAGCTCCACTTGACCCTGCACAACACGGCTTTAGAGAGGCTCATGGAGTTGAGACCCTCTTCATCACACTATTCAACACACTAATCACAGGAATAGATAACATTCACCAAGGATTCATACTTATATTCATGGACATCTCAGCCGCGTTCGACTCAGTAAGCCACCAAATACTTATCGATCGCCTTAAGGAAAAAGGAATAGTTGGTGCCGCACTTGACTGGTGTATATCATATCTAACTAACCGTTGGCAACAAGTACGAATTGACGAAACTACTTCTGAACCATTTCTTCAAGACCAAGGGGTACCACAAGGATCTTCTCTGTCAGCGTTGATGTTTAATATATACATGCAACCCATTTGTGACCTCATTCGTTCCTTTAATGTCACCTGCTTAGCATATGCAGATGACATTCTACTATTCATGTCATTCTCCATCAATCACCCTGATTATACATCATTGATAACATGCCTCGAAGCAGTAGAAGATTGGCTCATCTCCCAAAATCTAAGAATCAACCACAGCAAGACTGATGTGATGTTTGTAACAAGAAACCAAAACTTCACACCTCCTACCTCCGTGAAGATAAAGGACAAGGAATTAACAGTAAAACCTACACTACGCTACCTAGGTATAACCCTTGACCAGCACCTCAATATGAAAGCCCACATAAAAAACATAACAAAACGAATATATCACAAGATACGTACATTACGCCACCTGCGACCTCTACTGGAACCCTCAGATTTCAGAACCGTCTACCAAGCCCTGATAATGCCTCACATTGACTTTGCAAATGCAATTCTATACGGACTCCCTCAAGCAACATTAAATCCTCTCCAACTAGTGATGAACACTGCTGCCAGAGTACTTGAAGGAATATCAAAGACAGATCACATAACTCCAGTTCTAAAAAGACTCCACTGGCTACCAACCAACGCAAGAATCCACTACAAGATACTGATCACTACATTCAAAGCCATAAACAACCAAGCACCATCAACCATTACCAACCTTGTACACTCACAGACCCCTAATAGATCCAGAAGGTCAATTGCAATGAATACATTAATAATCCCGAAACAAACAGTCAGATACACTAAGGAAACAACCAAAAGAGCCTTCAGTATCCACGCCCCAATAACCTGGAATGCCCTCCCACTAGAGCTGAGAGTTATAACCAGCCTAACAAAATTCAGAAAGAGTCTCAAACACCACCTCTTCCTAAGCTATTTCCCAATCTAACCTTCGCACACGAAAATATTACAGACACTTTTCTGACCAGGACATTTTCCCAACTGATATCCAAATGTGACTAATGTATTTCAATATTCTGTAAATAGTTAGCTAGCCTATGTAGTTGTACCTTGTTATTCCCAAGTTTTCAAAAACCCTGTTACTTGTAAAATGCATTACAGTTCTTTGTATGTATATGTTTGTTACATGTAAACCGCGCTGGTGACAATAGTGCGGTATATAAAAGATGTTAAATAAATAAATAATAAATAAATAAATAAATAAATAAATTTCTAGGACATTTATGAATATGTTAAAAAAATAGAGGGCCCAGCACAGATCTTTGTAGTACTCCATTATTTGCTTTTCTCCAGTGAGGAAATTGGCCATTTAGCCCTACTCTATGCTTTCTATCTTTTAACCAGTTCCTGATCCACAAAAGTACACTGCCTCCTATCCCATGACTTTTTAATTTTGCCTAGAGTCTCTCATGAGGGACCTTGACAAAGGCTTTCTGAATATCCAGATACACTACAGTATATCGACTGGCTGACTTTGTCTATCTGTTTATTCACACCTTCAAAAAAAATATAACAGATTAGTAAAACAAGATTTTCCTTGGCTTAGTCCTTGTTGGCTTTCTCCCATTAAACCGTGGCTATTTTTTTTATAATGGTTTCTACCATTTTGCTCAGTATTGATGTCAGGCTCAACAATCTGTGGTTTCCCAATTCATCCCTGGAACCTTTTTTAAAAATTGACGTCACATTGACCATTCTCCAATCTTCAGATACTACATTTGATTTGAATGATACTTCACAGATTACAAATAGCAGGTCTGCAATCTCATATTTCAGTTCTTTCAACAACCTCAGATGTATACTGTCCAATCCAGATGATTCACTACTCTTCAGTTTATCAACTAGTTGTTATATATCTTACCGGTTTATCAACATTTCTTTCATTCTTCTGATACATCACCTTTAAATACCATTTCAAGCTTTTTTTCAAATTCTCTTTTTGCCTACCTTATCAGTGCCTTGCATCTAACTTGCCAGTGCTTATGTTGTTTCCTGTTTTTGACATTTGGCCCCTTTTTCCATTTCCTGAAAGATGCTATTCTGGCTACAGAAGCCTCTCTGACCTCATCTTTAAACTATGCAGGCAGTTTCTTGGCCTTCGCTCCACTTTTCTTAAAGCATGGAATACATCTGGTTTGGGCTACCAAAATAAAATTTTTAAAAAACGCCCATGCTTGATGTAAATCTTTAACCTTTGCAGCTGTTCCTTTTTTATTTTTCTTAAGCATTTTCCTCATTTTATCATGGTCTCCATTTTGCAAGTTAAAAGGTAGTTCCTTGCCATCCTTCCTCCATTTATTAAATAGAGTTAGAATATATAGCACTAAATGAAAGGTTAGATATGATTGGAATATCAGAGACATGGTGGAAGGACGACAACCAGTGGGACACTGTGATACCTGGGTACAAACTATATCGAAATGATAGAGCTGATCAAATTGGTGGAGGGGTTGCTCTCTATGTTAGAGAGGGCATTGAGTCAGAAAGGATTAAAGTTATGCAGGAAGCAAAATCTGCTGTAGAATCTATATAGATTGAAATTCCATGTAAAAGGGGGAAGGCAATGGCAGTGAGGGTGTAGTATCGAGAATGATGGATGATGAAATGCTCAAAGAAATCAAGGAAGCTAACAAAAGTTACAGCGCAGTAATAATAATGGGTGATTTCAACTACCCTGGTATCGACTGGGTCAGTGTCACGTCAGGACATGCTAGGGAGATAAAGTTCCTAGATGAAATAAATGATTGCTTCTTGGAGCAGCTGGTTCATGAACCGACCAGAGGGGAAGCCATATTAGACCTAGTCCTTAGTGGAACACCAGATCTAGTGCAAGAGATAAAGTTGTTGGGGCCACTTGGCAATAGTGATCATAGCATGATCGCCTTTGATTTAATTAGTGGAGGAGGGATAGTAAGGAAATCCACAGTACTACCTTTTAACTTTTGAAAGGGAGACTATGATAAAATGCGGAAAATAGTAAAGAAAAAACTAAAAGGAGCAGTTGCAAAGGTTAAGGACTTACATCAAGCTTGGGTGTTGTTGAAAAATACTATCTTGGAAGCCCAGACCAGCTGTATTCCACGCTTTAAGAAAAGTGGAAGGAAGTCCAAAAAACTGCCAGCATGGTTTAAAGGTGAGATCAGAGAGGCTGTTGTTGCCAAAAAAGCATCTTTCAGGAAATGGAAAAAAGAGCCAAACGACGAAACCTGGAAACAGCACAAGCACTGGAAAGTCAAATGCAAGGCATTGATAAGGCAGGCAAAGGGAGAATTTGAGAAGACGCTTGCTGCGGAAGCAAAAACGCGAAGTAAAGACCCTTTCAAGTACACTCGTAGCAAAAAACCTGTGAGAGAGTCAGTTGGTCCATTAGATGCTAAAGGGGTTAAAGGAGCACTAAGAGGCGACAAGGCGATAGCGGAGAGACTGAATAAATTCTTTGCTTCAGTCTTTACTGAGGAAGATGTAGGGATGTTACCCATGACTGAAGTGGTATTTAAAGGTGCGGAAGAATTGAAGGAAATATCGATACAAAGGGAAGATGTATTACAACTATTAGATAAACTGAAGAGTAGCAAATCACCTGGGCTGGATAGTATACATCCAAGGGTGTTGAAAGAACTGAAATATGAGATTGCAGACCTGCTATTAGCAATCTGTGAGCTATCATTAAAATCATCTCTAATACCTAAATATTGGAGGATCGCCAATGTAACAACAATTTTTAAAAAGGGTTCCAGGGGTGATCCGGGAAACTACAGACCGGTGAGCCTGACATAAGTACCGGGAAAAATGGTGAAACCATCATAAAGAATAAAATTACTCAGCGTGTAGATAGTCATGACCTAATGGGAGACAGCCAACATGGCTTTAGACAAGGAAGATATTGTCTTACTAATCTGTTGTTTTTTTGAAGGAGTGAATAATCAGGTGGACAAAGGTGAGTCGGTTGATATTGTGTATCTGGACTTTCAGAAAGCCTTTGTCTAGGTCCCTCATCAGAGACTTTTGGCAAAACTAAAGAGTCATGGGATAGGAGGCAACGTACTATTGTGGATCAGGAACTGGTTAAAAGCAGAGGGTAGGGCTAAATGGCCAATTTTCCCAATGGAGAAAGGTGAATAGTGGTGAACCCCAGGAATCTGTGCTGGGTCCGCTGCTTTTTGACATATTTATAAATGACCTGGAAAGTGGAATAACGAGTGAGGTTATCAAATTTGCAGATGACACAAAACTATTTAAAGTTGTCAAAACCCAAGAGGATTGTGGAAAATTGCAAGAGGATCTTGATAAATTGGAAGACTGGGCATCAAAATGGCAGATGAAATTTAAAGTGGACAAGTGCAAGGTTATGCACCCAGGGAAGAACAACCCAAACTATGGTTACACGATGCAAGGTTCCACATTAGGAACCACCACCCAGGAAAAAGATTTAGGCGTCATTGTGGATACCATGTTAAAACCCTCGGCCCAGTGTGCAGCAGCGGCCAAGAGAGCAAATAGAATGTTAGTTATGATAAGGAAATGAATGGAAAATTAAACAAAAGATATTATAATGCCTCTATATCGTTCCATGGTGAGACCGCACCTTGAATATTGTGTGCAGTTCTGGTCGCCGTATCTTAAAAAGGATATAGCGATTTTAGAAAAGGTTCAGAGAAGAGCCACCAAAATGGTAAAGGGGATGGAAGGATGCTCCTATGAAGAAATGCTAAAAAGGTTAGGGCTCTTTAACCTGGAAAAGAGATGGCTGAAGGGAGATATGATAGAAGTCTATAAATTAATGAACGGAGTGAAACGGGTAAACGTAGATCGCTTGTTTACCTTATCAGAATATAGAAAGACTAGGGGACATGCAATGAAGCTATAGGGTAAACTATTTAAGACTAATAAAAGAAAATATTTTTTCACTCAACGTGTAATCAAACTCTGGAATTTGTTACCGGAGGATGTAGTAAAGGCTGTTAGTGTAACTGGGTTTAAAAAAGGTTTGGACAAGTTCCTGGAGGAAAGGTCCATAAACCATTAAGAAGGGACCCAGGATATCAATGCTTGAACCAATACAAACATTGTGGAACCTGTGTCCCTTGGGGAAACTGCTAGGTACATATGACCTAGATTGGCCACTGTTGGAAACAGAATACTGGGCTTGATGGACCTTAGTCTGACCCAGTATGGCATATCTTATGTTATTATCTTATGTTCTTATGTTAAATCAAATGTGATCATGCTATGATCACTATTGCCAAGTGGCCCCAACACCTTCATCTCTTGCACCAAATAGCTTTGCCTCTTGTTGGTTCATGAACCAGGTGTACCAGGAAGCAGTCACTTATTTCATCTAGAAACTTTGGGGTATGTTTACTAAACTGTCTTAATGTTACCAGTGTTAGTTGCAGTCTTACTGTGACAAATGCCATATAAAGTAGTGGGCGTTCAGGTCTTAAGGTAGCATTTTGGGTTATCACGAGATAAAGTCCGTTATCGCATGATAGAGGGAGCCGTGGAACGTTAACGCGCAAAAACCACAACAGAGGTGTAACACAATGGTTAATGCATTGACTGCTGATACAATGGTCATGAATTTAATCCCCCAGTAGACTCTGTTAAACGGCTGTCTGAGGCAAACCCTTTTCTTGCTTGTAACAGTCAGTCACATCCCAACAATTTGCACTGCCAGCCAAAAAAGCCTCACCCCAGTGCCGCAACCTAACGCACCTTTTAGGGTGCACCATAAGACACATCATAAAGCACCACGTCATCCAAGGCAGGTCATAATGTGCCCCAGAGGGTGGCAGGAAAGGTTGGCACCCTCCAAGGCAGCATATAAGGCGCCCCATAAGCTGGCCAATCCTACGGTGCCACGGAAGATGCCCTAGGGATGCCAAGGTGACACAGGAGATGGTGCCCAGGGGCACAAAGTCACAAGCATGACATGTATGGCTCAAATACAGATGTAACCATAACACTGCACAGAGCACCAAGGAAAGGCAATGAACAAGTGATGGAAGGAAGTAGATGACGGAGCTCATGGACCAGCCAAATCTGCGTGCAGTACATGTGGCAGCAGGTGAAGTGGACAAACATATCTGGGGCAGCTGTACCAATGTACAGGGTGATGGTAATGTACAGTGCAAGAATGACAGTGTGTGGCAGAGGATGGGGATACGTGTCCACCAGAGGAGGTAGAGGTGGCAGGATAAGTGCAATGACAGGAGGACATAGAAGAGCAGTGCCATGCAGAGCAGACACAGGAGAGGCAAGCATGAAGAGACTCAATGCAGAAAAGTGTGCCAGTGCAGGACATGGGGTAACAGCCTGCACATTAGGGCAGGCGCCACACAGCTGGCACACATGCATAGATGGACAGAAGGATGGATGGCAATAGTGATGAGGGTATAATGTGGTGGCAGCACAGATATGACTGTTACACGAATGAAACGTAGTTGTGTAGGACAGCCATAAAAAAACGGGAACAGAGAGGAATCAAACCCATGACCTCTGCTACTAAAGTCATTGCATTAACCATTGTGCTACATCACTATGGCTGGCTACAGAAAGAGTGCACGTCACCATAAAACTGTCTGGTTTGGCTACCAGGATAGGATAGAACCAACAGTACCCATAATGCAATTCACATGCAGAACAGCAGTCTATATCTGCTCACCAGATGGGGTATGCACCTCTACAGCATGTCAGCTTGGTAGGGGGGGAATGACTGTGCGTGTTACTGGCACGTCAGCTTGGTAGGGGGGAATGACTGTGCATGTTACTGGCACAGAGTACCCACAGGCCATGCCAATGTGCGTGTTCTGTGCTCACCCTGAGGGTGAGGTGGAGTGGCCAGCACCAGGTCCGCAGTATCCGGGTTGGTTGAGGGTACTGTGGACCTGGTGCTGGCCACTCCACCTCATTCTCAAGGTGAGCACAGACCACGCACATTGGTATGGCCTGTGGGTATTGCAGGTCTCCATCAGTGCCAGTGTGTTACAGGTATTTGTTGCAGACACCTTTAGGAGGTCTCTGTGTCCATTTGTATTTGCCAGTCATGTCTGACCCTTGTGGACCATGATGCACACAACATAGTGCCTATCCACTGTGCTTGCTATGGTCACCTCTTTAGGGGTGTGTCAGAGCTCACATGGTGACAATGCACTTAGCAAATTACCCTCTCTGGGTCAGGGTGGGGGACATGATCTGCCCCTAACAGACCTGCATTCTCGCCCTTTGTAAGGGGGGCAGGGGAGGTACATGAGGACAGGCTGTGGGACCAGCAACCCCAGTCCTGGTGGCAAACAGACAGCTGCTGAAGATCTGAACTTGGGACAGGGCCACTGGCAGATAGGTAGTGGGCCCAGTCAGCTCAGCTGCCCCCCACTACAAGCTGACATTCACCAGCAGAGGGCAGTCAGTGTGCACCTGCTGCAACCTGCAAGGTGGTGCAGCCATACAGATGCTAACTGCAGACAGTCTGCTAGTGAGTACATAGTGCATGTTCCTGGAGGAACTGTGTGCACCAAAAACTGAGATATCAGCACACACACCAGAGAGGTATATCAGTGATTGGGCCCCAGAAAAGTGAACCCATAAATATCATTTGAGAGAAATACTGTATAGCACTATGGGGGAACCTGGCCATGCCGTGGTCACCTGTTCGTGCAGGTGGTGGTCGGGCACTACAATGTCCCAGCTATTGCCCTATACCCTGTGTAAATGCATCCTGCCCATGCCACCCTGTCTGGGCCATACCCACAGTAGCTTGCTCCTCATTATGCACATTGGCAGGCTAACACTGGAAACAGTGCAAGCAATGTAGGCTGAGTAAGGTGTAGGCAGCCACAACACACTGGATAGACAGACACATACTCCCACACCTATGCCAGCATTGTGCAAATATAGAGGTTTGTGGCAGCCCTGGGCACAGTGCGGGCATTGCTATGGTACTGTTAGGGTCACTCCCCGGGGTCGTAAACACTATCAGAATCAATATACTGAAACACACTCCACAGATATCAGAAAGGTTGCTATGATGAATCTCTATCAACAAATTGTCTTTAACTTAGGATTTGTTAGCTGAGATTAATCATAGCAACCTTTTGATATATGTGTAATGTGTTCCAAAGTTTAAGACGGCATTGCTAAGGTATGCAGGTGCCAGTATTGGGAGATGCTGCTCCAGCCATGGCCCCACAGCCTGACTCTCCATGAGGCTTTGGATAGTGGAGCCTGTGGGTATGGGTGTTTCTGCCCCTTTTGGCCGCTGCTCTAGGGCAGAGGTTCCCAACTCCAGTCCTGGTGGGCCAAACACTGTTCAGGTTTTCATGCTGTCCCTAATGAATATGTATGAGATACATTTGCATATAATGTGGGCGGCACATACAAATGCAGCACAGGCATATTTATTAGGGTCAGCATGAAACCTGAATGGTGTTTGGCTCTCCAGGATTGCAGTTGGGAAACTCTGCTCTAGGGATTGCACATGTTTATGGTGTCTGTGCTCTTTAGGGTAAAATATAGGCGTTTCAGTCATGTTTATTTTATCTGCAATAAAGGTTTCATCTTTATTACCATGGTTTAGTACTGGGTAAAATATGGGGACAAGGTTGGCAGGAGCCACAGCTGGGACTTGGACTTGTAACCTTCTGCTCCTGAACACACTGGCTGTGTGGACTGTACCACGCGGGTAGATCATTCCCTGGGGATACCATGACTGTTCATCAGACAGACCCTGTCTGTTGCAGTGTACGGCACACACCTAAACAGGGCTTGGCCATAGTCTGATGTGGGCAGATGCCACTGCCCCTTCTGCCACCAGCACCCCTCCGCCACCATGCTGACATGCCCTTATGCCAGTGGTGCTGGTGGTGTGCAGTCCCAGGTCATCCAGTATTCCGGTAGGCAGCTGCCTATGGTGTGGGTTCTCGGGTGTGGGTTCTCGGGTAGGAGTGCCTACATGGACATGTGCGCTTCCCCCGGCACCGCCTGCCAATATTATGTGCCCTTGGGGGTACCTGCTGGGTAATATCCCCTGTGACACTGTGGGACACACACTCGTGCCCATGTTGGACCCTCATCAGTTGCTGTCTTTCTGCTTTACAGTTTCAGCATTCCTATGTGCCACCTAGGCATCTGCCTAGTACGCACTGTGTCCCAGCTGGACCACAGCATATGCCGCCTGCAGCCCCCTGTATCCCATTTACAGCATCAGTACAGTTGCCCTTTCCTACATGCCCACTCTGCTGTTGCTGCACATGTGAATGCCATAACAAACCTGCTCAATCTAAACGACAGAAACCCTGATCAGTGCTATTTCAATGTGGGATCATTCACTTTGTAGGGGGACAGAGCATAGACCCTTCCAAACATGATATCTTAATTTTTATGCTTTGTCAGTAGTGTTGCTTTATGTTTATCATTAATATCACTATTGGCCAGCTTGGTTATTGGAATTTTAAATGTGGTTCTGCTCATTTTATATGTTTATTTGCCTTTTTGGTTCCTGCACATGTATCACAACTATCACTTTTCTGGGTTTCCCTGCCTTTGCTGCACATTGCTGACTGAAATGGTTTCTCTTTCCTGCAAATGTGCCTAACGCGAGTATTTCACTGGCGTTAGTGTTCAGACCCGGATTTCACAGCATTAGTGTGCCTGGAGCCTCTCCCCTCCCACTCTCCGCCCATTGACCCCTTCTCTCTGCCCTCTGGGAAGCCTTACTCTACCCTTCAGACCCAGATTTCACAGCATTGGTGTGCCTTAACGCCGCCGCCACGTTATCATGCGATGACGTTACTTATCGAGTGATAATACCACCGCTGCGACATTAAGATGGTTTAGTAAACATACCCCTTTATCTCCCTAGCATGTCCAGCTTTGATACTGACTCATTTCGATTCTGGGGTAATTGAAATCACCAACTATTAATAGTGTGTTGTAACTTTTGTTAGCTTCCCTGATTTATTTTAGCATTTCATCATCCATCTGCTCATTCTGGTCAGGCAGATGGTAGTACACCCCCTCTGCCATTCCCTTCCACTTTTTACGTGGAATTTCTATCCATAGAGATTCTACAATATATTTTGTTCCCTGCAAATCTTTTATCCTATGTGACCCAATGCCCTCTTTAATATAGTGTCAGCTCTTCCACCAATTTTATCTACTCTGTCATTGTGATATATCCCCACTGGTTGTCGTCCTTCCACCAAGTCCCTGAGATGCCCACTATATCTAACCTTTCATTTAGTGCTATATATTCTAACTCTCCCATCTTATATTTTAGACTTCTAGCATTTGCATACAGGTATTTTAGAGGTTGTATTTTATTCATATTAATCTGGTTATCAGTTGAGAGTGGCAATTTAGAATCTTTCAGCTCTGTCTGCTCTGTGCTTAAGGGCATCTGGATTTATTCTGTCTGCATTGGAACCTCTGTCAGGATGCCTTATTTTCTTGGACCCAGCCTGTGGAATGTGCTACCCTCTGATCTTCATATGAAAATGTCCTACACAAAATTCAAATTATGTCTTAAGACCCATCTATTTCAGCTAGCTTTTGACCTGATGCCCTCGGCTACACAATACTCTGCTTCCCATCCCTTCCACCCATGACTTCCACCTTTTAAATTATCCCTCCCCTTATCCTTCTCTGTAACCCAATTTTATAATGCTCTTTCCTCTTTTCTATATTTTATTGGTGTTCTTTTCCACTCTTGAAAGTTTTTATGTACGCCGCTCTGTTAATATGAAGTGCAGTCTATCAAATTTTAATAAGCCATAAACCATCAGCCCCTTAAGTGTTTGCATATCTCAGAAGCTTATTTTTTTACTTTTCTGCCCTGAGGATACCATGATCCAAAGTCTATAAAATGCAAAACAGAGAAAAAACTATGCAACCATTATATTTCTATAAGTTGTCTGATATGATTTTCATTGCTTTTGATTTCATGTGAAAAATGGAGATACCAGGCCCCTATTTCTTGAATGATTCTGGCTGCTGTGTTTTGTGCCAATTGTAGGGTATATAGAGTGTGTTTAGGCAAACCATGGTAAATCAAATTGCAATAGTCAAGGGTGGGAATTGTAATGGCTTGGTAGACTGTGTGAATGTCTCCTGGGTTTAGGAGAGGGAATACATTTTTTAGCATTCTAAGTTTGTGATAAATGGTTTTAGTAGTGTGTTCAATTTGAGCTTGTAGTTGCAGGCCCTGATCAAGGAAAACTAGATATTTCATCTCAGTCTTGACAGTGAGGTCTTTATAGCCAATATTAATAGTAGTTGGGGGTTTGAAGTTGTTATTCTTTGTAATGTATAAGACTTTGGTTTTGTTGAAGTTAATATTAAGGTTGTGATTTTGGAGCCACTGAGTTATCACTATGAAACATTTAGTTATTATGGAATAGTCTGCTGAGGCAATAGAGAAAGGTCTGAATATCATGATGTCATCTGCATATATTTGATAATCAATGCTGAAGCTATGACTGACATCACAAAGTGGATGGTATATGTTAAATAATAGTGATGAGACTTGTGGAATGCCTTGATTCATGGAAATCTGATCAGTGAAGTATGAATGGAACCCTTTGATGATAGTGCCTTGTAGACCGATCTTATGAAGCTTGTTGAGAAGTACTGTAGTTGGTGATGGATGGAGTCAAAGGCTGTAGATATATCTAGAAATAGAAGTATAAAACCTTGGGAGAGGTTTTCTGTACTCTTGATAAGGGTGTTGAGTAAGGAGTTGAGGAGTTTCCACTCCATGGTAAGGGTGAAATCCATGTTGATGCTGTTCTAGGTTTGCATGGCTTTTTATGTGGTCTTGAAATTGTGTTTGAACTGCTTTTTCAATGACTTTGGCTACAAATGGAATGCTGGATATTGGTCTGTATGATGTTGGAGAGCTTGGGTCAAGGTTGCTCTTCCTTAGGATGGGTCTGATGGAAGATTGTTTGAGCAGGGGTGGTAGAAAAGCTTGGGTAAGAGAGATATAAAACATTTTTGCAATATATGGTGTGATCTGGAGATTTTGATCCAAGAAACTGGGCATGGACCCAATGGGGAGGTAGTAGTATTTATGTTAGTTATTATAGACTTAAGCTGCTCATGGCTGATGCTATGAAAGAAGTTCCAGCTGAGGATAGAATTGATCCATTGGTTGAGGTCAGGAAGAGAGAGCTTTGTGTGATTGTTGTCTTTGTATGGGAACTGTAGGTGGAGAACCATTTGGTAGGGGTTAAGAGAGTTGCTGGGGAAAATGCAGGTGGGTTTTTTTTTAGATAAAGATTTAGCTATGTCAAATAGCTCTCTGGGTCTGTTAATGGTACTCATGATCAGATTGGTATGATATTCACATTTGGAGTTGTTTGTTGTTGCACAATATTTCTTTTGTTCCTGTAGATATAAGGCTTGATATTGTGTGTTCTTGGTTAACCTCTATTTACACTCAAGTCGATGAAGATAGAATTTCTATGCTTTCAGTGCAGCCAAGTACCATAGGGTGAAAGACTGTCACTTGAAGTTGCTAGTGTTTGTAGGTGCCTGGGCTACAGATGATAATGTTATGTTCCATTTGTCAATGAGATCTTCGAGGTGGAGCTCAGCTGAGTTAAGGATGAGATGAGGAAGAACTTTCTGTGCCGAAGCCTGATTATTGAATGAAGGGAATCTTCTATTCAGTGGGGTGGAGTCGTGCCTTGGGTTGCTTCTGTGAGCATAAGGTAGTGTGAAGGTAATTTGACAATGGTTCAATTCTTGAGAGATATTGGTTTGAAGTATTTATTAGCTGACTAGGTATGAAAATGAGGTCAAGAATTCCACCTCTGTTGTGGGTGGGTTTGTTGATGATTTGTGTGTATTGTAAATTATATAAGGCATCAGTAAAAGCTGAGGCTTGTTTATGCAGTACTGATTTTAGGTTAAAAACACTAAGGAGGAAGAAATTAGCCTGCTTTGTGGAGCAAGTACACACTGCTTCAAGTATTGTAGATACTGCAGTTCTTCAGTGCTGCAGGAAGGGGCTCTAATCACGGGTCTGTGACTAAAAAGCTGTTTGATTATTTTCATCTAATTTCCATGTATTTTGGTGTGCTGAAAACAAATAAAATATTGAAAAAAATCCTAGACGTCATGATTTGCCACAACATGCAAAATTGTCTTCAAATTTATCAAATTTTTTCAAATTAATATTAATTTATTCAAATTACTATTAATTAATTCACATAAGTGCATTTAAGATATAAAATGCCAAAAAAAACCTTAAAGGGGTTGTCCGAGTTATGTAAAAAAAGATATAGCACTGTAAATCTGATGGTCAGCAATATATACATAAGCTAAGCAAGTTTTAAGTCTGTGCTTCTAATGGTAGAAGGGGTTAATCTTTCCTGAAGAATCCAGTGGGAGGGAGACACAGGGCAGATAGCAGCAGCTCCGGTCAGTGCAGGGGGGCATGGCTAGCACTGTGATGTCTCGTGTACAGACACAGAGCTGCTCTCTCCTGCATGCAACACTTGTGCACAAATCATCATCAGGTTCTTGGTTCTAGGCTGTTCACACTTTTTCATCGCAATTCGTGTTAGCTCGTCATTCTTCAACCGTTATGTTATGGCTCCGCGAAAGTGTATTAATTCGCCAGACAGTTTCTGTTTCATCTGTGGTGAATATACAGTGTTGAAGCAACAGCAGAATATTACAGACTTTGTGAAAAAAGTATACTTTGCATACTTTGGACTAAAAATTGGAGATCAAGATAAAGTCTGGGCACCTCATAAAGTGTGCAAACGGTGTGTTGAGGCCCTCCAAAACTGGTTCAAGGGTAAGAAAAAATCATTCCGTTATGGGATTCCTATGGTATGGCGAGAGCAAAAGAACCATAGTGATGACTGTTACTTTTGTTCATGCGATGTGAAAGGGTTTAATTCCAAATGGAAGCATTCCATTTCATACCCCAGCCTTCACTCGGCAATTCGTCCCATCCCCCATGGCACAGATATACCAGTACCCAAGCCCCCTGCTACCTTGGAAGAGATACCTAGCTCCGATGAAGGTGAAGTCATACCTGAACCAGATGACGAATCAAGTTCTGACTTTGAAGATGATACAAGACCAAAATTGTTTTCTCAGGAGGAGATGAATGATTTGGTAAGAGACTTGAATCTTCCCAAAGATGCCGCTGAGTTACTCGGATCAAGGCTGAAAAGCAGGAATTTATTGTTGCCAGGAGTGTCATCTTCATGGTTTAGACATCGTGAAAAGGAGTTCATTCCTTACTTCGCCCAGGAAGACAAGTTGGTTTATTGCATCGATGTCGAAGGTCTGATGGGTCAATTTAAAATCCAATATGATTCAGAGCAATGGTGTCTTTTTATAGATTCTTCAGAAAGAAGTCTCAAAGCAGTTTTACTCCACAACGGTTTTTACGCTTCCATACCTGTAGGTCATTCCGTACACTTGAAGGAAACCTACGAGAACTTGGAACTGGTTCTTCATAAACTTAAATATGAAGACCATGGTTGGCAAGTGTGTGGGGACTTGAAGGTCTTGTGCATGCTGCTCTGGCAACAAGCTGGGTATACCAAATATCCTTGTTTTCTGTGTCTATGGGACAGTCAAGACCGACAAAATCACTAGACCAAGAAGAGTTGGCAGCTGAGGGTGCTAATAGTCGGTGAAAAAAATATCCTCCGAGAAACTTTGGTACTTTCCCATAAAGTTCTTCTACCACCTCTCCACATAAAATTGGGATTGATGAAGCAATTCATAAAATCACTTCCAAGAGATGGAGAATGCTTCAAATACTTGGTCACCAAGTTTCCAGGCCTGTCGGAAGCAAAATTGAAGGAAGGTGTGTTCGTCGGACCAGACATTAGAAGGCTTATAGTTGATCAAGAGTTTGTCAATACCATGACGGATCCTCAAAAAGAAGGGTGGATTGCATTTAAAGAAGTCATACAGAAATTTTTAGGCAATAACAAAGATCCTCACTATAAAAAGATCGTCGGACGAATGCTGAAAGCATTTCAAGCTTTAGGTTGCCTGATGAGTTTGAAAGTGCATTTCCTCCAGTCCCACCTTGACTACTTTCCTGAAAATTTGGAAGCTGTGAGTGAGGAACAAGGTGAACGATTCCACCAAGACATTAAAGAGATGGAAAGGAGATATCATGGAAAATGGAGCATTACAATGATGGCAGACTAATGTTGGATGCTTCAGAGAGACATTCCAGATGCCACTCACAAGCGTAAATGCACCAAGAGGAGCCTCACAAGGAAGAAGAATCGAGTTTATTTATTTATTTATTTTATTTTATTTACATTCTCTCATATACCGCGCTATTCTGCATCAGTGCGGTTTACATTGAACAAGCTGAAATTACATTGAACAGGGCATTATAACTTGGAGATAACTATTTTACAGGGAACATGGGCTATGGAGGGTTAAGTGGCTTGCCCAAGACCACAAGGAGCACCTGTGGGACTAGAAACCCCAGTCCTTCCAGCCCAAGGTTGCTGTCCTCTAGTGGGATTTGAACCCCCAACCTTCCGGCCTGAAGTACCTTGCCCCAACCACTAGGCCACTCCTCCACTCCAGTGTATGTAGGTGAGCTCATTTCAGTTCAAAAAAGGATTTTCATGAAATAAAACTTTAATTTTATAAGTCTAGTTCCATTTATTTTGAGGTATTGCCTTATTTAACATAGTTTATTTATTTTATTTATTTAACAAGCTCTTATATACCGCAGCTTCCAGAGATCAGCTGCGGTTCACAAATAACAACAGTCAACAAATCATAGTTTGTTTTACATATAACGTGATATAACTATAACCAATGTACAGTAAACAAAAATGTTGAACAGATTAGCACAGAACAGTGCAACATTATATACATTATGTACATTTACATTATATTATTAAATACAAATCAAGTTATGTGGGGTATGATCGTAATGAGTAGTTCAGATGCAGATAAGGCAGGTTTTCTTTTTCTGTTATTGTGAAATGTTAGACAAAAACTGCTTAGCCTTTATCTAATTCTTTTGATGGCTGGTCTATACTATTGTAGAGTATTGTAAATAGGTGTGTTTTCAATTGTTTGTGGAATTCATTAATCTCTGTTAGTATTCTTAGTTCAACTGGGAGGGAATTCCAGGCTATTGGGGCTGCATGTGAAAACGCTTTGTTGTTTGTTGATTTATTTGTTTTTATAAAATCTATTGGGGTTTTAAGTTTGTTTAGTTGACTTTTTCTTTGAGTAGGTTTTGAATGTTCTTTAGTAATTAATTTACTTAATGTGCATGGTGCCATTTCAAATAGTGTTTTAAATACTGTTATTAGTGTTTTATATGTTATTCGGCTTTGAATTGGCAGCCAGTGAAGGGATGCTAGAATTGGTGTTATATGTTGATGAGAGTGTGTTTTCGTTATGATCCTAGCTGCTGAGTTTTGTGCGAGTTGCAGTCTTTTGATGTTTTGTTTTGATGTACCTAATAATATAAGGTTTGCAAAGTCAAAATGGGGGGTTATGGTGGCTTGAATTATACTGATAAAATCTTGTATGTAAACTAGAGGTCTAAGTTGTTTAAGTATTTTAAGTTTGAAATAAATTTTCTTTGTGATGTTTCTGATATGGGTATCAAGAGTGAGATGTTTGTCTATAATAACTCCTAAGTATCTCACTTCATTTTTTATTTTAAATTCTTGGTTTTGTAGTGTTATATGTGTTGGCGGGGTGTAATCTTGGTTTTTGGTGACTATTAGCACTTCGGTTTTTGAATGGTTTATTAAGAGATTGTGGTCATTTAGCCATAATGTTATTTCATTAAAACAATCCGATAGGAGTTGCAACGGTATGTTAGGGATTGTGAATGGGATGTACATCATAATATCATCTGCATATAGATGATAGAGTACACCATATTTTTTAAAGATATTGCACACTGGTTTTATGTATATATTAAATAGCAGAGCTGAAAGCGCTGAGCCCTGTGGTAAACCTGTTTCAAATTTATATGATTCAGAAGTTTGATTGCTTATTCTAACATTTTGAGTTCTATTGCTCAGATAAGAAGTGAACCATTTATGAACTGTAGAGTATATTCCTATGTGTCTTAAGTTGTTAAGCATTATTGAATGGTGAACACTATCGAAAGCGGCTGATATGTCGATAAATAAGAGGATGAAGGCTTTTTTGTGGTTGTCTATTCCTCTTAGTAGTGTGTCGGTTAGAACAATCAGGAGAGTTTCAACTCCATGCTTGGGGCGAAATCCGTATTGTTGGTCGTCAAGAGGGTAGGATGAATCAAGAAATTCTTGTGTCTGTATTTGTACAGTTTTTTCTATGACTTTTGCTAAGAATGGTATACTTGAGATAGGTCGGTAAGATTTTGGGGAGGTTTTGTCAAGTGTATTATTCTTCAGGATTGGTCTGATTTGTACTTGTTTAAGTGTGGGTAGGAGGTAACCTTGGAGTAGTGATAGATTGACCATAGGGAGTATGAAGGATAGAAGAGTTGGTAGTGTGTTTTTTATCCAGATTACTGGGCAGGGGTCGAGATAGGAAGTTGTAGTGTTGAGATTGAGAATAATATTCTTTAATGATGTTTTGGATAAAGGGTAAAATTCTGGCCATTCATTTAGCATATGGAGAGGTTTGTAGATAGGGTCTAAGGTCATTGTTGATTGTTTTTATTTGTTTTGATAATAATTGGCTAGAGTTTGTGCTGAGATGTCGGTGATTTCCTTGTTAGAATCTTGAGGATTGGTTGTTAGGTTGGTAACTATGGAAAATAGTTCTCTTGGTCTATTATATGATTTTGATAGGATTGTAGTGTAATAATTTTTCTTTGAGTTATCTATGGCATCTTTATAGTATTTGAGGTGGTTGTAATATATTTCTTTCTCAATGGTAGATTTGGTTTTACGCCATTTACATTCTAGATATCTTAGATCTCTTTTCATTTGTTTTAAAGTGCTATTAAACCATGGTGTGCAGTTGGGTTTTGAGTGGGTTGGTTTTTTATTAGTTTGATTTATTTGGGCTGCATTGTATATTGTAGTATGCCAGTTTTTGACCGCTTCATCTAGGGTTGTTGGAGAAAGATCAAGGTGAGGGATTGTAGCATCCAGAAATTCAGTTTCGTTGAATTTTTTAAATTTTATTGTATGGTCATTTCTTATGTATTTTATGGTGTCAGTGGTATTGTAATTGAGGTTTAGTTTGATAAGGTGATGATCAGACCATGGTATTTGTGAGCATTCTATGGAGTCTGGTTTAAACAGTTTAAAGCATAGGTGTCAAACTCTGGCCCGCGGGCCAAATTTGGCCCGTAGTGTAATTATATTTGGCCCGCGAGGCTATACCAAATGACTACTAGAGCTAGCCCGCCGGTATTATACAGTGCATTCATTCATCGCTAATACTACAAATCCCATAATGCCTTGCTGTTGTTTTGGCGCGTCAATCAGGACAGGTCCCAGAAACGCCCTCTCCTGTGTGACAGAAGTCATGGCGATCTCAAGCTACAACTGTCACTGTGGAACCCCTTCCCAAAAATGGCAAAAAGAAAGGCAGACAACAGGAACTTTCTGGACAGGTGGGAGACAGAATATTTGTTTACATATGTAAAAGACAGACCTGTTTGTCTGATTTGTGGAGTCAACGTGGCTATAACTAAGGAGTATAACATTCGACGACACTATGAAACAAAACACCATGACAAGTACAAGGACCTGGACATGACTCAAAGGAGCCAGAAAGTGGAGGAGATGAAAAGAAGTTTGGTTTCACAACAGAATATGTTCAAAAAAGCCACATCACAAAGTGAGGCTGCTGTAAAGGCTAGTTATATTGTGGCAGCAGAGATCGCAAAATCAGCCCGGCCCTTTAATGAGGGAGAGTTTGTGAAAAAGTGCATGTTGAAAGTTTGTGACATCGTGTGCCCAGAGAAAAAGCAAGCCTTTTCAAACGTGAGCCTGAGCAGAAACACAGTAGCTGATCGCACATGTGATCTTGCCACCAATCTGTATGACCAGCTTTTGGAAAAGGGAAAAGATTTTGTTGCATTCTCCCTTGCTGTGGATGAGAGCAGCGACGCATCTGATACTGCTCAGCTGTCAGTCTTCATCCGTGGAGTGGACTCAAATATATGTGTTACGGAGGAGCTATTGGGATTCAAATCAATGCATGGCACAACCACAGGAAAGGAAATTTTTGAGGAGGTTTCCAAATGCGTAACTGAAATAAAGCTGCCGTGGGATAAACTCGTGGGATTAACGACAGATGGTGCGCCAGCGATGTGCGGTAAAACAAGTGGACTGGCGGGCAGGGTCCGGGAGAAGATGCAGGAAGAGAACTGTGCAGGTGAACTAACTGTTTATCACTGCATCATACATCAGGAATCATTGTGTGGCAAAGCCCTAAAGATGGAACATGTTATGACCACAGTAACACAAGTAGTTAACTTTATAAGAGCCAAAGGTCTGAATCACCGCCAGTTTAAGTCTTTTCTGGAGGAGTGTGGTTCGGAATACGCAGACGTGCCGTATCACACAGAGGTGAGATGGTTAAGCCGAGGAAAAGTACTGAATAGATGTTTTGAGCTGCATGAGGAAATATGTCAGTTTCTGGAAAGCAAAGGGAAGGACACAGCAGAGCTTCGGGAGAAAAGGTTTCTGTGTGAGCTGGCCTTTCTGTGTGACATCTCGAGCCATCTCGATGCGCTGAACCTGCAGCTTCAGGGGCGGGGGCACATCATCACAGACATGTACGCTGCAGTGAGGGCTTTTAAAACTAAACTGTGCCTGTGGGAGAATCAGATGCTGCAAGGAAACCTTGGCCATTTTCCCTGCTGCCAAACCATGAAAACGCAGTTCTTTACCAACTTGTTCCCATGCGCACAGTTTGCTGAAAAACTCAGTGTACGCGGCGCTGAGTTTAGCCGGCGATTTGCCGACTTTGATGTCCAGAAATGTAGGTTTGAACTGCTCAGTAATCCCTTTGCAGTTAATGTGGAAAACGCACCAACCAACCTCCAAATGGAGCTAATTGAACTCCAGTGTAATGACACGCTGAAGTCAAAGTATGATGCTGTGGGCGCCGCCCAGTTTCCACAGTTCATCCCTGACACAATGCCTCAGCTCCGCACCCAAGCTGCTCAGATGCTCTCCATGTTCGGCAACACTTATCTATGTGAGCAACTTTTCTCCTCGATGAAGATGACCAAAACATCTCACAAGAGACGTCTGACTGATGAACACCTTCGCTCGATACTGAGGATTTCCTCAGCTCAAAGCCTGAGCCCAGACATTGAACTATCATCCAAGAAGAGATGCCAGGTATCTGGCTTGGGCACATCAGATTAGATCAGTGTGCAGCAAACTGAGCAATAATTAACGTTTTCTTTATGCACTTTTTCTTGCTACTCCAAGACATGGGCTTGAATGGTTGATTAATTTTATTAATGTTATTTTATTTTAAAATTTATTTATTATTATTTAAATCTTATTTAATAAATGAATGTCATTGATGTTTTTTTTATTTGAAATTGGTTTTTGCATATCTGAACTATTAAGTTATAAATTGTATAGTAATAAGTGTTGCTTCATATTCAATGTTAAAGCAAATCTTGTTTGGGTCCATATTAAAAGGTTCATTTGTTCAATGCTGGCCCGCGACTTTGTTCAAGTTTTACATTTTGGCCCACTGTGTATTTGAGTTTGACACCCCTGGTTTAAAGCATAAGTTGGGTAGTAGTACTAGATCGAGGGTGCGACCCTTGGTTTGTGTAGGTATGTTTATTACTTGATGGTAGTCTAAATCAGAAATTGTTTCAAGAAAGAGGTTAGAATCATTTATTGGTAGTGAGGGAAGGTTGAAATCACCTAGAACAATTAGAGGACTCTGTTCTGAAGATGATCTGAGGAGCTCAATTAGTGAGTGGAGGCTATCAGCATTTTGGTTGGGGGGTCTATAAATTAAACAGATTCTGAGGTGGTCTATTTTTATTATGAGAGTGTCAATGTTGTTGTTTGAATTAGCTAGTATTTTTTTAGCTTTTAGGTTTTTATTTGTCATAATCAATACACCACTTCCTTTTTTGTTGGTTCTATGTGAGTAGGAGATATCGTAGTTTGAGTTGTGCAGTTGATTTAGGGGAACTGTATCTGTATCTGAGAGCCAAGTCTCAGTTATACATAGTATATCTGGTTTTGAGTCGGCCAGTAGATCGTTAATTATTGGGATTTTATTTTTCAATGATCGAGCATTTATGAGGGTGCATGATAAAGATGTAGACTTTTGATGGTGGTTAAGTTGGGTGGTATGTTGCAGTTTAATTTGTTTTATTTGGATGAGTCTGTGGTAGTTTATTTTAGCCTGGTTGTGTGAGGAATAACAACCAATATGGAGGTTGTTCCGATTTGGTGTATGTATGATTGGAATTGTCTTGTGGTTTTTAATGTTAAAGCTTAGTGTTAGGTCAATTATGATTGTTAGGAGGATGCAGGTGTAAACAGCTTTTAGAAGCATGGTTGTTGTGTGTGTCATTTGTGTCTATGGAATGAGTTTTCATATACTGATAAAAGTAATAAGTACTGGAGAGTTTTAAGAAGAAAATTTACTGACAATAGTATGGATCTGATAGTAATTATAGCTGGTCTACTGTCTACAGTAATAGTAAATGAGTGACTGGCAACAGTGATTATACCTGAGTCACTGGCAACAGTAACTGCGCATTGGCAACAGTAATTGGAACTGAGCTACTGTCAACATTAAATCAGATAATGGCAACTGTAAATGCTCGATTGGCAACAGTAATAGGAATTGAGCCACTGGCAACAGTAAATCAGATAGTGGCTATAAGGAAGATTACTAACAACAGACGCAATCAGACAGTGATAAGAATGATTTACTGACAACAGTAGGGATCATTCAATGGTGTTTGTGGAGAATAGACTTAGCAGTAATATATTTCTGTTACCGGCTGCATTAACATACAAGGGAATGTACTTGCAATAATATCACAAGGCTTGCTGCAGTAGATCAATTATACGTATTACTTATGGATGATGGGGAATACACATGCAGGGTATCACAGTAATTAGTTAGCCGTAATAGTGATTTTGATTCTAGTATAAAACAATATGTGTTTGTTGCAGCATGCTACATATTATCGGGGGGCTCATTTTACACCTTAATGATTGTTGCTAGTGATTCGTGCTGGTAGTGGTAGTTATAAGGTGAATGTGATGGAGGATAAGTATAAGATAATATTATTTATCAATGGACTGTTTAGATGGACTGACTATTTCGTCGCATACAAAGTAGGCTATACTTGCTGCATTGAAGATCTTGCTGATATGATGAAGGTACTCGAGCTCGAATCTAGGAAGGCTCCTGCAGTACAAAGATGTTGTAGTTGTGTTTTTCTTCGTTGTCTTCTGTGTCTCAGATCTGGATTTATATTTGTGTTAGACGCCTTAGCCTAAGGGCCGTGCCAAAGGGCCCTCTTGCGCAGCCCTCAGGCACGGGCCCGCAAGGCGCGGGCGCGCTAGCTTGCGTCTGCTTTTTAAAATGTGCCGCTCGGCCCCGATTGGGCAGAGCACGTTGCGCTGATGATGTCCAGTCGGCTCGATCCCTTCCCAGGGAGAGCTAGCAGCGTGGATGGAGGCAGCTAAAGGGCTGGAAACTTGCTTGCGGCTGCTTTTTAAAATGTGCCGCTCGGCCCCGATTGGGCAGAGCATGTTACGCTGATGATGTCCAGTCGGCTCGATCCCTTCCCAGCGAGAGCTAGCAGCGTGGATGGAGGCAGCTAAAGGGCTGGAAACTTGCTTGCGGCTGCTTTTTAAAATGTGCCGCTCGGCCCCAATTGGGCAGAGCACGTTGAGCTGATGATGTCCGGTCGGCTCGATCCCTTCCCAGGGAGAGCTAGCAGCGTGGATGGAGGCAGCTAAAGTGGATGGAGGCAGCTAAAGTTACCTAAATTGTCAGGAAATGTGATGTCCTATGACAAAATGGAGGTCATGTTTGGATTCAGCGCACTAAAAAACATAAGGATTACGTGGAATAACCAAAACAGCTCTCGAAAAAATATATATTAGACAGATAGTAAGGTTTTTATTTGCAATTATGATCAAGTCCAGGTTGGTGTAGACAATGCTTCTATGGTGTTGCAATTAAACTGTTTATTTGTTAGAATACAGACCCCCACCTCCTCTAATGCCAGATCTTGGGCAGTTAGGTATGCTGTGTGTGACTATGTTTAGCTGATTGATTAACACATCGGGGTCTGTTTACTAAGGCGCGGTAATGTTACCGGCGTTAAGTGCAGCGGTAATGTTACCGATACCATATAAGGCAGGGGGTGTTCCGGTGAAAAGGTAGCAATGTCCTGTTGACGTGCAGTAAAGGGCGCCTTGGCCATTTAACGCAAGTTAACGGGACAGTGACTGTTAAGCTGACAAACAGGGCACGTTAAGGCTGACAAGGCACCCTAAGGGCTTTAAGATGCCCTAGCTTAACGTGCCTTAATGTAAGGCGCCTTAATTCAAGGTGCCCTAAGGCCTTTAAGGTGCCGTAACCTAAGGTGCCTTAGGTTAGGGTTCCTTAAAGCCCTTAGGGCGCCATGAATTAAGGCGCCTTAACCTAAGGCGCCTTGGGCTAATACACCTTAATGCAAGGTTAAGGCACCCTATAAGGCACCTTATATAGCACCTTAGGTTAAGGTGCCCTAAGGACGTTAAGGTGCCTAAGGGCAGTAAGGTGCCCTAATGTAAGGTGCCCTAAGAGCTGTAAGGTGCTTCAGGTTGACAAGCATGAACTGTAAGGTATAAAAATATCTGTAACCCTAACACAGGATAAAGCACCAAGGAAAGGCAATGAACACGTGCTGGACGGAAAGAGAGGTGGGAGCTGATGGACCTGCCATATCTGCGGACAACCTATGTGGCAGCTGGTAAAGTGGACAAACATGTTGGAGGCAGCTGTACCGATGTACAGGGTGTTGGCAATGTAAAGTGCTGCAATGTCAGTTGGTGGCAGAGGATAGGAATACGTGTCCCTCAGTGGAGGCAGAGGTGGCAGGATATTTGCAATGATAGGAGGACAGAGGAGTAGCGGTGCCATGCAGATCAGGCACAGGCGAGGCAAGCATGAAGAGCCTCAATGCTGAAAAGGGTACCAGTGCAGGGCATGGGGTAGCAGCCTGCACAAGAAGACAGGACTCTACACAGTTTCCAGAGGCAGATAGATGAGCTGATGGATGGTTGGCAACTGAGGTGAGGATGTAATGGGCTGGCAGCACAGATCTTCAGAGATGTGACTGTTACAGGCATGAAAATGATTTGAGTAGGACAGGCAGAAAAAAATGAGAACAAAGTGGAACTGAAACCATGACCCTTGTCTAGGGAGTCATTGTACTAACCAGTAGGCTACACTTCCATCGCCCTTTGCACAGCAATGGCTGGAAACAGAAAGACTGCAGGTCACCGCACAAAATGTCTGCTTTGTGTGCCAGGATAGGTTACCCCACCAGTGGAAAGCAGTGTGTATTAATGCTCGTAGCATGGGAAATAAGATCCCTTAAGTTGAAGCTTTGGTGGGAGTGGCTGACTTGGATTTAGTGGCAGTTACAGAAACATGGTTCACAGAAAACCATGACTGTGATGTAACTATACCTGGCTATACTTTATTCAGAAAGGACAGGGTAGGAAGAAGGGGAGGAGGAGTGGCACTATATGTAAAAACTACTATTAAAGCTTTGGAATTACAGAGCTTAAAAGGGAGAGAGGAGGCATTGTGGGTTAAACTAGAAAGAGGGAAAGAGAAATCTATTTGCATTGGTGTGATATACAGACCTCCCTCACAAGAGGAAGAGGTGGACAGAGAGTTCATTGAAGACATACGCAGCATTGCTAGGAAAGGGGAAGTGCTACTGATAGGAGATTTCAATATGCCAGATGTTGATTGGCACATTCCTGCTGCAGTATCATCTAGAAGTAAGGAGATCCTGGATTCTCTACAGGGAGAACTATTCAGGCAATTGGTAGCAGACCCCACACGTGAAGGGGCCATACTGGACTTGGTGCTTACCAATGGTGAAAGTGTTTCTGATGTTGTAGTGGGAGATCATTTTGCATCCAGTGATCATCAGATGGTGTGGTTCAGTATTCGGACTAGGGCTGTTAGAATCCATTCCAAGGTGAGGATCTTAGACTTTAGGAAGACTAACTTTGCGAAGATGGGCAATACCTCAAGGAGTTGTTAGTGGGATGGGAACAGCTGGGGGATGTAGAAAAACAGTGGGCAAAACTGAAAGGGGGTATTTTAAGGGCAACCAACCTTTTTGTTAAAATGGTAAATAAAGGCAAAAGGAAAAGGAGACCGCTATGGTTTTCGAAGGAAGTAGCTGAAAAAGTGAAGAAAAAGAGGAAGGCCTTCATGAAATACAAGAGATCACAGAGAGAGGAAGACAGGCATCTGTATTTGGAAAAACTTAGAAAAGCTAGCAAAGTAGTCAAGAAGGCAAAGATTCAAAAGGAGGAGGAAATAGCCAATGCAATAAAATAGGGGGATAAGACATTTTTCAGATATATTAGTGAGAAGAGGAAGGGCAAAAGTGGTATTGTCAGACTCAAGGGTGCAGGGGGGGAATATGTAGAAGCTGATAAGGATAAAGCGGAATTGCTTAACAAATATTTTTGTTCTGTGTTCACAGATGAAGAACCAGGAGCAGGACCTCAGAAAACACCCACAAATAAGAACAGAAGCGAGGGACATCTTGAACAATTTTCAGAAGACTGTGTTCGTGAGAAACTAGCTCAACTTAAAGAAGACAAAGCGATGGAACCGGATGGGATACACTCTAGAATACTGAGGGAACTTGAGGACGTTCTAGCAACTCCACTGACTGACCTTTTCAATGCCTCGTTGGAGTTGGGAGTGGTGCCAAAGGACTGGAGAGAGGCTCATGTGGTGCCTTTACACAAAAGTAAGGAAGTAAGGATGTGGTTGAAAACTACAGGCCAGTTAGTTTAACTCCGGTGGTGAGTAAATTATTGGAAATGCTGCTGAAAGAGAAAATAGTGAGGTTTCTGGAGTCCAGCGGATTACAGGATCCGAGGCAGCATGGATTCACCAGAGGCAGGTCTTGTCAGACAAATCTGATTGATTTCTTTGACTGGGTGACCAGGGAGTTGGACCGAGGGAGAGCTCTAGATGTGGTGTATTTAGATTTTAGTAAAGCCTTTGACACTGTTCCTCACAGGCAACTTATAAACAAACTGAGCACCCTAGGGATGGACCCTAAAGTTACTGCTTGGGTTAGAAATTGGTTGGGTGGGAGGCGACAAAGAGTACAAGTAAATGGAGCTCACTCTGAGGAGAAGGATGTTACCAGTGGTGTGCCCCAGGGATCTGTCCTTGGTCCGATTCTTTTTAACATCTTTGTTAGTGATATAGCGGAAGGGCTGTCGGGTAAGGTTTGCCTCTTTGCAGATGATACCAAAATCTGCAATAGAGTAGACACCCAGGAAGGTGTAGATAACGTGAGGAGGGATAGCTAAGCTTGAAAAATGGTCTAGAATTTGGCAGCTGGGATTTAATGTTAAAAAATGTAAGGTCATGCATTTGGGCTGCAGCAATCCAAGGGAGCAATACAGTATAGGAGGTGAAGTACTTTTGTCCATTAAAGAAGAGCAGGACCTAGGCGTGGTTGTGTCTGATGATCTTAAAGTAGCTAAACAGGTTGAAAAGGCGACGGCAAAAGCTAGAAGGATGCTTGGGTGCATACGGAGAGGAATGGCTAGCAGAAAAATGGAGGTGATAATGCCTCTGTATAAGTCTTTGGTGCGACCTCATTTGGAGTATGGTGTGCAATTCTGGAGACCGCACCTTCAAAAGGATGTGAACAGGATGGAGTCGGTGCAGAGGGTGGCTACTAAAATGATTAGTGGGCTTCATTATAAAGCATATGAGGACAGACTTAAGGATCTTAATATGTACACCTTAGAGGAAAGGCGGGATAGAGGTGATATGATTGAGATGTTTAAATACCTCCGTGGCCTAAATGTTCAGGGAGAGAGCCTCTTTCAATTGAAAGCAAGTTCTGCTACGAGGGGACATGGGATGAGGGTGAAGGGAGATAGATTCAGGAGTGATATGCGGAAATATTTCTTTACAGAAAGAGTAGTGGATCCATGGAATAGTCTCCCAGTGGAGGTGGTAGAGATGGGGACAGTAACTGAATTCAAAAAAGCATGGGACCAACACAGAGGATCTCTAAAGGTAAAAAGTGGACTGTTGTAGTTGTTGTTATGGAAGGACAGACTAGATAGGCCATGTGGTCTTTTTCTGTCATCATGTTTCTGTTTCTATGTACCCATGATGCAATGCACATGCAGAACAGCAGTCTACAGCTGATCCCTAAATGGAGAATGCACCTCTCCAGCACCTCAGTTTGGTATGAAGAACTGACAGTGTGTGATACTGGCACAGAACAGCTAAAGACCATGCCACTGCACAGGTTCTGGGTTCACCCTGAAGGTGAGGATGGGCACAAAGCATCAGGTTTGCAGTACCTGGGGTGCTAGAGGTAGACTCTGCTGCAGATCCCCATTACTATCTGTCTGTGGCAAGTGTGTCCTGCAGTGGAACCTAGAGTCACCATGTGTCCATCTGTATGCCCCAGTTACATCTAGCCCTGTTGGACTGTTAACCAACCAGAATGATGTATACCCACTGTTACAATGCAGATGCCATAGCTACCTGTTATCAGGGCAGAGGGGTGTCTAGACTTGCATGAGGTTCATATAGCAATGCCTAATATGTTACTCTCTCTGGGTCACAGTGGTTTGCAATATATTTCCCTTGCCCATGCCTTAACCTAAGGTGCCGTATAAGGTGCCCTAAGATATGGTGCCCAAGGGCAGTAAGGTGCCCCAAGTTGAAAAGCATGAAATGTAAGTGCAAAAAACTGATGTAACCCAAACACTGCACAGAGCACCAAAGAAAGGCAATGGACAAGTGATGGAAGGAAGTAGAGTTGGGAGCTGATGGACCTTCCAAATCTGCATGTCACCGATGTGGCAGCCGGCAAAATGGACAAACATATTGGAGGCAGCTGTACCGATGCACAGGGTGTTGGTAATGTAAAGTGCTACAATGATAGTGGGTGGAAGAGGATGGGAATACGTGTCTGCCAGTGGAGGTAGAGGTGGCAAGATATTTGCAATGATAGGAGGACAGAGGAGTAGTAGTGCCATGTAGAGCAGACACAGGAGAGGCAAGCATGAAGAGTAGCAATGGAGAAAAGGGTACCAGTGCAGGACATGGGGTAGCAGCCAGCACATGAAGACAGGACGCTACACAGCTGACAGATGCAGATAGACGGACAGAAGGATGGCTTGCAACTGTGATGAGGGTACTATGTGCTGGCAGCACAGATCTGCAGAGATATGACTGTCACAGGAATGAAAAGGACTTGCCTCGGACAAGCCTAATAAAATGAGACCATGGAGGGATTGAACCCATGATCTCTGCCTACGACAGAGCTACTCAAATCCGGTCCTGGAGGTCCGCAACCCTGCAAGTTTTTGGGATATCCCTAATGAATATGCATGAGATATATATGCATTAGAGATAGCCTGCCAACCTGACTGGTTTGTGGCCCTCCAGGGCTGGATTTGGAGACCCCTGCCTTACACCTCTGTCATTTAAGATTGTGAGTGAGCAAGGTGCAGATTTCCTAGACATCAAAAGGGTCCTATCATTGCTGGTGTTCCTTGCAGCCACACCTATGATAATCCTGTGTCCATCTGCATTCTCCAGTCACATCTAGCCTTTGGGGACCAGGAGCCACCCAAGTTAAGCATATTCAGTGTGGTGGCCATGGTCAATTGTTATAAGAATAGGGGGGTGTCGGGACCCACATGTGGATTATGTAGCACCACCTACCAACCAGCCCTGTCTGGGTCAAGGTGGTGGACAGGATCTGCCCCCAACAGTCCCACACTCTGCATCTTTGCAATGGAGGCAGTAAAGGGGCATGATGAAGGGCTGTGGGACCATCAACCCCAGTTCTGCTGGCAAAAGGGTGCCGTCCAGGCAGTTGTTGCAGATCTGTACTTATCACACAGGCAGACAGGCAGTAGGCCTGGAAATACTCAGCTGCCCCCCACCACAATCTGACATTCACCAGCAGAAGGCAGTCAGTCTGCACCCACCCACCCACCAACCAACCAACCAACCAACCAACCAACCAACCAACCATGATCTGACAATCACCCGTAGAAGGCACAATCAGTCTGTACCCCCAACCACAATCTGACATTCACCAGCAGAGAGCACAGTCAGTGTGCACCTGCTGCACAGCGTTCCAGCCACACACATGCTGACTATAAACAGTCTGCTGGCCAATCCATAGTGCACATCCCCAGAAAAACTCAGTGCACAAATAAGTAGAATGTAAGCACAGACACCAAGCAGGTATCTCAGTGATTGGGCCCCAGAACAGAAAACACACAGCTATCCCTTGAAAGAAACAGTATATAGCACTCTGTGGGAACCTAGACATGCCATAGTCACTGCTCAGTCAGGGTGAGAGTGACCTCCCAGCATAACATGCTGTGGCCACCCTGTCCATGCAGGTGGTGGTCGGGCACTACAATGTCCCAGCCATTGCCCCACACCCTGTGCTGATGCATCCTGCCCAGTCTGCCCTGCCAAGACCATACCCACAATACCTTGCTCCTCATTATGCACATTGGCAGGCTAACGCTGGAAACAGTGTAAGCATTGTGGGCCCAGTGAGGAGTAGGTAGCCACAAAACAATGGATAGACATTGTCATGGGGTAGATCAGAATCTGCCTATGGAAATAGGAAAAACAGAGCTGAGCAGGTCTAAAAGTGACAGCTCAGAGCACATGGATCAGGGTTGCTATGAGCAACCAGCAAAAACAAAAGCACCAGGTGTAGGAGCACGCCCTAGTAGGGAATTACATCATAGCATATTAGCTGATGAGAGGCAGCTGAGGGCAGGGCAGGCTCACCGGAACACTAGGAGTGACGCAGATAAAACTCACTCAGAGTTTGTCAGTAGGGGAGCTAACCAGGATCCTAGGAGGGCTAACCAGGATTCCAGGAAGAGAGCTAACTAGGAGCTTAGAGGAGCTAAGCAGGAGTACGGCAGAGCTGTTTTGGAAACAAAAGGAAAAACTTCACACGGAGGTTCAAGCAGTGTTCCACAGGAGATAGCCGAGAGAATACCAGAGGCTGGTTACAGGGTGCTGGGTAGCACTGAACGAGAACCAGGTGGTTGGTGCCACGGAGGTATTCAAACAGGCAGACGGAAGGAACCTGTGAGAGGAAGTCTCCCTGAGAACAGGTACCGGGAGGGCAGTAACTATTATCAAAGGGATACTTACCTGCCCAAAGAGAAGCCTACTGTAAAAGGGAGTAGAAGGCTTGCCTGGGGAAAAAGCCACGCCAAGTTTCCTTGCTCAGAAAGCTCCGAGGGAACCAAGCCAAAGGTTAGGCTAATTCCTTGTAATAGAGGGAACTTTGAAAGGGAGAGTTTCCCATACACACAGCTAGGAGTGTGTGGCCCTCTGGAGGAAAACTCCACTATATACGGTAACCTTCCAATTCACCCTGATAGAGAGGGGGAGAGAAGCCTTTGGAAAGGAGAGGAGGGTTTTTGCAACAATGATGTGAGTTACAATCATTCTGAAGATAGCTATGGGGAAAACTATGAGGACATGGAATGTGACTTTTGTGGGGAAAGTCCTGAGGAGTTCCAAATGGAGTGTGCACTAATGTTCTCAGATAACATTTCCTCTCTATGCTGATTTATTTAAAACAGAAATCCGTTTAGGGTAACGGATTTTGAAAAACTCACTTGTGTAAAGTACAAGGACTGTTTTATCTTTTTGGATTGGCTGAAGATAAGCATCTTTTTGTTACCAGTAGTTCATTTTCATTTGTACTAGAAAAATATGGTTTATTTCTTTTGATTCTTTTGTGCAAAAGTTCACTCGGAAGGGAAATAAAATACCTCTTTGAAAAAGCCTGGCTACTCGTTCACAACTACCTTTTTGATTAGCTAGTGGGACTACAGATCCCAGGGGGCATTGTAAAAGTCCCGGCTACATTAAGAAGAGGCCCCACTGAAGCTCCCTAGGCTTCAGCCTATAAGAGTGAGTAGGTGGGTGACAAATGGCGTAGTTCTTTGGATTTTTGCCTAAGGATTAAAAAGACACAGCTACAAGAACTACTTTCCTACTGGCGAGGACTGTATCCAGACTGAGGAGAGCCGTTGAGGAAGATTTCTCGTTGCCAGGTGCTGATGACCCAGCTGACTTTCTCACAGGCTGAATCCTGCATGAAGCCTCAGGTAAAGGGTACCTGGGCATAACTGGGGCAGGACAAGTGTGAGAAAGGGGGTGCTGGTGGGCACTACTGGGAGAAATAGACGGAAGGAAGAGAAAAGTCGCAGTACCGCACTTGGTGGTTTTTTCTGTCTTTTCTCTCCACAGGGACGTCGACGCCGAAGATGGAGCCGCAGGACGTTATGCGCTGGATGCAGGCACAGTGGGACAAACAAATGGAGCTGGTCCGGTATCTGCAGGAGCAGACCGCCCTGACTATGAGGGAGCAGCAAAAGCCGCTGATGGACACCATGGAGGCACTTTTGAAGAAGCCAGTGGATGCCAGAGCAGACATCCCCTCCATATTCCAGGGAGCAGGACTGAACCCTCATGGCTCTTTGTCATTAGGACAGTTAAAGCCGCATGATAATCTGGACGATTATATAGACGCTTTTGAGCGTATAGCAGCAGCTTTGAAATGGCCAGAGGAGCAATGGGAAACTAGGTTTGCCATATCACTATCTGGCGAGGCTCTTTCTGCATATAAAGCCATGCCGGCTTGCCTGGCATCTAATTATGCAGAAATTAAAAAAGCAGTCAAAGACAGACTAGGGCTGACTCCTATGCATTACTATAGAATGTTTAGGGAGGCAAGAATAAAGCCTCAGGAGACCCCTAAGGCCCTGTCTCAAAGGCTGAAAAGTTTGGTCGGAAAATGGTTAAATCTGGAAGGAAGCACACTGGAAACAATTATAGACAAAATTGTTTTAGAGCAGTATATGCAAGCTGTTCCCAGTGAGGTAAAAACATTTCTGACACTCCAGCATTGTCAAACCACCGATGAGGCAGCCACTCTTGCTGAGAGTTTTTTCGCAGCAGAGATGACTGACACTTCGGGGGTAGGTCTGTGGCGAGCAGCTGGCATGGGAAATTTTAGCAGAAAAGGTAACAGGTTAAATGCTAAAATGTCTTCTGTTAATGACTCTGAAAATGTTAATGTTTTGCATGTACCCAAAGGGAAATGTTTCACCTGTGGGAAGGCCGGACATTTTCAGAGAAGCTGCCCTGAAAGAACAGTTCTGGTGTCAGGAGCTGAAGAACCAAACCAGGATGGGTTTTTCCTACCAGTCAAGGTAGAAGTTATGGATGCACTGGCACTACTTGACTCGGGGGCTGACCAGAGCCTGGTTTCACGAGAGCTCTGGGAAGCCATTGAGAAGCACCGTTCGTCACCCCCGAGTCAAGCAGAAGGCCGAGTACGTATTAGGTGAGTGCACGGCGCATATGTTCAATATCCCCTACATAAAGTATCTGTGCAAGGATTTAGCACCACTGGGGAAGTAAAGGAAGCTGTGATCCCCAAACTGCCAGAAGACGTTGTCCTGGGTAAGGACTGGCCTCCCTTTTATGAAGGGCTGGGAAGGGACTTAGGCACCCGAATGGGCTTAGTGTCCACCCGGTCTCAAGCCGGAACCTCCGGGATGGGAGAAGTGGCCACAGGAAGCACAGATGAGCCTGAGGGAGAGGAAGGATCCCAAGGGGAGGAAGGATCCCAAGGGGAGGAGCTAGAGGAGGAAGAGATAGACAATCTTCCTGTACATGAGGATTTGATACATGCTCCAGTTAAAGAAGCTAAAAAGGATAAGTCCAAGAAACGTCGGGAGAGGTATTGTAGGACCCGAGGGAGGGCCGACTTAGAGACTGGTATAGGATTGCCCTGGGTACCTGCAGAAGTAGTCAAGAAGTTTCCCTCGTTCCCCATGGAGCAGAGAGCTGACCCAGCTCTCAAAAAGGCCTTTGAATGGGCTCGGGAAATCCGACCTACTTTACCTAGGTTTTTCTTGGAAAATGAACTATTATATAGGGAGAGTATAAACCCACATAATGATGCCATAAGGAAGCAGCTAGTTGTGCCAACGACTTTTAAGGCTACAGTATTGAGATTGGCACATGACCATCCAGTAGGTAGTCACAAGGGGATCCAGGGTACGCTTGACCAGATTTTAGCTAGGTTTTATTGGCCAGGGTTTTTTAAAGAGACCCGGCAATATTGTGAGTCATGTCCCGATTGCCAGAGGGTGACGGCTATAAAATCCAAGGCAGTGCCCATGGTGCCTACACCCACTATAGCGGCCGCCATAAGCCGAATAGGGGTTGATATTATAGGACCTTTAGTAAAAATGCCGAGGGGTTTTAAATATATCCTGGTCATAGTGGACCATGCCACGCGTTTCCCTTGGGCTATCCCATTGAGGAACACCTCTGCCAGAATAATAGCCTTAGAACTTATAAAACTTTTCTGTGAAATAGGTTTCCCTAGAGAAGTTTTAACAGACCAGGGTAGCAATTTCCTGTCCAAGCATTTAGCCATGGTCTGGGAAGCCTTTGGCATCAGACACGTACGGACATCGGCATACCATCCGCAGTCTAATGGACTCATGGAGCGAATGAACCAGTCCATTAAACAGTTGCTATGGAGGGGTTTGAAAAAGGGAGAAATGTCTGAATGGGACACGCTGCTCCCATTCACTCTATATGCGTGTAGGGAACGCATACAGGCGTCCTTGGGGGCATCCCCCTACGAACTGCTGTTCGGCCGCGCTCCAAGAGGAGTGTTGGACATCCTACAGGAGCAGTGGGTCGAGCCGGATGTGCAAAAGGTTGGGGGTACCTCAGTTTTTAAAAGATTTAAGGCAACGCCTGGAGAGGACATCCAGAGCCTCTATAAAAAACTTACAGGCCAGTAAGCAAAGACAAAAATATTATTATGACAGGGGCACGAGACCTAGGCAGCTGAACATAGGAGATAAGGTACTCATTCAGGTATCTGACCCAGGACCCAAGTTTGAGTCCAGGTGGAAGGGCCCTGGTACAGTGGTGGGGAAGGTTGGCCCTGTGTCTTATCGGGTGGAAAACGAAAGAGGGCGCCAACAGGTTTATCACCTGAACGTACTGAAGCTGTGGAAGGACAGGTCAGCCACTGCCAGTCTGGTCACCATAGAGCAGCGAGATAGGTCCCACAAAGAAATTACGTGCTGCCTGAGAGGCTCAGCAGCCCGTAATATTTTAAGGGGGGGATCTGTCATGGGGTAGATCAGAATCTGACTATGGAAATAGGAAAAACAGAGCTGAGCAGGTCTGAAAGTGACAGCTCAGAGCACATGGATCAGGGTTGCTATGAGCAACCAGCAAAAACAAAAGCACCAGGTGTAGGAGCACGCCCTAGTAGGGGATTACATCATAGCATATTAGCTGATGATAGGTAGCTGAGGGCAGGGCAGGCTCACCGGAACACTAGGAGTGATGCAGATAAAACTCACTCAGAGTTTGTCAGTAGGGGAGCTAACCAGGATCCTAGGAGGGCTAACCAGGATTCCAGGAAGAGAGCTAACCAGGAGCTTAGAGGAGATAAGCAGGAGTACGGCAGAGCTGTTTTGGAAACAAAAGGAAAAACTTCACACGGAAGTTCAAGCAGTGTTCCACAGGAGATAGCCGAGAGAATACCAGAGGCTGGTTACAGGGTGCTGGGTAGCACTGAACGAGAACCAGGTGGTTGGCGCCACGGAGGTATTCAAACAGGCAGACGGAAGGAACCTGTGAGAGGAAGTTTCCCTGAGAACAGGTACCAGGAGGGCAGTAACTATTATCAAAGGGATACTTACCTGCCCAAAGAGAAGCCTACTGTAAAAGGGAGTAGAAGGCTTGCCTGTGGAAAAAGCCACGCCAAGTTTCCTTGCTCAGAAAGCTCCGAGGGAACCGAGCCAAAGGTTAGGCTAATTCCTTGTAATAGAGGGAACTTTGAAAGGGAGAGTTTCCCATACACATAGCTAGGATTGTGTGGCCCTCTGGATGAAAACTCCACTATATACGGTAACCTTCCAATTCACCCTGATAGAGAGGGGGAGAGAAGCCTTTGGAAAGGAGAGGAGGGTTTTTGCAACAATGATGTGAGTTACAATCATTCTGAAGATAGCTATGGGGAAAACTATGAGGACATGGAATGTGACTTTTATGGGGAAAGTCCTGAGGAGTTCCAAATGGAGTGTGTGATAAGGAAGCTTATCATAGCTCAGGAAGGAGCTATAGAAAAGGTGAAGTGTCTCTGAACAAGCAACCTGTCAGTGCTGGTAGAAATGAGAAAACAGAATTTTGCCATAAAAGACTACCAGTCCCAGAATGCACCAGGTTTCCAACAGCCATGAGAGGAGCTGAAGTGAGAAAACGTGTGTTCAATCAAAAGGGCTATGAGGTAATCCCCAAGCACTCATTGCAAAGGGCAGGGCTTGATTCAGCACAGCTGCGCTGTGCTAGGATGGAACACTCATCTCAAAGGGCAAGGCCTGATTCAGCACAGCTGCGCTGTGTTAGGGAGGAACACTCATCTAAGCAGAATAAGAGTAGAGTTTATTCTACAGATGACCATCTTCATGATCACCTTGGATATCCAGAGAATTGTCCGCAGTATCCTGAGAATCAGCTTGAGTTTGATCATCAGTTTCATCTGAAGGATCATCAGAAGCAGAAGCCAAACCGGACGGACAGAGAGGGAAAGAGACCCTTTGGAAGAAGGAATAGAAAAGCCTTTGAGAGGTCTAGAAGAGTCCAAAGCAGTACGTATACTGGGAGGTATTCCAAGGGCCAGCATACACCATTGGACTGGGGAATACCAGAGGAATGGTGCTGCAGAACTAGGAATCACCAGACGCTACCTGTGAGGGAGACGGCTGCACGTGGAAGTGACCCTAAGACCCGTGCCAGAAGGTATGTGAAGAGAGATCCAGTGTCCAGGGATCTGGATTGGAAGGCTGGACATAAGAACTGGACTACATACTGGCCAGGCTATATAGAGAGGAACTCTGGCAGCAATGGAAGCTCAGGTATGAACACTGATCTATGCCCTAGCTATAACCTTGAAAGACAGCAGGGAAACAAGTATTCTCCTGAAAATGCTCCATTGAGAGATTCATCTGTGCCAATCCATGATATTGAACCCATGCTTGTTGAACAAGGGGGAATAATAGCAGATGAGGATCCTGTTTATATGGACTGCTCTCTATCTAAACTCTGTTGGTAACTTTCTGTTATAAAGTACAGCAACCATCACAAAGAAATACAAATTTGTTCTTTAATCTACTCAGAAAAGCTCCTGAAGCAGGATTTGACCCACACAGTGGAAGGCAAGCCAGCTAAGGGGATTCAGCTGGTAACTGCTAGCAATTAAGCCTTACCTAATTGCTTGTGAGCTAGGAGAGAATCACTTCTGTATCTATGTGGGAAGTAATCAGAAGTTAATCTGAAAAGAACAGTTTGTTTCTTTCTTTGTGGCTTTTCATTTGTTGTTTTCCTGATTTTGACTTTGTTTTTCCAAGTTAACACTGAAAGCAAGTAACCTAATTTATGTGCTACCAAGCATATCTGTGTTGGGAGAAATAACCCCATAAATAAATATCTAAACTAAATTATTGTCAGCAGCTGTGTCTGGTGTGAATGAACTACATTGCCCACAATACCTTGCAAATCATATAGATATATGCACTTGCTAAGACTGTGAAGATTCTCACCCAGGCAGCCGTCTGACAAGTGTGCACTAATGTTCTCAGATAACATTTCCTATCTATGCTGATTTATTTAAAACAGAAATCCGTTTAGGGAAATGGATTTTGAAAAACTCACTTGTGTAAAGTACAAGGACTGTTTTATCTTTTTGGATTGGCTGAAGATAAGCACCTTTTTGTTACCAGTAGTTCATTTTCATTTGTACCAGAAAAGTATGGTTTATTTCTTTTGATTCTTATGTGCAAAAGTTCACCTGGAAGGGAAATAAAATACCTCTTTGAAAAAGCCTGGCTACTCGTTCACAACTACCTTTTTGATTAGCTAGTGGGACTACAGATCCCAGGGGGCATTGTAAAAGTCCCGGCTACATTAAGAAGAGGCCCCACTGAAGCTCCCTAGGCTTCCGCCTATAAGAGTGAGTAGGTGGGTGACAACATACACACACTCCCACTCCTATTTCAGCATTGTGCAAAGATAGGGGTGGTTGGCAGCCCTGCCTGCCACACTAGTCCTGAGCACAGTGCAGGCATTGCTAAGGTATGCAGTTGCTAGTAGTAGTGCTTTGGTGGTAAGTGCTGCTCCATGTCGGGCCCAATAGCCTGGCTCTCCATGAGGCTTGGGATAGTGGAGCCTGTGGGTATGGGTGTTTGTGCCCCTGTTGGCCGATGTTCTAGGGAGTGCACATGTTTATGTTGTATGTGCAATGTGGGATAAAATGTAGGGACATGGCTTGCAGGAGCCACAGCTGGGACTTGAACCTGTGACTTTCTGCTCCAGGATGCACTGACTGTGTGTACTGCACCATACTGTTGGCACAGAGGCATGGTATGCCCCTGGGCATACCATGACTGTTCATCAGACAGACCTTGTCTGTTGCACTGCACACCACCCACCTGAACAGGACTTGGCCTTGGTCTGCTGTGGGAAGATGCCACTGCCCCCTCCACCACCAGCACCCCTCCCTCACCATGCTGACATGCCCATATGCTGGTGGTGTGCAATCCCAGGCCGTCCAGTGTGCAGGTAGGCGGCTGCCTAGGGTGTGGGGTGTGGGGTAGGGGTGCCTACATAGACAGCCACACTTCCCCTTTGCACCGCCTGCCAATGTTATGTGCCCTTTGGGGTACCTGCTGGGTAATATCCCCTGGATGGGACATTGTGGGACACAGACTCGTGGGCATGTTTGACCTTGGTCAGTTGCTGTCTTGCTGATTTCCAGATTTTGCATTCCTATGTGCCACCTAGGCATCTGCCTAGCCCACCCTGTGCCCCAGCTGCCCCACTGTATGTCCCGCCTGCAGCCCCCTATGCCCCATTTGCAGCATCGCCATACTGCCCTTTCATACCTGGGCACTATGCTGTTGCTGCACATGTAGCAGTACTATCACTTTTTTTGGGCTCCCTGCCTATGCTGTACATTGCTGACACTGAAATGGTTTCCTTCTCCTGCAAATGTGCATCAACAACAGGATTTCACTCACGGTAATGTTCAGCCCTTGAGTTCACCATGTTAGTGTAGCAGAAGCCTCTCCCCACCCACTTCCTGCCAATTGACCCCTTCACTCCGCCCTCTCTCCACCCTCTGTGAAACTTAACGCTGCCGGAGACATTAACACACGCTAACGTTGCATCTGGTAAAGTTAGCATGCGTTAATGTTACATTTGGTAATGTTATCACGCGTTAACGTAGCCACTGCTACATTACCGTGGTTCAGTAAACATACCCCAATGTCTCCTTACCATGGCTGTGCCCTCTGCTTTTAACACGGCCGCTGTGCCCCGGCCACAGTAGAAAAACACACTAAGTGCGCAACTTACAGCACTTTTATTAAACATGCCGCAAATATAGTAGATAAAATTATCCTTCTAGAGTTGAGAAACATATGTCCTTCCCCTTCCCTCACATGAGCCCGGAAGGTAAGGACATTTCTCTCCCTTTACCCAAGGCAACCCCTAGATAACCCATTTACAAAAGGTTCCAGATGGTCCATTATATCTGGGAACCCTGGGGTCAAAAAAAGAGCTCGGCTAGTAAGTGTTGCTCAGTTAAAAGTGGAATTGCTTAACAAATATTTTTGTTCTGTGTTCACAGATGAAGAACCAGGAGCAGGACCTCAGAAAACACCCACAAATAAGAACAGAAGCGAGGGACATCTTGAACAATTTTCAGAAGACTGTGTTCGTGAGAAACTAGCTCAACTTAAAGTAGACAAAGTGATGGGACCAGATGGGATACACCCTAGAATACTGAGGGAACTTGGGGACGTTCTAGCAACTCCACTGACTGACCTTTTCAATGCCTCGTTGGAGTCGGGAGTGGTGCCAAAGGACTGGAGAGAGGCTTTACACAAAAGCGGAAGTAAGGATGTGGTTGAAAACTACAGGCCGGTTAGTTTAACTTCAGTGGTGAGTAAATTATTGGAAACGCTGCTGAAAGAGAAAATAGTGAGGTTTCTGGAGTCCGGCGGATTACAGGATCCGAGGCAGCATGGATTCACCAGAGGCAGGTCTTGTCAGACAAATCTGATTGATTTCTTTGACTGTGTGACCAGGGAGTTGGACCGAGGGAGAGCTCTAGATGTGGTGTATTTAGATTTCAGTAAAGCCTTTGACACTGTTCCTCACAGGCGACTTATAAACAAACTGAGCACCCTAGGGATGGACCCTAAAGTTACTGCTTGGGTTAGAAATTGGTTGGGTGGGAGGCGACAAAGAGTACAAGTAAATGGAGCTCACTCTGAGGAGAAGGATGTTACCAGTGGTGTGCCCCAGGGATCTGTCCTTGGTCCGATTCTTTTTAACATCTTTGTTAGTGATATAGCGGAAGGGCTGTCGGGTAAGGTTTGCCTCTTTGCGGATGATACCAAAATCTGCAATAGAGTAGACACCCAGGAAGATGTAGATAACATGAGGAGGGATCTAGCTAAGCTTGAAGAATGGTCTAGAATTTGGCAGCTGGGATTTAATGTTAAAAAATGTAAGGTCATGCATTTGGGCTGCAGCAATCCAAGGGAGCAATACAGTATAGGAGGTGAAGTACTTTTGTCCACTAAAGAAGAGCGGGACCTAGGCGTGGTTGTGTCTGATGATCTTAAAGTAGCTAAACAGGTAGAAAAGGCGACGGCAAAAGCTAGAAGGATGCTTGGGTGCATACGGAGAGGAATGGCTAGCAGAAAAAAGGAGGTGATAATGCCTCTGTATAAGTCTTTGGTGCGACTTCATTTGGAGTATGGTGTGCAATTCTGGAGACTGCACCTTCAAAAGGATGTGAACAGGATGGAGTCGGTGCAGAGGGTTGCTACTAAAATGATTAATGGGCTTCATTATAAAGCATATGAGGACAGACTTAAGGATCTTAATATGTACACCTTAGAGGAAAGGCGGGATAGAGGTGATATGAATGAGATGTTTAAATACCTCCGTGGCATAAATGTTCAGGGAGAGAGCCTCTTTCAATTGAAAGTAAGTTCTGCTACGAGGGGACATGGGATGAGGGTGAAGGGAGATAGATTCAGGAGTGATATGCGGAAATATTTCTTTACGGAAAGAGTAGTGGATCCGTGGAATAGTCTCCCAGTGGAGGTGGTAGAGATGAGGACAGTAACTGAATTCTAAAAAGCATGGGACCAACACAGAGGATCTCTAAAGGTAAAAAGTGGACTGTTGTAGTTGTTGTTATGGAAGGACAGACTAGATAGGCCTTGTGGTCTTTTTCTGTCATCATGTTTCTATGTTTCTATGTGACAAGGAATCATTTCAAACATTTTATTTTTCATTGCTCAGTGAAGAGAATATATTCACATTCTTTGATCTGATGTTTTCACTGTACTTATTTTTCTTTGCCACACTTGCTCACTAGGCACATTTTCAAGAATGAGTTTCCCCTGTGTTCTGATTATGTGATTCAGACTTCTTCTTGTAACCTAAGGGTTAAAAATGAAAAAAAAAATTCATACTTGAGAGGAGTCAGCCGCGAGGATCAGGGTCTGGCGGGGTTTGGGACCAATTGGAGACGTTGTTGGTGGCCTGGTTAGGTGGTTCGGGGGCTTAAGAAATGTCTTTGGGGCACGCACGCGTTCGCGTCTGGAGGCCTGAATGCAGCCAGGGTCTTGTAGTGATTTTCTGCCGGAATTTGGTTCCAGCAAAATCACGGAATATTTGGCAAAGGGTTAAAATTGGCATCTGCGCTGAAGTTGGTGACCGGTTTGAATTTTTGTTAATTATACTCGATAATTTGGCGTTCTAAGTAAATACGAATATACTTGTTATGTAAACTGGACAAAGTTTTGGGTGATTTTAAGAAGGAAAATGTACAACGCCGAAAAAATTTATGAATTTAAATTTTGGAAATAATAGAGTATTTAAGTTAGATAAGCTGAATAAGATTATAGATTTTGGACTATTTTGGAAAGTCTTTAATGTATAAAACTTCCAAGCTAAGGTTTTGCCATTCACTTTAATGGGAAAATACAGTTGAAAAGAAAACTGATTTTTGCAGAATTCAAAACATGTTTTAATGCCTCATTTGCATATTCCTAAAGCATGCCTGTGATTGGTTAGCGGCTCTGGAATGCAAATAGGTGATGTCAGAAGAGTCACCGTAACCTTGACAACAGGCAAAAATATAGTTGTAGAAGAGCTTGGACAGTGAAAGAAAGCAGAAGTGTGTTGTGCTGTGTCGGGAAAAATGTACTATTTTTGCCAGTAAAAAGGTACCAATATGTGAGAAATTGTTTTTGAGAGTGGAATTGCTGTTAGGACTATATGAAAAGCAGGCTAAGTAAATGATAATACTGATTTTGTGTGGCACTGGACAGTACTGATTGAGAAGTATTGCCAGGTAGTGAAGCAAGTGACATTGGTTGAAGATTCCATAAGAGCTCTCTAAAAGAATGAGACTGAGAGGAAGTAGAAGTGTCATTTGAGGAGTGCTTTGCTATTAAATAGCCTATAGTATGTTGTGCCTGAAACCTTAAAGTGAAAGGATACTTGCACAGTAATGACTGATGTTATTGATGATGAGAAATATGCCTGAAGCCATATAATGAGATTGATGAATGAGTGCATTGTCTTGGGAAGTGAATTCTTAAATGAAGCTCTGTTAGTAGTTAGGGAAAACAGTAAAGAATAGGCTTCATTATTTAGGGACATTAATTATACTTTGTTTTTATTTAGTCAGTTAGGGAATTTTAAATCTGTACTGAATAGTTTTACAGTGATTGTTCACTGGTTTGTAAGATAGATAGGGTTTTCTATTTTTGGTTTATTTAAAGCTTAGGTAGTAGGTGGGTGTTCGAGAACTACCGTCAGCTGAGCAACACCGATGTCTACATCAACAAGAGCTCCCACGAAAGGAATACCAAAGTCATCAAATCTATCAAGAAAGTTCTACAGCTACAGATACCAACAACTACTGCAACTACGGAGAGTTAAGTGCTCATAGAGACTTTGTTTTGTGAGAAGAAGGAAAATAGATACATACCTGTGAATAGACGTTGATAGAAGTTCTGTATGAAGTTTTCTGTATAGATAAAAGTTATATAAACGTTCAGGTTAAAAAAAAAAGAAACCAAACAAGTAAATTGTTATTTAGAAAATATTAAGGAACAAAGAAAGTAAATTAAATCTGTTATTAGGTATAACCATCTATAATAACAAATAAAATTGTTATACTTATCACTTGGAACTTGAGCTCAAGAAATCCTTTTAGTTTATTTCCTTCATTTTGCTCTGAGCAGTGAACGAGGTTAGTTTATATGTGCCTTGTTGTCTGGGGTTTTGTCACTTCTTGGCCACGACTACCACCATCATATCTAGAGGTGAAGGTGAACTCAGACACAGCAAGGTTATAAATTTTTGGCGTAGTCGGCAGGATTTTCTGACAAGTTTCAGGTTTAAGAACAGGGTAAATAAGTAGTTGAATTTGGTACTAGGTATTAAAGACTCTGAATTTTTGGTTAAAGACATTTATTATACAGTGATTAATCAACATTGAAAGTTTCAGCAGACACTGAGGAGTAGTGAAATAAAAAAAAATGGATTGTATTATGTTTTAAGTTTTATTCTTAGTGGGAAAGAGTGGGGAAAATTTTGTTTGGTAAGCATACTTATCTCCTGAGGTGAAAAGAAGAAGTAATTGAACAATGGAAGCGGAAGCCGGTAATGGTGGAATGAGGCCTCAGATAATTACGAATACAGTGGTGATTCCGCAAGATAAGATGATCCCAGAATTTTCGGGGTTTCAGAAGGAGATGTCAGATCTGAATGTAGAAGATTGGACTGAGAAAGTTAGAATTAGAATGAGAATTCTAAAGATCTCACCAGAGGACCAAGTGGATGTGATTCGTGACCATTTAAAAGGCTTGGCGGCGGACACAGTTAAATATTACTTACCGAGAGAATGTATGGTGGATGAAATTTTTGATATGCTACGCCAAGTGTATGGAGATAAGGTGGCATTGGGATTGAGGATTCAAGAATTCTACAATGCAAAACAAGAAGATAAGGAGACTATACGAGTGTACGGATATAAATTACAGCAGAAATGGGACATTATATTAAAGAGAGATAGAAGAAGAATGGGAACACCAGAAGAGACATTGAAAGAGCAGTTCATTTTGGGATTAAGGGATGCTGCACTCTGAAGAGAAATAACAAAGAGGTATGAGGATAATCCGAATATGGGATTCGCGGATTTGTTACAAGCTGCCATAAGGTTGGCCAGAGAGGAGAGAGTCCCGACAATGATAGAACCTAAGGAAATACTACAGAGACTGAGGGAAGATGCAGGAGATGGAACAGCGGGTGGAGATACAGCTACAGCTATGATTGGGCAGTTAACAAGATTATTTACACAGTGGACAGAAAGGCAAGAACGCGAATGGGAAATGCAGAGACGGGAAAGGTGGAATAGGGATGTGAGAAGCGAATATAATGGCAATGGAAATATCAATTATAGAGAGAACAGAGGTGAATTCCTGGCTAGAGAAGCTTCTAGTAGTTTATCGACAGGACAAAAAATATGTTTCAAATGTCATGAATCAGGACACATTGCCCGTTATTGTAGGAATGAAAAATTTCCTCATACAGCTCAATCAGACAGTGGAAATAGTAGTTGCAGTAATGTTAATATGCAAAGTGGTAATAATGAATCTCTTCGGAGAAGTCATTTAGGTGAAGCTGCAGAAAGAGAAACTGAAAAGAAGGCTACTGTGAGAAGACAAATGACAGAACGTAAGGGAGATGGGCAGGAAGACAAATTATTTGGAGAAAAGACTGTGGGATCTAGTCCATTGGTAAATGTAAAAATCAATGGAATTGAAGTAACCTGTAAGCTGGATACGGGATCAAGCCTATCGACAATATTGGCTAGTTTTTATTACAAACATTTTCCGAGCCCAAATCAATTGCAAGATGCCTCCCAACTAAAATTGATGGCAGTGAATGGGACAGAGCTACTAGTATTAGGATATATAGTGTGACAATGTCAGCTATACTGAACAGATGGAGATAGAGGAAAATGGGGACTATACCTTTAAGACTGAGGAAATGCAAGTTTTCCATAGAGCTCAAACTGTAAACAAACCAGAGAAGCACGTTGTAGCAGAGGTTGAGCCCCGCCCAAACCTTAACATGGGGGCAGGTTTAAGCCCAGATAGCAAGTACACGTGCACAGAACAGGGCGTGGTGGCTAGAAAGCACCTTTTTAAACCTGCGTCACAGAAGTCAAAAGGGCAGGAAGTGAGCAGAGGAAAGAGCAGAGTGGAAGCAACCAGAGTTAGAGAAGAAGGAAGCAGCAGATACAGCTACCGAGAAGGCAGAGATTCCAAACCAAAGCACAGAGTTCAGTCTGTAGCTGGAGTTACTGCTGAAGCCGAGAGTCCAGAGCCAGGAGGTTCAGAGAACGCTGAAAGGTCGTGTGGACAGAAGGCTCAGCAAGAGCAGGAAACTCAGGGCTGGAATCCTGTTCAGAGGAAGCACTTAAACCAGAGGGTTTAAAAGTGAGAACTGCTTTTAAGAAACTCAGAGAAGGCAAAGCTGGGAAGTTTTATTCTACCGGGCAACTTAACTCTAGTAGCAAAGAAAGCAATTCCTTTGTGGAAGGTGTGGCTGACTCAGAGCCCAGCAAGAGGTTTGCAGAAGACGTTGCTAATGAGCTAAGGAGAAGTGCAGGGCAGAGTGCTCCAGGACCTTTGAATGCCAGAAGGTGGGTGAAAGCAATTCCTAATGCTGATATTCTGAAGACAGACAAAAGCAGAGATAGGGACTTGAACCTGATTAAGAAGCTAAAACAACTATTTCCAGATAGTGGAAATTTTCCAGAGAGCTTAGCTAATCCTTGGTTAGGACAGCAGCATGTAAGGGAGTTTCTGAATACCCTTTCAAACAATAAGCTGAACTCTTCCGTTAGAAGCCCAAGTGGGGAGAAAGGACTTGCAGGGGAAGAAGATATGCAAGTAGATTCTCCTTCACCTGAAGCTGTGTGTGACAGTATTCCCATGGATTGCTCTTTCTGTAAATCTGTTTACCCGGGATAGGAGAAAGACAAAAACACCATTGAGAGCAAAGAATATTTCTGAAAGCTTAAACGTGATTTATAAGAGTTTTGAATGAAGACAAGAGATAAACGCCCATTGTAAATAAGAACAATAGCTGTGATTCTTTACTACTGGAAAAGGCCTGTGAACAGCTATTGTCACTGTGTAAAGAGCTTTTGCCAAGTTCTGATATTCCAGATAACCTTGATGCTCCTGTATTATTTTCTTTTGGAGAAATTATCCTTGTTGTTTGTATATATGAACTTTAATGCGTGAAGTGGAGCCCAAAAATAAAAATATTCTGTTTTTGCCTTAAACAAAACCGTGTGGTGACAACTACTTTGTCTGCAAGCAATACAGAGAAACTACAGCTCCCAGAATTCCTTGATGGAGGGAGAACCCAGTGACTCTATACTTAAGGGCAAACAAGGCCACCCCTCCTGCTTATAGGCTTGGCCAGCAGGGGGAGTGGGACAATAGATGCGACTGTGCAGTGTCTTGGACAAGTAATATCACAATAATGCATTTTTGTGGTGCAAGATAACTTTAAAGAAGGAAGAATGGAAGAAAGTGCTGCCCAAGGAATAGTGGGTATGAATGTTTTGACACACCTAGAGGGGTTATTCCAAGACTTATCCTGTTTCACTCTCGAACCGGTGAAAATTTTAAGAGTAATAAAGGAGATATGCGCACAGAAGAAACAAATAGAGCCTAATGTGGGTTTTGTCAAAGTTTTGGGAAGGGTAGGACAGCTAGTACCCGCATGTTCTGAAAAAATTATCCTAGGGAGATGTAATAGTGTTAGGAAATGGGATGGCCCATTGGTAGTAACAGCTACTCTGACTGCAAGTATCCTGAACAAACTGATGGTGGCTAAAGCTTTGGTGCAGCAAACAGCAGGGAGAGTGCCTCTTTGGGTGATCAACGTAGGAGAGCAAGACATAACCTTACCTCCTAGGATGAGAGTAGCGGAGATAAGTAAGCCGGCTGAGATCATGGAGCTGAAACAGTTAAAGAATTCAGAGTCGACTAGTGAAAGCAATTGGGAAAAGTGCTTGTCAAAACTTAAAATTGATTGGAATTCATTGAATGAACAGCAAGCAGAGCAATTAAGACAATTATTGTGGAAACATAGACACGTCTTATCGACAAGTGATAGTGATATTGGGTTCACAAATATAGTAGAACATAAAATAAAAATGGGAAATACACTACCTATCAAGCAGCCTTATCATAGGGTATCTCCACATTTATTTGAAGAATTTAAAGAACACATCAATGGGCTAGTGCAACAAGGGATCCTTCACAAAAGTTGTAGTCCGTGGGCCAGTCCAGCGGTAAAAGAAGGATGGAAGTCTTTGTTTCTGCTGTGATTTTCATAAACTTAATGCTGTCACCATTAAAGATGCTTACCCACTGCCAAGGATTGATGAAGCATTGGATGTATTAGGAACTTTGACTAGGTTTACGTCATTAGATTTAACCTCTGGTTACTTCCAGTTGGGAATGGCCTCAGACGATATTGAGAAGACTGCCGTCACTACTCCGTTTGGACTTTTCGAGTGGACAAGGATGCCCTTTGGACTTTGTAATGTGCCTGCTAGCTTCCAAAGATTAATGGAGACTGTACTGGATGAATACGTATTTGACATCTTACTCTTGTATTTAGATGAGATCCTTATATTTGCACCAACTTTTGAGAAACATTTAGAATATTTAGGAAAAGTATTTCAGCGTTTAGAAGAATGTGGACTCAAATTAAAACCAAACAAATGTAAATTACTGAGTAAAGAAGTAAAATTTTGGGGTTATATAGTGTCTAAAAAAGGAGTATCAGCTGACTTGGAAAAGATTCAAACCATACAGTACTGGAACGTTCCCAAAACCAAAACAGAAGTACGCAGTTTTTTGGGCTTCGTAAGTTTCTATCACCGATTCATCCCTAATTTTGCACAGATTGCAAAACCTCTGCATTGTCTCACGGGAATAGCTGAAAAAGAGAACAAGAAAAATGAAGTTGTCTGGTCCGATGAATGTCATGTGGCTTTTGAAATGCTAAAAAAAACCCTGGTATCTTATCCTGTATTGGCATTCCCAATCTTCAACGAACCTTTCATACTAACCACAGATGCTAGTTCCAGAGGGCTAGGAGCTAGACTGAGTCAATACCAAGCAGGGGAGGAAAGAGTCATAGCGTATGCCAGCCGAGGCCTCAGAAAGACAGAACAGAATGCAAGCAATTATTCTGCCTTTAAACTAGAGTTACTGGCACTAAAGTGGGCCGCAACAGATAAGTTCCGGGAATACCTGATCCACAAGAAGTTTATATTACGCACCAATCACAATCCATTGAAGTATTTGGAGACCGCAAAGATTCAGGCCATTGAGAAAAAGTGGTTAGCCCAGTTAGCGGAGTTGAATTTCACGGTTGAATATAAGCCAGGGAGATTAAACCAGAATGTAGATATCCTGTCCCGTCTGCCTGAAGAGCTAGAACCTGAAGTTGAAGATACTGAAGAAAAAGATTTTTTATGGTTAAAAACAGTAAAATCGGGAAAAGAAAGCCAGCCAAACAAAGTAATACAGATAAAGCAATTATCTGTGTTAAATAGATCTATACTTATAGAAAAACTTCAAGAAGAGATCTTTCAGAGACAACAAGAGGAATCGGTGATAAGAGTAGTGTTAGGTTGGGTAGAAGACAATCCCTCTGAGGAAGTGTGGAGACAGGCTACAGTAACTGTGAAAACTCTGTGGAAACAAAGAGATAGATTGGTAGTAAGAAACAATATATTATATCAGAAATATGAAGATTGCCATCATGGAGATATTATATGGCAAGTGGTAGTACCAGATGCTTTAAAAAGTGAAATATTGTCTAATTTCCATAACAAAGCTGGTCACTTTGGGCTGGAAACCACTTTCAAAAACATCCGCAAACAACATTTCTGGGTAAACATGAAGAAAGATTGAAAATTGTATAGGGAATTGTTCTAGATGTTGCTTTGCTAAATTGCCATGTCCACAAGAGAGAGAAAAATTAGGTTGTTTCCACGTAACTAAACCCCTAGAAGTCTTGGCTGTTGATTTTACAGTGTTGGAAAAGGATAATAGAGGATATGAATCCGTTTTAATCCTAACTGATATATTCACAAGATTCACTATTGCAGTGCCCACCAGAAACCAAACTGCAAAGACAACTGCTAAAATGCTAATTACGAGGTGGTTATCAGTGTATAGTATCCCTGAGCGATTACATACAGACCAGGGTAGAAATTTTGAATCTGAATTTATCAAAGAGCTATGCAAATGGTATAATATAACTAAGACAAGAACCACCCCATACCACCCGCAAGGAAATGGGAGGTGTGAACGTTTTAACAAAACAATGCATTCCATCTTATGAACCTTTCCCGAAGATAAAAAGAGAAAGTTGTCAGAATATATTACAGAAGTAAATCAAATATTTAACAGCTCCATACATTCTTCAACCGGTTTCGCACCTGTGTATCTGTTTTTAGGGGTGGAGACACTACTACACTTCTGCCCGTTAATAACAGAGGAGATGACATACAGTTATGAGGTAAATAGTCACAAACACTGGGTCCAAATACAAAGAGAGAAATTAAATGTTGCCCGAGAAATTGCTCGAGAGAATTTAAAAAAAAATTTCTGGAAGATCAAGCGCAGTTTTGACCGGAAAGCCCAAACGGTGGAATTGATACCAGGAGAAAAGGTGTTGCTACGAATACAAAATTTTCCGGGGAGGCATAAAATACAAGACCTTTGGGAAAAAGAAATTTATGAGGTGATTGAAAGATTTGGCACCAATCAAAATGTTTATAAAATTCAAAATGAGGCTGGTAGTACTAAAATAGTACATAGGAATTTGCTTAAGAGATATTTAGTAGAAACTGAACATTCAGAGTCTGGTATTAAGATACAACCACAAAAAACTATTGTAAACCTTGATTCAGATTTGGATGAGGAGAAGGAAAATCCAAGAGTATCCAATGCTGAAAAGTGGTATTGGGTAAGAACCTATGTCAATCTAAATAATGTAACACCTGTACAACAAAACATAAGCGTTCCTGAAGAGTATTTGGATGTGATACGTAGGTCCACTAGAGAAAATAAAGGAATGTGTTCAGCATTTCTAACAGAAAATTATAAGCTGAATTAACTTTGGGATAGTAGAAGAGAAAAAAAATGTGATATCAATATAATACCAAAGTTAGGTACTTTGTACCTTTGTAACCAAGGGAGCTAAGCAGACAATTCTGATTGGTAAATTTGAAGCAATCTTGTCAGACGATAGGTAAGATTGTGAATCAGAATTGTATGTATTCTGAATCTGGGGAATATTGTTTTATCTGCGAATTAATTATATAGTAATGTGGTTGTTGAAAGTACTGTTAACATGGTTTAAATTAAATAAGTAATACAAGGTTGTATTAAGAAAAAAAATCTAAGTAAAAGTTTAGTAGCGAAACCCCATGAAATTAATATAGGGAAGATCAAACTGAATTTGGCTGTGTTGGATACTGGATGGATGAGAAGAATGAAAATATCGGATGAAAATGTTGGGGACAACATTGATTTTAAACTCGGGCAACTGTAACCTAAGGGTTAAATATGAAAAAAAAAATAAAAAATTCTTACTTGAGAGGAGTCAGCCGCGAGGATCAGGGTCTGGCGGGGTTTGGGACCGATTGGAGACGTTGTTAGTGGCCTGGTTAGGTGGTTCGGGAGCTTAAGAAATGTCTTTGGGGCACGCGCGCATTCGTGTCTGGAGGCCTGAATGCAGCCAGGGTCTTGTAGTGATTTTCTGCCCGAATTTGGTTCCAGCAAAATCACGGAATATTTGGCAAAGGGTTAAAATTGGCACCTGCGCTGAAGTTGGTGACTGGTTTGAATTTTTGTTAATTATACTCGATAGTTTGGAGTTCTAAGTAAATATGAATATACTTGTTATGTAAATTGGACAAAGTTTTGGGTGATTTTAAGAAGGAAAATGTACAATGCCTAAAAAAATGTATGAATTTAAATGTTGGAAATAATAGAGTATTTAAGTTAGATAAGCTGAATAAGATTATAGATTTTGGACTATTTTGGAAAGTCTTTAATGTATAAAACTTCCAAGCTAAGGTTTTGCCATTCACTTTAATGGGAAAATAAAGTTGAAAAGAAAACTGATTTTTGCAGAATTCAAAACATGTTTTAATGCCTCATTTGCATATTCCTAAAGCATGTCTGTGATTGGTTAGCAGCTCTGGAATGCAAATAGGTGATGTCAGAAAAGTCACTGTAACCTTGACAACAGGCAAAAATATAGTTGTAGAAGAGCTTGGACAGTGAAAGAAAGCAGAAGTGTGTTGTGCTGTGTCTGGAAAAATGTACTATTTTTGCCAGTAAAAAGGTACCAATATGTGAGAAATTATTTTGAGAGTGGAATTGCTGTTAGGACTATATGAAAATCAGGCTAAGTAAATGATAACACTGATTTTGTGTGGCACTGTACAGTACTGATTGAGAAGTATTGCCAGGTAGTGAAGCAAGTGACATTGGTTGAAGATTCCATGAGAGCTCTCTAAAAGAAAGAGACTGAGAGGAAGTGGAAGTGTCAGTTGAGGAGTGCTTTGCTATTAAATAGCCTATAGTATGTTGTGCCTGAAACCTTAAAGTGAAAGGATACTTGCACAGTAAATGACTGACGTCATTGATGATGAGAAATATGCCTGAAGCCATATAATGAGATTGATGAATGAGTGCATTGCCTTGGGAAGTGAATTCTTAAATGAAGCTCTGTTAGTAATTAGGGAAAACAGTAAAGAATAGGCTTCACTATTTAGGGACTTTAATTATACTTTGTTTTTATTTAGTCAATTAGGGAATTTTAAATCTGTACTGAATAGTTTTACAGTGATTGTTTGCTGGTTTGTAAGATAGATAGGGTTTTCTATTTTTGGTTTATTTAAAGCTTAGGTAGTAGGTGGGTGTTCGGGAACTACCGTCAGCTGAGCAACACCGGCGTTTACATCAACAAGAGCTCCCATGAAAGGAATACCAAAGTCATCAAATCTATCAAGAAAGTTCTACAGCTACAGATACCAACAACTACTGCAACTACGGAGAGTTAAGTGCTCATAGAGACTCTGTTTTGTGAGAAGAAGGAAAATAGATACATACCTGTGAATAGAAGTTGATAGAAGTTCTTTACGAAGTTTTCTGTAAAGATAAAAGTTATATAAACGTTCAGGTTAAAAAAAAAAGAAACCAAACAAGTAAATTGTTATTTAGAAAATATTAAGGAACAAAGAAAGTAAATTAAATCTGTTATTAGGTATAACCATCGATAATAACAAATAAAATTGTTATACTTATCACTTGGAACTTGAGCTCAAGAAATCCTTTTAGTTTATTTCCTTCATTTTGCTCTGAGCAGTGAACGAGGTTAGTTTATTTGTGCCTTGTTGTCTGGGTTTGCGTCACTTCTTGGCCACGACTACCACCATCATATCTAGAGGTGAAGGTGAACTCAGACACAGCAAGGTTATATTCTATTTCAGGTTTCCAGATTATAACTGGTAGCAATAAGTTGATATTGCCGAATCACATCTACTTTTCCATATCTTGTTTCACAACAAAAAGGTTCTGAACTGTTTTTTTTTAATTGTACTTGTGCATCTCACATTAACTAATTTGTTTTTATATGTGTGACACATATGCAAACTTAGGAAAAGAGTCTGAAAGGATGGATGTATTGGCTTCAGAAATTAAGTGACTGTGTGACCTTTGAGGTTCTGTTTGCACATTGCAGTAGATTTCATTTCAGTCTAGTTCAGAAGCAGTCCTTTAAACTTAAGTGCTTGGTGAATAGAAAGCATAGAAGAGTTATATAAAGCTGTACTGCTAAAGGTGTTTTATTGTGAATTTTGCAATCTTTCACAGCCTGAAAATAACACCTCTGCATTTTCTGTTTCTTTTCTAATCTTTGTGCACTATGTAGGTGACAGACACACATTACAATCTATATTTACAAAGTTTCTAAAACAAAACAGATGGCTGACTCTTGATGTTTGATATTGTTAACATAGTAGGTCGGCAGTCAAGTGTGAATGAAAAAAATAACCAGAAAAACAAACAGCTTTACAAGAGTCAAAGCATTTATTTTGAAATATTTTCTTGGTCTGCATAATCGTCCTTGCCCTTTAAATAATATAAAAATGCAAAGCAACAAAAAAATCCTCCACTCATTGTTATAATTGATTTTAAAACTAGCAGATTAGGAAACACCATGTGCAGCATATTTTTTTTCAAGGGTAAATTGGTGTTATCAATTTCTCAACACAAGGATCTCTGAATTTGGCCAAGAAACTGTCCAGAGCCCCTTTTTCAGATCTCCATAGAGTTCTCCAGTCCAAGGAGTGGAAGCTCGGAACTTAAAATACTAAATGGCCATAACTTTCAACTTTCTCCTGTAGCCAATGATCTTAGAGCAAGGCTGTAGCTAATTGGCAGTAGAAAGAGACAGGAGCACAGGAGAGTAACACTTCCTGTTTGTGATCCCTTGAAGCTGCTACTCCCTTACTGTCAAAACACAATGGAGGGAGGTTAAGCAAAAAGCAATGAGTGAAGAGGTCCAAAGAAAAGAGAGTGGTGGGGGGAGGGGGGAAAGGAAGGAGAACTGAGTGAACAAAGTGTAATGGGAGAAGAGAGTGAAGTGAAGGACCCCAGAGGAGTGGCAGACAACACTGCTGTAGGAGAAGTTCCCCAAGAAGAAGAGGAAGGAAAAGGAGGAGATCTAGAAGTCCCAAGGAAAGTTCAGAAAGTCGTGGAAAGAAAATAGAGGGGAAGAAGGGAGTTCACTGAAAGGGTGGTGGATGCTTGGAATGCCCTCCCGATAGAAGTGGTGGGGGCAAATACAGTGACAGAATTCAAAATGGCATGGGACAGACACAGTGGATCCCTTTATAGAAACAGGATAAAATCTAAATAAACTTAAGTATCTATTTTATCTCAACAAATAGGGGTGACCTGCATAGAGCGTTGGGTGCACCCCTAAACAAAGGCATGGGGAGGGGTGACCTGCACGGAGTGGCAGGTGCACTTACTCTCGCCACCTTGCTGGTCAGAGTCGATGGATCATGCTGGTCTTTATCTGCCGTCATATACTATGTTACTATGTTAGGAAGGAGAGCTAGAAGCACAGAAGGCAATTAAGAGGAGTGAAAAAAAACAAAACAAGTCTTATGATAGACTTAGGGGCATGTTTACTAAACTGCAGTAATGTTACAGACCGCGCGTTATGTAACGCTAATGATCGTTAAGTAACGTTAACGCGCGATATGTAACATTAACGCGCGTTAACGTTACCTAACAATTGTTAACGTTCCCGGCCGCGGAAAACCCTGCAGAGGGTGGAGAGAGGGCAGGGGGAAGGGGTCAATGGGCAGGGAGTGGGCGGGGAGAGGCTCCCTGCACACTAACACGCTGAACTGAAGGGCTGAAAACTACCGAGAATGAAAACCTGCCGTTAGATGCACATTTGCAGGAGAGAGAAATCATTTCAGTGTCAGCAATGTACAACATAGACAGGGATCCCAAGAAAAGTGATAGTAGTGCTCCATTTCCAGCAACAGCATAGTGCCCAAGTATGAAAGGCCACTATGGCGATGGTGCAAGTGGGGCATAGGGGGCTGCAGGTGGGACATGTAGTGGGAGCAGCTGGGGCACAGGTCGGACTAGGCGGGCGCCTAGGTGATACATAGGAACATAGAAACTGGAAATCAGCATGACAGCAGCTGACAAAGGCTAAACACAATCCACCTGCATCTACCTGGTCCACCCGAGCTAACAGCTGCCAGGGCACTGACCTCACATCCCCCAAGCCAACCCTCCCCTAAGTCGAAGGGACAGACTATTGGTAGGCGGTGATGGGGGGGGGGATGCGAGGATGCTCATGTATGCCCCATGCCCCAGACCCCGCTCCCTAGGCAATCACCTACCCACACAGTGGATGGCCTGGGACTGTGCACTACCAGCACTGACAGCATATGGTCATGTCAGCATGGCAGGGGGTGTGTGTGCCCGTGCTGGAGGGGGCAGTGGCACCTGCCTGCAGTGGACCTAGGCCATGTCCTGTACCAGTACGTGGTGTACAGTGCAACATAAAAGGTATGGCTGAGGAAATGTACAGGTAGCCCCAGGGACCACCATGCATCTGTGGCAACAGTGTGGTGCAGTACACCTAGCCAGTGTGTTCAGAAGCAGTGGATCACAGGCTCAAGCCTCAGCTGTGGTTCCTGCAGAGCATGTCCCTATGTTTTATCCTACAATGCAGATACAACAGCAACATGTGCAAAGCCCAAAGCATGGCACCACCACGCCTCTGTCCACCCATCATTGTAACTATCCTGCCACCTCTGCCTCCACTGGGGGACACATTTTCCCATCGTCTGCCACCAACTGTCTTTCCAGGACTTTACATTGCCAACACCCTGTGCTGTGGTACAGTTGCCCCCACCATGTTTGTCATCAGTAGTGGCAGCCACATGGGATGCCTGCAGATGTGGCAGGTCCAGCGGCTCCCAGCTCTCCCTCCTTCACTCACCTGTTTATTGCCTTTCCTGAATGCTCTATCTAGTGTTAGGGCTACATCTGTCTCAGTTCCTCACAGGCCATGCATGTCATCCTGCAGCACCTTGCAACCCTTAGGCCATACTAACCTAGGGCACCATAACCTTGTTAGGCCACCTTAACCTATGGTTCCGTAACCCAGGGTGCCTTCTAAGGTGCCTTGTCCAGGGGCGCCTAGTACAGCGCTTAGCCTAAGGAGCCCTACTGTATAGGGCACATTAAAAAGCGCCTTATGAGGCACCTTATAGGCACCTAACAAGGCACCTTATAAGGCACCTTATAAGGCACCTAAGAAGGCACCTTATAAGGCACCTTACAAGGCACCTTATGTGTGTTAGCTGATACGGCTTGCTGTAACAATGCACCACCTATGCCTTTATATGGGCATCTGTACCTTTACCGCGGAACCTAATGCGAATGACATTACCGCAGTTTAGTAAACATACCCCTTAGAACTGGTAGAAATGACCATTTAGATGCTAATATGTCATCTCCAGGAACAAGCAGGAATCTAGTCATCACATATGGGTATCATCGGTATCGACGGAGCCTGCGCGGGAACGCTCCCCAGCGTCCAATCAGAAAGCTTTTGGGAGCATCCCACAGCACCTGCGTGCTGCCTTCCTGCCTTTCCCAACTGGCTCTCTCCAGTTCTAATTTTTCCGCAGAGCCAGCAGGTCATATTCCTGTCACCGCAGAAGAATTTCTTTATTTCTTTATTTCTTTTTGTGGTCACGTCTGCCTTCTCCAATGCTCTACCGGTACCGCTGGTCTTTCTTTTCTATTTTAAAAAAAAAAAAATATATATATATATATATGTTTTTTCCTTTTCTTCAGGTGCACCCGCCTTTTTGGGCCTTAGGCCCAAAAACGTTCCTTAACATGGAAAAACCTGCCTCAGGTTTTAAAAAGTGCACAAAATGTGGCGGTACCATTTCCATCACCGACACCCATGAATGGTGTTTAAAATGTTTAGGTCCCGACCACTCCATCACAGATTGTGTGTCCTGTGCTATGATGTCTAAAAGAGGTCGACAGAACTGAGCTGCTAAGCTCAGTACCCTGTTTCCCTCTGATGCGGCTTCGGTGGCATCGACGTCTTCCAGGGCTTCTTCTTCCCGTGGATCTCAGGTAACTAAACATAAATCCAGCCAGTCCTCGAAGAGTAGATCTCCTTCTAAGCATCGAGATGCCTCTGGCCTTGCCCTCGAGGTTTCTGCACCGGCAAAATTACCCCGGCGGGAGGCTTTGATTTCCAAAGCATCATCATCGGGGTTCCAGGATGTTCTCGATGGCTCGGCCTCGACAGATCTCCTGGTGCCATGCTCTGGGGTACCAGCGGTTTCCACTGGTACCGACTTCCAGGCATTGGCAGCATCTATGGACCAGAGAATTCTGTCTATAGAATGCAGTCTAGCGGCTTTCCTTGTGGCATCAACGCCCTTGGTACTGTGACAGACAACTCCACCGGTACTGGCACCGGCATCGGCATCGGCACCGGTACCGATAGCATCGACATCGGCATCGATGTCTGCTATGCCAGTACCCTGTCCTCCGATGCCTTCCAGTACCGATTTCCTGGTACCGGTTATTCCCGATACCGATCTTACTCGGTACGGGTATCAGGCTCTGCAGGAGCATCCGGACAGACGATACTTCGATTCCTCAGAAGAATCTGAGGATTCTGAAAGTTCTGTTGATGCAGCGATGCTTCTTCCACAGGAGTCCTCCTCCCATAAACACAGGATGTCTCCTCCAGAGGACATGTCTTTCCAAGACTTCATCAGAGAGGTGGCTCGGGGCCTATCCATCACTGTGGCCCCTGAGACAGAGCCAAGGGCCAAGGAGTTGGATATTTTACAATATCCCAAAACTCCTAAGGAGGCAGCTACCTACACATTCATGAGATTCTATATGATCTCATGTTGAGGATGTGGGGAAACACCTCTTACTACCTCTCCTCATTCTCGTAGGTTAGATACTATGTATCGTGTCCCTCCTTGTCCTGGCTTCCATAAAAACCTAGCTTCCTCACCACTCTATTGTGGTGGAATCTGCTATGAGAAGGATTAGAAGTGCAAAAAGACATGCCTCTAATCCTCCAGGACATGAATGCAGAACTCTGGATGTTTTTGGACGTAGAGTCTTTCAAGCTTCCATGCTTGCTGCAAGAATCAGTTCCTATAGCCTCTACATGGGAATGTTCCTAAAAGAAGTTACTGATCATCTACAAACCTTAAGTCCTTTCATCTCTGAGGATAAAAGGCAGGAGTTTCTCACTTAGCTCAAACATGCCCAAGATGTCTCTAAATTCTCCAACCGTGCAGCCTTCGACTGCTTTGAATGTATAAGCAGAACCTCGGCTATTGTCATAGGTGCACGTAGAATTGCTTGGTTTCAAGCATCTGATTTAGAGCTCTGGGTACAAGATAAATTGGGAAATATCCCTTGTACTGGTGAGAACCTGTTTGGTAAAGATTGGCAAGAAAAAGCCAATGAAATGGATGCTGAAAATTCCACTTTGGATAGACTATCCAAATCTACTGCTGATCCTGTTAGGAAAAAGTTGTTCAAGAAAACATCTTTTTCTAAAAAGAGAAGATTTTATCCTGCTTATGGATAGAGAACTTAACCTTTCTGGCTCTGGAAGGACCAGAACCGTCCACCATTCCAGGAAGGTTATGCCATTTTGCTCCCAGATGGGGCAAATAACAGCAGAGCATTGGACACTCTCCATCATAAAAGAGGGGTACAAACTTCATTTTTCAAGCATGCCCCCTCTCACAATAGTGAAGCAGTTCAATTCTCCAACCTCTCTCATCGACCTGTTAGGTCAGTAGGTTACTATCCTTCTTGCCCAAGGGGCAATAGAAGAAGTGCCTCTTCATCAACAGGGCACAGGGTTCTATTCCCCTTATCTTCTTATTTCAAAGAAGACAGGGGGATACAGACCTATCTTAGATCTCAGAGAATTGAACAAATTCCTTGTCAAGGAGAAATTCAAAATGATTTCTCTCGGAGCTCTGCTTCCATACCTTCAGAGTCAGAATTGGCTTTGTTCTCTAGATCTCAAGGATGCGTACACCCATGTTCTCATCCATCCAACCCACAGAAGGTTTCTTCGGTTCCTGTTTCAAGGAAAGCACTACTAATACAGGGTATTTCCTTTTGGTCTGGCTTCTGCACCAAGGGTGTTCACGAAATGCATGGCTGTGGTAGCAGCATTTCTACGCACTCTGGGAATATTCGTCTTCCCTTACTTGGACGACTGGCTCATTTGAGCTCCAACACAGTCAGAGGTCAAGACTTCTCTATCCTGCACAATGCGTATCCTTCAGTATTTAGGGCTGGTAATAAACATCACAAAATCCAGTCTAACTCCTACTCAGTCTCTAGAGTTCATAGGAACCTGGCTGGATACCACAAGGGCAAGGGCCTATCTTCCCCAGGCCCGTTGCCTTCGCTTGGTGCAATTAGCTTCTCAAGCAGTACTAAAACCCCTTTTAACTGCTCGAGAAATGTTACAGTTACTAGGCCACATGGCATCCACCGTGTATGTGGTACCATATGCTCACCTTCACATGAGGGCAGCTCAGTGGACTTTATCCACCCAATGGACCCAGGCATCAGGCTGCCTGTCAGACAAAATAGCAAACACAAATAGCCTCATTTTGTCTCTCCAGTGGTGGAAGTCCACTCAAAACCTGTTGCTGGGGTCCCACTTTTAGCAACCCCTGCCCCAACTGACTCTTACAACAGATGCTTCTCCAATGGGTTGGGGAGCTTATCTGCAAGACCTCTCCACCCAAGATTCATCTTCTGGCAGTGTATCTTCCAGGCGTTCAAAACTCTTGAGCAGACAGACTCAGTCGAGTTCTCCTTCCACACAAGTGGTCTCTGTATGCAGACCAGGTGGCCAGGATTTTTCAACTTTGGGGAACCCCGGACATAGACCTTTTTGCAAGTCCGTGGAATACCAAACTTCCCCAGTTCTGTTCCATAACTCTGGCTCAGGGAGCTCAGGCAAAGGATGCTTTCCTCCTTCACTGGGGTCAAGACTTCCTGTATGCCTTTCCACCCATTCCCCTAATCCCCAAAACCCTGTTCAAGCTTCAAGAGAGACAGAGGCCATATGATTCTCATAGCTCCACATTGGCCACGGCAAGTGTGGTACCCTCTGCTTCTACATCTCTCTCAAGCTCCCTCCCTGGAATTAGGGTCTGCTCAAGATCTCCTATCTCAGGAGAATGGGATGTTATGGCATCCCAATCCCCAGACCCTGCATCTCAGGGCTTGGTTGCTGAAGGCCTAGATCTCCAAGATCTTCATCTTTCTCAGCAAGTGAAAGATGTTCTTTGTGCTTCCAGAAAACCTTCCACTAGATGTTCTTATGCATTCAAATGGAAAAGGTTCACTATTTGGTGTTCAGAAAAGGGTCTTAACCCCCTTGCTATACCTATGGAATCATTACTGGAGTATCTCCTTCATTTGTCTAATGCAGGCCTTAAGACAAATTTAGTAAGAGTCCATTTGAGTGCTATTGCAGCTTCGCTTAAACTTCTAAATGGACAACCTATTTCCTCTCATCCTCTTATAGCAAGATTCATGAGAGGCCTCCTTCTAACTAAGCCTCCCATTAGACCACCTCCGGTGGCATGGGACTTGAACCTGGTTCTTGGGCAGCTCATGAAGCCACCTTTCAAACCCTTAGCTATCACCTCCTTGAAATTCCTTTCTTGGAAGGTTATCTTTCTCATTGCAATCACATCAGCATGCCGCATTAGTGAATTGCAAGCACTAGTAGCTAATCCACCTTATACAAGGTTCCATCATGACAAGGTAGTCCTTAGGACTCATCCACACTTTATGCCTAAGGTGGTCTCGCCTTTTCATCTCAACCAAGAGGTCTACCTGTCTTTTTTCCAGGACCTCATGCATCAAATGCAGAGAGGAATCTTCATACCCTGGACTGTAAAAGAGCTCTAGCTTTTTATTTACAAAGGACACAGCAACATAGAAAGTCCTCTCAACTCTTTGTTGCTTTTGACCCTTCTCATTTGGGACTTCTAGTCTCCAAGAGAACACTATCTAACTGGATTGCTCCGTGTATTTCTTTTGCCTATCAGAGAAAGAACCTTTCTCTGGAGGGCCATGTCGCAGCTCACAATGTGAGAGCCATGGCAGCCTCAATGGCTCATCTGAACTCTGTGTCTATTGACGACATCTGTCGAGCAGTCACTTGGGCCTCTGTTCATACCTTCACAGCCTATTACTGCTTGGACAAGGACTCCCGCCGGGATGCCTTGTTTGATCAGGCTGTTCTCAAACACCTGTTCCATACTTAATCAACTCCTACTCACCATCCCTGGTAGGATGCCAGAGATCCATGGGGGGAAGTGGAGCCCTTCTCAGGGACACACAACTTCTGGGGTCTCTCCCTGGCACCTAAAGCTAGGGAGTCCCCATATGTGATGACTAGATTCCTGCTTGTTCCTGGAGATAGCATAGTTACTCACCTGTAACAGGTGATCTCTGGGAACAGCAGGAATTTAGTCCTCACAACCCACCCACCTTCCCTAGGAGTTGTATCTCTCTATCTATCTCTTTCCTTTCCCTCTCTCTCTGTCTCAGCTTTAAAACTCAACTGGAGAGAGGCAGTTGGGAAAGGCGGGAAGGCAGCACACAGGCGCTGTGGGATGCTCCCAAAAGCTTTCTGATTGGACGCTGGGGAGCGTTCCCGCGCAGGCTCCGTCGGTACTGACGATACCCATATGTGAGGACTAAATTCCTGCTGTTCCCAGAGATCACCGTTACAGGTGAGTAACTATGCTTTTTCTGCAGGCAGGTAGCCTCAGTATGGCTGCTTCCTTTTCCCATTAGTTGTACATACTTGCACAAAATAATATATTGACATCTATATATTTTCTGGCTCTAACCTTTACCTGCAAACCAACTAAGAAATCCCGTTTCAAGAAGTGTTCAAAAAGTGTTTTCAATCCAGTTAAATGAATGTCTATTTATGCAGTGAGCTAAAAAGAAGATTGAAGACAAGAGAAAAAGTTCTCAGAACTATACCTAGTTACCATAAATCATAGGTCTTAAAAATTCTTCTTTTATAAATGTACCAATGTTTGTGAAAAATATCAGCATGTAGTGATGAAAATTAAATTTGACAAAACAGTTCCAGTCAAAAGGAAATAAACATCCAATGCTTGACAGAGTTTTGCCACAGGGCTACATCATAGATTCATGATTAATAGGACACCACTAAAAATAAGCAAAAATAATTAGTAAAAATTTCCCAAAAGAAAGATTAAAGCTATTACATATGAGCACTATTACCTGAATCATTATCACTATCACCAAACTTAGAAAATTTCATAGTGACTAAAACCTAATACATGCTGACAAATTAAAAAACAAACAAACAACATTGTAATAAAGAGATACTGTACCTTAGGCCAGTGCTTTTTCAAACTTTTATCCCATATAACCCCATTTTAATAACTAAAAGTCCATGTGACCCCAGATGATGATGAAATTAAACTAGCAGGTCTCCAGCCTCCTTCCCCGCCCTTCACTCATCTAAAGCAGGAAGCAGCAGCAAGAGTAATGGCAAAAGCAGTAGCTATTACAGGATGCCTTCTGTCAACTACCCCAATACTCAGCTTGAGTCTCCAGTCTAACGGGAAGCTTACCCAGGGGGGGCAAGGGCCTATGCACGTTCATTGGCTCACAGTCTATATGCTGACTGGTGACTGCCAAAACTTAGCATAGATCACAATCAAATTCCAGAGAGAAGGGAAAATGGCCATGCTTCTGTGACCCCATCCACGGACGATGTGACCCCATTTGGAATCCCAACCACAAATTTGGGAATCTCTACATTATGCATAATAAATGATCCAAGGAGCCAAATGAAAAGGCTTCCCAAAACACATGGGGACTCATACGTTATGCTTAGATTTTGCAGTTTCTGTGCTGTAATTGCCAACATTAACGTGGTGACTGCAGAAACTCTGCATTACCTATCAGGAAAGCTCCCGCAGCATTTTTCCATGCAGATTACACAGAGAAAATCTCGTTGCCATACATTGATTGCATGGCATATAATGCACGATCCAGTGAGCTATACTTCTTGAGCCAGCATTAATTGGTCAACTTTATCAGATGCATTAACACATAGGGGTGTTAGCATGGGGCCAGTATAGTTACCTGATTCCAGCATGAACTGTGCTACACGTGTTAGGGTGATTAGTGGGCAGGTTAAGGTCAGAGAGTGGGCTGGGTGAGTACCTTTCAGTCAGCAAAGCCCATGCAAATTGCAATGCATGCAATTAGCATTGGTGCACTTACCACCACCTCCAGAGGTGTAGGTAAGTACACTCACACTAATTTTAGGCCACATTAGGACAGAGTGCTATGGATTATCTGCTGGGAACATGCTTTTCTTGCCTCTGGCAGTTGACACGCTATTGGTTTGAGCACTACAGGCACATTAGGTGAGACACCATAACTTCCTTAATAAAAGGGCCCCGTAGTGTGCAGTAACTACCTTCACATTAACTGTAGGGCATGGTCCCCGCTCGTTCTATGCCAATTTCATGCTCCCTTCCATGTTAGTTGTTTTACATAAGAATTACCGTATACTAGCTGTTAAGATGCTGCATTAAATGTTAGCAAGAGCTTTTTAGCTGTTAGCATGCAGTGATTTCCATGACAAACAGCTCACATAGCTCAGTAGATGGGCCCCAGGATAAATTAGCCTGTTCTGATAAGTCAACAAAGTATTTTCAAGTCACTTTGGAGGGAATTTATTAAAGTCATTCCTGCTCATATATGGCCTCATATAATACCGAGCAGCTTAGAAGATCATGCTTTGACATGAAGGCACGTGATTATGAGCTAAAAGCAGTAGTATAAAACCAATAAGAATTCATATGCTAAATAACATAAAAAAATATGTAGAAGGTGGATAAGAGAATAAATGCATCTGATTCTAAAAAGCCCTTATGAAATGCAATAATATGATCCCTCCTAAATGTCATGTTACCCATAGAGTAAAGACAATATGTTGTAGGGACCCCACAGCTCCGCTTAAAAGGAGCATTGACTCCCTTATACAGACCATTTATAAGACTGGTTATTTAACACAGAAAGAGATTTTCTTACTGCCTCTTACCCCATTGTTCCTACTGTGTATGTTCTACCCAAGATTCATAAAATCTTAACAAATCCACCTGGACGACATAATTTCAGCTATTGCTTAACTTTTTGAACCTATTTCCTAAATGCTTGATGTCCTTCTTAGGCCCTTTGTCCTGGCAATACCATCATATGTATGGGAATAGTCCCACATTATTAATATTCTAGAGGAGTTTCAAGGTTACTATGGTGAGTTGGAGTTAGTTACACTTGATATAGCCTCACTATATACAAATGTGCCTCAACAGGAAGCACTATGTATACTTGAGGACAATCTATTGGAGAGATCATATCCTTGAAGACTTTCTACTGCATTTTTTGAAGCAGATGGTGACCCTGGTGCTCACAGAAAACTATTTTTGCTTTAGAGAAATATATTACAAACAAATTAAGGGGGTGGCTATGGAGTCATCCATGGCCTCGAATATTGCTAATCTATATGTGGCAGATTTTGAATGGAAATTTTTGAACCACTACCCCTTTATTAATAATGTGAAGATGTGGTGCAGATACATAGATGATGTTTTCATTATCTGGGATGGCAAACATGAGGATCTGGAGAAATTTCTTCAATGGTTTAATTCTTTAGAACCAAACCACCAGTTAGAATTTACATCTAGCATGCCTGCAGTATCCTATTTGGACATTGCAGTCAAGAAGGGACAAAATGGTTTCATGAGGGGCCTTTACTGGAAACCAACAGACAAGAATCATCGTTCATTTAAGAACAATCTACCAGTCAGCCAGTTTTTACGAGCATGAAGAATTTGTTCTCAATGGTCAGATTTTGAAAAACATGCATACAACATGAGAAACAGGTCTATGGCCAGAGGGTAACCGCAAAAAAGCATCCAACAAGCATATTCACGTGCCAAGGCAGCTGAATGCGCCACTCTCCTCAAAAAATCTGAACATAAACTTTTGAATAAAATTGTTTGTCCTCTTGTTTTTTCCAATTTCTCACCTGATATTGCCAACATTTTTGACGAACAGAAGGTAACTATTGCCCATAAGAGAAACCAGAATGTGGCCAATCATGTGGTTCCCTCAACACTATCTGAGAGACGTGCACCCCCTCACATCAAGGGATACTTCTAGCATGGGAGGTGTTCTGTATGTGTTCATACAATGTCAGTCAAAAGGTTTTTTGTGCATCCTACTTCAAAGAAGAAATTTTTCCTTTTAGATTTCTCCAACTGTTCTATGGAGAATGTCATCTATGTTATTATTTGTCCATGCAATCTCCTATACATAGGCAAGACCGAAGAGCTGTGCGTACCCACATAATTGAACATAGGAGTTGCCTAAAGAGAGCTTTACCTGACAAACTCCTGGTCACACAAGGGATCGAGAAGGCCCATCAAGTCTCTGACATGAGAAGGAGACATGGACAAGGTTTTATTATGTTTAGAGCAACAATACATTTTCCAATTGAACACCATGGATCCTCATAGGTTAAATATAGACATTGATTTCTCTGGGGTTTTTTTGTAATTCCATCCCTCATATAGTTCTGTCTTTTATATTCTCTCTTTTAAGAATTAACTACCTACATGCACAATCTTAAGTTTTTCTCAGTTTAGGACCTGGGTTTTATTCTCCTTTTTTATCCCCCTTTTATTCTTTTTTACTCATTTTATGGTTCATTTTTATTTAACAATTGGTCTCTCCAGACAATCTCATGTTATACTATAGCTGTTTTTAATCCATTATTTTTCCTTCTCATTCCCTTCCCACTCCCCCTCCCTCTCCCCTTCCCCCTCCACTTCCTCTTCCTCCTCCTTTCCCTATCACCCTCCCCCTTTTTTTACATATTTAATGTTTTTACCCAACTTTGTATTTGTAGTTTTAATACTGGACTTATTTGGCTGCTCTGGCTTTTTATTGTTTTCAATAATACATTTTTATTACTTTTTAGTGCTATATACAATACCATCCCTCCTTTTTTAATATAGCATCCTCCCTTTTATAAATGTACCATTCCCCCTGTTCTAATGTCATTTATTCGACAGGTACTGTCCCCTTAATATTGTTTGATGCTTTTAATATGAATTATCTAACTCAGTATTTATGTGGCCACAACTTTTTTAATATCGGTTATAATTGGTTGCAGTGGACTTTTTATTGCTTTTCATTGCTTTTGATAATGGATCTTGTTTACTTTTTTGTCTGACGCAATACCATTTTCTGTCCCTTGTTTTAATACCATAAATTTAATATGACATTCATATTGCTTATTACTGGTCTTTTAATATTGTTCTTATTTTTTTATTCAATGTTTTTACCAATAATTATTTTAGTACTTGACTATCCATAGCCACCATATCATCTGAAGCCTTTCTATGAATTGCAGACTGAGTCTTCCGATGTTACAAATGAAGGTATCTTGAGGCTGCTTTCATTTTGTGGGACTTGACACTAAGGGATATCGGTTTTGATGCCCCCCTTCTTTTAATACACACATTTTATATATATATATATATATATGGTTTCAATACTTAATATATGTCTCAGTGCCCTTTGCCTAGCCAATCACGGAGTTTGTTTATATGACTACCAGCGTTCGGCGCCAGAATTTCCTTTTATATGCCTATTCGTCATACTACACTCCCTTGAATTTTGATCAACTGCGGTATTTTGCACTGGCAAGGAAGAATCACTGCTGGATTCTTCCCCTAGTTGTATCTTTTTCTTTTCTTCTTATCATGCTATCACAGGTCGAAAGACCAATCCCATTCGGGGCCCGTCCAGCCCATCCAGATGTCCAGAATGTGGATGGACTGGATTTTCACCCAATTCTGATCCCATGGGGACTATACATCCCTGCGGGATCAGAATTGGGTGCAACAGGCCTGGACGGACAGGACATGCCCCGATACTGAACCACGAGACACACAATGCACATCCCGTCAACCTAGCAACAGCGCCTGCATAGAGCCTGGGTGCCGTGGCATCCTGTCACCATGGCACTGGGACACCATTCAGATCCCCTGATCCCCTGCCAAAACCCAAAAGCTGTTTGCCCACTGCCTGACCCCTGAACAGGCCTGCCAAGACCAGGATCAGGCTGTGGGGAACTCCTAGGCCTGCCTTACAATTTGGGGGGGATCCGTCGCCGCCGATTGCCTCCCACTGGGTGACATAAGTCCCCTATCCTTTTCATCCAGCCCGGACATACAGGGCCGTGACTGGAATCATCCCTGTATGTCTGGGGTCAGGGTCACGCTTCCGGCCTGCCCTCGCTCCTCTTCCAGCCCTCCCCCTCCCACCCCCATCCAGAGTTCCCTACACATCTCCTGTGTACATATGGGGAGCTCTATCATTGTCATTGGGCCTAGAGGAATAGCGGGGGCTGGACGTCCATGTGCAGCCCCTGCTATTCGGGATCGGGATGACCCCCCAAGTGCTTGACTGTGACTCAACTTACATTGAATGTTTAGAAATCATTTCTTGAAGGAGCTAATCCTGCTCTATGTTCTGGTTTCTGATGCTTATTACCGATCATAAATGAATGAAGTTCACATCACCTAGCATACAAAGCCTTGCCCCTGACAATAATTTTGCACATGACTTTAATTTATGTTATTTTTGTTGTAGTTTGATGAAAGTAGGAGATGTCCCCTTCCTGAAACTGCTTTGCTACAATCACACTGTTAAAAGACAGCAGTCATTATGGTTTACTAACCATGCTTCATGTGAGCCCATTATTCCTTGCAATAGACTATGGGCCCGATATTCAGTTGTCCGTAGTTTGGAAGGGCTATGCGCCGATGGGCGCATAGCCCTCCCTGCTGACCCCTAAACCAGATATTTAATGCCACGGCAATGGCATTGAATATCCAGTGATCGCCGCCGATGCCAGAAGCTGCCAAAGCTAACCATGCAGCAGCGATATTGGATGCTGCCAGGTTAGCTTCAGTGCCAGTCGTTAACCATGCAGCTTCCAATATTGCTGCTGCATGGTTAGTGCCATTCTCTGCCTCCGCTCCACCCCAGACTGCCCCCAACATGCCCCGATGCTAACTGGATAGCATTGGGGCATGTAGGGGACATAGCTGGGAATAATCAACAGCATTACCCATGTAGATGCTGTTAAATTTTCCCGTCTAAGGCAATTACACGGCTTACAGGGGCTGTAAACCATGTAGCTGACTTTTGAATATCGGGCCCTATATATATATTGTGATGTGCATGGTGCTGGAATGCTTGGACCTCTTTCTGCACCCTTGAGCATACCGAACAACCCAACAATCCAGGATTCAATTCCAGTCCAGGTTTTATAGAAAACAGCAAGAGTTGCCTTCCAAAGGTTACAGCAGTTCAAGGAGCAGTTCTGCTTCTCAATGGGGGTTAGCCCCAAAACACTGTTCCTCTGGCAGCAGCAGTGATGGGTATGGCCTCCCCTTTTCCAGAACACAAGCACAGTAAAAGTTCCAGATAATCAGCACTCTGCAGTCATAGGCAGTCCCATGAACACAGTGACCCAAAACCCATGGTCTTGTCCTTTATAATTAATGGTGTTGCTCATCTGCACAGTTTAACCAGCTGGGCAGCTGTCCTTCCCATCCCCCCTTCAGGTTCTGAATCAGCTTGTTGAACCTGCCCCAGGCTAAAGCATTCACAGTTCCAGAAAAAGTATCTCCATGGGTTCATGGGGCCTGTCCTCCTCATACACCTGCACTTCCATGGGTTCTTCCTGGTCTATTTCACTGCCACCTTCCCTGTGGAACCTAGAGATCTTTTCTATGGCATGGACTGCTCCGCCCTCCCCCTTCTAGCCTCTCTTTGGTTCCAAAGTGTATTGCCTAGTGAGCCAGGGAAACTGGGCCAGCTGAGGATCCTGCAGCGACTGAGTGGACTGGTTCTATTCCTTCCTAGCAGGGGATATTGAGGAAAGCCTCCTCCCTTCTGGAGGCCAGGCCAAGGCTCCATTAGACCCATAGGCTCTAGGCTTCCCCTGGGGCTGTAAGGGAGCTTGCACAATCCCAAAGGTATTTTTCTCTTGTTTGTTATCCCGCTGATCATTACATATCCCCCACTTAAGCAATTATGACACATTGGAGGATGAAATACATCCTCCGATGAGTCAGTAATCCTAGATAGGGCATTGGCATTTCCCTGCAACTTCTTGGATCTATGTTCCATTTGCAAATAATACCCTTGTAAGGTTAGGTACCACCTTGTGAGTCTAGTATTGTTATTTTGCATTTGATTTAACCACCTCAAAGGGGCATAGTCTGTAATGAGAGTTAAGGTCCTCCCCATCAGATAATATTTTAAGGCTTTTATAGCCCATTTAATGGCCAAGCATTCTTTTTCTATGATGGCATAGTTTTTTTCTGAGGGTGTCAACTTCATGCTTAAATTCAAGATAGGGTATTCCACCCCTTCATGTTCCTCTTATAGAGCAGCCCCTAAGCCCTTTTCAGATGCCTCTGTTTGTAACATAAAGGGCTGGATGAAGTTAACCCCTCTCAGTATGGGTTCCTTACACAAACTATTCCATAGGTTGTTGAAGGAAACCTCCTCACAATCAGATCATTGTAACTGATTAGGCCTGTTTTTCTTTAGCATATTGATGAGGTGGCCGGACTCTTCAGCAAACCTAGGGATGAAACGTCGGTAGTATCCCACTAGGCCTAGAAAACTCCTCAGCTGTTTTTTCATTTTTGGTTGGGGAAATTCCCGAATGCTCTTTACTTTGTCAAGCAGGTGTTTTAGCCTACCTGTCCACTAAGTACCCGAGATTTATGGTAAGTCTTGCCTTACGTATTGATTCTAAAACAACCCTTATTCTAGGGATGTGTTTATGCCAGTCATAGGTAAAGATAATAATGTCATCCATATAGGCATCAGCATATTCCTGTTGGCATTGGAGGACCTGATCGACAAGCCTTTGACAGGTAGTCACAGCCCCGTTAAGCCCAAAGGGCATTCAGTGAAATTGATACAGGCTGATTGGAGTGTTAAAGGCTGTCTTAGGTCAGGATCCCTTACTACTACTACTACTACTAAGCATTTATAAAGCGCTACCAAGCGCACGCAGCGCTGTACAATGAAAACACAAAAAGACAGTCCCTGCTCAAAAGAGCTTACAATCTAAAAAGTCAAAGCAAGAAAAGGAGTAGAAAAAAAGATAAGAACAAGGGCAAAGAGACAAGAGCAGGAGCGACGGGACAATGGAAAGAGGTAAGAACAAGTGTAAGAGGAAGATGAAAAGGTAAAATAAAAGAGGGGGAAGGAAGGAGGACAGCAAAATCAACAGCCAAAGGCAGAGGCGAAAAGATGAGCTTTTAACTTGAGTTTGAAGAGGGGCAAAGAAGATGCCTGACGTATAGACAAAGGAAGTTTATTCCAAGCGTAAGGAGCAGGAAGGTGAAAAGAGTGGAATCTGGAGTTGGCAATAGAGGAGAAGGGCATAGCATGAAGCAACTGGGAAGAGGAATGGAGTACACGAGGGGGGAAATAGGGAGAAATGAGAGAAGAAAGGTACTGAGGAGCCACAGAGTGAAAGCACTTATAGGTCAGAAGGAGAAGCTTAAAGTGAATACGGAAACGGATAGGGAACCAGTGAAGAGATCTGAGGAGAGGAGTGATGTGGGCAAAACGAGGCTGACGGAAAATCAAATGGGCAATGGAGTGCTGAATAGACTGAAGAGGGAAGAGATGAGACTGAGGGAGACCAGCAAGAAGGAGGTTACAATAGGCGGGAGGTGATTAGGGAATGGATGAGGGTTTTAGTAGTGAGCTCAGAGAGAAAGGGGTGGATTTTTGCCAATGTTGAAGAGAAAGAAGCGACAGGTTTTAGCAATGAGTTGGATATGAGAGGAGAAAGAGTGAAAAGTCAAAAATAACACCCACATTGCGAGCAGATGAAACAGGTTGGAGAACAGAGCCATCAACAGAGACTGAAAAAGAAGAAGGAGAAAGGGAAATTTTAGGAGAAAAAATGAAAAGTTCAGTCTTGGCCATCTTTAATTTCAGGCGACGATGGAACATCCAGGCAGCAATGGCAGAGAGACAGCAAGAGATCCGGGACTGGAGAGCAGAAGAAAGATCAGGAGTAAAGAGATAGATTTGGGAGTCATCAGCATAGAGATGGTACTGAAAACCATGAGAGGAAATAAGCACACCAAGGGATTGGGTATAGAGAGAAAAAAGAAGGGGACCCAAGACAGAACCCTGGGGGACACCAACCGAGAGTGGGATAACAGATGAGGAGGCGCCACCAGAACATACACTAAAGGAATGATGGGAGGGATGAGGAGAACCAGGAGAGAACAGAGTCCCTAAAGCAAAGCGAGGACAAAGTGTCAAGGAGAAGATCATGGTCAACAGAGGAATCTGCCAATAGCCCTTAGTGAGATCTAAAGTGGTTAAGGAATGAGCCTGACCCAATTGATCCAGGAGTTTATCCACCTGCGGCATGGGATAAGCATTGTATGTAGAGAGAGTGTTTACCTGGCGAAAATCTAAACAAAAGCATTGTGTTCTGTCTGATTTTGGTACTAGCACAATAGGGTTAGACCAAGGACTTTGGGATTTCTCCACAACCCCAAACCTCTCCGTTTCCCTCACCTGATCAACTATCTCCTGTCTCTGGGCCTCAGGTAATCTATAAGGCCGTTGCCTTACAATCTTCCCTAGCACGGTATGTATCACATGGATGCTGAGGTGTTTTTCTCCTGGTGCCGATGTTAGTACATCCTGAAAGGTGTCTAACAATTCCAAAAGGTCAGGACTTAGATGTGCCCCCACCAGAGGCTTTTCCTTATTATAAAAGTCACTGACTTGGGGACCCAAGTCCTCCCTTTCCTCATTTTTTTTTTAAATTGTATTATTTATCAGCATTTTAAATATGCATATCACTCTGATACATAACAGGAAATAAAAGAGAAAGAGACACTACAGAAATATTCAAATCACACAAACTCCTAATACCATGATAGACCACAATAAGAGGGAGGCGACCTTGCCAGACCTAGGAAAAAAAAAACAACCTCTGCCCCAAACCCCAAGGGGCCCAGTCCCAGTAAAGACAGCTGAAACGCACATTACTGTGATGACCCCACCAAGCTCAAAGAACATTCACAAGCCACGACAGACAGTATACTAGGATCAAAAAACACAAAGATTTCCCCCCAAAAGTTACAACATATTTACAAGAAAATTTCAATGCCTCCCCCCCCCCTCTCAAGCAACACATCCTGGACCTCAGGACTGAACCTAGGGCTGTGGAAGCAGTGCAGCCACACAGGGTGCAAGTAAGAAAGGACATTGGTATCATCACTGGGCTTCTAGGAAGTTCAAAAATAGTGAGTTATTGCACGTGGCTGGGTGGAGGGGGGGGGGGAGGCACCAGATTTGTTAGTGACACAAGGAGCATTTCTAGCTTGGTATGGTCCTGCAGGACCTTTACAGGCCCATCCAATACCCTGCCTGTCTCCGGTAGTGAAGAGCAATCTGTTGCCATTACTCCCCATAAAAAAAAGAAAAGGGGAAAGAGAAAACTTACATGCAAAATGGCAGGTACCCTGCAGCTTCCAAATCATAAATAGGCCCCAAAGATCCAGAGACCCCTTAATTGTAGAACCAGCAGGACAGACCACTCTTGTTGGTCCCAAAGAGGCAGCCCAATGCAACTGAGCTCCAGAATCTGCTGACCTGAATCCTCCTACCCATGCCAAGCCTGATGTTTCTGAAGGCCTCCTCCCATTAGAAAGGTTGCAGTGGCACAACCAGCAGCAGCCCGTTCTAGTGGAGATGCAAGTCCCATGCCACCCTCCGAGGCCAGCAAGACCCCCATTCAGCAAAGCCACCCCTCTGATCAAGATCCTGCTTCCACACAGGACTGCAAGATCATGGCAAGAAGAGAGACGACACAAGAAACAGATATAAAATGGCAGAGGGAGAGCAAAGAGCAGACAAAGAAGGGAAGCAAAGTAGAGAACAGCTGTAAGAGAGCAAACTTCAGCAAAGATCAAGAAGAATTGAGACCAAGCTAAAGCAATATCCCCACCAATTGTCCCTACTCCAGCCAATCAAAACAAACTATTCCAAAGCCTCCTTCCTCACTCTGTGCTACCCTACTCCCTACCCCACTTCACCATCACCCTCCCTACTTAGCTGCTCCCACCCCCACCCTTCTCACTCTACCCACTATAGCCTACCATTCCTCAGAAGGGCTTAGTCATGTTAACTTGCCCACAACTTAATCTAAGGGCACTCCAAATGCCAACATAGTATCATGCTTTGAATCCAATTGATTCTGCTTCACAACCTTCCCTAAAAAAAATTTCAGTCCTTTCTTTTCACAGGTTACCATAAGTAATTCACAGGCATCATGTCAATTTCCCAAGCATCTTTACCACCCCTCAGCATCTTCACCGCTCTTCAGTTTCCCTGTATTTTATCTCCTGCCATGCTAATTATAAGGCAAATGTGTGATTTTGAAGCACCAATCAAGATGAAGCTCTCTTTAAACTAAAGTATACCACTCCACCTCCAAATTTAAACCTCCTGGAGCAATCAATCATTTCCAGAAATATACGCAAAATTGCTCTCTGAAATTCATCTTTTTTATCCAATCACTTCCACACCAATGGTTCTCTACCTTTTCCAAAAGATGTTTCCTCTACCTGTGAAGTGTTCTTGTCCCTTGCAATATCACTACATCCTAAACAGTTAATACACTTCCTACCTCCTCACCACTTAGCACACTAACAAGGGAGGAGTGACCAAGTGGTTGGGGCAAATTACCTTGGGCTGGAAGGTTGCAACCTTGGTCCTGAAGAACTGGGTTTCTAGCCCCACAGGTGCTTTTTGTGGCCTTGGGCAAGCTACTTAACCCTCCATTGCCTCAGATACAAAAACAGATTGTGAGTCCCTTTGGGAACAACAGGAAAACATATATGTTAACCCTCCATAGCCCATGTTCCCTTTAAAATAGTTATCTCCAAGTTATAATGCCCTGTTCAATGTAATTTCAGTTTGTTCAATGTAAACCGCACTGATGCAGAATAGCGCGGTATATAAGAGAATGTAAATAAATAAATAAATAAATAAATAAATGTTGTACCTGAATTTACACCGCTTTGACTGATATATAAGGCTAGTTATTTAAAAATAAATAACAAGAAGACCTTCAAGACTGTCTTCAACCATGAAACTTTCAATATCTGACAATTCTGATGCAAATCCCACCCATGAGGATTCATCAGATTCTGCATCTGCCCAAATCAGCAGCGAAGAGGGTATGCCCACTGCTAGGCTTCATTGGCTGTATCTATTTCTCCTCACTTGTTTCCTCACTCTGCATCATCTCTGCCTTCCTTTGCCCTCTCTCAGATAAGACATGGTACCTGCTCTTTCACAGCTGCACTACAAGCTGCAGCTGTTGCTACAATCATCTTAAATAAATGTCTCTTTATCTTGGTTGGTGGTCTAGGGGAAGGCATATTTGTACCACTGCTGGCCCCAGATTATCACTTGCCTTCTCTTTGTCTCTTGTTTGACCATTTCCATATCTGCCCTTCCCAAGCATTATGATGCAATCAGACTAGATTGTAAGTGCTATTGAACAAAGACTGCCTATCTTTTATGTGCCTTTATAGCACTGCATAGCCCAGTAACACTTTATATACCAGTTTCACAGTATCCTACTAGTTTCTCACATTATTTAGGCTGAGGATCCTTTAAAAGCCTAGCAAATCCATTTCAGTGACTAGAGTCCTCCTGCCGCTGGTTTACTCAGTTGGGAGAATCCTTTCTCAATGCAAGTATAGCTTTAAAAATATACTATACTATTGTGATATTATACTGGACAATTTTTCCCTTCTGGCAATGGGTGCAAGATTTTTACAAATAACCTCCCTGTCTTTTTTGTTTGTGAGACAAATCCACTAAGCTATCACGACACTTAAATGTCTCTGTTCTATACACACTAATGTGTTTTCCTACCTGTACCAGCTAGCAAGGTTGACAAATTTAGAGAGCAAGCAGAAAGCACCCCTTGGAGATGTGCAACCCTCACTAGCCCTGTGTCCCTTATCTTCCCAAGTCACTTCACTGATTTTCCTCATTTGGCAGACAGTAAATCCCTGACATATTGGAAAGAAAGCATACTTTTCTCTGTAACAGCATGAGTCCAGCGTCACCCCTGTGCTAAGATTTGGAGCTGAACATGCGATAAACTACCGTGTTCTAGTGACTATACCCCTTAATTATAAATGTCTTTGCAGAAACCTGATCCATTTATATTGATTCCTTCAGCTCTCATATTCTGACAGTCAGCAATTTTACATTACAGTGTGTAAGATTCCACATCAGTTTTGATTTAGGTCGATAGGAATTTCTTGGATCTATCACATTTTATAATTTGGCATCTTTCAGGCTCTCTTGCTTAATTTTTATCCAGCTAAAGGTTTCTGTTTGGAAAAAGTTTGCTTCCATGTTGTTTAGGGAAGAATTCTAAAAGAACAGGACCCAGACTCATTAATCTGATCCTATCTCAGTAATATATTTCATGAATTAAAAATCCTTTTTTAGCACAAAATGTCCTGCAACAGATGAGGGAGGAGTGGCCTAGTGATTGGGGCAAGTTATCTCAGGCCAGAAGGTCAGGGGTTCAAATCCCACCAGAGGACAGCAACCTTGGGCCAGAAGGACTGGGGTTTCTAGCCCCACGGTTGCTCCTTGTGGTCTTGGGCAAGCCACTCAACCCTCCATTGCCCATGTTCCCTGTATGATGGTTATCTCCAAGATATAATGCCCTGTTCAATGTAAACCACCTTGATATCATGAAAGGCAGCACATAAGAAATAAAAATAAATGTCACATGATCCCCAGTTCTTAATAAAATGTTTGACATAAAAAACTCAACTGTATTGCTTAATCTCATATTTTTGCATTTATGTGTATTGTTTTCCATTAAAATCATTATGCTCTGCAGTTTGCTTTTCTTTTAAGAGTGGGGAGAAAAAGTTGATTTCACCACTATAGTACAAGGAGAACCTGGAGGATCTTAATGTAAACAAATAATAGTCACTGGACATTACAGTAAAATAAGCAAATTGTCCGATAACTTGAACATTATACGGTACTCCAAGAAGAGTAGTAAAAGCATCTGTTGTTATCACCAATATCCTGACATGAGATTAGAGTTTATGCACATTATAGATCCCTCCCCTCAAAGTATGCTGCATAATCCCTTCAGAAGAGCTGTTAATGAAATCTGTTTTACACCTCTATTTTGCATGCGTTAGATTGAAGAGTCACAAAGTGAACCAGCATATAGCAGTGCAGTGCTGTAAAAAGCTTGTGTGTCTCATAGGTATTTCCCTTTTGACTGAAATGATTTGTGTAAGGACGAAATTTACTTACTGAAGCTATCACTAAATCTTATGGAAATCATTCTCTAAAGGTTGTTAACTGGTATTTCATGTGGTAAATCGGTTTAGCAAGACTGTCATTCACCAAAAGCCTTCACCTGCATGATAAAAAGCTTCAACTAATGCTTTAGCAAGTGGATGGTAAACTGCAGTACTGCCGTATACAATAATGAGTATCATGAGATACAAGCAGAGGGGCAGTGAGTTTTCATAATTTATCACGTAATTCATTAAGCCATGCACTAAGGAGTCACTGAATGCCACAGTGAAAAATGTATTACACACTGGACAGCATTTTAGGAACTGACTGTACATGGCATGAAAGTCACCTGCTTGCGGAAAGCAGACTGTATGAGACAATGCAGGAATTCTGTTTATTATAGCAGGAAATAGTGACATCAATAGGGAGAAAATGTGGACAGAGTGGAAAGGAGCAGGGGAGAGGAAAAAGTAGAAACAGCAGGGGAGGGAGAAAAAGGACAGAAATGCAGGAGAAAAGGAAGAATAGGAGTGATGAGAGAGAGAGAAAGAGAGAAGGAGGGGGAAGAATGGTGAATATGTCTCTGGATTTTCTAATGCAGAACAACCTGCAGCTGACAACAATCCTAACATCTCTCTTGAACATTGGTCCTGAGAGCACATCATTCACTGGCACTTTTCAAGTTCTCAGGTCAATATGGGTTGAAGGTGACGTCAAAGGCAGAATTTTGTACTTCTAACATGTCCAAAACATGTCATCAGCGTTGTCAAATGACAGTAAACCACCATTGAAATCAGATTTTGAACATCTCTTTACAATGCTAAAAATAATTTAAAATAGCCCAGAGCAAAAATATGGATCATTAGTCTTAGTCCATCTAAAATGATTGTGTGCACAATAGTCCTGTCACCATCGTAATTCAAAACCAGAAATAACAACAACAACAACAACAACAAAAACAGTTGAATCAGTGATAAGTGAATATTTGAATATCTATAATTGACTATTTAGCCTGATTGGTGCAGAGGAAAATAATATACCAGAAATAGTAGGAGCCAAACCATTTAGTTATACAAACAAAACAAAAAGAAACATTTAAAGGACAAAATTAAAAGTCAATTAGGAAGCGTATTGGGGGTTATTTTAGAAACCCTATTCATGCTTTGCATGTCTACAAATGGGTATAGAGTTCTCTTCAGAGGCATAGTAGAAAACGGCTCTGTGGACATGTGGTAGGGCATTCCCAAGAACCTAGACATCACTGCTTCATCTCAGAACCATCCTGGATATCCAGAGTCATGTCTATGGTTATCCTGCTCCAGACACAAATAGGCATCGGAAAAGTGCTTCTTTGGGCCGCAAAACATCCATAGTGTATAGAGAAGATGGCACTCCCCAGTATGATGTCCCTGGTGATTTCACGTCTCAATTTCTGTAACTCTGTCCTCAATGGTATCCCCCAATCCCAATTGCAAAAATTACAGCACATACAGGACACGGCGGCACACATCGTCTCTCACTCTACACGTTGGGATCACATCACTCCTCTCCTTATAAACTTTCACTGGCTCCCCATGGTCTTTCGCATTCAGTATAAGCTTCTCACATTGGTTCATCAGATCATCTACACTCATATCCCGAAGTACCTATCTGATCTCATACAATCTCATACTCCCAGTCGATCTCTCCGGTCCTTGCACATCAATCGTCTTCATCTTCCTTCCCCTCCCCGTGCCCATCTACAATCCACTTGTAACTGCTTTCTTCTTTGCTGGTCCTGCAAACTGGAACTCCTTACCCCTCAATCTTAGATTAGAACAGAACCATAGTAGATTTAAATCCCGTCTGAAAACCCACTTCTTTTCCACCGCTTTTGACCTTCCCCCTACCATGGCGAAGTCCTGCATCCCCCTTCCCCTCAGTATTCTTTTCACATGCATTGTCTATTGTGCTCCTTTGTCCTTTGTTGTCCTGTCTCATATTGTAACCTCTCCTCTCAACGCTTAATCTAGTATCCCCCTCTCTCCCTCTGCAGTGTTTTCTCTAGTACTGTCTAGTATGCCTGGTTTTATCTCTTGCTGCCCTGTCCAAATATTGTAACTTCTTTTTCTTTTCATGGCCAGGGGCCCTCTTTTATATTTGTGAAATTGTTAACTGCCTTGATTGTTTGCCTGAAAGGCGATATATCAAATGTAATAAAAATAAACATAAACATACTCTGTACAAGCACGATGATAGTTGCAGTGGTATTTGAACCCTGGAGTCACTGTTCTTAGTCTACTACTTTAGCCATTAGATATCCACAGTTGGAGATATTATTCCATGGATATCTAGGTAGATGTGTTGAGTGAAAAAATATTTTCTCTCATTAGTTCTTAAACAGGTTACAATGTCGCTTCATTGCATGTCCCCTAGTCTTTCTACTTTTTGATGGCATAAACAATCGATCTACGCTTACCCATTCCACTCCATTCATTAATTTATATACCTCTATCATATCTCCCCTCAGCCATCTCTTTTCCGGGTGGAAGAGCCCTAACCTTTTAATCCTCTCCTCATCGGGGTTTCCATCCATTCCCTTTACCATTTTGGTGGCTCTTCTTTGTACCTTTTCTAATTCCGCTATATCCTTTTTAAGACGGTGACCAGAATTGCACATAATATTTAAGGTGCAGTCGCACCATGGAATAATACAGAGGCATTATAATATCCTTGATTTTATTCCCCATTCCTTTCCTTATGATTCCAAGGATTCTGTTTGTCTTCTTGGCTGCTGCAGCACACTGGGCGGAGAGTTTCAACGTGTTATGCATGATGGCGCCTAAATCTTTTTCCTGGGTGTAACCTTAGCTTGCGTTGTTCTTTCCTAGATGCATATCTTTTTCATTTGTTCACATAAAATTTCATTTGCCATTTGAATGTCCAGTCTTCCAATTAATCAAAATCCTCCTGCAATTTTCAAAATCTTCTTTGGTTTAATAAACTTGAATAATTTTGTCTCATCTGCAAATTTGATTACCTCACTCGTAATTCACATATCCAAGTCACTTATGAATATGTTAAAAAGCAGCGGATCCAGCACAGATCCCTGGGGTACTCCACTATTCATTTTTCTCCTCTGGGAAAATTGACCATTTAGCCCTACCGTCTACTTTCTTAAATTTTTTTTATTTAAGGATTTTCCAATGCATCAAGAAATTACAAACAAAAGAATAAAAAGAATAGAAAAATATACAATAAGGAAACTTTTTCCACACATGAAAGAAACACATCAAGGGGAGAATCGCCACCAATAACAGTAGAAAATAGAAATCAATCTAAATATAAGAAATAAGAGGTTACAAGACCCCACAAAAGGGAGCTAAAAAAAACCAAATCATTCCTCCACAATCGAACCTCCCTCTACTTTTGAATCCAAAAAACATTTCAAAGCATTAACATCATTATACACATAAGTTTGTCCCCCTAAGGTAATCACACAACGGCAAGGAAATTTAAGAAAGAAAGTTGCCCCAAGCGCCACTACCTGAGATTTTAATAGCAGAAACTGCTTACGCCGAATCTGCGTATAACGACAGACATCTGGGAAGATTTGGGTAACCTGGCCACAAAATAGGGCACACCGATGTTTAAAATATGCTCTCATAACCCGCAGTTTGGCAGATTCAGAAACAAACTGAACTACCAAAGTGTTACGTTTTGAGATGGTATCTGATGTCACAGGGTAGACCTAGGGCAGCCCGAGAAAATGGAGATCAGCGCGAATGATCGGAGAAAATATGACAGGGTAAACAAAGTAATGGCAGATGATTGCTATAGACAACCCAGGCACACGTGCACAAGACCCATGCAGACACACCCAGGTAGCAAAGAAAGGGAATTCACTCTGCCTAATAGGGATCAGCTGGGTGGAGGTGGAGTCAGGAGACACGAGGATAAAATAGGCTCTCAAACAGTTAGAAAGAGAGGAGTTGGAGCAACAAAGGTCACAATCAGCGAGACTGCGGCAAACACAGTTGAAGCCGTGGAGAGCATGGAGTTGGTCTGAAAGAGAGAATGAGAGTGAGAGTGAAATATTGGAGCAACAAGGGAGTCAGCGGGAAGGTCTGAGAGAATCCAGAGACCGGTATGAAACAGTGGGAAGTCAGCAGCCTGATAGCGTATATGTGCATGAAAGAGAAGAGAAACGTGGGAAGACTGCAATAGCAGGTACCAGTGCAAGGAATGAAAGTAAAGGCTATTTGCTATCTGAGAGGGTAAAACCCTGGAGTCCTAGAAATAGCCGCACAAACACCAGCTATATAGAGGCTGAGAATAACTTTTCCCCTAGTTATAGAAAACCTAGGAGAAAAGAGTTTTACCTACCAGAAGAAACTGAAGATTTCCCCAGTCATTGTGAGCTCCCAGCTTCTGGCAAAGTTCCGTCAGAAACTTTGCAATCCAAGTCAGCTGAGTTAAGAAAGCTAGACTTGAACAGGCACAGAACCTGCCGTAATTATCCTAAGAACAAAGCAAACAGAGATTTGAGCTATCTGCTAGGATACCAGCAGGGGCAGAGCTTTGCAAAGCTCAACTCAAAGTCATATGGTAGTTCCCAGGGAGGCACTAGCTCAGATACAGAGAGGAACTTCCTGTTTGACGAAGCAACCCAGCCATACTCTCATTCAACAGCTGATGTTAAGAATGTAAATGCCGACGAGCCGGAATTAATGGAATATGAAAATTCAGAGGTATCTGTAATTCCTGAATTAATGGACTGCTCTTTAACTGTGGCTGAACCAGAGTTTTCTCTGAGATAAATATTTAATTATGACCATAGCTCCAGTGTTGAAAGCTGTATGCTAACTTTCAATCACTCTCCAACAAACAGACGTGAGCTGTATCATTAGCCAGCAAAGGGAAGGCTTGTGTGAGACAGCAAGACTGTTTGTTATTTTCTTTGGTTTAAAGTTTAGAAGCTGCAGGAAGCTATTTTTGTTATCCATTTAATTTGTGTTATAAGCCAAAGTGGCTCTTGTTTTGTGTTATCCAAAAGAGAAAGAAACCTCAAGGGACGGGGAATAAAGCCCTAAACTTGAATTAAAGTTTGTTCTGTGATTTTGTACAAAAGAAGGCACAACTACCACCCTCGAGGAGCCAAGCAATACCAGTTTCTACCGCTTGGGCTACAGGGGTGTGACACTGATGAATCTTCCAAGAAGGCTGTTAAATTCTGATCCACTGAAGAGACTGAAGGGGCCGAAGCCCCAACAGCCCGAGGAGTGGAAGAAGAACCATAAGGCAAATAATACATATGGACCGTCTGAGCAGTATGAAAATCCCCCTCCAAATGCAATATCTCCAAAAAGTATTTACCCAACAATATTTCAGAAGACATTAGGTGTGTCATAGGAAAGTTAAGAAAACGCAACTTTCACGCTCTAGCACGGTTCTCTAGAGCCTCAAGCCAAAAGGAAATCACTGAGGAATCACGTATAAACGCAACATCAGAATTACGGCTAGTTTGCAATTGAGAAGCAGTGCGATCAGCAAGCTGAACAACTGAACCTAATTGATTATCCATATATTGCAACTTATCCACCACATTCTGGGAAAATTTACACAAAGAGGATACAGTAGAAATTAGACGTACATCTATTTTTTGAATTGCAGACCATATATCATGAAGAGTTACTTCCCCCATAGGAGATGCTAAAGTCCCAGGCTCTATAACAGAAGGAAATACAGGACATGGAACTGGGGGGATCTGCTCAGGAGAACTGCTGGAAATGGTAGACAAAAGAGCAGGAAGAGGGAAAGGAGGAGGAGACCGGAGAACAGGACTCAACGAGACCTCCTCCGGAGACAGATTACCAGGCAGCAGGGCAGTCACGTGTTTGTCCATAGGGCCCACCACTTTCTCTCCTGAGCCACCAGCCCCAGATTTGTTACCAGCCTTCGCCTTCCTTTTGCCCATGATGATAAACTCCACACTGAATGAACACAACACACGAACGCCTCCCAGACGCCGAAGGGGCGCCAAAGGGGTGTGTCCTGCCCCTTGAGCCACGCCCCTTAGGCCACGCCACGCGAGCCACGACACACGGCCGCGTAAGGAAGCGGAGAGCTTTATAGGGCACAGCAGGGTCCTCCGGGCCAAGGCACGTCCTCCTCCCGCCTGCCTGATCACCGAAAAAGCCTCCTCCAGGTCCCTCTGCTCTGAACCGTGCGGCTGGTAAAATACACGGCAGCTCCCTCACAGCGGCACTCTCCCAACTGCGCTTTCTCAACCGGAGGGCTTTATAGGGCACAGCAGTGTCCTCCGGGCCAAGGCACGTCCTCCTCCCGCCTGCCTGATCACCGAAAAAGCCTCCTCCAGGTCCCGCTGCTCTGAACCGTGCGGCTGGTAAAATACACGGCAGCTCCCTCACAGCGGCACTCTCCCAACTGCGCTTTCTCAACCGGAGGGCTTTATAGGGCACAGCAGGGTCCTCCGGGCCAAGGCACGTCCTCCTCCCACCTGCCCGATCACTGAAAAAGCCTCCTCCAGGTCCCGCTGCTCTGAACCGTGCGGCTGGTAAAATACACGGCAGCTCCCTCACAGCGGCACTCTCCCAACTGCGCTTTCTCAACCGGAGGGCTTTATAGGGCACAACAGGGTCCTCTGGGCCAAGGCACATCCTCCTCCCGCCTGCCCGATCACCGAAAAAGCCTCCTTCAGGTCCCGCTGCTCTGAACCGTGCGGCTGGTAAAATACACGGCAGCTCCCTCACAGCGGCACTCTCCCCCCTACTGTCTACTTTCTATCTTTTAACCAGTTACTGACCCACAAAAAAAAAAAAACACTGCCTCCAATCCCATGACTTTCTAATTTCTCAAGAATCTCTCATGAGGAACTTTGTCAAAGGCTTTCTGAAAATCCAGATATACTATATCGACCGGCTCATCTTTGCCTACCTGTTTATTCACATCTATAAAAAAAATATAACATTAGTAAGATAAAACCTAACTTGGCTAAAACCATGTTGGCTTTCTCCCATTAAATTGTGACCATCTGAATGTTCAGTAATTTTGCTCTTTATAATGGTTTATACCTTTTTGCCTGATAGTGACATCAGGCTCACTGGTCTGTAGTTTCCCAGATCACCCTGGAATCTTTTCTTAAAAAATTGGTATTACATTGACCATTCGCCAATCTTCAGGTATTACAGATAATTTTAATGATTGTTCACAGATTATTAATAGTAGGTTTGCAATCTCATATTTCAATTCTTTCAACACCCTCAGATGTATACCATCTGGTCCTGGTGATTTATTACTCTGTAGTTTATCAAATAATCATTATACTTCTTCCTGGTTTATCAATATTTCTTTCAGTTCTTCCAATGCATTACTTTTAAATACCATTTCAATCATAGGTAACTTCCTGACATCTTCTTCAGTAAAGACCAAAGCAAAGAATTCATTCAATCTCTCCTCTATAGTCTTGTGCCTTTTTAGTACCCCTTTTACCCCTCTATCATCTACTGCAATTGTCCAACTGACTCACAGGTTTTTTTGCTACAAATGCACTTGAAAAAGTTTTTATTATGTGTTTTTGCTTCCAAAGCAAGCCTTACATCTAACTTATCAGTGATTGTGTTGTTTCCACTTTTCATCATTTGGCTCCTATTTCGGTTTCCAGAAAGATGCTATTTTTTGCTACAACAGCACTCTCTGACCCCACCTTTAAACCATGCTGGCAATTTTTTGGACTTCCTTCCACTTTTCTTAAAGCATGGAATACAGCTGTCTGGGCTTCCAAGATAGTATTTTTAAACAATGCCCATGCTTGATGTAAATCGTTAACATTTGCAGTTGTTTTTATTAATTTTTTCTTAAGTATTTTCCAAATTTTGTCATAGTCTCCCCTTGGAAAGTTAGAGGGTAGTACTGTGTATTTTCTAGCTGTCCTTCCTCCATTTATTAAATCAAACGTGATCATGCAATAATCACTATTGCCAAGAGGCCCTGACACTCTTCTGTCTTGCACCAGATCTTGTGTTTCATTAAGGACTAGGTCCAAAATGGCTTCCCCTCTTGTCAGTTCATGAACCAGCTGCTTCAAGAAGCAGTCATTTATTTCATTGTTTCCGTTATTATAGTGGGAGAAGAAAAAGAGGGAGGCCTTTATAAAATTCAAAGAAATAAGAGAGAGGAAGACAAGCATCTATATTTGGAAAACTTTGAGAAGCAAGCAATGTAGTCAAGGAAGCAAATATACAAAAAGAAGAAGAAATAGCCAATGCAAAACAATTAGGGGATAAGACATTTTTCAGATATGATAGTGAGAGGAGGAAGGACAAAAGTGGTATTGTCAGACTCAAAGGTGAGGGGAAAGAATATGTAGAAGCTGATGAAAACAAAGCAGAGTTAATTAACAAATATTTCTGTTTTGTGTTCACAGATGAAGAGCAGGACCTCAGAAAACACCCACAAAAAGGAACAGAAGTGACAGGGATCTTGAACGATTTTCAGAAGACTGTATTTGTGAGGAACTAACTAAACTAAGGGGTATGTTTACTAAACCGTCCTAATGTTACCGGCGCTAATTGCAGCGTTAGTGTGAGGAATGCCATATAAGGTAGTGGGCGCAAGATAGCAATGAATCTGTATCATGCAATAGAGGGCGCGTTGGCTCGTTAATGCGTGTTAACCTTAAGTCTATGCCAGTGTTATGTTAGAAACTATAGAGATGTAGTCCACTGGCTATTACAATGACTGTGGAGGCAGAGGTCATGAATTTGATCCTGCAGTGGTGTTATTAATAAGGGATTTCCTTTTAATTTAAATCAGTGCTGCCAGCAAAAACACCCTCACAGTGCTGTAACCTAAGGTGCCTCATAAGGCGCTCCATAGGGTGCCCTATAAGGCGCCCCATAGGGCACATTTTAAAGTGTCCTGTCTGCCAAGGCACCTTATAATGTGCTCTATGGGGCGCCTTATGAGGCACCTTAGGTTACGTCACTGTGGGGGTGTTTTTGCTGGCGGCACTGCTTTATATTAAAAGGAAATCCCTCAGACAGCCTTATTAAATGACACCACTACAGGATTGAACTCATGACCTTTGTCTTCACAGTCATTGTAGTAACCAGTGGGCTACATCTCTATAGCGTCTAACACAGCGCTGGCTGGCTACAGAAAGACTGCAGGTCACTGCACAAACTGTCTGCTGTGGTTACCGGGATAGGGTAAAGCCACCCATACCCATGATGCACTGCACATTCAGCCCAGCAGTCTACATCAGATCACAAGATGGGGTATGCACTTCCACAGCACCTCGGCCTGGTAGGGGGAACTGACCGTGTGTGTTACTGGCACAGAGTAGCTACAGACCGTGACATTGTGCAGTTCCTGTGCTCACCTTGAGGGTGAGGTGGGGCGCCCAGCACCAGGACCGCAGCACCTGGTTTGGCTGAGATAGGCTGTGCTGCAGGTCCCCATCAGTGCGTGGTAGGTAGTCCTTGTAGATACACCTGTGTCCTTCTGTATTTCCCAGTCATCTCTAGCCCTTGTGGACTATGATGCACACAGAATAGTACATATCCTGTATGATTGAATGGTCACCTATTATAGGAGAAGAGTGGTGTTTGGACCCAAAAGCAGACAATGCTGTACCACCCTCACTGGGTCAGGGTGGGGGACAGAATCTCCCACCAACAGATCCACACTCTACATTGGAGGCAGTAGAAGGGACCACCACCCCAGTCCTGCTGGGGAATAGGCACCCTCCAGGCCAGGCAATGCAGATCTGTACTTATCACATAAGGCACGGGCAGTGGGCCTGGAAAAAGCTCAGTTGCCCCCCATCCCCAACCAACCAACCAACCAACCATCTGACATTCACCAACAGAGGCACATTCAGTCTTCACCCACTGCACCCTGCAAGGTGCTCCAGCCATACACATGCTAACTGCAGACAGTCTGCTAGCTAGTGCATGTTCCTGGATGAACTGTGTGCACCCAAATGTAAGCTGTAAGCACACACACCAAGCAAGTATGTCAGTAATTGGGCCCTAGAAAAGGAAACCCATAGAAAACACTTGAGAGAAACACTGTGCAGCCCTATGTGGGAACCTAGACATGCCATGGTCACTGCTCAGTCAGGGAGAGATTGACCTCCCAGCATGACATGCTGTGACCACCCTGTCCGCACAGTTGGTGGTTGGGCACTACAATATCCCAGCCATTGCCCTATGGCCTGTGCAGATGCATCCTGCCCAGACCGCCCTGGGCCATACCCACAATGCCTTGCTCGTCATTATGCACATTGGCAGGCTAACGCTGGAAACAGTGTAAGCATTGTGGGCTCAGTAAGGTGTAGGCAGCCACAAAATACTGGATAGATATACACACACTTCCTCACCTATTTCAGCATTGTGCAAAGATAGAGGTGGTTGGCAGCCCTGGCACCAGTCCTGGGCACAGTGCAGGCATTGCTAAGGTACTCAGTACTGTTATGGTCCGGGGTGGTGAACACTGTCAGAAAACAAATAGAAACGAAACACACTCCACATATATCAGAAAGGTTGCTATGATGAAGCTCTGTTAACAATTTGTGTTTAATGTAGGATCTGTTATCTGACATTCATCATAGCAACCTTTTGATACATATGGAGTGTGTTTCCATGTTTATGATGGTATTGCTAAGGTATGCAGGTGGTAGTAGTGGTGGCTGCTGCTCCTGCTCCACACAGGGCCCAAAAGCCTGGCTCTCCATGAGGATATGGATAGTGGGGCCTGTGGGTGTGGTTGTTTGTGCCCCTGTTGGCCGCTGCTCTAGGGTGTGCACAGGTTTATGGTGTATGTGTTCTTTAGGGTAAAATATAGGGGCAAGGTCTGCAGAAGCCACAGTTGGGACTTGAACCTGTGCCCTTTGGCCCCTGGACACACTGGCTGTGTGTACTGCACCACACTATTGCCACAGAGGCAAAGTCATTTTCTGGGGATACCATGACTGTTCTTCAGACAGACCTTGTCTGTTGCACTGCACGTCACCTATCTAAACAGGGCTTGGCCTTGGTCTGCTGTGGGCAGCTGTCACTGCCCCCTCCACCACCAGCACCCCTCTCCCACCATGCTGACATGCCTTTATGCCAGTGGTGCTGGAGGTGCGCAGTCCCAGGCCATCCAGTGTGACTGTAGGCGGCTGCCTATGGTGTGGTATCTGGGGTAGGGGTGCCTACATAGACATCTGTGCTTCCCCCCTGCACCGCCTGTCAATGTTATGTGCCCTTTGGGGTACCTGCTGGGTACTGTCCCCTGGGACACTGTGGGACACACACTCGTGGGCATGTCTGACCTTGGTCAGTTGCTGGCTTGCTGATTTGCAGTTTCTGTGTTCCTATGTGCCACCTAGGCATCTGCCTAGTCCACCCTGTGCCCCAGCTGCCCCACTGCATATCCCGCCTGCAGCCCCCTGTACCTCATTTGCAGACTCACCGTAGTGCCCTTTCGTACTTGGGCACTATGCTGTTGCTGCACATGTAGCACTGCTATCACTTTTCTTGGCTCCCTGCCTTCGCTGTACATTGCTGACTGAAATGGTTTCTCTTTCCTGCAATTGTGCCTCTAACGCCAGGTTCTGGTATATTTTTAAAGTAAAGTTACATTCTTTTTGGTAGTTTAGTGGCAATATTTTCTTTAGCAGAGTAGGTTTTAAGCTCTAGTAACCTTCTCAGCTTTTGGGAACTGCTGACACCTAATCAGGAGTTATTGGGCCTGATTAGCCTGTGAATGAACTGAGAGCAGCTGAGGCCTGCATAAAAGGCTTCAGAATCCTACCCTGTTGAGGCATTCCAAACAGGGGCTCTACAGGTCAAACAACGGTAAGGATTTGATGGTATATTTTTTGTATTTCTGTCCATGAAAGAAGAGCGAGACCTGGGTGTGATTGTTTCTTATGATTTTAAAGTAGCTAAACAAGTAGAAAATGTGACGGTGAAAGCCAGAAGGATGCTTGGGTACAAAAAGAGTTGAATGGCCAGCAGAAAAAGGAGGCAATAGTGCCTCTGTATAGGTCTCTGGAACAACTTCATTTGGAGTATTGTGTGCAATTCTGGAGACTGCACTTTCAACAGGATATAAACAGGATGGCATCGGTGCAGAGGGTGGCTATTAAAATGCTTAGTGGTCTTCATTATAAAGCATATGAGGACAGACTCAAAGATCTTAATATGTTTAAGTTAGAGGAAAGGCGGGATAGAGGAGATATGATAGAGATGTTTAAATACCTTCATGGCATAAGTGACTACAACCTAAAGTAAAAATAAAAATATGCAGACAAAAATTAAACTGAACCCCAAGAAGCCAGACTCAGCATGCAGTGCAACATCAGATAGATAAGAGATACAGTTCCCCATAAAGATCGTGCAAAGTCCAATCACTAAATTGAAAATAAAATTATTTTTTCTACCTTTGTTGTCTGACCATTTTATTCCCTGATCATGCTGGTGCTGATCTGAGGCTTCTGCTTTTCTGTCTTCTCTTAGCTCTCTTTCTATGGTCTATAGTCCATCTGCCATTTCAGGTCTCTTTTTTTGTTTTCTTCACTTCCTTCCATTAGCCTATTTCCAGTCCTATTAACCCTCCCCAGTATCAGCCCCCTTTTCCAGTCCCCCCCCTCCCAGTACCTTCCAAGTTCAACCACCTTGCATTCCCAGGACTGCCACTGGTATCCATTCCCTTCCTGTCCCCCTCCTTCCCCACTGTCCAGTCCCTTCTATTCCTCCCAGTGCCAGTGTCCCCTCCCTTCCAGCCCCTACACCCATTGCCCAGCCATCTACCAGTCCCATCCCCAAGTCTCAGCTCCCTTTCAGTCCCCCTCCAGTCCCATCCCCAGGTGTCAGCTCCCTTCCATCCCTCTCCTCCCTTCCCTAGTGTCGCCACCCTTCCAATCCCCCTCCAGTACCATTCCCAGGTATCAGCTCCTTTCCAACTCCCTTCCAGCCCCCACTTTTCACTGTGTCTGCTCCCTTCCAGCCCCCACCTTCCCCCATGTCAGCTCTCTTGAGACTCTACCTTCCTGTGTCAGTTCTCTTCCAGCCCCCTCCATCCCCTGTGTCAGACTCCTTCCAGCCCCTACCTTTCCCCCATGTCAGCTCCCTTACAGACACCTTCCCGTATCAGTTCCCTTCCAGTACCTCCTCCCCTTTCTCAGTTCCCTTCCAGCCCCCTCCTCCCCCATGTCTGTCCCCTCATCCCCCATATCAGCCCTCATTGCAGACACCACCTTCCCCTCATGTCAGTTCCCCAGTTCCAGACCCCTCTTCTGTCCCTTATGTCAGCCCTGTTGCAGACCCCATTTTCCTCTCATGTCAGTTCTCTTCCAGCCTCCACCTTCCCCCGTGTTACCTCTCTTGCAGACTTACACTCTCCTTTCCATGGCAGCCACGGTTGTGCTAGCAAACTTCAATTTAAATAAAAATCCAAACTGGTGCAGAGCCTTCCCTCCTCTGTGAAGGAACCCATGCAGCTGTGTCCTACCTCCAAAGGAAGTCAATTTAAGGAGAGAGTGAGTCTGCTGAGAAGCTGATTCAGCAGCAACTTGTGTGCTTGAGACCTGATTCTGACCCACACCTACATCCCCTTTGTACATGCAGTCTGAGCTGAACATACAAAGGGGAGCACATCTAGCCCTGCAGGATCAGAATCATGATCAAGCCTTACATGCAGCCTGGGACTGTGATTCAGTCCTGGCCTGCAAGTACAGGCACTGGATAGCTCTCTCAGGCTTTTAAATGGAGCCCTGGTTCCATGTTTATTTAGACAAAGTGGTCATGTCACATTGGGGGATACATTTAACACACTAATACTTACAGGGAACATTGACAAAGGAGGATTAAGTGGCTTGCCCAAGCCCACAAGGAGCACCTGTGGGACTAGAAGCTCCAGTCCTTCCAGCCCAAGGTTGCTGTTTTCTAGTGGGGTTTGAACCCCTGATCTTCTGGCCTGGGGTATCTTGCCCCAACCACTAGGCCACTCCTCCACTCCATGGCACTATTGCTCCATTTAAAAGTCATGATGCTGGCCACCTGAAACTAAAGTTGATTCCCCACAGCCTGACCCCCGATCTGGCTTCTTAAGGCCAGGGTCGGACTGCAGGGAATAAACCCTGCCCCCCCCCCAGCCCCTTCAGTGCATCAGGCCGCGAAAAAAAGACACGGCGGTCACCGGCCCTGGTCGTACAGGGTTGACATTAGAATCAGCCCTGTACGTCCAAGGCTGGCGACCGCCCACTCTCTGCCCCCGGGCCACCTCTTCCCCGCCCCCGACTAACTTCTCTGCACAACCGGCGGGGAAGTTAGTCGGGGGCTGCAGCTGGCACAAATAGCAGGGATGGACGTCCTGATGGGGCGTCCATCCCCACTATTTGTGGTTCAGAATAACCCCCTTGTTTTTTGTTTTGTTTTTTTACTTTTGAAGGCAAAGTGAGGCAGCTGTTTTGAGGGCATTTTTTGCTGCCCTTAAAAAACTTGCCACCTGAGGCAATCGCTTCACTCATTATACAGCAGCCCCTGATAAAGCAGCAGTAACTGGGGTGACCCATTATAAAAATCAGGGCTATTCAACTTCAGTCCTATAGGAGTGCATGTATGCCTAAAAGTGTTGCTTTTGTTTTCCTTTTTTGTGCCTAATGTCTGTTGATTAACATTTTGTGTGTTGAATAGGAACTCCTGAAGAAGCTGTTTCACAGTGAAACTTTGAGCTATCAATGAAAAGGGAAGAGTAAAATATGAAATAAATAAACAAAATATGAACAAATATGAAATAAATAAACAAATCCAATTGTTCCCTGTAAACATTAATGTAAAAATTAAAGCTGATCATACATTGAGCGAATGTTATTTATGATATAAAATGGTATCTTTTAAAATTCACATAGGACAGTGATGGCTAACCTTTTTGAGCCCGAGTGCCCAAACTGCCGCACAAAACCAAAGAATTTCCTCAAAGTGCCAGCACTTCAATTAAACCTTAACAACAATATTTTAGAGCCTTATAATGATGTTCCAGATCACCCATTTTGGGCAAGGATACTGGGGCGTTACAAATTACACAACACTTGTCTTTCACCATGATGAAGAAGTAGTCCATTTCCCATTCATCATGAAAGTGGTAGGTTTTGCTCTTCTTTGGAACCCAGCTCCCGCGCGGGTCCTATAATCTCGCGAGAGGACGGCGCACGAGCCCTAGCGTGCAGCTTCTCGGCGAGAGGCGCGCAGAAGCTCCGACCGGAAGGGGAAGCGCGGGGCCGGGCTGGGGCCTTTCTCCTAGCACAGGGGTCTGCAACCTTTAAGACATAAAGAGCCACTTGGACCCGTTTCCGAAGGGAAAAAAAAACTGGGAGCCGCAAAACCATTGCGACATTTAAAACAAATCTAACACTGCATATATTGTTTCTTACAGTGTACCATCATAATCACAATCACAATCATAGCCTGAGGTAAATATGAGGGCCCAAATGTAATCCACATTATAAATATATTATTATATTATTGTCACTTTTCTTTTAATATTTTTTTGACCCCCCTCAGAACTACTTTTCATAGAAAACGTTAAATTTACTTACCGTATTTTCCGGCGTATAAGACGACTGGGCGTATAAGACGACCCCCTACTTTTCCTGTTAAAATATAGGTGTTTGGCCTATACTCGCCGTATAAGACTACCCCTCTTCCAGCGCACACCAAAAAAATACGCCGGAAAATACGGTTAATTAATCACAACAAGTAACAATATTTGATTTCAAAATTATGATGATTTTGTAGTCAAATCACTAATATGAAATAAAATTATTTTTTCTACCTTTGTTGTCTGACCAATTTATTCTCTGATCATGCTGGTCCCGATCTGAGGCTTCTGCTTTCCTGTCTTCTCTTAGCTCTGTTTCTGTGGTCTATGGTCCATCTGCCATTTCTTATCTCTTCTTTCGTTTTCTTCACTTCTTTCCATCAGCCTATTTCCAGTCCCAGTAACCCTCCCCAGTATCAGCCCCTTTCCAGTCCTCACTCCCAGTACCTTCCAATGTCAACTTGCATTCCCATGATTGCCACTGGTGTCCATTCCCTTCCAGTCCCCCTCCTTCCCCACTGACCAGTCCCTTCTAGTACAAATACCATGGCAGCCCCTCTCAGATCCACTCCCTTCCAGTTCCATTCTCCCATCCCCTCGCATCAGCCCATTTGTAGCCTTAGCCCCCAGTTTTCTTCCAGGGCCAGCAGCTCTATCCTCCCCTCCCCACAATCAGCCCATTCTCAGTCAAAGCCCCCCAATGAGCTCACTTCCAGTGCTAATCCCCCTCAACCCCATTACCAGTGCTAGCCACCCCTAATCAGCCCAATACCACCAGTCCTACCCCCCCCCATCACCAGTCCTATCCCCCCATCAGCCCATTTCCAGTCCTATCCCCCCATCAGCCCATTTCCAGTCCTAACCTCACCGATCAGCTCATTTCCAATGCTAGCCCCCCATCAGTCCATTATCAGTCATACCCCCCTATCAGCCCATTACCAGTCCCAACCCCCCCCCTTGATCAGTCCATTCCCAGTCCTAGCCTTCAACCCATTACCAGTCCTAGTCCCCTCCCATCTGCCCATTACCAGTGCTAGCTCCCCCATCAGCCCATTATAATCCTAAGCCGCAATGTCTCTCGCCTCTCTCCAGCATTTATCCCGTCTGTCCAGTATGTCCCTGTCTCTCCCCTTTGTGCATGCCAGCCCCCCTCCCTCCATGTCAGCCCCCGTCCTTCCATCTGTCCATGTCAGCTCCCTCCCTCCCTCCCTGTCAGCCCCACTGTCCATGTCAGCCTCCCTCCATGTCAGTCCCCCCTCTGTCCATGTCAGCCCCCTCCCTCCATCTATCCCTCCTTCCATGTAAGCCCCCCTCCTTCCATCCATCCATATCAGCTCCCTCCCTCCATCCATCCATATCAGCTCCCTCCCTCCATGTAAGCCCCCCTCCTTCCATCCATCCATATCAGCTCCCTCCCTCCATGTAAGCCCCCCTCCTTCCATCCATCCATATCAGCTCCCTCCCTCCATGTAAGCCCCCCTCCTTCCATCCATCCATATCAGCTCCCTCCCTCCATGTAAGCCCCCCTCCCTCCATCCATCCATATATCTCACCTCCCTCCCTCCAAGTAAGCCCCCCTCCTTCCATCCATCCATATCAGCTCCCTCCCTCCATGTAAGCCCCCCTCTTTCCATCCATCCATCCATATCAGCTCCCTCCCTCCATGTAAGCCCCCCTCCCCCCCATGTCGATGGTAGCCCCCCCTCTCCCCATGTCGATGGTTGCCCCCCCCCCTCTCCCCATGTCGATGGTAGCCCCCCCCTCTCCCCATGTCGATGGTTGCCCCCCCCCCTCCCCCCCTGTCGATGGTAGCCCCCCCCCTCTCCCCATGTCGATGGTAGCCCCCCTCTCCCCATGTCTTCCTCCCTTCGTCTGCAGCCGCGGCTCCCTGCCTGTTAGGGAACCGCGGCTGTGCTTGTAAAATCGTTGCGGAGCCCTTCCTGTCTTGACGGGCTCCGTGCAGCATTGTCCCGCCTCTAAAGGAAGTTGTACTTACAACTTCCTTTAGAGGCGGGACAATGCTGCACGGAGCCCGTCAAGACAGGAAGGGCTCCGCAACGATTTTACAAGCACAGCCGCGGTTCCCTAACAGGCAGGGAGCCGCGGCTGCAGACGAAGGGAGGCAGACACCTGTCCTAGCGGACCTTCCCGCGTGCCAGCTGCAAGGCCTTCGCGTGCCACAGCTGGCACGCGTGCCATAGGTTCGCCATCGCTGACATAGGACTTGTAACGTCTGCATAAGGAATACAAAAAAAGTGTAGTTGGGAGCAAGTACCAAGCACATAGGTCCTCATCTTTAAATTTCATCCACAAACAAAAGCTAATTTTTGGCTGTATAACTCATTACATGGCTAAATGTTAGCCATTATTGAGTGGAATTTGGGGAGGAAAGGGTGGAGGAAAAATGTATTCAGCTTGAAGATGATTCTGCAGTGTGCATGCCTGGGCCGTCTAAATGCTCACAACTTGGATGGGGCCAAGTTGGTCTCAATTCCATAACTGCGGGAGTTGTACTGGCATGTCCAGCCAGAGCTGTAAAATGGTCAGAGTGTGAATGGCCCCAGCACACCACCCAGAGAGTTGTGCGGCCTGGACAGGCAACCTCCTGGGCATCTCCCTCCACAGACTTGGGTGCACGCTGGGCCTTCTAACTGCCCGATTCCACAATCCGACCATCAGTGGGGGCCCTCAAGGCCAGGATCAGGCGGCGGGTGCTGTACCACAGCAGCACAATGGGGTTGCAGGTGCTGCAGACCATAGACAGTGAGGTGCCTGGCACTTATTCCACCATTGGGTTGAAATTAGCTGGGCATCTAACGTGGTGCTGGGGAACATACTGCCTACCTACAAAAAAGTAAGACCAAAAAATCTTCTAAAATCATGCCCTAAATCAGGGGTCTCAAACTCCAGTCCTATTTATTTATTAGATATATTGGCATACAATGGGGGCAGTGCATGCAAATATATCTAATACATATTCATTAGGGGCATCCTGAAAACCTGACTGGTTTGTGGCCCTCCAGGACTGGAGTTTGAGACCCCTGCCCTAAATCATCTAACTCAGCCATCGAAATAGTGCTTATTTTTTATTTTTTAATTGTCGGAAACCCTCTCTCACAGCAAACTCTCCTTTTTCTCTTTATTAAGAGCAAGAAACTGCTCAACTATCAACCTTAAAACTCAAGGGACAATGCACAAAGTGAACCCTTAGTATTATTTATCTTTTGTAGCTAAACAGCTTTCCAAAGATGTCGCAAACTCAAGCTTGTAGTTCCACAATTATTAACAGACGTTGACAAAATCCATCTCAGACAGAAAAGCTGGGAACTGGTACTTATCAGCTTATCCTTCTGGTCATTGCGTCTGAAGAGTAGCAGTTGAATTAACTTATTTTTCCAACCATTATAACTCCATGAGCCCAGGCTTGCTGTACTGAAAGTCAATGAATTGCTAAACTCGACACAGCGCCGTGTTTCCAACCACCGTAAGTTCACGGCTCTTTCTCAAGCAGTTGCACTGTTCCAAGATGGCTTCTTAGACACACTGAGTATTATGGATCACAACATGAACGTACCAAGGCATGACCGGAATTGCCACTGTATGTCTCGGCAGCTGGCCCCTCCCTCACACCGCCCCAGCTCCGCCCCAGCACTGACCCCTCCCACCTCAATCCAGTGTTCCCTGCACGAACGTTATGTATGTGCCGGGAGCACTGGTGACAGAATTGACATCGGAAGCTGAGCTCAGGTTGGACATCTGGACCGTACATCCCACCTTGCTATTCGCGGGACAGAATCCCGGCCATAGGGATAGCATTCAGTTCCTCTCAATATAAGTTATCTTGTTAAATGTTGGCACACAAATATAAAGCTATATGTGAATACTCAGTGGTAGCATTAAAATAGATGCAGTCACAGAATATTTGTATAACTTTATATAGGTATTTTATCTGAATAAAATTATGAGGCTGGTGTTTTTTTTATTATTTATCTCAGTGACATCAAAGACTCCAAAAACTTCAAAATATGAAATTTGGAGTAAATTAGTTTAGAGAACATTTCTTATTTAACCTAAGGTGGTCTTACAGCTGTGCCTTCCCTAAAGGCAGACCTTCCAGATAAAGTCTTTTGCATAGTACTGAATTCCTCAGAAATGAAAATGGAGAAACAGACTTCTTTCTTCCAGGTGTTTTATAACGTAAAGCCACACCTGGGTTCTTAGTAGTACTATAATACAATATTCCATTATAGCTCTTTAGGCCCTAACTTTAACCCCATTAGCAATTTATAAAATTGTTGAAATCTTTCCATTGTTGTCCATTTATTTTTTGATAATGTCACGGTTACACAGCATAATATATATAGACTAAGGGGCTTGTTTACAAAGCCGCGGTAGCAGACTCCATGCGATATCGGAGCCGCGGCCCCATTGAATTCAATGGGGCCGCGGCTCCAATATTGGGCGGAGTCCACTACCATGGTTTAGTAAACATGCCCCTAAGAATAGTGCATTCTGCCAGTGCTGTTGGTAGTAAAGTGAAAAATATGGAAAAATTATATACAGCAAGTGTCAGGAATGGTTACTCGGGGTAAACAAGAAAGAGCTTAGGAGAAGGGAAAATTAAACTTACTCTAGGCAAATAAAGACAACCCAGTTGTTTTTTTGTGATGGTGAAAATATGCTACTTTCCAAAGACATTTTTCCTGTGTAATGTAGAGTTTCTTATGGCTGGTTCCCCTCATTTGTATTCTATGAGGATTGCCACTTAAGGTTTTATACACATATAAGATGACAGGATAATGAGGTAACTGTATAAAGGGTGATAGAGAAGGCTGCCACACACTTTAGCTAAATGCTAGCCACTGAACTGACAAGGTAGAATACAGAGAAAAATGCTAATCACCGTCAAAGGGATTCTGCAGTTTTCATTACAATAATCACAAGGAAAGCTTGGTAACAACTGTTGCAAGTGATTTTGGAAATAAAATCAAAGGTTCTACACTAGATATGAAACAGAGGCAACTAATCCTGCAGGGCATTTAATTATGCACATCTCTTAATCAAGAATATCCTTAAAATGCAAGCCAGACTGGGGGATTCTGAATAAGCAAAAAAAAAAAAAAAAATTATGACAAGCAAGGATAGGCTAATTCAAAATTCATGATCTATTTGGAATTCCGGAGCTCTGAATTTATTAATTTATGCTCCAAATGTGCTAAAGATTTTCTTTGTGCCTATTAGAGATGCACATTTTTTTAGTGCACATTTAGGGGTATGTTTACTAAACCGTCTTAACGTCGCAGCGGTGCTATTATCACGCGATAAGTGAAATTATCGCATGACAACGTAACATTATCGTGCGATAACCCAGCGGCGGCAATAAGGCACACTAACGCTGTGAAATCCGGGTCTGAAGGGTGGAGTAAGGCTTCCCAGAGGGCGGAGAGAAGGGGTCAATGGGCGGAGAGTGGGAGGGGAGAGGCTCCAGGCACACTAACGCTGTGAAATCCGGGTCTGAACAATAACACCAGTGAAACCCTCGCGTTAAGGCACATTTACAAGAAAGAGAAACCATTTCAGTCATCACTGTGCAGCAAAGGCAGGGAAACCCATTAAAGTGATAGTTGTGATACATGTGCAGGGAACAAAGAGGCAAATAAACATATAAAAGGACCACAACCATATCTAAAATCCCAATAACCAAGCTGGCCAATAGTGATATTAATGATAAACATAAAGCAACACTACTGACAAAGCGTATAAATTAAGATATCATGTTTGGAAGGGTCTATGCTCTGTCCCCCTACAAAGTGAATGATCCCACATTGAAATAGCGCTGATCAGGGTTTCTGTCGTTTAGATTGGGCAGGTTTGTTATGGCATGCACATGTGCAGCAACAACAGAGTGGGTACGTAGGCAAGGGCAACTGTACTGATGCTGTAAATGGGATACAGGGGGCTGCAGGCGGCACATGCTGTGATCCAGATGCCTAGGTGGCACATAGGAATGCCGAAACTGTAAAGAAGCAAGACAGCAACTGACGAGGGTCCAACATGGGCATGAGTGTGTGTCCCACAGTGTCACGGGGAGATTACCCAATAGGTACCCCAAGGGCGCATAACATTGGCAGGCGGTGCGGGGGGGGGGGGGAGGAAGCGCGCATATCCATGTAGGCATCCCTACCCGAAAACCCACACCATAGGTGGCTGCCTACCGGCATACTGGATGGCCTGGGACTGCGCACCACCAGTACCACCGGCATAATGGCATGGCAGCATGGTGGCGGAGGGGTGCTGGTGGCGGAAGGGGCAGTGGCATCTGCCCGCAGCAGACCACGGCCTAGCCCCGTTTAGGTGACATGCCGTGCAATGCAACAGACAGGGTCTGTCTGACAAACAGTCATGGTATCTCCAGGGAATGAAATGTCCCTGTGGCAACAGTGTGGTGCAGTACAAACAGTCAGTGTGTTCAGAAGCAAAAGGTCACAAGTTCAAGACCCACCTGTGGCTCCTGCCAACCCTTTCCCCATATTTTACCGTGGTAATAAAGAAGGAACCTTTATTGCAACTAAAATAAACATGCCTGAACGCCTATATTTTACCCTACAGAGCACAGACACCATAACCATGTGCAATCCCTAGAGCAGAGTTTCCCAACTGCAGCCCTGGAGGGCCAAACACCATTCAGGTTTCATGCTGTCTCTAATAAATATGCCTGTGCTGCATTAGTATGTGCCGCCCCCCCATTGTATGCAAATGTATCTCATGCATATTTATTAGGGACAGCATGAAAACCTGAACAGTGTTTGCCCCACCAAGACCGGAGTTGGGAACCTCTGCCCAAGAGCAGCAGCCAACAGGGGCATAAACACCCACACCCACAGGCTCCACTATCCAAAGCCTCATGGAGAGTCAGGCTGTTGGGCCCTGCGCGCAGCAGCATCTCCCAATATTAGCACCTGCATACCTTAACAATGCCGCCCTAAACTTGGGAATACGTTACACATATATCAAAAGGTTCCTATGATTAATGGCAGATATCAATTCCTAAGTTAAGCACAATTTGCTGATAGAGCTGCATCATAGCAACCTTTCTGATATTTGTGGAGTGTGTTTCAGTTTTGGTTTCTGACAGTGTTTACCACCTCGGGGAGTGACCCCAACAGTATTGCGTACCATACCATAGACAATGACAGCCCATCCACTATCTAGCCAGGGAAGTTTTACGTAAACTGTACCTTGCAAAATACCCTTGACTAAGACTAAGGATGTAAAACCTACCATGTTGCATATATGTAAATAGTTACCCCAAGTTATCCAAGTTTTAATACCTGTTTATTGTAAACACAGATCACCCAATGAAATGTGTAAGCTTCTATGTTCAATGTAAACCGCACTGATACTGAATAGCGCGGTATATAAGAGACTGTAAATAAATAAATAAATAAATAGCCATGCCTGCACTGTGCTAAGGACTGTTGTGGTGGCCAGGGCTGCCAAAAGCCTCTATATTTGCACAATGCTGGCATAGGTGTGGGAGTGTGTGTCTGTCTATCCAGTGTGTTGTGGCTGCCTGCACCTTACTCAGCCCACACTGCTTGCACAGTTTCCAGTGTTAGCCTGCCAATGTGCATAATGAGGAGCAAAGTACTGTGGGTATGGCCCGGACAGGGTGGCCTGGGCAGGATGCATCTGCACAGGGCATAGGGCAATGGCTGGGACATTGTAGTGCCTGGCCACTACCTGCACGGACAGGGTGGCCACAGCATGTCGTGCTGGGAGGTCACTTTCACCCTGACTGAGCAGTGACCACGGCATGGCTAGGTTCCCCCCTAGTGCTGTACAGTGTTTCTCTCAAGTGATATTTATGGGTTCTCTTTTCTGGGGCCCAATCAATGACTTATTTGCTTGGTGTATGTTTTTTCCCCTCCAGGAACATGCATTATGGACTAGGTAGCAGACTGTCTGTAGTTAGTATGTGTATGGCTGGAATACCTTTCAGGGTGCAGTGGCTGGAGACTCGCTGTGCTTGCTGCTGGAGAATGTCAGATAGTGGTGGCGGTAGCTGAGCATCTCCAGGCCTACTGTCTGTCTGCCATTGCCTTATGGATGTGTACAGATCTACATTGATTACCCTGTAGAGTGCCTGTTCCCCAGCAGGAATGGGGTTGATGGTCCCTTCTACTGTCACCATTAGGGATGTAGAATGTGGATCTGTTGGTGGGAGATCCTGAGCCCCAGAGGGCGGGTTGGGTGGTGCTACATAATCCGCCTATGGGTCCAAACACCCCCCCTTCACTTAAATCATGTGACCATGGCACCCACACAGGATGTGCACTATTCTGGGTGCATCATAGTCCACAAGGGCTAGACATGACTGGGAAATAACAATGGACACAGATGTAAGAACATAAGAACATAAGATATGCCATACTGGGTCAGACCAAGGTCCATCAAGCCCAGTATTCTGTTTCCAACAGTGGCCAATCTAGGTCATATGTACCTAGCAGTTTCCCAAAGAGACACAGGTTCCACATTGTTTGTATTGGTTCAAGCATTGATATCCTGGGTCCCTTCTTAATAATGGTTTATGGACCTTTCCTCCAGGAACTTGTCCAAACCTTTTTTAAACCCAGCTACATTAACAGCCTTTACTACATCCTCTGGTAACAAATTCCAGAGTTTGATTACATGTTGAGTGAAAAAAATATTTTCTTTTATTAGTCTTAAATAGTTTACCCTGTAGCTTCATTGCATGTCCCCTAGTCTTTCTATATTCTGATAAGGTAAACAATCGATCTACGTTTACCCGTTCCACTCCGTTCATTAATTTATAGACTTCTATAATATCTCCCCTCAGCCGTCTCTTTTCCAGGTTAAAGAGCCCTAACCTTTTTAGCCTTTCTTCATAGGAGTATCCTTCCATCCCCTTTACCATTGTGGTGGCTCTTCTCTGAACCTTTTCTAAAATCGCTATATCCTTTTTAAGATACGGCGACCAAAATTGCATACAATATTCAAGGTGCGGTCTCACCATAGAACGATATAGAGGCATTATAATATCTTTTGTTTTATTTTCCATTCCTTTCCTTATCATACCTAGCATTCTATTTGCTCTCTTGGCCACCGCTGCACACTGGGCCGAGGGTTTTAACATGGTATCCACAATGACGCCTAAATCTTTTTCCTGGGTGGTGGTTCCTAATGTGGAACCTTGCATCGTGTAACCATAGTTTGGGTTGTTCTTCCCTAGGTGCATAACCTTGCACTTGTCCACATTAAATTTCATCTGCCATTTTGATGCCCAGTCTTCCAATTTATCAAGATCCTCTTGCAATTTTCCACAATCCTTTTGGGTTTTAACAACTTTAAATAGTTTTGTGTCATCTGCAAATTTGATAACCTCACTCGTTATTCCACTTTCCAGGTCATTTATGAATATGTCAAAAAGCAGCGGACCCAGCACAGATCCCTGGGGTACACCACTATTCACCTTTCTCCATTGGGAAAATTGGCCATTTAGCCCTACCCTCTGCTTTCTATCTTTTAACCAGTTCCTGATCCACAATAGTATTCTGACTCCTATCCCATGACTCTTTAGTTTAGCCAAAAGTCTCTCATGAGGGACCTTGTCAAAGGCTTTCTGAAAGTCCAGATACACAATATCAACCGACTCACCTTTGTCCATCTGATTATTCACTCCTTCAAAAAAACATAACAGATTAATAAGACAAGATCTTCCTTGTCTAAAGCCATGTTGGTTGTCTCCAATTAGGTCATGACTATCTACATGCTGAGTAATTTTATTCTTTATGATGGTTTCTACCATTTTCCCGGTACTGATGTCTGGCTCATCGGTCTGTATTTTCCCGGTTCACCCCTGGAACCTTTTTTAAAAATTGGTGTTACATTGGCAATCCTCCAATCTTCAGGTATTAGAGATGATTTTAATGATAGTTCACAGATTACTAATAGCAGTTCTGCAATCTCGTATTTCAGTTCCTTCAACACCCTTGGATGTATACCATCCGGCCCAGGTGATTTGCTACTCTTCAGTTTATCTAATAGTTGTAATACATCTTCCCAATGTATCAATATTTCCTTCAATTCTTCCGCACCTTTAAATACGACTTCAGTCATGGGTAACATCCCTACATCTTCCTCAGTAAAGACTGAAGCAAAAAATTCATTCAGTCTCTCCGCTATCGCCTTATCACCTCTTAGTGCTCCTTTAACCCCTTTATCATCTAATGGACCAACTGACTCTCTCACAGGTTTTTTGCTACGAATGTACTTGAAAAGGTCTTTACTTCGCATTTTTGCTTCCGCAGCAAGCTTCTTCTCAAATTCTCCCTTTGTCTGCCTTATCAATGCCTTGCATTTGACTTGCCAGTGCTTGTGCTGTTTCCAGGTTTCGTCGTTTGGCTCTTTCTTCCATTTCCTGAAAGATGCTTTTTTGGCAACAACAGTCTCTCTGACCTCACCTTTAAACCATGCTGGCAGTTTTTTGGACTTCCTTCCACTTTTCCTGAAGCGTGGAATACAGCTGGTCTGGGCTTCCAAGATTTATTTATTTATTTATTTATTTAACATCTTTTATATACCGCGCTATTTGTTTTCAGTGCGGTTTACAAGTAACAGAAGCTGCACAATCAGAAGACACTGGTGTGCTTACATTATAACAGGAAACTTAAACTTGGAACAGCAGGGTAAAAACTGTAACTATGTACAAACTGTGTAACTATGTACATCAACAGGGTAAACTGTAACTATGTATAAACATATTGAATTCTTTAGTATTCGCAGGCAGACTATGGCCGGAATAAGGCAGGACATAAGAGAACTTGAGGCGGAATTACTTATGAGGGAATTGGGAGTGAAGAGTGAGAGTTTGTGGGTTTAGAGTGTTTATGATCAGATGAGGATTGGATGCTTGTGCAAAATGGAGAAGGAATATGTGGTGCTTGATTGCCTTGCGAAATTGAAAGAGGTCTTTAATTGCTCTAATTTCAGGTGTGAGGTCATTCCAGCATTTAGGTGCATAGAAGGCGAAGATAGTATTTTTCAACAACAACCAAGCCTGATGTACGTATTTAACCTTTGCAACTGCTCCTTTTAGTTTTTTCTTAACTGTTTTCCTCATTTTATCATAGTCTCCCTTTCGAAAGTTAAAAGGTAGTACTGTGGATTTCCTTTCTATCCCTCCTCCACTAATTAAATCAAAGGCGATCATGCTGTGATCGCTGTTGCCAAGTGGACCCAACAGCCTTATCTCTTGCACTAGATCTGGTGTTCCACTAAGGATTAGGTCTAATATGGCTTCCCCTTTGGTCGGTTCATGAACCAGCTGCTCCAAGAAGCATCATTTATTTCATCTAGGAACTTTATCTCCCTAGCATGTCCTGCCATGACACTGACCCAGTTGATACCGGGGTAGATGAAGTCACCCATTATTATTACTGTGCTGTAACTTTTGTTAGCTTCCTTGATTTCTTTGAGCATTAGAGGGAGGAGTGGCCTAGTGGTTGGGGCAAGGTACTACATGCCGGAAGGTCAGTGGTTCAAATCCCACTAGAGGACAGCAACCTTGAGCCAGAAGGACTGGGGTTTCTAGTCCCGCAGGTGCTCCTTGTGGTCTTGCGCAAGCCACTTAACCCTCCATTGCCCATGTTCCCTGTAAGTATTAGTGTATGTGTCTCATATCCCCTCATGTTAAATGTATCCCCCAACCGCTTTGACCCGGTGAAAAGCGGGATATAAATGCAGCTAAATAAATAAATAATTTTCATCATACATTTGGTCATTCTGGCCAGGCGCTCAATAGTACACCCCCACTGCCATTGCCTTCCCCCTTTTACATGGAATTTCAATCCATATAGATTCTACAGCAGATTTTGTTTCCTGCAAAACTTTAATCCTTTCTGACTCAATGCCCTCTCTAACATAGAGAGCAACCCCTCCACCAATTTGATCAGCTCTATCATTACGATATAATTTGTACCCAGGTATCACAGTGTCCCACTGGTTGTCCTCCTTCCACCATGTCTCTGATATTCCAATCATATCTAACCTTTCATTTAGTGCTATATATTCTAACTCTCCCATCTTATTTTTTAGACTTCTAGCATTTGCATACAAGCATTTAAGATAATGTATTTTATTCATATTAATTTGGCTATTGTTAGAAATGGGTAATTTAGGATCTTTAAGCTCTATCTGCTCCATACTTGAGGGCATTTGGGCTACTTTACTCTTTTGTGGAACCTCTCTGCTTTTGGTAGTATCCTTCAAAGATACATTCTTCCGAACCATCCGCTCTTGGGCGACTGTTGGCTTTCCCCTAATATCTAGTTTAAAAGCTGCTCTATCTCCTTTTTAAAGGTTAATGCCAGCAGCCTGGTTCCATCCCGGTTAAGGTGAAGCCCATCCTTTCGGAAGAGCCCATCTTTTCCCCAGAATGTTCCCCAGTTCTGAACAAATCCAAAACCCTCATCTCTGCACCATTGTCTCATCCACGCATTGAGACTCCGGAGCTCTGCCTGCCTTTTGTGTCCTGTGCGTGGAACAGGAAGCATTTCAGAGAATGCTACCCTGGAAGTTCTGGATTTCAACTTCCTACCTAAAAGCCTAAATTTAGCCTCCAGAACCTCCCTACCACATTTTCCTATTTCATTGGTACCGACATGTACCAAGACAGCAGACTCCTCCCCAGCACTATCTAAGACCTTATCTAGGTGGCGTGTGAGGTCCACTACCTTCGCACCAGGCAGGCATGTTACCAGGCGATCCTCACATCCACAAGCCACCCAGCTATCTACATGCCTAATGATCGAATCACCAACTATAACGGCTGTCCTAACCATTCCCTCATGGGCACATGGTCCTGGAGAAACTTCCTCGGTGCGAGAGGGTTTTACATCACCTGGAGGACAGGTCCTAGTTACAGGATCACTTCCTGTCACACCAGGGTGATGCTCTCCTGTCACCTGACCTCTCTCCTCTATGGCAACAGGGATGCTGCCAGACTGGAGGTGGGACTTCAGGACTATATCCCTGTAGGTCTCGTCTATGTACCTTTCTGTCTGTCTTATGCTTTCCAAGTCTGCTACTTTAGCCTCTAGAGAATGGACTCGTTCCCTGAGAGCAAAGAGCTCCTTGCACCTAGTGCACACGTAAGACCTCTCACCAACTGGGAGAAAATCATACATGTGGCACTCAATGCAAAAGACTGTATCCTAGGTGTGTTTGCAAGGACTACCTATCACACACTGGCACTGATGGCGACCTGCAGCAAAGCTTATCTCAGCTAAGCCAGGTGCTGCGGACCTGGTGCTGGGCACCCCACCTCACCCTCAGGGTGAGCACAGTACCCCCACAATGTGTCGGACTGTAGCTACACTGTGCCAGTAACACACACGGTCAGTTCCCCCTATCAGGCCGAGGTGCTGTGGGGGTGCATACCCCATCTTGTGATCATATGTAGACTGCTGATCTGCATGTGCAGTGCATCATGGGTATGGGTGGGTTAACCCTACCTTGGTAACCACAGCTGACAGTTTGTGTGGTGACCTGCAGTCCTTCTGTAGCCAGCCAGGGTTTTGTTAGTAGCTATAAAGATGTAGCGCATTGGTTACTTCACTGACTGTGGAGTCAGAGGTCATGGGTTTGATCCTACAGTGGTGTTATTTGATAGAGCTGTCTGAGGCATTTCCTTTTTTAATTTAAATTAGTGCTGCCAGCAAAAACACCCTCACAGTGCTGTAACCTTTAAGGTGCCTCATAAGGCGCCCTATAGGGAACATTATAAGGTGCCTTGGCAGACAGTGCACTTTATAATGTGCCCTCTGGACGGCCTTATAGGGTACCTTATGCGGCACCTTAGGTTATGGCACTGTGAGGGTGTGTTTGCTGGCAGCACTAATTTACATTAAAAAAAGGGTAATGCCTCAGGCAGCCTTACACATAAAGCCCACTGGGGGATCAAGCTCATGACCCCTGTTTCATCAGTCAATGTATTAACCATTGTGCTACACCTCTGTTGCTGTGTTTGCAGGTCAGCACGCCTAATTAAGGCTAACGCGCGTTAATGTGCCATGGCTCCCTCTATCACGTGATAACCCGAAATGCTACCTTAAGACCGGAATGCTCACTACCTTATTTGTCATTCATCACAGTAATATTGCAACTAATGCCGGTAACATTAAGACGGTTTAGTAAATATACCCCTTAGTTCTTTAGCACACGTTAAAAAACAGTACGCGCAAAAAAATTAATATGCACTAACCTATGAATTAATACACACTTGTTGATTAGTGCATGTTCAAATGTTAGTAAAACAAATGTGAAACTAACAAAAAACACATGAGAATTAGAAACAAATTGGGAACAAACAAAAACTTCTTTTTTTTTTTTTTTAGCCTGTACACATTCCTAGTGGCACTCCAGGAATTTGAAACTTCATTCCTGGAGTGCCACAAACCAGTCAGTTTTTCAGGATATCCCTAATGAATATGCATAACATATATTGGAATGCATTTCCACATTGCATGCAAATATACCTCATGCATATTCATTAGGGGCATCATGAAAATCAGGCTGGATTATAGCACTCTAGGATTGGAGTTTGACACCAATAGGAAGAAAGCTTAAGTGACTCAAGCACCGTGATTCAAAATGGGTTCAATTCATCCCAAATAAATTTGGCCTTTTGGCAGGGAAATATTCAAAAATTACTTAATTGTTGCTGCCACATATTTGCCAGTTATTTGAAAATAACATTTTTTATTTGAAGTGGCCAGAAGCATGAAAACAATTTTTAGGTTATGCAGACTGAGAAGTGATTATAGATGCTAGAGATGTGTACTGGAAAAAAAATACTCAGTTAGTGGGAGTAGAGGGGTAGCCTTGTGGTTAGGGCAGCAGTATAATACCCAGAACATTAAGAGTTCAATTTCCACTGGCACACCTTGGGCAAGTCACTTCATACTCCATTGCCTCAGAAGAAAAGGCCTGGCAATTTGCTTCAGGTGATACATTGCCAAGAAAACTCTAAGCCTCCTGGGTCTCCAGGAGTCAACATTGACTTAATGGCACTAAAAAAAAAGGGGGGAGGGAGGTTTCATAACCCAAAAAACTTTAGTTATTTTTATTAGGTTTTATATACTGCTTTTTTTTTTTTTGCTTAGTCTTCACCTTAAGCAGTTTTTGCAGTTTCTATGTATTTGTATTTTTTTTGCACATGCAAAGTGAGTATTGTGACGTAGAAGCCTCTCAAGAAGCAATGGAGATAGACTGAGATCTGGTGGAGAAAACTGGTACTGCAAGGGAAAGCAGGATTTTCTCTTCAGAAAGAAAAAAACATGTAGCTGATCAGGAACCACACCTCACCTTAGGGGAGGAGATAGGTCAAGTCCCTGATTGGGCACGCCCAAGCAGGAGGCGGGCAGTGCAACACACGGGGAGCTTGTTAAGCAATCAGACACAGAAACAGTTGGTGGAGAGACAGGAAGAGTTGGAGAAGGAGAGAGAGAAACAGCAACGGCAAGGAGAGCAACAAGGCAGCTGTGTTCCATGGAGGAGCAGTTTGGAGTCACGAAGCAAGTACTTGGGAGACTCAGGGGCAGTGAGAGACTTCTTTGGGAAGAAGGGCTCAAAAGCACTGAGAGACCTGAAGATACAGCCCATGATTCCAGAGAACCAAGCAGGACCTTGGAGCAGAAACCAGAGGGATAAAGATTTCTCCTGGAGACACTCTCAGCACAAGGTCCAAACTGGGGTTGAAGCAGCTAGCAGCTATAATACTGGGAAGCAAGAAAGCTGGAAGGATAACTTTAAAAGCCAGAACAAAGTCAGACAAAACTGTGGCAGTTTGGTGCAGCCTGAAAAGCATTCAAGCAGCACAAGATATTCTAATAAGCCAGCTGAAGCCTACAGCCTAGAAGCTAATAGAAAGAAAACTGCTGAGCCTTATTGGAGAGACGTGAGCCAAGATAAACCTGACGTTTCTACTTTTAAAAGCCTGTTCAGAAACTCTCCAGAGCCAGTTGAAGTTTTAAAGGAAAACCCAGCACTTACTTTTAAAGATAAGTGGGGGAAGGGTTTTACTAGCACGCCGAACTGTTGTGCTGACAAAAGCAGCCTTGTTAATTACCATGAGATAGACATCTTAAGCAAATGTTTACCCGAAGCAGGAAAAAGACTTCAGCGTAGCAAAGGGAAAACGCAGGCTGAATTACTTCTAACAGAGTTCAGGGAATTCTTAGAAAGAAAGGCAGTTTTTCCTTCTAATTCAGCACAGCATGCAAACAGCTGTGAAGAGGAGATGCCCTTAGATGTGTCCCTGCCTTCCACAGAGCAAGAGATAGCAATGGATTGCTCAACCTGTATCATTGAAAAGGACATTAATTAAAGTGCTTTAAAAGTTATATGAAAGAAATATAACAGAAGTTACCTTACCGGTTATCATGCTGAGAAAACTTATGAAAGTTGAATAAGTTAAAGCATTTTTCTGGATATAAGAAGCTTTGCTGTTGTACCAGACTTTTTAGTTTCTCTTCATGAAAGAGTCACATGACAATTTGAATGTGAATCCAGAAGCTAATGGACACTTAGCCCAGCATTGCAAACCCTGTATATTTTGGTTTTCTCACTCTTGTTTTTGTGCTATAAAACTTCTTAGCGTCTGTTTGCACTGAACTGCAAAGCGGGAAATAAACCTCATAAAAAGAAATTTATTTGCCTGCCTTTAACTACTTGAGCACACAACTACAATCTCAACCCCTTCAGGAGGCTCAGGACTACATCACCCAGAATCCCTAGGGTCTCATCGTAGTACCTCACCCCTGAAGGGCACCAAAGGCCACCTCCTCCTAGGAACCCTCAAGGTCCAGGTAGTGGGTGGGTGGCAGTATATACATATTTATTTAATTAAAAAATGTATATTTCACATTAACACCTAGTTGAATACAATTTTACATCTAAAAACAATAAACAAACATAATATAACATAAACATGCCACAAAGACATATAAATCTGCTAGCTTGTAAACTCACAGAAAATAGCTTGACATCACGTACGTGAAGATTAGTTTATGCAAATACTTAATACTCCTTCAATTTTCTTTGAAAAACCAGACTATCCGATATGCAGGGCAATTCTTCTGCCAAAGCATCCCAAATTTGTGGGGCACCATAGAAAATATCCTGTTACAAAACACTTGAAAATGAATCCACCAAAATAACAGAATATTTAGAAGTAATGTCTCCTGCGAGCGTAAAACAAGAGGAGGACAGTAAACTAAAAAGTAATTCTAAGCATACATGCATAGAAATGATTGAATGTACTTTGAATTTTTAGGGATCTATTGCATCAAATGTGTGCTCATAAATGCACATCCCTATTAGTGCTTGTATTTTCTGAGGCCAGTCATCAGATGGTGCTTGCCCATAACCAGGCTACTGGGAGAGGAAGGGCTCCAGCAAGCTCATCGGGGCTAGGTGGGCAGGGAGCAGATAAAGTGTGAGGAGCAAGGGGCGGGTCCTCCCTTTGGATCGAGGCTGTGAGAATGAGAAGCCACAAATGAAGAAGCTGAAGCCCAAGACTGTGGAACAGACATCGGATCATGTGGCTGAAGGCAGGAAAGAAGTGAGGTGGTATAACCCCAACTCCAATGGGTGAGTATGCCAGGCAGGGCAGCCTAGCCTCACCACGGCATCCACTCCCAGTAGGGATCCATGTAGCAACACAGAAATGGCGCATCTTCCCAGACTGCCATGGCTGCCTTTTCAAACTAGGGCACACAGAAGGGCTGCCACAGCCGCATTCTTTAAAAAGCGGCGGCTTTGAACAAGGACACATCGATTACCCATCTCCTCACCCCGCACCCCACCTCCCCCCCTCCCCCCCAAGCAGCATGAATGGCAGAGTGAGAAGCCTGCTGTGGCCATAATCTTACCTGTGGAGCAGTGATTCTGTTGGGAGGGAAATTTGCAGAAGGGGTGGTAGTCCAGTGGTGTACAGAGAGAGGCAGCAAGGAGAGAAGGGGCAGCCGGCATGAGGATAGAGCTCCCTGCACAGCAGTCATCTTTGGGACTTCACTTTCAGCTACATCACTGCAAAGGGTGGACCCTCAGTAAGAGCAGCAAGACAGAGCAGATCCTTAAAGAGACAGTAGCAGCATGGCACCAGGACAGGCTGATAAGGAGAGCAAGCGCAAGCCAGCAAGAGGAAGAGAACGAACTGCAATAGCAAAGCCCACAATCTCTCAAAGAAGAAGCAGCAGAAGACAGGCATGGCGGAGCAAGGAAGTAAGAGAGCCAGGGTATCAGAGGCACAGCACAAAAGGCATAATGGAAAAGTGAAGCGCAATGTTGGAAACTGACAACAGAAGCAGATGCCACGACGAAAAAGCGGTTCACAGGCACAAAAGGCCAGGCTTCGGCATGATAGGCAGCTATGTGAACAGTCTTCATGCACAGAATTCAGCGCCATAGACTAATGCTGAAGCTCAGAAAGAACCGGAGATTGGGGACATAGTGAACAAGGTCAGAGCCATGGCCATGGTCCAAGGAGCAGAACACATTCAGACTCTCATGAATATCCTCAAAGAATCACAGGGCCCCCTGTATGAGCAGGAGAGTACAGCAGCATTCCAGATGTCCAGGGTCACAGGAGGCAACTTCACAGCACCACCCTATGGATGGAGAGGTGAGTACAGAACATTTACCTGGGACATGTGGGACACTGTAGAATTGCAAACAGTGGAGGCAGTGCAGGAAGGTTGGCAGTGGGTACAAAAGGAGTAAGAAGCAGGGTAAAGGAGGGCAGGAAAACTCATCTGAATAGCAAGCTGCGGCATCCTAAAAGGGGGGGCAGACACAGGCACAGAGGGGAGTGGTTACGGCAGCAGCATAAGTATGGGAGGGGCAGGAGAACAGTCGAGGAAGGATGCAGGAGGGAGCAGCTGGGTATTATGGGATTGTTGCAGAAGCTGTGTCAATTGGTGGTGAAAAGTAATGCAATGAAGGGCAGAACACATGAAAAGACAGGCCTGCATGGGAGGCCAGAGCAGCGATCCTGTAAAGAGTGACCTTAGCAGTGTCACAGTGAGTTCTACTGGAGAGGAAACACCAAGGGTGGACAAGGACAGAGCAGCAGGTACTCAGGAATGGGATGAGGTTTTGGTGTCTGAAGCAAAGTTAGTGATATATATTTGCTTTGCTAGTTCATTGGATAGCCATGTATCCATGGCCCAAAAAGACAAGGTCTGGAAGGGCGAGTATGTCGGCATATTCTCACTACTGCTGAAGTGGAATGACAGTAATTGTGATTGTATGAATTGCCGGGACAAATGCAAGCTGGTTAGCAAAAAAGCGGATAGTATACTGAGAACCATAGTGAACCGGTTGAGCCACTTTTTGTATCTTAACAAGCATAGTCAGTGAGAAGCACCCTGAGCAGTGCCAGGGCCTCTTCAAATACCAGGAAAGTATATGTAAGGCATACCGGGTATATTGGGGGACTGCATGGCTGGACTATGATGAGCAGTTCCACGGGAACATGGCAGGGAAGAAGGGGCTCAGTTGGGACAGGAAAGACATCAACCTATGGATTAGGTTGATGACACATGACCAAAGGGGGAACAGAGCAGAGTCTGCCGCAGTGGCCTGGCAGAAACACAGGGCCCCCAGCAGCCCTTACAGGGGGAGAGTAGATCTGTAGCTGGGACAATGGTGGAACACCATTGCTGACCCAGAACCCTAGAAGGGGAGATTACAGATTATTCAATGGTGGTTCCTGCAGATTTAACACCAGCTGTAAATATAGGCACGCTTGCTCCATATGTGGTGAAGGGCACTCATAAACCAGATATGGGAAGAGACAGGGAGGGGACTCCCGGTGTTTTTGATGAGAAGGGCATTTTCGGGTGGGCCACTATGCCAATAAAGATTGGGGCATTACAGTTGAACCTTTAGGGTTATGATAAACAGAAGGTTGATTGGCTAATTCAGGGTTCTGTGTGTGGTTTCTCCATACCTTATAGTGTCCTCCCTGGGCTGTGGGCAGTGGGCAACTTAAAGTCAGCATAGGAGAGATGGTTGGTGCAGAATAAAATTGACAAAGCGTGGGTACTGGAAAGGGTAGCCAGGCTATCGGGCAGAGACTCATGCCCAACCTAATAATCTCATCATTGGGCCTGGTCCCAAAGAAGGAGCCAGGGGAACATCAGCTCATCCATCACCTGTCTTACCCAGATCGAAGTTTGGCTAATGACAATCTTTACCAATCGATATGCTCAGTTAAGTACACCTCAGTAGATCAAGACCTAGACTGGTAACGGTCCATGGGAAAGGGGTATAGTTGGCAAAGACAGATATGGAAGCAGCCTTCCGGTCAATGACAATACATCCAGATAGCTTCCAACTCCTTGGGTTCCAGTTTGGCAGCTGCTACTGCTTCAACAAATGCCTCCTTATGTCATGCGCATACTTTGAGGAGTTTAGCACAGCTATATAATGGAGAGTAAAAAAGGAAATCAGCAATGAAAAAATAATCCATTACTTGTATGATTTCTTGCTGATAGATAGTGATAGATAGCCTGCCAGAGGGAGTTAGGAATTTTCCAGTGCAAGGCAGCTGCACTGGGTGTTCCACTAGCAAAGAACAAAAGAGAGGGGCCCTCCCAGTGTTTGTCCTTCTTATTTATTTATTTTCATTGTTTATTTTTTGGATGGTTTTATATACTGCCTTTCAGGGAAATCAAAGTGGTTTACAGAAAACTAACAAGAACAGTTATATCATAACAAATTTTAACAAGTAACAGCAGGGAACAATAAGTATAAAGCAGGAGATATTCAACAGGTCAGTGCAATATAACAATGCAACTTATTTACAGGTAGCAGCATATGTACATATAGGGGCTTGTTTACAAAGCTGCGGTAGCAGTTTGCGATCGTTATCGGAGCCGTGACCCCATTGATTTCAATGGGGCCGTGGCTCCGATAACGACCGCGAACCGCTACCGCGGCTTTGTAAACAAGCCCCTTAGTTTATTTTACAAGAAGGAACATATGTACATATAGACCTATTTACAAGGACGGTTAATTTTACATCTAACGTGTAAATGCCTTAGATGGGGATATTCAACTGTACATACACAGGTAGTGCCATTGATTATCCCCACCTATATCCCCTACGTGCCCAAATGCTATCCGGTTAGCATCTGGGAGTGTCGGGGGCATTCCAGGGCAGGCCAGAGCAGAGGCAGGAGCGCAAGATAACCGGGTAGCAGCAATAGTGCATGCTGCCCGGTTAGCACCTGTGCTGTAAAGATAGGCAAGGGCTTTTCTCGTCTATCTTTTTGGCGCAGAGCACTAACTGGGCAGCATGCAATATCACTGCTGTCCAGTTAGCTTCAGCAGCTTCTGGGTTGTGCAGCCATACCTGGATATTCAATGCCGGGACCTCATTTGGCCCAAATATCTGGGTTTAAGGTTTGGCAGGCAGGACTATGTGCCGACGTGGTGAATAGCCTACACAGAAGAATATCGGGCCACTAAGCTTATGCTAGCTGATGTGGTTCTTTTTGAAGCTCAAAGGGAAGCGGGATACAATGAAGGAATTTATTATTAAGAAAGTAATGGAAGGCTGGGCAAGGGAGAGTCTTCAAAGGCCAGATGGGCAAAGACCCGTCACTTCGCACATGCTGAGAGAAGTTGTCCTAAAAGTGGAAGAGGTGAAAGGAATGAATTCAAAGAGAGACTCTTTAGGGTGTCCTCTTGATTATGTTCTTTGGTGCCTTCAAGATGAGCGAGGCAATCCCCTGGTCCAGAGCAAACATGCTAGGTGCTGCTCTGAGAGTGGATGACATAACAGTGGAATGGGACAGGATTGAGCTGTTCCTGGGGAAGACTGATCAGAACCAAAGGGGTAGAATAGTGTGGCTCAACACTACCAGAGTCTGGGATCTTTGTCTGATGAGTGCCATGAGCGAGTACTTAAAAGTACGCCAAACTAGCTAACTAGCTATCAAACCTAGTATGTCATTTCAAAAATTGCATATAAAACTTAACTGATGCTCCTTATTCTGTACAATTAATCTAACATTTATAGTTGGACATCCAACTACACTGCAAGGTACACAGTACATTCACAATGGTACAATTATTTTGTATATAGTTCTAATGCTCCCCAAAAATTGTTATGTTTTCTGTAAATAGTTCATTATTATGTTTTGTTTATTAAGGCGCAAGCCTTTTATACATAGTTCACCGATGTTAGCTTATGTTTTATGTAAAAAGAACTGTAACTATATCACTCTGTTCTTTATCACTGTTTTTTTGTAAACCGCACCTGATGCTTGGGAAAGTGCGGTATATAAGTGATTATTAAATAAAATAAAAATAAAAATATAAAACAATGGAGGGAGCCCTACTGTAACACAAGGATGGTAGCTGCCTATCTCAGCTGCAGTTCAAAGCCATGCACATAGGGCCTGGAAAAGCTGGGTTCGAAAGGGTGGGTCTTACCCTGCATTCTTTCAGGATCAGAGCTGCCATGACAACCCACAAGTTGAGGTTTGGGGCCGGGCAGATTCAAGCAATCGGAAGATGAGCCTCAAACAGATATAAGTTGTATATTAGGTAGTGGTGGGCTTGGGTTTAACACTGTGCTTTCTTCTCTTATTCTACTAGGTTCCAAGGGGACTACAAGCTGGATAATAGGGCATTCATACATCTTTTGCACCACGAGAAGAGCAATGGGAAGCTGCTACGGAAAGCAACCGGCCTTCCCCCTAGACACTGTAGCAATACATTGGATCGGGAAGCGGGGGATGTTTTGGGACCAACTGCAGACTGTGCTCAATAGCCGGAGCCAAAGTAGGCATCCTCCAGATTTCAATTTGCTGTATTTGGGAGACAATGAGTTGGTGTCCACTAAGGGCATTGGCTTAATCATCAAAATAAAGAGATATTTGGCTTGGATACATGCCAAGCTCCGGGCGGGCATCATTTGGTCCCAAATACTCCCCGACAGAAGTGGACAAGGCCAGAGGGAATCAAAAAGAGTAAGAAAAAGCTAAATGCAGAAGTAGGGAATTTTGTCAGTGGTTTAAGGAGGTGCAGTCAAACATGAAGGTATTGTGGCTGGGGCTGTGATGATATTTAAAGGTCATAGGGTGCATTTGAATGACATTGACCTGGATGTATTTAATACTGATCTGTGGAAGGCAGTCAGTTTGGTGCTCACAACGAGGTGAGTTGGGCCACAGCCCTCCCGGTGGCAGGATCTCACCAACAAAGGGGGGTATCACATGTTATCAGGGGAGTACCTAGGCCTGAACTGGGGAGGCCAGGTACTAGATCCAGAGGTGACTGGGTTCAGTTGAGAAAATGATCGGCCAAAATACAGGGCCCACTTGGACGTCAAAACGGAACAATTGGTGGCAGGAGGCCAGATTGTCATTTTAAGACCAGGCAAGAACAGTATGGTGCCCTTCCATGGCAGTTCCATTCAGGCAGGAAGGCTTATGGTAACCTTGTTATGATTGTTTAATTCATAGTGTATAATGTTCTGCTAACATTGCTGGGGATGTTGGTGGTGCATTTTATTTACAGCTGTGGCCTGTTAATCCCACTAATAAAGCATTTTGCACTAAGGTTGAGTGATGTTGATGTGTGTTGCAGGGGGGGGGGGGAGAGAAGGATGGTGGGGAAGGGGGCAAGTGTGAACCTGGAGGACCCTTACAGCATGCCCCTGATTATGGCTTTTACCCAGTTTTTATGCTTTTGTTTTAGTTTTTGCACACATTTCTCTTAAATATATATCTTCTAAGCATGCTACAAACTTTTTTTGCACACAATCATCAATTGTACAAATGTTAATTCATAGGTGTATGGGTGCACAAGCAATTTGCATTCACAAAATATTCTTAGGTGGCCAAAGAGATCTAATACATATCAACAAATGCACCTTCCTAGAAGCTCCTCTATAAATCATCTCTACTCCACATACAGATCACCCTATAAGCATTTATTCATATAAATGTAACTTTTATTCATTGCTAGAAGCCCTCAGAGAGAATTTATTCAACACTGCTTGAAGCAGCACTAACTCCAAGGAGAAGTGCTTCTGTGCTTGTACAACTCCTATGAATTTTTGACAAGAGTAATTTTAGTTTTTAATACTTTGGTTAAATATGAAAGCTTAGCTATAAAGCATTTTTTGTAACATTATCAAAACTATCACAGGGATAGACTTAAAGATATGATATGATATGCTAGAGGCATTTATAAACGTCCATAGTATAAATGCATTGGCCCTCTTCTGCTTTAAAGGAAGCTCTGGAATGAGGGGTCATAGGATGAAGGTCAAATGGTATAGACTGAGCATTAATCAAAGGAAATATTTCTTTTCAGAAGCAGATGGATGGAACAGCCTCCTGCTGAAGGTGATGGAGAAAAGAAATGTATCTGAATTCAAGAAAGCATGGGACAAATATAGAGGGTATCTGAAGGAATAGGTCTCATGGACGAGCAGCCAGGATAGCCCATATGGTCTTTAGCTGCCATCGTTACTTATGTGTCAATGTTTGTTCTGTCCATAAAAATTGCATGACTTTCCCTATTTTTAATTGTTGACTAAAGTTTCACATGGAAATAATGCTTTAAAAGAATCAGTGCTGTGTTTCCCTAGACATATTTATCACAATCACTTTTCAAAGTACACTTTGACCTTTCCTAATGTCTGCCTTATCCTATCACACATCCAATTTCTTCGGTATTATCTCTTTTTCCTTGCATTAACAATTTCATTTTCTCTCTTTTATACACATTTAATCACTCCTCAGACATTCACTCTTGTACATTATATCCTTTCAAATACATACAAACCCTTTGTTGTATAGATATATCTTGTCATCAACTAGACAGATCTTAGCGGCATGCAATCATGAATGTGCATTCAGTTCATTTGGCCACCTAAAATTTAAAGTGTGCACAAATTGCTTGCATGCATGAATACCTTTGAATTAAAATGCATACAATGCTGACTTACAAAACAAATAGCTAAAAGAACACAAACTAAATGCCAGAAAATTGAGAAAAATCCATTTAAAACACGTACAAATCAAAGTTTAATTTGGCCATGCACATCCCTAGCAGATCTCAGGAAATACAGGGCTCAGTATTCAGCACCCGCAGCTAGGCACTTATGACCTAGATTGGCCATTGTTGGAAACAGGATACTGGGCTTGATGGACCTTGGTCTGACCCAATATGGCATATCTTATGTTCTTAGTGTTGCTAAAGCAGATAGCCATCGGCGCTGAACCTAAAATCCGGATATTCAATCCTGGGACCATATCCGGGCTCCAGCATTGAATATCTAGGCTGCCTGGATTACCGCAATTCTAACCGGGCAGCGACAATATTGAGCCACTGCCCTGTTAGCTTCTGTGACAAACGTTAGGCCAGGGTTAGCACATACCCCTAATCATGTGCCTTTGACTACCTCCAACATGTATATCTTTACAATGGTATATAGATATCAAAATAAACAAGATCAATATTCATCACGCTCTCCGTGGTGACTTAGGGCCTCATTTGCCAAAGCCAGTTAGCTGGTTAACAGATGATTGAACACATAGCTACAGGCAGTTGGGAACACTAACGCGTGATAGAGCCAGCATTTGCACGCTAGAATGCATATTAATGGGCGAACGTGAGAATGGGTGCGGAATGGGCAGAGACTGGGTATGGAAAGCTCATTCAGTGGCAACGCAGCTCCTAATGTGGGTTCACCTAATGACTCCTTTATAGGAGTCATTCAGTGAACCAGACTTAGTGGAGCACGCATTGCGTATTAGATGCTGACATACTGAAGACACCCCCTGCAGCCTGCAGTCTTTGCCATTAACGTGCATGAGACTGGTACTTTAATGGCAAATCCTAGTGGACTTTAGGAAAAGGAGCCCTTAGTTGCAATTTTATATATTTATTTAAAAATATTTAGAACCTCTAAGTCAGTATTCAGCCATCTGGTGAATGCATAATTTGAAATGTCTAATTATTTTGACATGTCTATGTCTGTTATGTCTAATTATCGAGATATTTTCAAATTAGGCCTATCTGGCACTATCTGTTTAGACAGTACTGCTCAATGAATTCTTATAACTTGAACCAATTAAATATTCCAGCTTATAATTGACGAGGGGCAATGTCTCCAAATGGGATCGTTTTTCATACCCTGACAGTAATGAACCTCATTGCTAAACTAGGGTATGATGATTATGACCTCAATTTCTCAAATATATTGCCAACACTTGTAATGTACTTGCATTGTACCAAAGACAGCTTCCATCTAGAGTTCATAGGATGTAACACAGATAAAACAACCTATTACAATATGATTAAACATTCTTTTTAATTATGCCAATTGCATCCAGTACGATAAGCAATGTTTCTGTATCTTTCAGCTACATTTTCTTTGTTTTGGACCGCATTTCTTGGTATTTGAGGATCTTCTCTATCTCCACCTGATTCATAGACTAATTGTTTGGTACTGGTGTTTTTCTTCTTTAACACTATGTCCAATTTTCTTGCATCCAGCATTTATTGGTTGAAATGGGAATGCCCAGGCAATCATACCCTCTTCATGTTCCATAATTCTCTTAGGGTCACGATCCCAATGCTTTTCATATGTTGTAATGTTTGTAAACTGTTATATACTTTCTTTATGTGCACTCTGCATTCTGCCTAGTCAGCAGTTGAATATTGCTGCTTAGTGGTATACATTAGATGTCTAAGTAATGTTCCCTCCCCTCCCCGAATACTCTAAATCTTGCCCCCATTTTTCATTGAATACTTTTCAGGTTTGGAATGATACTTCCAAATTCATCCAATTTAGAAGCCCAGATTTTATTAGAAAAGCACTTATGTGGTAATAGAGTACACATTTACAAGGAAATCTTCTTTAAAAAAGGGCGGGGCAGGGTCCCGACGGCCATATGTAACCGGGGGCGAGCCCTGGTGCGGGACCCTGCCCGCATGAAAGGCAGGAGGCTTAAGGGGGGTGCACAAAGGCGCGATGAAGCGGGGTGCATCATTTAAACAGATTGGCTCCGCCGCGGGGACGTGCGTGGCAGGAGCCAATCTGAGAGGAGGCAGGCCATGTGCTGCGGCAGCGAGGACGCTCGCCGGGCACATGATGTTGGATGAGGGCGAGTGGCCGGTGTGCAGGCTGTGTGGGGGATGGGCCATTGTTTTGCGAAGTGGCTGGTGTGGTGTCGGCAAAGTGGCGGCGGACCGAGGGAGCTGACAGTGACGGGGGCTAAGGGCAGCAGCAGACAATTAGTTTTGAGTTGCAGGGAGTGCAGCCCTGGGTAAAAGTCACATCGGTGGGGGGCTGCGATTGCTGGGGAGTGGTTTTGGTGAGGCGGGAGTGCCAGTTTGAAAAAAAAATAAAATAAATAATTAAATAAATTAAAATCATATAGCTTCAAAAATAAAGGACAGAGGACAGGAAAAAGGGGTTGTGTGGGGGTTTGGGGCATTGGTGCAGCAGGAAAGATGCCAAGGGAAAAAAGGATGCATAAAGGGGGACAAGGGGGAAGCAGAGCCGAAGTACAGAGGTGGGGGGTAGGGGTTAGTGAGCCCTATGTCCATTGAAAGAGGACCTGAAGGGCTTCTGCCGTCTGGACAGAGGTCTAGGGCGGGGCGCAGACCGCGGGGACGTGTGGCATCCGGTGCCAGGAGGGGAAGGGAGGCCACGAGCAATGAAGGGCTACTGAATTCTGGGGTGGAGGTAGGGCTGATGGGCGAGAGGGGGGGGAGAGCAGGGTATCAACTATAGGGATGGGGGAAGGGCAGAGTGGTGGAGAGAGTGGGGGGTTAGGTGAAGCGTCGTGGTTTGGGATTCCGGGGGGAGAGGGGAAAATGGGGGTGTTCCCGGGGGGAGGGATGGTGAGTCCGGGGGGTTTTGGGGCTATGGGGCATCAGGCATGGGACCAGTGGTGGAGGGGAAGACAAGGCCCTTCGAGGGCCGATTGGGCAGGGGCCTGGCAGCTGGCTTGGTCCGGGGATGCCCCCTCTCCGCTGTTGCCTTTTTTGTCTCCACAGGTTCCATTTATGGCGTTACCAGGATCGATACACAGCGTGGGGCAGCAATGCGGGCTGGCAATTGGCGAAAGGCGCTCGATAAACACCACTGGAAGTCCGGATGCAGTGACGGTGGCATGGGAGTCCGGAGCACAGCAGTTACAGAATGAGATATCGCAGGAGGGGCCGCGACCGGCAAGGACTGAGATGGCTGTGGCAGCAGAGGATGGTGAATTGCATGAGGGGCAAGCAGGCAGTGTGGTGGAGGAAAGGGGGTGAGTTGAGCAATCAGGGAAGGTGAGGAGGAAAAGGAAGCATGCATGCCGGAGGCGGCGTTATTCGGGGTCGTCCACCTCTACGTCATCCAGCTCACCCAGAAGTCAGTAAGATCGAATGTGGGGGGGGGGGAGGTTGGGGGAGAAGTGAAGTTCAGCACGGGGGCTACTGCAACCGGGAGCCATTCCTTTCGTGCTGGGGGGTCGGGTTGCCGAGTAAGCAAGGAGCAGGCGGAGGGGGTGACGTATGTTGGAGGTTCAACAAGTCCTCCTGCCCATTTCCAGACTGCAAGTTCCGGCATGCCTGTTCTGTGTGGGGGGGGGGGACACTCAGCGGCAAAATGTATTAAAAAGGGGGTCACTGGGGTCGCCCTACTGAACTCTAAGTAAGGGTGCTTTCCTCGGCGTGGCCCAATCGCCCATATGTATGGGGTGTTAAGGGAGTGGCAGCACCACTACCCGAGAAAGGGGGATAGAGAAGTTTTGAAGAGGGGGTTCTTGTCGGGGTTTGTTATTCCGGTTCAGGGTGGGGTGGATGCACTTGCAGCAAAAAATTCCCCATCAGTGGGCCATTTTGAAGAGATTGTTCGTGAAAAGTTAGCGCTCGAGTTGCAGCTGGGACAGATAGCTGGTCCATTTGCAGAGCTCCCGTTTAGGAATTTTGTGTTGTCTCCTTTAAGGATTATCCTGAAGAAGGAGCCAGGTAAGTTTCGGCTAATTCATAATTTGTCCTTTCCTATGGGATCGTCAGTTAATGACCACATTCCGGGAGTGCTGCATGGTGCGTTATGCTTTGTTCGACAAGGCAGTTCAGTTAGTGCAAATGGCAGGTAGGGGGGCATTGATGGCGAAGGTGGACATTGAATCCGCCTTTCGCTTGTTGCCGGTGCACCCCGCCTCTTTGCATCTGCTGGGTTTCCAATTTGTGGGGGAGTTTTAGTTTGACAAATGCATGCCCATGTGCTGTGCAGTCTCGTGCGCCTGCTTTGAAAAATTTAGTACCTTTCTGCAGTGGATAGTTGTACAGCGGGTGGGTTGTGATAACGTCGTGCACTACCTGGATGATTTTTTGTTTGTGGGTCCAGCGCAGGCTTCCCTATGTGGGGCATTGTTGGAGGGTTTTGTGAGTGTCGCAAAAGAGTTGGGGGTGCCTTTGGCTGAAGGGAAGACTGAAGGGCCGACAACTCGGCTCACGTTTCTAGGTATTGAATTGGATTTGGTGGAAATGGTGGCTCGCTTGCCGTATGAAAGATTGTGAAGTTGCGAGTCTTGGTCGCTACTGCTGTGGCGTCAGCGAAGTTCACATTGAAGGAATTGCAGTCATTGATAGGGTCATTGAATTTTGCATGTAGAGTGATACCGATGGGGCGGGTATTCATTTGACGATTGGCGGCGGCAACGGCGGGTATATGTAAACCTCATCACCGAATTCGGATCTCTAGGAGCATCTGCGAAGATTTGCGAGTGTGGAATGTTTTCTTGAAGTATTTCAATCGGTCGCCCATGATCATGGAGGAGGAGCATTCTAGCCAGGAGCTTCAGCTGTACACGGATGCGGCGGGGGGCATCGGGTTAGGAATTTACTTTGGAGGGGCATGGTGTGCAGATAGTTGGCCGACGTCCTGGCGCGAACAGGGGCTTGTAAGGAATATCACGTTCTTGGAACTGTTTCCAATTCTGGTGACACTGGAGTTGTGGCCGGGCAGATTACGTAACAAGAAAGTGGTCTGGTGGTGTGACAATGCAGCGGTAGTGAGTGTGGTCAATCATTACATGCTGCGGTGTGTCCAAGTAGCTGCTTTGATGAAGAAGGTGGTCTTATCCTGTTTGCGTTTGAATGTGGGGCTAATAGCATGGCACATTCCAGGGCTTAATAATGGTATTGCTGATGCTCTTTCCCATTTACAGTGGGATCAATTCCGGCAGCTAGCACCGGAGGCAGATGCGGAGGGGCTGGCGGTCCCTTGGAAGTTATGGAACAGTGGCCTGCGGGCATGAGAGAGATGTTGAAGAGCTCAGTGACGGAGAAAACATGGGAGGCATACTGCAGAGGCTGCGGGAGTGTGGTTGAGTTCTTGAGGGTGCAGGGATGGCGGGGGGGGGGGAGCGGTGTCCAACAATTACTGATGGGGTACATCCTCGAAGCAAAAGGGCGAGGTGTGACTCGGGCATCGGTGCGGGGGCAGTTGGCAGGCTTCGCTTTTTTCACCAAGGCAGTGGGATGGGGCCCATCTGGAGGGGGGGTTTTAGCTCAGAAGTTGATGCAAAGGTGGGGGCGGGCAAATCCTTCTCAGTCGGATCATAGGCGGCCGGTAACGCATGAATTGCTTAGAGGGCTGTGTGAGGTGTTACCTGTGGTTGCCAGGTATGGGTATGAGGCCACTCTATTCAGGGCAGTTTTCTGCTTGGCCTTTTTTGGGGCATTTTGGGTGGGGGAATTAGTGGTGGATTCCAAAGGTGGGGGAGGGGGGAATAGCCTGCAGCGTCAGTATGTGCGGGTGGTGGAGGACAATTAAAGGTCCTCTTGAGAAGGTCTAAAACAGATCAGCAGGGAAGAGGCATGTGGGTAGTGCAGCAGGCGATAGGGGGACCCACGTGCCCGGTGTCGGCCATGCTGGCATATCTCAGAATCCGCCCTCTTGCTGAGGGCGGGCTATTTGTGCATAGGGACGCAAGGTTGGTCACGCGATATCAGGTGGTGGCGGTATTGCAGTTGGGGTTGCAGCGGATGGGTGAGGACCCTACCCAATTTGCAGCGCATTCTTTTCGCATCGGAGCTGCGACTAGTGCGGCTGGTGCCGGACTGTCAGGATTACAGATACAAGCAATAGGCCGTTGGAGGTCAATGGCTTTTCGGGGTTATGTGCATTTATGAGGTAAAGGATAAGTGACACGAGTTGTATTTTAACTAATGTTTTCTTTTACAGATGGGGGCAGAGGTGTGCAGGGATGTTGGATGCTGGGGCATTCGTTTGTCTTTTGGGCTGGTCAACGCGTAGAGGTGCGGCCTATCGGGCATAACCTTGGACTGGAGCCGGAGGTGGTGTCGATTTTATGGCTGGGCAAGAGGGGGCTGCGATGGATGCAGCTGCTGCCTTTGCTTTGTCACCACGCGTGACTGAGCACACCACCGGGGATTTTGCTATTGCACCTGGGAGGCAATGATCTCAAGTCATGGACCTGCAAGCAACTGATTAATGCTGCTAAGAAATATTTGGCTCAGATATTAAAGATGTTTCAAGGGGTGGTGCTGATTTAGTCTGATGTCATCCCAAGGCCAGCATGCTGGGGGCAGAGGCGCTGGTCTCGGGGGCTGACAAAGATCAATAGGCAGATCGGGAGATGGGTTTGCGTGAATGGGGGATATCAGGTGCAGCATGATTGGGTGGATGTGGCGTGTGCGGGTTTGTATAGAACGGATGGTGTGCATCTGTCTCCAGTGGGGGTGGATTTGCTCCTGAACGATTGTCAGGATGCATTGGAGCAGGTGTCACGGGATAGAACGGGCAGGTCGCAGCTTGCACCCAGGTTGGGGGGGGGGGCGGCAAAGGCACATTGATGTGCCTGTGCCGGTGGCGGGATCCGGGAGGTTTCCGGGGTCCAGAGCCCTAGGCTACTTATTTATTTATTTATTTATTTAACATGTTTTGTATCCCGCCTTTTCCTTCAATCAAAGCGGTTAATACAGCACAAAGTTAAACAAAGGTGAGGGAAACATACATTGCATTATCATTACATCACAACAAAACACTAGGAGTACAAACAGGGAACACAGTACATAACTTACAGTACATTACCTTACATTAACTACAAACAGCATATCGCTGAACAGAAAATGAGCATTATAGCAGCAGATAGTGGGTACCGCACGGGCCACAGCATAAGGGCCAAGCCTTAGGGCCCTCTTGCGAGGCCATCAGGCACGGGCCCGCAAGGCACGGGCGGCCATTGCTGAAGGGATTTAAATGATTTGAAAAGTGCTCAGATTGGCTGCAGTTTTCTCTCAAACACAGTTCCCAACTAAGTAGGCACAGCTGATTCTCACTCACTGCTCACAGGATCGTTGGAGCCTTTGCTGAAGGGATTCTAAATGATTTGAAAAGTGCTCAGATTGGCTGCAGTTTTCTCTCACACACAGTTCCCAACTAAGTAGGCACAGCTGATTCTCACTCACTGCTCACAGGATCGCGACCCGGATAACCCCTAGCAGACTTTTGCTAGTGATATGGTGAAGTCGGGCAGGGGTGGTAGTAACTTGACCGGTGGTTTGACCGGCGCAGGTGCGGTAGTGTGGTCACCTTGCTAATTGTATGGCTGGTGAGGTAACGCTCCGCTGGGGGATTGGCTGTTGGATTGTTATTTATGTTTCAAATGTTAATATGTTATTGGGCAATAAAGCTGCGATCTGTTGTTGTACCAAATTATGTGTGGTGTGAGGTTTGTTGAGTACAAATGGGTATGGACAAAGTTTGGTGTGCTGGGCAGGGGAAGCACTGGGTGCAGCTCCCCGGTTACACCCCACTTTTCCACCCTCTTGAGTTTGTTATACTGTTAAAATGTAATAAGTTGTGTTTAATGTAAACTGCTTTGACCTCCAGGATAAAGCGGTATAACACCCCCCCCCCCCCCCCGTTAAATAAATAAATAAATCTAAGTTGGAACTTTGTGCCTAAGGCCAAAGCCTCAGCATGAAATTCCAAAAACTTCTTCCTCCTAACCTGTGTCCACCGGGACACATCTGGGAAGACCTGTATCCTACCCCCAAAAAGACCACATCAGTTTTCTTAAGAAATAAACATAATAATGCTTCCTAATCCTGAAGAAATACGAAAGAGACCAGTAATGTAGCTCTAGCCTCAGCCACTTTGGTTGATTGCTCCAACAATTCAGACAAGTTCCCGAAATCTAAAGAGTCAGAAGATATATCAACTTTGGCAGTATTGGTTGTCAATGAAGTGTTCTTGGTATATCCAGAAGGGAGACAGTAGATCTTCTGGAGAGGAGGAAACTTGCCTCAGGATAGCCAAAAGCTTTTTTAAGGAACAGGTCCCCAGCTGGAGAAACAGTCAAACATGGAAAGTTTAGAATTCTCAAGTTCAAAGACCTCTGAGAGTTTTCCATATTCTCAAGCTTACGCTGAAAAAAAAGTGTATCCTGGGACAAAACAGCTTGCTGTTCCTGTACCCGCTGTAACTTATCTTCAAGCCCAGAAACTAATGTTTGTTGGTTTTCCATATTCTTTTCCACACTCTCCAAATGCAAGGGAACGTAGTTGAGACCTGGAAAGCCCCAGCGCATACCTGATACACTGACTGCAGGGCGTTCCATATCGAATCCAGGGTCACTTCTTGTGGACAAGTTAATGGAGGAAATACCAACTGAGTAGGAGCTGAGGACTCCAGGGCAGCCACACACACTCCCGTAGAAGATGAACCCACCTGGGGGCCAGATACCAAGGCCCCTTCAGTCTATGACACTTCATTCACCACTGCCGAAGTCACTAAGGAAGCGGCACCATCCTTCATGCCAGATTTCACACTTCCGGACAAAACAGGCATGGGAGGGGTAGAGGGGCCTGCCAGACTCAGCAAGACATCGCTGCCCAAGTTGGGGCTCTCCCCAGCCCCGACAGCTGGAACGCCCATCTGTTTTGCCAGTGTATAAATATCCATGGTACGCTGCCCAGCCTCCGGAGCAGCAGGAAGACCCCCCCCCCCCCCTTGCCTTTAGCCTTATGCTTAAGCATAAGGTAAGAGAAGAAAGCCGAGGAAACCAAAACAGCGGAGAGCAGCCACTAAATGCATCCTTTTCTGACCCTAACTAATTAGCATGTGATGGGGCAGGATGGGGAGAAAAGTGAGCGTTCACTCTACAGTACATTGTGGTTAGGGCAGGAGTTAATAACGCTTGCTAATTGTCAATGCTGCAGTCAATGCCTGTGAACTTAACAGCACCTCAGTGGGTGGTGATAAGTGCACCCCAATTAACTGCAGTGCATGGCAAGGTATTGCTCAACATAGTAGCTGCCAGAGAACATGCTGGGCAGGCCCCCAATAGCATGGCCTCGTTTCCCTTTCTGTGCTAATTGTTAACACCTAATGCACATTAAAGTGTGAAACCTTAGCGCGTTTTAGTAAACATGCCCCATAGTTGGAAAATACATGTTCCTCTAATAATGGAAATTATTTTCTTCCTATTGTAAACTCTATATTCTCTTTGGAATTAATCATTGTTTCCTCATATATTGCATGTTGTTAATCATGTTTAGCTATGGTAGCTTTAAATGTATTTGAATTTCTTCCTATGTTATAAATTCATTGTAGACTCTAGCCTGCCATGTTGTACCTAATGTGATATCTACTGTAGATAAAGTGTGGTTGTAATGAGATATTTTGTAGCAGTGTCAGGGTGGTGTTGAGGTGGGCAGGTCTTTCTTATGTTGCATCTGATTTTCACTGTTTTGATGTAACTGGATGTTCTTTGGTTGTTGTTGTTGTAAGTGGTAGGTGAATTTGAATTAACTTGAAAATATTTTTTCTAGGACTGGTTATGCATGGGAGTATGGAATTTTTGATTACGATTGTAGATGCCCTTGATTGCTTGGGGTTTGATGGTGGCTGTGATAGCTCTTCTTTCATGCAATGTTTTTGTAAATGGGGACGGCTTTTGGGCTGGTTGCACTGCGCCAGCGCGGTGCTTTTGTGTTTTTTTAAAAGCCTAGCTGGCTTGTGTTGTTCTTGTAGGACATCTGGTTTGTAATCCCATTGTGATAATGGAGATATACATTTCTAAGTTAGATGATTCAAGTATTTTTAGTAGTGTAAATGAAGGTTTTTTGTTATTACTGTATATAGAAGGTATGAGTGGTTTAATTATTGTTTTGGGGCATGCCATTTTTTCTTTAGCTTATTTTCTATCTTGAGAATTAGTAGCAGAAATATTTTTATTTGTTAGATACAATTAGTGTTTTGTTGTATTTGGTAGGTGAATGGCAGCCTGAGAGTTATTATGTCTGGATGAAGTGCGTGGCTCTTTTGGCTGATTTTGATATAGGCTTTGGTTACTCCCTGAAGAAGCTCCTGTTGGAGTGAAACACTTTAAGTGCCAGGAGTTGCGTCAAATATTTTTTTACCATAATACGAATGGTATATTTTGAATGGGGTGTTTTCTGTCACAACAAACAAATGGTGTTTTTCTATGATATGATCGTACTTTTTCTGCAATGAAGATCTGCTTAAATGTTTGAGCTGAATTAAAGAGCATATGTGTTTTAAGATTTTACCTTGTATTTTTTTCCTCAGATCTTAGGACAGTATGTGTTGGTTGTTTCTGCTGTTTTTTTTTTTTTTGCAACACTCTTGCAAATTAGATTTTTGCCTTTTCTTTGGAGGCAATGGCGGGTTAAGTGACTTGGCTAAGGCCACAAGGAGTATGAGTGGGAATTGAACGTTGGTCTCTCAGCTACCAAGCCAGTGTGTGAACCATTCCAGCAATTGTGCTGTAATAGCGTGGACTAAATCTTTCCAGAAAGTGCTGATCAGTCTTTCACATCACATCACTCTTGGGGAATGCTGGTCCATTCTTCCATACAGCACGGTTTGAACTCTGTGACATTTGAGGGCATCCTTGCATGAACGACTCGCTTCAGGTCTTGTCACAACATTTCAGTATGTCCTTAGGTTCTGCATTGCTGTCATTTGCTTTCCTCCACCATGGCTCTAGGATATGTTTTGACTTTCATCCTACAGCCTAAGACATCAGTGTCACAGACATGATGGACTGACAAACAAAAGTGATAACATAAACACTTTTTTTTTATTACATAAAGCACATCAAAAGGCCGCCCCCCTGGGCTTGCTGCCTTAGACCTCCAAGTCTTCCCTTAGCCATGATGAAAAAGAGGCAGTTGTGATCACAAGTCACACCAGCCCCATTGATGCTATACTTCAAAATAGCCTGAGCTGGCACTAATTTAGGATAAGGCAGCATTTTTCTACCCATTCCTAAAGGCACATCTAGCTGAGGCAATTTTCTCATGATCTGTGTAAAGTTACACACCATTTACAAACGTAAATCATGTATTAACCATGATTTATGCGCATGGAAGGTACTTAACACGTGTATTGTAGGCATTGAATATTCTATAAGTATATGTGTCAGGCTGATGGCATGTACTGTCAGAGTGGGAAAGCATAGGGGAGGAGCTTGAGTGGCGCATAGTCAGAGCCTAAATGTATATGTGTAAGTTATATAATACTACAACTTAAGCACATTCTTTACAAATCTAGGCATGGGCACTTACACCAAGTCTAGGGCAGGCATAAGTGCAGAGACTCAGTTTGCCACACATGTCTTACACTTTGCACCAGTGGTGTAAATTCTGCCCAAGCAGCCCCCACAATGCAGGGTAGGTGGGGGTGGGAGGCAGAAAGGGGGCCCACACAGTGACGGCAGCAGCAGCATGGCAAACCTATTTTATCACATTTGCCGCAGTGCTCTACTCTTGTAAGTTCCCACAGGCCCAGCAGCTGTTCCTTTCCGGGCCGAAGTCCCACAATAACAGCCACACCATGAGACTTTGGCCCAGTGGGGAACAGCCGCTGGGCCTGCGGCAAACTTAAAGAGATGAGCAGCCCACCAAACACAACAAGGTAAGTTTGTCGCTACTGCCACTGCAAGGGGAGGGGGGTCGGGCCTTCATGGAGGGGTCCGGTTCCCGCACAGGAGTCACGCCACTGCCACCACTGCCGTGAAAATGGGGAGCCCTCAGCCAAATTGTGTTTGGGGGCCTCTCTTTATAACTTATGCCACTGCTTTGCATCCCTATTTTATGAAGAAATATAGAGTGAGGACCTCACTAAAAATAGAGGCTCCAGCCCTTGTGTATATATAAAATTGACTAATAAAGATACACCCCCTTGCAGAGGTTTCTACCATTAAGAACACAAATCCTGGCACTGATGCTTGTTACAAACTGGGAATTACAAATCATATAGACTGATAACAGCAAACTCCAAAGTAGATTATAATGAACAAACATTTTGAACTTCCAAAAGGCGCTGGACTGATTTTTTAGTCAGCATCAGGGGGAGATTGATTCTTGCATCAGACTGCAGTCCTCTGTGATAGCTTGAAACCACCTGATGTTTTTTGAACTTAGGGAGTCAGCTGTTTGCTAGCTTCTGACTAAGAAGAATTAAGAGGCTGCCCTTAGCTTTAGGAGACAAAAAAGCCTGGGAGTTGGGCTTCAACTTTCCTCCAAAGTTCCAAGCCTTGCACTCAGACTTAAAAAAAACGTCAAGAAATTATTCTTCCCCAGCTCTGGATCACAGTTCAGAAGGAAAATGAAATTTCCTGACAACTCTACAACTTCAAGGTTCCCTTGCGAAAACTTTGAGCCTTGCAACTGTCAGAGACCAAACTGACCTGTCATCCAAACAGTAAGATCTAAACATAAATAAACTAAAGGAAAAGGCAATTTGGATGGGACTGGGATTGTATCTAGATCCCAGCAGAATTTATAGTACTTGTGCAACATTCTCAAAAATCATTGGGTTTCAAATTGACTACTTTAGCTGGGTTAAGAAAAGCTACCTTGGTTTCTGCTGTCAGACAGCAGTGCAAACCTTTAAATGACATTATACCAGTTTACCCTCATTGCTCATTTCTTTTGGAAGATATTATTTAATGATTCTATTTCTATCTTTGGTTTGTTTTCACAAATATCTGTATTATGTTTTTCACAACAGTAAAAGGTAAGACTTGGTGAAGTATATTTTTTGTCTGCTTTATTCTGAGCATAGTGCATTGGACCAAAAGGCTCGGTACCCACTAGTTCATTTAGAATTAATCAATCTCACTATATCTGATACAAGTCCGTTGAACTCCTGTAAATGTTCCTGGGACTGGAGCGCACATCTAAGCACCGAAAATCTCCAGCCTCCTGAAGGTGTCTCAGGGCTTGTTTCTTGTAGGTTTTATGCAACTTTAGGGCAGAAAAGGCAGCCCTAAGTTACAGTAGGTAACCTTTATAAAGTTACTCTCATATTGGAGAACCATAGCATGCAACTTTATGTCATGCATGTTCATTGTAGTGACCTTGAAAACCTAGATCTGCCTCATGCCTCCAGGAGAGAGTTGGGAAGACTGGGATTATGGCCTCAGCAGAATAGGAGTGACTAGGGAATGCTCCTTTCCCCATTTTACCCATAGATGGGATAAGATACTGTGGAAAGGGTTGGAGGCTTCTTTTTCAATCTCTGGCTGCTGGTGAAGGGTGGACTAAACAATTTTTTTCATTTTGTTTTTGTTTTTGGTGACTGCTTTTATAAATTTGAGGGGTGGGGGAAGAGATTCAAAGGCATTTAGGTGGTATATAGTTGGCTAGTGTTGGGGAGCTCAAGGGTCAGAGTGGGAGCAATACTATGGCTTAACTGGGTAGCAGCAATATTCAGCTGCTGTCTGGTTAACCTTAGCTGGTTAATGTTAGGACAGCTGAATAGTTGTCCTAACTTTAGCCACAATTGCAATTTGGTCGGAGGCTGAATATCGCTGCTGAATGGATTGCAAAAACACTATGGGGGTCATTGAGAAATGCAAATAGGCCGCCTGGACGTCTAGAATTGTATTCTGAAACCACATGGCCCTGTACGTACACAGCACTAAAACGGGGATCTTAGAATGTGGGCAGGAGGGGGCTGAATGGGGGCATGGCAAGCTGTGGATGCATATAAAGCGTATTCAGGAAAGGCCCGTGTACATCCTGAGTGTATCCCGAGGATGCTTCCGTTATACCAGTGGCAACATGGAATAAGGCCAGCAGTTAAAAGATTTTCTGCTTTGATCTGCAACATATCCCATAGAGATGAATGGCTGTGACAAGTTTGTATTGAACTGGTGTGCCTGCTGTCTGGGAGGGCACAAGATGCAGTTGTAAGGAATAGAAAGCACAGGTGAGGGATGTTTGCAAGGTGAAGTAACAATAAAAAACACCCCCACAGAAATATAAAGCACTGCAATGGTCTTTAGTCTGGCTATGCTGGCATTTGCTGTTTGTGCTAAAGGGGCTATTCTAGGCTTTCCTAACAATTACTGTGTTCAGAGAAATGGAAATGTAGGTGTAGGAATGGTATATAAGTTAGTGTGGAGCAGAAGCGTGATTGGCTGAGAAGTGTGGTCATGAGATGCCCTGCAATTATGTATTACCAGCAGTTGTTTATAGGTGCAGGGTATGGTTTTGGCAGGGGTATGTTTTTGTGACCACAGGCAAGAGTCTGTGTGTGTGTGGTATGAGGGCTGCAGGGAAGGCCCTGGTGTGCTGATCTGCCACTCTGGGGGGACATGTATGCCTGGCCAGTACCTGGAACATAGGACTTACCACAGCATCACATGGTGTGAGTGTGAATGGACAGTAATTTCTGTACAGCTGCTCTGCAACAACATAGCAGGACATATACTTGTCAATGGTGGGGGACCCTCAGAGTGGGGGCATGTTGCAATGCAAACAGCACTAATACATATCCAAATGCACCATCAGAGGTCTCTAACATTGTGCACATTTGCCAGGACAGATGATGGTGCTTTTGGGCATGTATGTCTGATGTTTGCACTGTTGCATGTTCTCATCTTAATGGTTTCCTATGAACGACAAGGATATGTTTGGGCATGTAGCTATACAGACCCATTTCAATTCTTTCTGGCCTATTCTTAGCATTGCAAATACTGTTTTCAGCTGTGACCACTGAAAGAATAACTAGGGGGTTCATCACATGCCATATATATTTTGATGGACAAACATTTCACTTTCCACTTGCTTTTAGAATAGCTTTGGTGTACTTAGATAACCTTGTAGCGTTATGGGCATGCAACAGAAGAAGATGCATGACCTTATCTGTTTCATCAGTATTAATGTGTTGTTTGCATGAACACAACACTGTCAGTGTGAGCATCAGCTTAGGAGATGTACGTTTTGCCAGCGGAGATGTGGCTGCACGGAGAAGGGAAGCATCATAAACGTCTATTTTTTCAGAATACAGCAAGCATAGGGACATTCAGGCCATTTGCTGCATTTACCCATGTCCCATTAGAGCAGCGAGGGCCCGTGCTTCCCCAGATATGTTATTTGTGCCGCTCTGGAAATGTATATCTTCCTGATTTCAGGACTGCAGGCGCATCTATAGCAACGGTTTGGAATCGGGTATATTATGTGCCTGTTTTCACATTAGACATTTCTGCTGCCAGAGCATGGATGTTATAGAACCGGGCTCCACCTGGCCAACCTGGATATTCAAAGCAAGCGACTGGATATGAGCTCGGCATCCATGTTCAGTTTTCAGCTACCGGTCGCTTTAGCAGTGTTAACTGCCACTGTGGAATATCCCCGTGTTTGTTTATTTTGTTCAAATAAACAAAATGAAATGAAACTCCCAAGATCAATAAAGGGGAATTTTTGAAAGAACGTAGAGAGGGGAATTATCACATCCATGTCAGGAATTAGACTAGCATTTTACAAGAGTTTCTTTTTTTAAAATTGAATTTATGCCTTACAGATGAAAGCAATCACATTAGGAAAATAGAATGAAATACAACAATGCCAATGAAACAATTAAATCATAACAAAGTAATAAATGTATATATTTCCTAGCCCACAACACGAGGAAGCTGAGTAGTCCAAAGAAACAATTGGAGCCAAAAATACAAATAACAGAGTGTTAAGAAACTCCCATCCTGTTACAAAAAAACAATAAGAAAAACAATGAAAAAGAGAAATTGAGGGTTATTCAAATATCAAGTCCTATTTACCAACCAAAAGGTTCTCCAATTGGGTTGGTTCTACAAAAACATACCTAACTCCCTGGTGGAAAATGTAGAAAAAAGGTCCCCCAAAGGCCAAAACACTTGACTTTAAGTGGAGGAAATCTCTCCTACATACTTTAGTAGGTTTAGATACATCAGGGAATAGAGTAACTTCAGACCACAAAATAAACTATTCTTCTTACGGAAATAAACCTTCAACACAGTGATCTTATCCAATTCAGTTAAAAAGGAGACAACTAAAGTAGCCATAGAGGATATATCATCAGAGCAAGACACCAAGAAATTCATTAAATCTAATAGTATAGTTCTGGGCGCCTCCGGAGTGAGTCTCTCTCCAGATAAGCGGGCTTCCCCTTTACAGCCAGGAAGTGTTTCAACTCCCGATGGTGTCTGTTTCCCGTCTTCTCCGGACATTCAGGTGAGTACCCCACAGCCTGGTATCGAGGAACAGAGATTACAATGGTTTGTCCCTCCTTCCAGAGGTGAGAAGCAGCTTGGAGGAGAAGGTAATTTTGAACCGTCCCCTTGTGCAGTGGATCCGCGGCTGTTGGAGGCTGGAGTGAGGCTGCTTCCTGTAATTTGAGGGGTTGAGAAGCCTGCTGCAATTACCTTAGATGCACTGTGGGACGCTATCTCTACACTGACTACAACCATTTCTTCTGTAGTGGGAGTAGTAACTACTTAGATATCTGGTTTGAAATTGGAGTCTTCAATGAATCAGGAGTTGCAGGAGGCTTCATTGTTAAAGGTAAAAGAGGATGTCAACCATCTTCAGGAGGAGCATGCTGCTCTAATGAAAGAGAGAGATGTGCTGGCACAGAAGACCGAGCATCTTGAATATCTTGCTCGCCGGAATAATCTTTGTCTCTTGAACTTTCCAAGGTCTCCTCTCTTGTCCCCATTGGAAATAGTGCGGAAGTATTTTGGAGACGTGTTAAAAATTCCAGCTGAGCACTTCCCTCCAGTAACCAGGGCACGGTATTTGACGGTTAACATCTCTGTACCTCCGGGGAACAACCTGGAGGCACTAGTAAGTGGAATTGGAGACTTGACAGGATTCCTGGAGAGTTCTATGGACGTTATTACTGAAAGAACTACTATGCTAGTGACTCTGGCTTTGGAGGCTGACAAGGCTTTGATTCCTCTGGCTTTTTTCAAAAATATAAATGAGAAGTTTTTCGGTTCAAATGTACGTATATTTCCTGATTTGTCACGTATTACCCAATTAAGAAGGAAGAGTTTCCTGGCCTATCGAGCTAGGACCACCTCCTTAGGGGTTACTTTCTTGTTAAAATACCCGTCTAAATGTTATATTTCTTATCAAGGCAAAATTTTTCTTTTTTTGAACCTAAACAACTCTCAGATTTTTTGTGTGCACGGGAAGGAGTTAGATTGGAGGTTAGTCCCATTTCGGCTGACGTGTAAGTCTTACCCTGCCATTCACAGGTGTTTTCTTTCTTTTTCTCTTTCCTTTGGGCATTGTCCTATGTTTAGGACAGGCTTGTAAGGTGGGGATTATACTTCCTAGTGCCCCCTCATATAATTGTGGTCTAATGTTTGGGGAATGATTAGTTTTCTGTTATTTTTATTTCTGTTCTAGATATGTATTAATATCTAGTTTGAATTTCTTTGTAATCCCCTATTTTTCTGTTTAATTCATGTGAATACCTGAGTGCTACTATAAATGTCAATAAATAAATAAATAAAAATCTAATACAGTTTACTCCTCAATCTGGGCAACCTCAGCCTCTCCATGCGATATATGCCTACTAGGAATATAATACAAATTAGATATCACCAAAGAATCGACTTAAAGCAACAGCAAAATTTCTTTGAAATATTTCCTTATTAAAATTATAGGAGACAATAAACGAGTTTTAGGAAAATTCAGAAATTTAAGAATCTTAGGGGTACGTTTACTAAAGAGCGTTAAGGGCACTCTGGTTAAGGGTGCACCAGTTAAGGGCGTAATGGCAGCGGTAAGGGTGTTTTTGTGCATTAAAGGCCAGGGTGGGAAGTAGGCATTCTGGCAATAAGGGTGCTTGGCTCCACTTATCGGGCGCTGACAGGATACTGGGTGTTAAGGTACCAAACATGCACTTTATGCCCAAAAATGACATGCACCTTAATGCAGGATAAGGAAGCCCTTATGAAACTTACATTTCAGGTGATGGATGGGAGGAAAGCTAGGAGCTGATGAATATGTCAGATCCATATGTATCCTACCTGTCATTCAGTAAATGGGGTGAGCATGTGGGAGGCATCTGTACTGTATCAGTGAGGGGTGGCCACGTAATCTGACAACAGCTGATCCGCACAAAATATCAACCTCACCCCCCTTCCAGCAACACCAAGGAGTACCCCAAGGATCCACACTATCTGCCATGCTCTTCAACATCTACCTGCAACCACTCTGCTCAATCATATGTGCCCACAACATCAACTATCACATCTATGCAGATGACATTATGCTCTATGCCCCAATCACAACCTCTAACCCAATAAATAAACACTTATCAAAATTCTTCACAGAGGTATCCAGCTGTCTACAAAAGAACAACCTATCCATCAACATAAAGAAAGCAGAAGCCCTCATAGTAACAAAGGATCCAGACTTCACACCACCTACACACCTCAACACTGGAACCACACAAATACAAATACAACCGCACATAAAGTACCTAGGAATCATCATAGACCAAGCACTCACACTCAAGCAACAAATAAAAAAAACCACCGGAACAATATTCCACAAGGCTAAAACAGTACAATGCCTCAGACCTCTCCTTGAACCACAGGACTTCAGAACAGTGATGCAAGCCATGACACTCCCCCACCTGGACTGCTGCAATATAATCTACCACGGACTACCAGCCACTCATACCAACCCACTTCGAACTGCCTTAAATACCACAGCAAGGATTATCCAGAAAGCAAAAAAACAAGACCGCATCACCCCAATCCTGAGGGAGCTACACATACCCCCCCCCCCCCTCGAAGCAAGAATCAAATACAAATCCGCCCTACTTACTCACAAAGCTCTCTACCAAACTCAGACTTCCCAGCTCCGCACACTACTGCCCCTACCAGCCCACAACAGAACAACCAGACAAACCACCAACAACTCCCTCACCATCCCCCATAAATGAACCAAATGCAATCAACGGACCTGCAATAGAGCCTTCGAATTTTATGCACCATCCCTCTGGAACTCTCTACCAAGTCACATCAGAAGCAACGGAGATCCCTTATCATTCAGGAAACAACTAAAAACCGTCCTATTCCAGGAATACCTCGGACCAGAAACAAGCACCCGCCACTGACTACCTCCCAACCCCCCTAATTCATCCCCCCCCTGTTCTAAGAGACTGTAATACAATGTCTATGTCCCAAATATTTATTGAAATCATTAATGTTGGCCACCTGGTGATGGCCCCAACCCCAGAATTTGATTATTGTCCACCCCATCCCCCCCTTTTAATGTTACACCGCTTTGACCCGGTGAAAAGTGGGATATAAATACAGCTAAATAAATAAATAAAATAAAATAAATCTGCTGTAATGCCAGTGTGTGGCATAGGATTGGAAAGAAGTGTCCCCTGGCTGAGCCAGGATTGCCACAATGTGGGCAGTAAAAGGATGACTGAGCAGGAGTGCTGACATGTGGGTCATGCACAGGAGAGGTGTGAGTGATACATTCTAATGATGAACATTGTGATAAGGAAGCTTATCAGGACCCAAGAGATAGGGATAAGGAGAAGGAATTTACCCTTATAAAAGGACCTATTTTACCAGGTCAGAGACACAAAACTCCCTTTACACCTAGAAAGCAGGTAATTCCTAGCTACAATAGGTTGCAGAATGCCCCTAGTGGAGAAAAAGAGAGAGGGAATACAGGCTCAGGGTAAGGAACCCTTACGTCACTGAATTCCCCAATTATTCAGCTGCCACGAGGCAGTTTGATCTCCAACACCTGAGAGGAGAGGGGGTGGAGCAGGCACCTGAGAGGTTTAAGACTAGGTCAGTTTATTCAGAAGGGAGAGGCAGGAGAGGAAGAAGAAGAGGAAAGGAGAGAGAACGTGAAAGCAGTAGGAGTGCCTACTGGAAGAGGAATGGAACTGGATCAGTGAGAACAGCAGGAACCAGGAACACAAGTTGGAGAACAGGACGTGGAAGCAACGGTGAATGGTGGCCAGAGCATGAGAGAGGAGAAGCTGCTACAAGCTTTGACTCAGGTATGAGCATTAGAAGCTTGCCTAATTCTGAGCACTACAGAATTGCCAGAGACAGCCTTAGCCCTAACGGAAGGCAGTCAGCTAAGCCCTTTGAGCCAGAATCTGAGGAAGTGCCAATGCAACTGGGTGAATCAGACATAGCTTTAGAAGAAGAAGTCTCATACATGGATTGCTCTTTATGCCAGTCTTCCAATACAGAGGTGTTGAAAGGGAGTCAACCATAAAGAAAAACCTCTAGTGTCCTGTAGCCCTAAGAGCCTGTGGTTAACTTGTGAAGGTCCTGAGTTAAAGGCAAAATATCTTTTTTTTTACTGTGCAAGCCGAAGCTGCCTAATTAAGTTGGTGAATGAGCTGTGAGCCAGAGCAGTGCTCAGCCGGAGGCCGTACTAACGGTAAAAGTAAGGAAAGCTTTTGTTTGGCTGTTTATAAGAAAACCTTGCATAAAGAATTGCTTGCCTTTGAAGAGTTTAACTGCCTTGTTGAAAGTTTTTCTATGTTTAAGAAGACAGGAAGTGTTCTGGACTGAGAGAAAAAGAAACCTGCTTTAGGAAAAGCTGTTTTCTGTTTGTTTGATCAGCACTGCAAGCCATGCCTGATAGCAGGGGCTGTTAAAGTATTTATGTTTATACTGGAGAACATTGCAAGCTGTTTTGTTTGGAATTCATTTATATCCTGATGTTCATTTACAAGAATCCTGGAGAAATAATCCAAAGGTGGAATTTGTGAACCTTAGCATGATTTATTTCATTAATAAACTGTCATTACCTTACCACTCAAGGCAATTACAAAGGTGTGTTTTTTTTACCTGAGGTTGAATACTTTCTGACTGAACTACCTTTCCCATAAGGCATTACAAGGCAATCAGTCAAAAACTAAAAGGTGAATCTCTCTAATGACAACCACGCCCTTCCATACTGCATGTGAGGGGCTATGGGCGTGACAACATGTTCCTATGTGGGCCATGGTGTAGCAGCTGGCAGGAGACTACATGACTGTACATAATGGGCATATGCTGATGGATGGGCTGAAGGATGGATGGCAGTAGATGAGACTGCGATATGGTCCTGCTTGCCCGATATACCGGATATTACCACAAAAATGCAGTTGTAGTGTGTGTGAAAAAATTGTAGCTGTGTCACAGGGAAGCCCGAATACCAGCTATGTGGGTATGACAGCTGTCCCAGCTTTCAAACCACTATACAATCCTCCTAACACAGTGCATTCAACAACTGGACAAGTGTCTCTCATCCTGGCCATATGGAGCAAGTAAGGAAGTGTGATGATCCCTGCAGGTGGCCATCCCAGGAGTGGGCTATGCCTGCATATGTGATGGAGCCAAAAATGTTCAGTCATAGTTATGATGAAATAGTCCAAGCATGTGCAGCTTAGGTGCCATGCATCTGCAGGTTGAATATGTCTGACCTGTTGCAATGGGCTACAACAGAGCCAATAAAGTTATGTTGGCAAATGGGCATGATGGCAATGTGCATGTTTGCAGACCCAATGTGGTATCGGAACACATAAAAAGGCTTTAGAATATGTATCCTCCAGTGAATACAAACCCTGGACTGTTTCTGGCAGTAAAATGAGGTGAACGTCCCACAGTCACAAAGAGTACAAGTGGTCTGTGGCTTACTGAGCCAGTGCTCCAACCACGAGACTACACCTCCACACTTTTCTGCACATCAGTGTCTAGAATCAAACAGGCTGCATGTCCCTGCCTACAATGGGTGAAACACAGGACATGAATCAATGTGGCTGACACATTCTGCTTAGTGGTACACCATACCTAGGGCCTGCTTACAGCAACGCATATGCAGTACGTAATGCACTTGACCCACAGTACTATAGTTGCATGACAGACACACAACTGCAAAATACATCTCTTGTCCAAGGGCCAAGCCACATGTGAAGTCAAGATGCCCGTCCCCCCACAGTACCTCCAACAGCAAGCAACAGTTGCACGCAGAGGTCTGCAGCATCACAATGTGGCACTAACCCCAGAGGCAGCACATGTGCAGGACATGCAGTCCCTTATGATCTGCTGTACAATGTGGAATGGGTACACCTGCACATACACTGAACACAAAGCACTTTCATGACATCCTGGTCTCCCTGGGGGGACCATGCACACATCTCTCACCATCATAGATGACAAGCAGGAATTGGATAATGCCCCAGTGATTTCAGTCTCCACTATGTCAGCAAATGGTGCTCTGGGTGCTGGTATTGGGTGGCCCCTCCATTACCCCTGATGCATTCTGTGCATCTTTATGCAAATGATCACCATATGGAGAATGCGGCAATCCAGCTTAGTAGCTCTGTAGTACGCAGAGACATTGTGTGCTTCATGTATATGATACCTGCAAAATGTGATAATGACTTGTTTCAGTGGCCACCCTGAATGTGAGAGGGGCACACAACACCTGGTCCCCAGAGCTAGCACTTCAATAGATGGACTCTCCAGATTCTGGAGCAGATCAAAATCACTGCCAATGTGCTAGACGTATTGTCTGCAATGTGTGATGCCAGTCACTTGGTATTCTGCACAATTGCAGCATGCTGGAGTGGCCTATCTTAACTGGGTCTCGTGTCCTTCTTCTGATGGCCAGGGACTCTCCTAGGACATCTCATGTCAGCCCCCAAAGTTGCGGGAGCTTTTTCCAAGGGATCCAAATGCTGTGAGTGGTGTCTAGGCAGGAAAGGGAAGTTCTGACACAAAGCAGGTTGGTCTACCAAGACTATAGTTATCAGCCCAAGAACCACTGCTAGCATCACTTTCTGGGAATTCCAATCAACAAGAGCAAGCACAGGCACTCTGCATGTGTTAGGCAACACTGGACTATGTCAGCCACACACATACTATCTATGCCCAGTCTGTTAGTCACCACACACTGCATATGCAGATAGCAACCGTGAACACATTGGAATGGCACAAACAGCATGGACACTCAGCAGCCATCCAGTGACTAGACTGCCATGAAAGAAATAGCACCCATATCACTGCAGCTTGATACTATATAGCACCATGTGGATATATAGCTGTGACATGGTCAGAGTGAGAGTGGCCTCTCAACATGAACAGATGTGTGCACCCAGGCCATGGCCGTGGCAGACCTACACTAAGATGGCTCTGCCATTGACCCCACCTTCGACTAATATATATCCTGTGCAATCCACTCTTTTTTAGACCCACAATCCTCTGCTCCTCATTATGTATCCTTTTAATCTGAACAGGGGAACAGCTTATGCAATGTGAGGCATAGTGGAAAGTGGGCCAGAGACAGGCTGTGAGTGCATGCTGGTCCACAATGGCCTACAACATATACATACCCTGATATGGTGACTCCCCAAACAGCTTTTGGCAGTGAAGATTGAACATAGTGCCATGCTTGTACTCCCACAAAAGGTCATGTCTCCAGCCTTGGACACAATAAAACTGGCCAATGCAGCATTTGTACTATCCCATGCTGCAGACACAGTGTGTATGGTAGCATGGCTGGTTAGACATGGAGTTGGATGTTGGAACAATTGCTGGCGATACATATGCCACCATTCCCTGCCTCTTTCTCTAACAATATCCTTGTGACTCTCAGACTCGAAGCCCATGGGAAGCCAGTGAGGATGCCATTCAGGCCCTCTGATGTAACACATGGAGACAATGAGTGGACCCATATAGCTGCCTGATATGTGAACATAGGCTTTGGCCAGACATGCTACCTACATTAGGCATAGTCGACACATGTATGGTACAGTTCCCCCCATCCCTACCATCACCCCAAAATTCATCTCCAGGCACTGCCTTCCCATGTGGTGGCAGGTGATGCAGAGACCAACATGACATCATGTGCCACATCCTGGCAGCTGGAATTGTGCACGCACCATTCAGAGGTCTGTGGCTCACAGTCACTATCAGGCACACAGGTGCATTCGGACGCTGGGCAATGGATAATGTACAGATGTATGCTTTGGCCAGTGATCAGTAGGCAGTGATAAGATGGTGTTTATTGTGTGCCAATTTGCATGATACCGACCTGCCTGTATGCGCATACACTGCGTGGCACAAAGGATCCCCTCGATTTCACTCTGCAACTGCACCATAGGACAAGAGCAAGGTGCATGCAGGTAAATTATAGAATCCTTCCTGTGTCACCAACTGTGTGAATGATTTGGATATTCACAGAGGCAAGTCCTCCCCCTAAGCCTAGTTCTCTATTGGCTGCATCTGTGTCAGGTAGGCTGACACCGTTGCCATGGCTACAGTTCTTATGGCCGGTAGCATAAATCTGGTCTCTCACTTGTGTACAGTGGTGTGTCCTGAGGCCTTCTTTGATGCTCCACCATTGCTAATAGTCGTAAAAATTGTCCAAAAGGAAAGCCCCTATGTAAAGGTCCCAGATGATGGCTCTGATAGCGCAATAAACTGTAGTGCTGTACCGGCTTCCTAAAAAATGTAGTGTACAATTAGCCCCTATTCTTATATCTCCTGATGTCCAAAAACTCAATGGTCTGAGTATGGATGTGAGCAGAAACTGTATATTCATCTTGATGGTATTCAACCAATAGAGGAAAACTTTAAGCTCTTCCATGGATGCCCTCTAAAGAAAGAAAATGTCATCTAGATAGCAACGCCAAAAATACACATGTCTAAACCAAGCAGAGACATATATGGCCATCTCCTCCATTTTGGCCATATATAATGTCACTATAGAGGGGGCAACAGTGGCTCCCATAGCTATTCCAAAGATCTGTACAAAGAAAGATCCATCAAACAAAAAACAATTGTGAGACAGTACTAACTGAATTAAATTCAACCAAAATACTCTAAGAATACATGGTAGAACCAAACTGAAAGAAGACTCAAGTAAATGAAGAGCCTCATCCTGATTATTGTTAGTGTAGAAAGCATTTACATCAAGCATCACCAGTATCACATCTTCCATTGATTCCTGCAATTGTGACAACTGAAATAGAAACTGGGATGAGTCATAAACATAAGACCACACTTACACAGTCTCTTGCTTCAAAAAATGATCACAAAACTTAGATAGGGGCTCTAAAACCGAACCCCTACAAAACACAATATGTCTCCCAGGTGAATCCACCAAAGATTTGTGCACTATGGGGACTGTGTAAATCTTAGGGTGAGAGACACAAAGAAAGGATCTCTTCTCAGTAATCTACTCTGCCTGGCGAGCAGCTATAATAAGTTCCCTTATATGGCTCAATAGCAAAGAAGTAGGATCCTCTGGGAGTAGTCAATAGTACTGGTCATCCCAAAGTTGTGCCCGTAGAGCAGTGTAACAAATGTCCAAGATTTGAATAACCACTGCTCCTCCCTTGTTCACACCCCAGATAATCCATTGGTCACAGGAGAAAAACTGTTGTAGCGCCATCCTCTCAGTTATAGTAAGTCAGACAAAACCAACCTCTGAAAGGTGGAAATCACGGGGTCAAGAACACCAGAGGGGACCCACTTTGACAGGTTCCACATGATGGACACATCAGGAGAGGCTTGCTTATCCACAAAAAAATGAATTACCTGAAGTTTTCTAAAGAGCTTGTGTAAAGCCACCCGCCTACAAAACGGGTCATGTCTGACCGTGGGTACAAATGAAAGTCCCAAGTCCAATATGTGCTCCATTTCTGATGTTAATAATTATCCTGTGAGGTTGATGATTGAGGTTGTTTCTGTTTGGTTTTGGATCTGGTGTGTGATCCTGCCACAGGCACCATCCGTGAGGCTGGGCAACCCGAAAAACCTGCTACCCCTATCTGCCACGGTCATGAGACCTCTGATGACTATCTTTACCATGAGATCCATCACTGTCGTCTGTGTCATCAGAAAAACAAAAAAGAAACCTGTCTGGAGGGAGAAATCTCTTTGTCAAACATCCAGCGATATACTCGTTCAGTGTCATAATCAGCCTTGTCCCTATTGAATTTTTTGTTTTTAAAGTTATGCAAGTGTTCATCGTTGTTTGATAAGACCCAGAGTCCATTGTATCCTTAAGTTTATCCTTCATTTGTGCCATCCTCAAGCCCTGCATCAGGTGCTGCAGGACAGCGAAAGCCTATTCAAAAACCTTCGCCGAAAGATGCCAAAAATTAAAAGGCCTCCCCGACATTTCCACATATGAGTGTCTGCTCTTGCTAGACATTGGCAGGGCTTGTTTTTGCAGCTCAAAATGTGCACGTCATTTGTGGGAGTTATTGCCATGAATTGGATTTGCCAATGAATAGGACTTGTTACAGCATAACAGATAAATTTGCTGTTTTTCTTTGGAACTATGATTGAGTAAAACGATATGACAGTCCTGAGAGAGAGACATTGTCCTCTCTTGATTGCGGATCTGACAAAAATATTGCATGAGACTGCATTGATTGTGGGAGGTTTTCTTTCATAAGACTGCGGTAAAAATATAAGCAAGCCACATGTTTCTTCCATGCTACCTGCAGCACCTTAGTAAGCATGCCCCCAAATGCATATGCAGTGTCACTGACTATATGTACCATAGTACCAAATATACAAAGTAAGTTAAATACAGCTGGCATTTAATTATTTCATTGACTGCTGTTGCTGACTGTTGACCGCATAAATAACTGTGTGGATTGGCAGGTGTTGTACTTTATTTAGACACTAAAAAAAGCAATGGTAAGTTAGCAAAAGACCAACGTTTGATATATTTTGATATTCATTGTGAGCAGTGTATTAATAGCTAAAGATTCTAGAAGATTCAAATATAAATTACTTTCAATTTACCACTAGATGGCAATATAGCACTATCAACTAGACTATTTTCATACTTCAGGAAGTGTTTGAAGGGATTCATATTGACTCCTAGTATGACTGTTCTGTAAATCCTCAGCAAAATTATATATAAAAAATGATATATTGAAGGAGAACCATTAAAATATCAGCATAGTAACATAGTAACATACACGGTTCTCTATGTAAATAGTTTTGAGTTTTGAATTCCTATGCTTCCTTTGCTATGTACATAGTTTCTATATTGTTATATGTAACTGCTGTCATTGCAGAATTAAATGTTAAAATATAAACCGCTGCTGATCACTGGAAGGAGCGGTATAAAAATGAATTCAAATAAATAAATAAGTAAATAAAAATAAATAAATAAATAAATAGTAAATGACGGCAGATAAAGACCAGTATGGTCCATCTAGTCTGCCCAGCAATATGATACGAGTAGGTGCACCCCTTCCCATGTCTTTTAGGGAGTAGGTGCACCCCTACCCATCTCTTTGCTTAGTGGTGCACCCACCAGGAGCAGGTGCACCCTTCCCCATGTCTTCACCCCTCCCCATATCTTTGTTTCTTGGTGTTTAGGGGTGAACAGACCGCTCCTCCCCCCATCGCTCCATGTAGGACACCCCTATTTGTTGAGAAATTAGATGGTTCAGTATATTTTGATTTAATCTTGTTGCTGTAAAGTGATCCACAGTGTCTGTCCCAGGCCACTTTGAATTCCGTCACTGTGTTTGTCCCCACCACCTCCATCGGGAGGGCATTCCAAGCATCCACCACCCTTTCAGTAAAAAAGTATTTCCTGACATTGCCTTTCAATTTACCACCTTGCAGCTTCATGTTATGCCCTCTAGTTTTACAGCTTCCCCGTCTCTGGAAGAGTTTTGTTTGTTCATTATTTCTCTTTAAGTATTTAAAGGTCTGAATCATATCTCCTCTATCCCTCCTCTCCTCCAAAGTGTACATATTTAGGTCCTCAAGTCTCTCCTCATAAGGCTTCTGAGGCAGGCCCAAATCATTTTGGTCGCCTTCCTCTGAACAGCTTCCATTCTTTTTACATCCTTTGCAAGATACGGTCTCCAAAACTGAATACAGTATTCCAAGTGAGGCCTCACCAGAGAGTTATACAGTGGTACTAGTACCCCTTCCTTTCTGCTGGTAATTCCTTTTCGAATGCAGCCCAACATCCTCCTGGCTTTTGCCACCGCCTTGTCACACTGTTTTGCCACCTTGAGATCTGCAGAAATAATCACACCGAGGTCTTTCTCCTGCTCCGTGCACACCAACCTCTCGCCCCCTATTGTGTACATTTCCCTTGGATTTCTGCTACCCAAGTGCATGACACTGCACTTCTTTATATTAAATCTTAATTGCCAAGCATCAGATCATTCCTCCAGCTTTTACAGATCCCTCCTCATGTTAAGCACTCCCTCGGGGGAGTCCACTCTGTTGCAAATTTTCGTGTCATCTGCAAAAAGACAGACCTTTCCATTCAGTCCTTCAGCAATATCACTCATAAATACATTGAACAGTGCCGGGCCTAGGACCGAACCCTGAGGCACCCCGCTAATCTCCTTCCTTTCATCCGAGTGAGCTCCATTTATCATCACCTTCTGTCGTCTGTCAGATAACCAATTTCTGATCCAGTTTACCACCTTCGGACCCATCCCCAAACTACTGAGTTTATTGATAAGCCTCCTATGAGGGACAGTATCAAAGGCTTTGCTGAAATCCAGGTAGATGGCATCCATCGCGTGTCCTTGATCCAGTTCTCTGGTCACCCAGTTAAAGAACTCGATGAGATTTGTCTGGCAAGATCGTCCCTCGGTAAAACCATGTTGCCTCGGCTCCTGTAACCCGCTGGTTTTCAGAAAGTTCACTATTCATTTTTTCAGGAGTGACTCCATTACTTTTCCCGCCACTGAGGTAAGGCTCATGGGCCTGTAGTTTGACAATTCTTCCCTGTCACCACTTTTGTGTAGAGGTACGACGTCAGCCATTCTCCAGTCCTGAGGAACCTCTCCTGTTTCCAAGGATATGTTGAAAACATCCTTTAACGGCCCTGCAAGAACCTCTCTGAGCTCTTTCAGTATCCTGGGATGTATCCCATCCAGTCCCATGACCTTGTCCACTTTCAGTTTTGCAAGTTGTTCTAAAACCTCATCCTCTCTGAATGGTGTGGTATCTACCTCATTCCCATTTTTATATTTGGGAGTCACAGGTGGTCCTTCTCCAGGATTTTCTTTAGTAAAAATAGAGCAGAAGTATTTGTTTAATAATTTTGCTTTATCAATGTCATTTTCCACGAGTCCGTTTCCAGCACTTCTGAGTCCTGCAATTCCACCTCTGATCTTCTTCCTTTCTTGAATATACCTGAAGAAAGTTTTGTCGCCGCACTTAACATTTTTAGCCATCTTTTCCTCTGCCTTTGATTTGGCTATCCTTATTTCTCTTTTTGTCTTCTTGAGTTTGATCCTGTATTCATTTCTGTGTTCTTCTGTTTGCAAGCTTTTGAATTTTGCGAAAGCTGTTTTTTGCCCTTATTTGAGCAGCCACTTCCTTGGAAAACCAAATAGGTTTCCTTCTCCTCTTGTTTTTATTTACTTTTCTTGTATATTTATCTGTTGCCCCTTTTATTGCCCCTTTTAGTTTAGCCCATTGCAATTCCACTTCCCTTATCCCCTTCCACCCTGTCAGCTCCTCCTTTAGGTACTCGGCCATTTTATTGAAGTCAGTGTTTTTGAAGTTTAGGACTTTGAGCTTGCTATGATAGGATTGCACCTTGACTTTTATCTCAAACCACACCGTGTGATGATCACTGTTGCTCACAGGGGTACTCACCCAGACATTAGACACGCTATCACTGTTGGTGAGCACCAAATCCAGCCTTGAGCTTTCCCTGGTTGGTTCCATCACCATTTGTCTAAGTAATGCATCTTGGATAGCGTCCACAATTTTTTTGCTTCTTTCCAGATTTGCAGAAGGAGTAATCCAATCCACATCGGGTAGATTAAAGTCACCCAATATGATCGTTTCCCCCTTTGTTTCTATCTTGGCAATATCTATAATCAATTCATTATCTATCTCTTCAATTTGATTCGGAGGTCTGTAGTTTACAGCAGTATGGATGACAGTGCCATCTCCTCTTTCCAACATGATCCAGAGCGCTTCTTCTTTTCCCTATGCACCCTGCATTTCAGTAGCTTTGATATTGGTTTTGACATACAAGGCTACTCCTCCCCCTTTTCCATTTTCTCTGTCTCTTCTGAATGGATTATAGCCAGGTATGGATATTTCCCAATCATGCGATTCATTAAACCATGTTTCTGTAATGGCCACAATGTCCAAGTCCTTTTCCACCATTAGGGCTTCCAGGTCCGGAGGTTTGTTGGCTAAGCTTCGAGCATTTGTGCTCATTGCTTTCCAGCATTTAACTGGCTTGTGTGCATTTTGCCTTGATTTTATTCTACCCACTTCTTCCCAGTTGCTTTTGATGTGTGACAGGGGTAAGACTTAGAGTGTGTGTACGGGAGGACTAGGAGGCCCGCAGGGAAGCGTGGTAATCCTGTATTCACAGATATACGGAACAGATATACTGAAAGGAATGTGTTGTGTTAAGCAAGTTGATTGTCTTGTAAGGGGAAATGACTAACAGCTGTGGAGTTACTGATAAGCTGTGGTGGGCCTCAGGGGATGAATTTATGATGTATGTATATGTTTTTGCTCATGTATAAAAGATGGAAAGCCCCTTTACTCTTTGGAATAAACTTACATATTACTTATATGCGAGTGTGTGTGTTTGTTCCCCTGGAATTCCAGACAGAAAAGGTAAGGTGGTTCCCCGGCCCGAGGCAGCCGGCGTCCCAAAGGGTTAAGTGGTACATAGTGCTGGGAAAGGAGTAACCTACACTTACAATTTGGTGTCAGAAGTGGGATTTCCCCGTTGCACTGGGATTTTCCGACTTCTTCAATTGACGCATCTTTGGTAGCTCGTCTTGGGAATGCGCTTTGGTAGCGCGATGCATAACAAGGACGTCCCGCTGGGTCTGTGGTAATACACTTTTCCTTCTCTGTGGCTTGTGTAGTTGTGTGAGCTTGGCTAGATGCCCCTGCCTCAGCCCGAAGCGATAGCGCTAGTGACGGTTGTTGGCAGAAAGCAAGTGGCCAAGCGTGCGCCTGTTGGATATTAATTAGAGGATGGGGGGGTCCCAAGGTAAGGGGACCGCCCCAGAATCCGCGGGAGTGCCTGTGCAGCCAAATGTTGTGATGAGGTTTAAAACTGCAGCTAAGAAGGCATCCTACTCTCGCCTTACCCTGGTCCCTCCCGGTGCACCTCCCGGAAGATGGGGAGACGCCAAAGGAATATGTAGACAGAGTGGCAGGAGGTTATTATACTAATCCCTGGGTGGATAATATGGTGGGGTGGACAGAAGGATTACGTAGCTCAACTCCTTTTCCCAGGGAGGGTAGTTTCTCTGCCTGGCATTTAGATATGATTCGGGGATTGTGTCTGGGGGATAAGAAAGCTTTTCCCTTTTATTCTGGAGACCCAAAATCACGAAAATCTTATATGAAGGAATGTGGTACTGTATGGATACAACTGGCCCCTTATTATAATGGTCAGCAGCAACCGGTGCTTAACTCAGCCCGGGAATTGCCTCTGAAGCCGGCGAAGCCACCCCCACCCCAGGTGTCCTCCTCCCGGGTGCCTGCGCCCCCCCGCCCCCCCGTATCAACCAATATAGCCAAAATAATTGAAAAGGAAGCACAAAGGCAAATTCAAGATCATATAGATACAGCCTCCCCACTAGACCATCGCCAACATGGCTTCAGGGAATACCATGGCGTCGAAATCCTGCTTACCTCCCTCTTCAATAAAATCGTCACAGGTATCGACAACATCCGCCAAGGTTTCGCCCTCATCTTCATAGACATCGCAGCAGCCTTTGACTCTGTATACCATGGTCTGCTAGTAGAACGACTAAAGGAAAAGGGCATAAATGGCATCGCCCTTGATTGGTGCAGGTCGTACCTTGATGGCAGATGGCAGCATGTAAAATCAGGATCTGGATCTTCCGAACCCTTCCATCAATGACAGGGCATTCCTCAAGGGTCGTCCCTATCATCTCTCTTATTTAACATTTACATGCAACCCATTTTCAACATTATCGGATCATTCAATGTCGACTGCTTAATATACGCTGATGACATCCTCCTCTTCATGCCATTCTCCACAGAGCAAATGGACCTCTCGCCACTGATTGAATGTTTCAACGCAGTCTCCGAATGGCTTCTGTCTCAAAATCTTAGGATCCAACACAAAAAGTCTGAGGTGCTATTCATCACCAGAGAACAGAGTTTCTGCCCTCCACCCCATATAAAGGTTAAAGAAGCTGAGCTCCAAACCAAATCAACAATTCGGTACTTAGGGGTCACCCTCGATCAACGTTTAGACATGAAAACCCATATATCCAACATAGTCAAAGCCATATATTTCAAAATCCGGTCCCTCAGACACCTGCAATCCCTTCTAAACCCTGAAGACTTCCGGACAACTTACCACACTTTGACTTTGCCAACGCTATTCTTCAAGGTCTCCCTCAGTCAACACTCAATCCGTTGCAACTTGCCATGAATGCCGCTGCCAGAGTCTTAGTGGGAGCAGCAAGATGCGACCATGTAACGCCTTTCCTAATACAGCTTCATTGGCTCCCCATACAAGGAAGGCTTATATTCAAATCTTTGCTACTCACTTTCAAATCCATCCATGGCATCACCTCCCCTTCACTAACTGACATCATTCAGCTCATCCCTCCCAGCAGAACAAGGAGATCCACATCTACAAATGTGCTAGTAATCCCAAAGACATCAACAAAGTACACAATCGCAACATCTAACAGGGCTTTTAGTATCTATGCCCCAAAATGTTGGAGCGCATTACCACCAGGCATCCGTGCGATTACTGACTTAACACAATTCAGAAAGACTCTCAAATTCCATTTATTTACACAGTACTACCAGATTAACCCAACCCCTACCTAATTGCCTCTCCTCTTACTTCCTCGAGATAACATCTCAATATTAGCACACAACCTCACTGTACACATGTAACACCCTAAATTCTTAGCACTCGATCTCATTGTACATATGTAATTAGTTCAGTTTGTATCCCCCTTGTTATCCAAGTTGTTACCCATGTTCTCTGTAAAGCCAAACATGTTATCCAAGTTGTTACTCCTGTTCTATGTGAAGCCAAACAGTCTGTTATGGTCATTTTGTTGTATGTAAACCGCACTGATAAATAGTGCGGTATATAAGAAATTGTAATAAATAAATAAATAATAAACCCATTTACCCCTCCCTGGTTGGATTGGCCGCCGTTGTAAAGCCAGCCAGAGACTCTGACTCACTAGAGGACATTGTTCTGGCGGCGTCTGCTTCTACCGCGCATCCCCTGGTAGTAATGGTGGGGCGTGCCCCCACCTACCGGGAATTACCAATAGATAAAATGTTTCGTCAGATATGTACTACTTATGAGGCTGTGCGCGGCAAGCCGGAGGAGCCTGCCGGTTCTCCTCTGCCGCCGCCCTCTGCCCTATCTTCTCCTGCCCTACCTTCTCACTCAAGCTCATGCTTGACTGAATCTGGGCCCACCCCTGCTGGTCGGGACGCGCCCAGGGAAAACATGTATCGCCAGTTGTGTAAGACATCTCAGGATGTCTCTACCGTGGGTTTGGGGATGTGAGCGGGAGTCGGAGGGACCGCTGCTTCCCTGGTCGCTTTTGCCCCGCTGGAGTCCCTCATTACCCCCCCAAATTCCCCCCTTCCGATGCCTACAACCAAAGATCGGGTGGGAGAACAGGAACAGAGTAGGGTTAGGGCTCATAGGGAAGGGCTTAGCCCTAATAACCCCTTTCATAAGCTGGATTCAAATGACGCAAGGACTTCTAACCATGATAGAGCATCAGGAAAACCTACCTTTAAGGGTTACACATACACCCAGTATCCTTTTCTAACTATTGGTTACCAGCTTGTTGTTAAGCCCCTGGATCCCACCATCCTTTCTTCTATTTTACAGCATGCCCCGAACCCCATGAAAATGCCAGCTGCCACTGTGCACTACTTGCAACGTATGACTTGTGGGTTGCAGTGTATGGTGCAGGACTACCGTCTCATTATTGAGGGCGTCCTGGGGTATGATGAAGAAACCCCATTTGATTTTTCTAAAGTTAAGTCACTGACAAACCCTTATGAGATGCCGGATGATTCTAATTATCCCCTCCGATATCCCGAGGTGATAAAAAAGATGTGGGACGAAGTGTTAGGAGAGTTTGAGCTTTTATTTGGGGCGAAACAGAATCTTGCTGCATCTATTGCATGCGTGCAGGAACCAGGGGAAGGAGTTTCACAGTTTGTGCGAAGGTTTCGTAAATATTGGAAGGAGGAGGCAGGTTTATCACAGGAAGGCCTGATTGCCTCGATGTATATTCAGATGCTGTTTGGGGCTATGCGCCCCAAAATGACTGTAGCATGTAAGTGAATGATAGATGCTTGGTTTAGCATGACTCCGGCAGAATTGGAGAAGGTAATATTAATGAAGGAAGTGGCGGGATGCTTTGCAGATATGGATGTTAAGAAAGGTATGCTTGGCAGCAGGATATTGTTTGCCAGCAATCCTACCCTGGGGAATATCAACCCCCGGGGCCTCAGTGGTCGCAATCTCGGGGGTGGAGGGGACAGCGGGGCCAGTTTCGAGGTGGACGAGGTGGTGGAAGGGGAGCAGGGCAGGGAATATCTAGGAATCAGATTTGTTTTCATTGTAAGCAACAAGAACATTGGAAAAATGAGTGCCCTTATGCGGCAGGCAGCGCCTCTATGCCAACTCAAGGGGGATGAGCTCTGCCCCCCTCCGCGACACCATCAGCACCACACCCCCCTCCCCTCCCCCCCCCGGTTAGTAGCCCCACAACTCCTGTTACCCTGTTATCCCTATTACATGGCAACAGCCCCGCAACATCCATAGGACTGCCCTGAGGCAACGGTTCCAATCTGGGTTCAGTTAACGGGTGGATGAAAGGAGCCCCCTTCTTGTATGTTGTGCATTAATGGCCAGCAAGTCTCCTTTGTAATCGATATGGGAGCAACTTGCTCTACTTTGCATGCATCTGTCTGTAGGGAACCTTTAACGCCAGGTCCTGCCTCAGTTGGGATAAATGGAACCTCTACCCCCACGTGGATTACACCCCCGTTGTCTGTCTCTGCGCTTGGTAATAATACTGTTCTGTTTACACATTGATTTACGATTATTCCTTCCTGTCCAGTGAGTCTCTTGGGGCGGGACCTGTTGTGCCGCCTAGAAGCAGTAACTATTAGTAATTCAGATGGCTCTTTTGCCCTGCACTCTCCATTTTTATTGAACATGATTTCTAAAGAGGCACATGGGTTGTCTACAGTTCCTCCTAAATTCTGGGCCACCTCCTCCACTGGCGCCGGATTGGTCCCCTGTACGCCGTATGTGGCACGTTTGAAGGATCCGCAAGCTGTCATCTGTATCCGACAGTACCCTTTGTCTGGCTCTAAGGAAACTGCTTTGCAGTTCATGATCCAGGATTTTGTCGCAGCAGGTATTGTAGTCCCTACTGTTTCTCCTTATAATACCCCCGTGAATTCCGTCCCTAAGGGGGATGGGTTCCGTTTTACCCAGGATTTACGGGCCATAAATCAGCTTGTTGTTCCACTGGCCCCGGTGATGCCCGATATAGCAGGGCTACTTACTCTTATCCCTACGGAAGCTAAATGCTTCATGGTTATTGATTTAGCTAATGCTTTTTTAGTGTACCACTAGATCCCATCATGCAGCCTCTTATGGCTTTCACACATGCAGGCAAACAATATACCTGGACTAGCCTGCCGCAGGGATACATTGATTCCCCGGTGGGAATCTCTTGTTCTTAAGGCATCCATTGAAATGTGGCACCCGCCTTGTTCCTCCACCCTTCTCCAGTATATGAACGATTTGTTGTTATGCTTGAAAATAATCACAGAATGTGAAAATGACTCTGTATCCTTGCTCTGCCATTTAGCCTCCCATGGACATAAGGCTTCTCTAAAAAAGCTCCAGTGGTGTTGTGAGCGTGTTACCTACTTGGGGTTTGTGCTGTCCCCCGGAAATTGGGCGCTCTCTCCCACCCAAGTACAGGCTATTATAAAATTATCTTCTCCAACAACAGTGACACAATCGCTGCCTTTCCTTGGATTAGTATCCTTCTGTCGCGCTTGGATCCCGGACTGTGCTTATTGGGATTCCATATTGTGAAGGGCTACCTTGCAGTTACCTGGCTCTGCACCTATTGAATGGACAGAAGAAATGCTTCCTGCATTTGCTACTTTAAAAAGACTGCTTATCTCGGCTCCTACACTTGGACTACCCGACTACGGGAAAGTGTTTTATCTATATGTAAGAGAAGAGGGAGGAACTATGGCAGCTATTTTGGCTCAAGACCACGCGGGGGGGGGGGAGATGTGCCCAGTCGCATATTTATCGAAAAAATTACCCCTCCAGGTACAGGGTATGCCTGAATGCTTGCGAGCCCTGGCAGCATCGGCTATTGCCGTACAGATGACCATCCTGATATTCTGTTTTCCACCCATTCTGTTTTGAATGTGTTAAAGAACCTCACTACGCAACATATGACAGCCCAGCGCTTTAGTGGGTATGAGGTAATTTTAACAACTAGTGAAGGATTGTCTGTTAAAAAGAAATCCGCTGCCTTTACCCCGATGCTGGCCATACAGGCTTTAATGCGCCCAGTATACAATTCCGAGGTGCCCCAAGAAGAACATGATTGTTGAAAGCTGATTAACTTTGAGACATCAGTACGTCCCGACTTGTCCTCCTCCCCGCTCCCGGACGCTCCACACATATTTGTGGACAGGAGCTGTGTCCGTCCCACAGACAATGCCTACATTGCTTATTATGCCATTGTAGAACTCCCAAATATTTTGCCTGAAGCCCAGTTACTACCTTATGGCTTTGCACAAGCTGCAGAATTGGTAGCACTTACTAGAGCCTGTGAATTATTTGCTGATAAACGTATTAACATTTATACAGATTCCAGGTATGTCTTTGGGGTGGTGCATGATTTTGGTCTCTTATGGGGGCGTAGGGGTTGGAAAACAGCAGATGGTAAACCAATTTCTCATGCACAATTGGTTAATGAACTGCTGGCCGCCTTATGTAAACCTAAAGAAGTTGCCATTATTAAATATGCCGCCCACAGATATGATACTTCTATTGCCTCTCAAGGCAATGCTTTAGCTGATCTTGCAGCCAAACAGTGTGCACAAGCCCAAATTGAACTTTTACGTAGTAATAATATCTCTCAGGGCACGCCGACAGTTTCGTACTATTTGTCTGATCCTTTATTGTCTGAATATTATGTTTTCCCTCTTGAGCATTCTTTCCCCCTGCACCACTTGCAGGCTACTGCAGATCTCGAGGATATTATGCATTGGGAACAACATAATGTGAGTTTAAATTCAGCACAGATTTGGCAGGAAAGGGGGGGGGGTGAAGAGGGCTACCAAAAGTGGCTGTCCCTCTCTTAATTGGTCAAGTACATGGGGTAGGGCATAAAAACAGGAAGACGGTTCTTACAGAGTTAAAGGAAATATTTGTTTGTAGAGATTTGCCTCATTTAGTAGAATCACAACTGAGTCAATGCTTAGTATGTGCTAGGAATAATGTTCAGAAGGGAAAAGCAATAGGACAATTGCAACATTTACCCCCACCCCAAGGCCCGTTTCAGGCCCTGCAAGTAGATTTCACATGTATGCCATGATCGATAGGGGGCTATAAGTATTTGTTGGTCATTGTAGATAGGTTTTCAAAGTGGCCAGAGGCTTTTCCCACGACTAGGGAAGATGCTAGAACAGTAGCCAAAATTCTCTTTAAGGAAGTTATCCCTCGCTTTGGGTGTCCCCTTTCTATAGGTTCTGATCAGGGACCAGCGTTCACCTCTAAGGTGTTACAACAGATTACTCAGATGTTTGCCATTGATTGGAAATTTCATGTCCCTTATCACCCACAGTCGTCAGGGATAATAGAACAAATGAATCAAACAATTAAAGAAAAATTAAAAAAGGCTACACAACACGCCCCAGGAAGGTGGCCAGTGTATTTACCGGCTGTATTGGCAGAGATAAGGCTGACCCCAGGGGCATCTGGATTCTCTCCTTTCGAAATCCTGATGGGACGACCCTTCCCCTTACCTTGGAAATGGCCCGAGGGAATGGTGATAATGGTGGATGACTTGTTGCTGGCACAGGAAGAATATGCTACACTGCTAGCTAAATATTTGTGCACGGTGTCTGAACAAGTGTATAATGCATTCCCTTTTTCTTCTACAGAACCGACGCACCCGTTCCACCCTGGAGACCGTGTGCTGGTAAAGCTGTTTCATAAGAAGGGCCAGTGGGACCCGCCCTTTGGAGATCCAGAAGAGATTATCGCAGTTACTCGCACAGCCGTGCTAACTTATAAGCATCCGACCTGGGTACACACCTCACACGTCAAGAGTGCACCGGAGGATTCCTGGGAGACACTTGACTCGCCCCAGCCATGAAGTCTGCCTGGCTGGCCCTTTCTTGCTTGTTATTAATCTCGGTTGTCATTGTGCTGACTATATATACATCAGACGGAGAACAATGCAACCTGGATTCAGGTATCTCGCTGACTAAGCAAGGATTTCTCTCTCCGAATTTGTGGAAATCTTCTGTTTTGGAGGTTGTTAGTCTGATGAACTTAACCAACTGTATTATATGTACCCTACTACCAAAGGGAGTGGGATACGTGCCGGTCATAGCTATGCCTGTGCCCTTATCAGAAGTAGTAGGTCTGGTTCCCTGTTGGAGTAATGTACAGATATCCCCCAACTGTTATGAACCTATACAATGTAATAAAACTTCGAGCTCTCAGAATGCTTCTGATGAAACAATCCATGTTTTTACTCCAGAGACCCAAACTTATATTTACTGTCTAATTTCTAATGCCACTGTTACCTTTTCTGCTAAATGTAATATGTCTTATAACGTACAAAATGCTTCATGGCACATATGCGCTAACACTATACTGCCCCCGTGGTACAGGGATAATAGCACTATTTTAGGACTATGGTTGAGTCATACCCATTGTAACTTTAGCCGCCAGTGGCAGAATATTTCTACCACTACATTTGTTGTTAATGCTGATCATTGGAAAAAAGTTTCCAGGGGGGACCCATGTATGCCGATGGTATGGTCATGGTCGGGGTAGCTAGTGGTCGTTCCCCATACACATCTTGTTATATGCCTATGGGCACTACCGTATCTGCAAATAATACCAATTTGTATCCTGGTCATCATATGCAGGAGATGTGGACTGGTACTACTTCCCTAGAGGCTGTGGTTGGCCATTATTGGTTGTGCAGAGAAGTATTGTATCAGAAAGTTAATCTCTCTGTACTTCCTTGTGCCCTAGTTAAAATAACTCCTTATTCGGCGTTAATACCTTTGAATGTAACCCATGGTAAAAGAAAGAAAAGGAATGTAAATCCCTGGTCACCAGATAATCCTGAAGATGAGGCTATCGAAGCTTCATACCAGTATATTAATACTACTTATCCTTTGACAAAAGTCCGCTTGGATGCACTTAGCTATACTTCTTGGATCCCAGTTTTCCAAACCCCCGCTATTACTGCTGAACTAGGTATGGCAATTAGAAGATTGCAATGCTTGTTACATATACAAATGAGGTCAATAACATAATCCATTTCTAAGCTTGCAGAATCCCTGGAACATAATACTCAGATGACTTTACAAATTGTAGAGCTTTAGATCTTTTACTAGCAGCTGAGGGCGGGGCCCGTACCTTTTTAAATGAAACTAATTGTTGTACGGTTATAGCGAATCACACTATTTTTGTCCTAGATACCATGAAGAAGATTAAGACCTTATCCGATTTGAATATGGCCGATTTCAAGGGCGGTATTGATTTCGGTAACATATGGGGTGATGTTGTAAAATGGTTTGGCGGATTGGGGGGTGGTCTCAAGGGGCTGATTATTGCCCTATTGAGTGGGTTTATAATCCTTGTTCTTTGTTCAATGTGTTGTTTAAAAGTGTGGTTGTTTCTGTTATTCTGCTTTTGCAGGGGGTGACGTCCAGAACTTGACCTTCCCCGTCCGTCACCCTTTTCTTCTGGTTTAAATGCAAATCGACATACTGCCTGAATTTTTCACGTAGGATTCTTTTCCCTACGACAGAGAGGTTTAGTCCATCAGCACAGTATAGTTTCTTGTTGGTCCATGTGTTTTCCCAGTTGCCAATAAACCTGAATCCTTCTCATTTGCACCGGGTCTGGAGCCATGTATTAAAGCTGCCAATGCAATTTAGCCTTTTTGCCCCCTTACCTAGAACAGGTAGAACTTCTGAGAATGCTACAGTGTTAACAATAGGCTTGAGTTTTTCTCCCCGAGATTGGAAGTCCTTTTGAACTGTAGAGGCACTATTTCTAGCCAGGTCATTTGTACCCAAATGGATGACAACATCAAGTTTGGAGTGTTTGTTTTCCGTGCTAAGTACATCAATAATTTGGTTTGTATTCCTGCCAGCTAAGGAGCCTGGGAGGCATTTGACTTTCTTTTCTCCTTTGAACTGTGTACCTAAGTTGGTGTCTCTGATGATGGAATCTCCAAGTAGTAGTAGTTTTCTGTTTGGTGAGTTTTTCATATTTGGTGCTTTAGCAGGAGATTGGGCATTGACTGACTCCTCTAAGGGCTGTTCAGTTTCTTTGGATAGGGAATCCTCATTAACCAAGGCAGAGAATGCATTATGCAGAGATATCTCTTGGTGTATAGGATGTCACAGATCGCAATCTACCCGAACTCACTGTGATCCATTTGTTCCTGGTGTGTTTGACTCTTTGTGGGAGCGATGGTGGACTTTGTTCAGTTTGTATCCTAGAAGAGGTGCGCTTCATTGCAGTCAGTTCTTCCCTCAGTAGAGACAATTCTTTATGCATGGCAGCCAGATCTTCTCTTAGTAGAGTCAATTCATTATACATGGCAGATGACCTTAGGCACATAGGACATGCTCTTAGGCTCCAAATGATTCTTCTTGGAATGAAAGTAATGCAGGTATTGCACTGAATACAAGACATGCTGGTTATTTATTTATTTATTTAGACAGTTTTGTATACCACCTTATCCTTCAATCAAAGTGGTCACAACACAATTGGGGGATACATTTTAACACGAGGGTATATGAGACACATACACTAATACTTACAGGGAACATGGGCAATGGAGGGTTAAGTGGCTTGCCCAAGACCACAAGGAGCACCTGTGGGACTAGAACCCCCAGTCCTTCCGGCCCAAGGTTGCTGTCCTCTAGTGTGATTTGAACCACTGACCTTCCGGCTTGTGGTACCTTGCCCCAACCACTATCCCAAGCTATTGGCCACTATATAGGCAATGCAGCCCCAGGGGGGGCTGGGGTGAGGGGGGGGAACCCAAGTGTCCCTGCCCCAGTAGGCTTATACTTGAACTGTGGGCACACTCAGAAGCTGTTAAGGCTACACAAGGAAATCAAGCAGTTTGACTATCCACAAATGTAATGTAGGACCAGCAATTAGCAATTTTCCCAATACCAAAAGTTTAACCAACCCTTAGTATTCTATATTTGCAATAAAAAACCAGCAGAGATAGAAAGGAATAAGCGTATCTGTGTCTTGTGCAGCTCTGGCCTTTCAGACTGGCTGTGAGCAATATGTGAAGTCAGGTGTCTGATGATCTAAAGTAGCCCCTCCCTGGGAGATGCCTTTCAAGCAGACAATGAACCAGAATTACCCAAAATATACCTTTGTAGGTCTATCAGCCCCCTGTGCAAAGGCCTCTGTTGGTCCCCTGTGAAGTAAGTATTTCTATACCAAGTAGTTGATTTTTCTTACAAGTGTCCCTGCCCCAGTAGGCTTATGCCTGAACTGTGGGCACACTCAGAAACTGTTAAAGCTACACAAGGAAATCAAGCAGTTTGACTATCCACAAATGTAATGTAGGACCAGAAATTAGCAATTTTCCCAATATCTAAAGTTTAACCAACCCTTAGTATTCTATATTTGCAATACAAAAACCAGCAGAGATAGAAAGGAATAAGCTTATCTGTGTCTTGTGCAGCTCTGGCCTTTCAGACTGGCTGTGACCAGTATGTGAAGCCAGGTGTCTAATGATATAAAGTAGCCCCTTCCTGGGAGATGCCTTTCAAGCAGACGATGAACCAGAATTACCCAAAATATACCTTTGTAGGTCTATCAGCCCCCCTGTGCAAAGGCCTCTTCTGGTCCCTTGCAATATACAATAATCTTAATACACTGCTTAACTTTTATTGTGGAAGAGCATAAGAACATAAAATTTGCCATACTGGAACAGATCAAAGATCCATCAAGCCCAGTGTCCTGCTTCCAACATTGGCCAAGCCAAGTCACATTATGAGCAAAACCATGTGGTGACTGTTGTGGGTGTGCCTCGCATGTCCCCGGCACTTACCACATGAAAGAGTTTCTTACCACACATTAAGTTCATTTGCAATTAACGCGAGTGCACTTAACACCTCCTCTTGAGGTGGCGTTAAGTTCACCCAAGCTAACTGCAAAATCGACAGCACATGATAATTACCATGAACTAACTGTAATGGGCAGTCCCTGTAAACTTTCCACCCAGTCCTTGCCCCATCATGTGCTAAGCAGTTAACGTGTAATATTTACCTTGGCTGTTTTTCGTACATGGTACCTGTTACTGCAAGCCTGTACTTTTGGTTGTCACATGTTAAAACACACCTTAAGTACTTTGTGCACTTTAGTAAAAGGGCCCCTTAGCCAGGTGTTTTTATTGTGGTATAGATAATTAAAACAGAAAGTCTTGTTTGAAAATACAGATAGAAGATATTTAATAGGACCCACTGGTAGAGGATATATTTCAAAGTGCTTCTGCACAGATGCTAGACACCTGAAATAACCAGTCTGGATGAACTAGCATGACTGATTGTATCTGATATAAAAAACATTTGAGAAATCTGGTAGAAGAATGTAAACACATCACAATTTCTGAGTACAAATCGTATTGAAATGACAAAGTAAACTGCTCTGGAGAAGTGATGTAATACATGATAAAATAAAAAGAGAATAAAATCAAATAAGATATGCTGTGAGATTTGAATGTATCCCTAAGCGTAGAATGTGGGTAGCCAAGCTCAGGCTACATAACCCACAGCCAGCCATGTTTTTTGATAGCTACAGTTAATATGCATAAGATTAATATGGATCAATTTGCATATACTGGGTACTAATGCATTCAAATTGATCTAATTCAGTGTTGTTATATTTTATACGTATTGTCATATATTAAAATAGCTCATAACTTTAAAGAAAAGACTTCAACAAATCTAAACATATTGCAACATTTTAAACAGCCCGCGAGTGAGAGCCTCAGAATCAACTCACTGATAAATCAAATCAGGAGCATGAATAACATCAACGGTTCTCACTCGCTATACACCAACCATCCAACTACACGATATTATAAACATGAACAATTTTTCATTAACACATCATTTAACAGCTTCACAGCATCAAATTGTTAAATTGTCACCACTATCTCAAATCGTGAGTAAGATGAGTAAGATGGAATTGAGTATCCCCGACGCCCTTTCAAGACATCTTATGTTAGCGTTTCGCTACCGCTGTTTCAAGGGGATCCGACTCAAAAGTTGCTTCGAATACCAACAACCATTTCAAAGGCGGTTCCTCGTCTCTCATCAGAGCTGAACTTACAGACCGCCATTCACACCCTACATCAGTGCTGGTATCGAGAGCATGTAAAATAGACCATTAAAAACAGGAGCACATTGAGTTGATAGCCTATGTGTCTCTGCTGTATATTTTATCATCAGTCCTTGCTAAGTCCATATATTAAAAACAACCTTTACCTTTACCTTAATCTTAAACAGAAAAACTTTATAAAACAATATTTCAAAAACCATTTTCAGAAAGTTTAAACTTATCTGAGTATATGCACATAAATGTTTCCTTCAAGCATTAGCCTTAGAGACCATAGCAAAAGCAGCACTCCATAAATCTACAGCTCTATTTTTTTTAAAGTGCCATCAAGTCAATTCTGACTCCTGGCGACCCAGAAGCCCCTGGGTTTTCTTGACAAGGTAAGGACGGAGAGAGATTGCCAGGCCTTTTCTCCAAAGGCAATGGAGGGTAGAGTGACTTGCCCAAAATCACAAGGAGTGCCAGTGGAATTGAACCCTGAAATCTTGGATATTGACCAGAAATCCACAGTCTAGCAGGATACCATGTTTCAAACTATCTGCTTCAGGGATGTGCTCTCACTTCAAATTACATTATAAAAATGACTTCTTCATATCTTCATGGAACAATCAATTCTTCAGCTTCTTTCATGCAACTAAGGAAACACGGTATCTGCATCTTTTAAACCCATTAGATGACTCTTTTGAACTGATCAGCAGAATGAAATATCATATCAAGGATATCCCTTCAATATCTAAATTAAGTACATCTGGAGCTACTGTCTTTAAAGGAAATGTTCAATACTGTGCCCTGTAGATAAGCTTTTTTTCATACCATACCAGCCTTTGTCCACATAATCAATCACATGCTATCTCAAATTAAAACTCAATGAGTCCTCAAGGATCCACTCTATCAGCTCTACTATTCAACCTCTACATGCAGTCCATATATTTGATCATAAACAAGTATAAAGTTTGTTATCATATACAGGGCCGGATTTACCTATACGCCATGTACGCCATGGCGTAGGGCCCACAGCTGGCAAGGGCCCACAAAAAGCTGCCGCGGCAGCATGAACGTTCCCACGGCAGCATGGAGGTCCCGCGGGGCCCCCTCTGCCCTGCCGAATCCCCGGCTGAGCCCCTCCGTGCCGGCTTTGAGAGGCGCGAAGGGAGAGTGTCTCCCTCGCGTCTCTGTTAAGCCCACAGGGGCTGATGGGAAATTTCCCATCAGCCCCTGTGGGCTTAACAGAGACGCAAGGGAGACACTCTCCCTTCGCGCCTCTCAAAGCCGGCACGGAGGGAGGGATTCGGCAGGGCAGAGGGGGCCCCGCGGGACCGTCCATGCTGCCGCGGCCTTGGTAGCAGCCAGCGGTTTTGCTTTTTTAAAATTTCATTTTACTTGAGCCGATGGGGGGGGGGGGGTAGGACTGGTAATGGGCTTTGGGGGGGGTTAAGACTGATAATGGGCTGTGGGCTGTTGGGGGGTTAGAACTGGTAATGGGCTATGAGGGGGGGTTAAGACTGATAATGGGCTGTGGGCTGATGGGGGCTGTCTGGTAATGGGCTATGGGGGGGCTAGGACTGGAAATGGGCTGGGGGGGGTTAAGACTGGAGGTGGGCTGATGGGGTGAGGACTGGTAATGGGCTGTGGGCTGTTGGGGGGGGGGTTAGAACTGGTAATGGGCTATGGGGGTGGTTAAGACTGGTAATGGGATGTGGGCTGATGGGGGCTTACTGGTCATGGGCTATGGGGGGGCTAGGACTGGAAATGGGCTGGGGGGGTTAAGACTGGAGGTGGGCTGATGGGGTTAGGACTGGTAATGGGCTGTGGGCTGTTGGGGGGGTTAGAACTGGTAATGGGCTATGAGGGGGGGGGTTAAGACTGATAATGGGCTGTGGGCTGTTGGGGGGGTTAGAACTGGTAATGGGCTATGAGGGGGGGTTAAGACTGATAATGGGCTGTGGGCTGATGGGGGCTGTCTGGTAATGGGCTATGGGGGGGCTAGGACTGGAAATGGGCTGGGGGGGTTAGGACTAGAGGTGGGCTAATGGGGTTAGGACTGGAAGTGGGCTGATGGGGGGTTAGGACTGGTAATGGGTTATGGGGGGGCTTAAACTGAAAATGGGGTGATGGGGGTTAGGACTGGAAGTGGGTTGATGGGGGGCTAGGACTGGTATTGGGTTGGGGGGTTGCTAGGACTGGAAATGGGCTGATGGGTGGCTAGGACTGGAAATGGGCTGATGCAGGGACTAGAAGGGAATGGATGCTGGGTGAGGCTGGAACTAGAAGGGAGATGATGTTGGGGGAGGATTAGAATGGGATGGGGCTGGAAGAGTAAAATGGAGAAGGGAAAAATATTTTGTGTGGGAAGGATAAAAAATCTACAATTGGCCGGGTATTGGGAGAGTAAGTGGGGATTGAGGATGGAGGGGTAAAATTTGAGTGGATGAAATAGGAATGAGGAAAGAGCAAAAGGAGAAAGATTAGTATGTTAAAGCAGATGTAGAGAGAGAATGGAAAAAAACTAGAAGAGAGAAGAAAGGACAAATGGACAGCAGATGATGGAGAGTTAGCAGAAGTCACGAAGAAACCAGAAGAAAGTGGCTGGAGCTATTGCAGCTGAAAAAAAATGCATAAAAGGTAGAAAAATATCTCTTTATTTTGAATTTATTAATTGGAATATGTCAGCTCTGGTAAATGTGCATCATTAACGTCTGCGCTTTGTTTAGTACAAGAGCAAATTAATGTATAGTTTTATTTCTACAGTGTTGTACATTCCAAGTTTGGCTTTTGGGATTCCCAGTTTAATTATTGTCTTCCTGTTTCTAAATTGTGATTACTTGTTTGGTGATGGTCTATGTTCTGCATGTGTAACTGAGCTGAGGTGTTCTGTTTATATAATTCCTATTTGACATTGCCACTTGTTCTCTTTCCCCAGTAGGTCATGTATTGTTGTTCTCTGAAATGTATTGGTTTAATATTTGCAGTGTTGCCTTTTGATTGGTAGAGTATGGTGCTTTGTGAGTCCTGGTAGTGCTGTTAGGATACGGCGGGTTTGCTATGGGTTGGCACTGGATTATAGTAATGTAGAAATCTTTTAGTCTTTCTTTATCCATACACTCTAAGAGGCACGTTTACTAAAAGTTAGTATATGGTAACATTATGCAAATATTTATGCAAATGAGGCCCCTTATGCAAATGAGGTCCCGCACCCCCCTTGGGCCGCCCCTGCTGGGGGCCCACAATTTTTGTTGGCGTAGGGCCTCACTCAAGGTAAATCCGGCCCTGATCATATATGTGCTAACAATATCATGCTTTATGTGCTTTTTGACATTACCTTTTTGACATTACTTCAACAACAGTCACTGAATACTTTCAAGATATTGGCAGTTGTTAAAACACAAGCTTCACATCCATTACAAAAAAAAAAAATGGAGGCAATGTGTAGTACATAAAATAATATTTTACTGCATGAATGTCACTATCCCTCAGCTGTGAATCTATACCCTCCATAACTGAAATCACATAGTTAGGCATAATATTCAGACAGCATCTCAATGTATGTCCACATATTAAAAACTTAATGCAAAAGCTTTTCCTTGGAACAAGAGTTCTTCCTTGTTTACACCCACACCTTATTCAGATTTTTGTACAATATTTCAAAACATCCTATTTCCATGCCTGGGCTATTGTAACAGAATTCAATTAGGGTGTATCACGCACCAGCTTCCACATTAAAGGCTCTTCAGCTCATTCAGATGCATTCTAGACAAGTCTAAATCAGAACACAAAACATATTGCCCACAATATCTATACTGGTTTCCCATTAAATATCTCATTTGCTTTAAACTCATCTTATTAAGGTTCAAGATAAAGCTAAACCTCTTAGCTAGCTCCCTTGGTAGTCTGATATAATGACACTCTTCCATTTCCCTACCAGAACATGTCTACTCCATACCCTCAGTCACCCAATAATCAGCTACAATCTTCAAGTCAATAGAGCCTTCTTATCTGGAGAGAACTAAAAAACGACCTGAGACCATTTACTGACCTAAAATACATTCATAAAGCTTTAAAAAATAACTATTTAAAGACTAGTTGAGACTCTGCCCCTACTAATCAGTATTTACAGGGTTTGTTTTGAGGGGGTCCATGGTTTCATAGAGTACCGGCACCTTTTTCATTGCCTGCTAAAACTGACGCAAGGTCCTTAAGTATTAATGAAAGAGCCCTGTATATGAGTACTGGCATATTTTCTTCTAGAAAAAATGCAGAGTATTACTATGGATCCATGCATGTAATCTATTCTCAGAAATGAAATCTATTTTATTGCGTGTCTACTTTTGTTGGTACCTGAAATCCCATTTACACGTCCTTCTCTCTAATATGTAACTGATTGTTTCATGTTTCTTATAATACTGCCTGGAACCTTGGAAAAATAGGCAGAATAAATAAATATCGTGATCTTCCGAAAGTTAGCCCCTGACTGCAATAGGGGCTGCTTCAGTAACTGCGTTTTTTTTTAAAGTGCTTTAAAGTCAATACTACCTCCTGGAGACCCAGCAGCCCCTGGGTTTTCTTGGCAAGATATGACTGGAGGTAGATTGCCAGGTCTTTTTTTCCAAGTCAATGAAGGGTAAAGTGACTTGCCCAAGGATTGCCTATGGAAACTGAACCCAAATCTCCTGGATAGGAGGTTGTTTCTCTAACCACTAACCACTAGGCTACTCCTCCTCTCAACATCATTATTCAACATCTATGTTCATTCCATCAAGTTGGATTTGAGTTTTAATTATTCACCTTTATAAATCTGGGTTGAAGGTGTGTCACAGACAGGTGCTAAGTTATTTTCCCTATCCAAACGGACTTACAATCTAAGGCATACATGAAGCAATGGAGGGAGATCTCGGTGCTTTTCTGGTACAGTGATATTATAATGTTTACAAAGTTTCTAATGGATGAGGCGTGCCACCTAGTTTTGCCTTTCTGAAAAAAAGATCTTCTGCCATCAGTACTTCACAACCAGCTATGAGATGAGTAACAGCTTCCAGGTCTTACAGAATCTGCATATATTTGTTTTACCAGTTTTCTCTATGCTCGCTGTAAACCATATCATCCGTAATCCCCTATACTAGGCTGCAACTATCAAACTCTCATCTTTAGGTTTCAGTTTGCGTCTCCATAACCATTCATGTTTCTGGTCTTGATCAACAAATGGTTCCTGGAGTAACACTTTGTATTTACCGCTGTATTTATGCTTTTAGGCAATTTTTTTTGTCTGCTGATATGATTCTTCAAAGAGTTTTTTCCAGTTTTGCAAATTCAGTTACTTCCTTCCCTATGTGTGTTGGTAGATTCTCAAGCATCCCTTTGACTTTTTGGACTGCAGTTCTGGAGGGTCAAACACCATTCAGGTTTCATGTCGTCTCTAATAAATATGCCAGTGCTTCATTTGTATGTGCCGCCCCCAAGTTATGCAAATGTATCTCATGCATATTCATTAGGGACAGCATGAAAATCTGAACAGTGTTTGCCCCACCAGGAATGGAGTTGGCAATCTCTGCTCTAGAGCAGCGGTCAACAGGGGCATACCAACAGGGGCATAAACACCCACACCCACAGGCTCCACTATCCAAAGCCTCATGGAGAGTCAGGTTGTTGGGCCCTGCTTGCAGCAGCATCTTCCTTTTTTTCCATATTTTATTTAGAATTTTCATAGAAACATAAAACAGTGGAACAGAACATAAAACCACATGTACAATAGGCGTGAATGACAAATAGGATAGGCCAGAGTTATCAGGATACAACAGTGTCTGATCCCATGACCCATCCTCCCAACAATCCCATTTTGAATGAGTTCTTCCCATGACGAGCGCTACATCATCGACGATCACCCCCGATTGATATCAACTAAACAATTGTACGTTTAAGGTATCCCATTTTTTAAGCAGCCCTCCATAATTCGGTTTTTGGGCCACGTAAACTTTCTCACATGCATGGTGAAAGCATACCATACTCCACCAGTACTCCGATGTTAAAGTCGCAAAGGACTTCCAGTGACCCATGATGGCCTTCAGCGCTAGGCTTAGCATTAAGTCGAAGATCACATAGTCACTTCGGTCCAAGTCCGGGATGCCTGCTTGCGATTTATAAATTGCAATCCGGTACGTCAGGGGTGTCCACAGCTGTAACAAGCTTGTTATTCGTTGCCATACTTGGTACCAATATTTCTGCAAGATCGGGCAATCGTATAGCATGTGCATGAGGGTGCCCACCCCTTTGTCACAGGACCAGCAGCGATTGCCCCCTTGTGCCTGCCACTTGGCTATCCTCACCGGAGTCAGGTACGCGCGATGGGCGAGGAAATAGAGCGTTTGTGTGAGAGAGGCTGCTCTCGTAATTCGTATTTGGTCATTCCAAAAAGTCTCCCACATATTGGGTAGCTCCAGATCGCCTAGCTCAGATTCCCACACAAGCTGTGATCCTAGGCAACGTCTCTTCTCCCCATCTCGGAAAGTGGCCACGATTTTGGATATCAAGCGTGAACCCATCCAGGTCTCCCGCAGCTTTTGATGGAGCGGCTGTCCAGACACAAGTAGCAGTGGTACCACCCCTGCTTTACTCAGGCAGTGCCTCAGTTGACACCACTGGTACATACAGTTAGTTGGCAATCCGTATTCCTGCTGCAGCATTGAAAAGGTTTTGAACATTTTGTTGTGAGTTAAGTGACTCAGATATATTATACCTTGATTCATCCAGGTGTCCCAAATAAAGCTGCAACCAGCAATCTTAAACTTCGGGTTTAGCCATATGATAGTTGAATCAGCGTATTCATGATCTGCAGCTGTTGTCCGCAATAACGCGAGATACTCTTGTTGTGTGGCCACTATAATCTCATTACGTGTGTCCTGCTGGTCATCATCCGCTCCGATGCGCATCCACAACGGCACTGATTTACTTAATGCCGCTTCAACTCGTAGCCATATCGGGTCACTGGACGTAGTCTCTTCACTACAACACCAAGCCCCTTGCCTCAGCAGAGCGGCAGCGTGGTACCAGTAAAAGTCCGGGAAGTGTACTCCCCCATGCTTCTTGGGCAGCTTCAGTTTCCACGCTGCTATTCTCGGTGTTTTGTTGCGCCACAAGAAGGAGAGCAGCAGTTTCTCCAGCTTGGTGTAGAATCGCCTCTCAAAAAGGGCTGGCATCATACTTAAGATGTAATTTATCTTGGGTACCAGTACCATCTTTATAGTTTCCAATCTGCCCCACCAAGTCAAATGTAAGGGGGTCCAATGGTTGACATATTCGAGAATAAGTTTTTCGCATTGTGCCATGGCCTGGGTTAACGTGTCGCGCAGAGTAGTGCCATAGGTAACCCCTAGGTATTTAAAAGCGGAGTCTTCAACTTTAAATGGGTGTTGACGCAACGCAGACAACTGAACTTGTGAGTTCAGGGGTATTATCGTCGTCTTTGTTAAGTTTAACTTATATCCTGACACACCAGAGTATTCAGCAATCATCGCCAGGAGTGGTGCTAACGAGCTGGGGTCTAGAAAAAGGAGGATATCATCAGCATACGCGGACACTTTGCTATGGCATCCAGCCAAGTTTGTACCAATGATATTCCGTTGCTGTCAAATTTGCAGAAGTAGTGGTTCGAGAGCGAGGTTGAACAGTAGCAGCGATAAGGGGCAACCTTGCCGCGTGCCCCTGGTCAACTGGAAGTCAGTAGATAGGGATCCATTTGCTGCCACTCGTGCCGTGGGTCTAGTATATAACAATTCAACACTCTTAAGGAAATTCTCCGGTATTCTGAACCATCTCATCGTTCTAAACAGGAAGGGGAGCTCAACCCTGTCAAAGGCCTTTTCGGCGTCCAGAGCTAGCCCTACAACTGGCTTTGTCATATGCTGAGCTTTCAACAATACATGGGCCAACAATCGGCCATTGTCTGCGGTGGATCTACCAGGCATGAAGCCACATTGGTCCGGATGGATTAGTGCTTCCATTACTTTGCTGAGCCGATTAGCAAGTATTTTAGCATATATTTTGTAGTCTGCGTTCAGCAATGATATGGGACGATAGTTCTCTACCAACTGAGGATCCCGCCCCGGTTTGGGGTGGATAACAATCGTGGCTTCCGCAAATGCACCCACAGCAGGGCTTTCTTCTTTGACCCGGGTATAGTATGTGTGCAGTTCAGGTAGCAGCTGCTGAGTGAAAGCCGCGTAAAACTCCACGGGTAGACCATCTGGTCCGCTAGCTTTACCTTTCGCCAGCTGTCTGATCGTCTGATGGATCTCTTTGCAGGTAACATCTTCATCTAGTGACTGTGCTTGTTGCTCTGAAAGCGTGGGGCCTACAATTGAGGCAGTAAATTTTGAGAAGGTATTGTCATCATGTTTCACTTCCGACTGGTATAGTGTGGCGTAGAATTCTTTACAGATCTCGAGTATCTCCTCATCTTTCACAAGCAGGGCCCCATTGATGTCCCTAAGGCCAGTTATCCGCGTCACTGCTTTCTTAGTTTTCAACATGCGCGCCAACAGCGTACTAGTGCGGTTACTCTCATGATAATATACACTTTGTTGCAGTTTAGTTTGCATTTCCGCATCTTGGCTCAGTATGGAATTGTATTGGTACCGTAACTTTTGCAATCGTAACAAAACCGCCTTATCCTCATGTTTAGCTAGGAGCCTTTCACCCACTTTTATTTCTGCTTCCAGATCAGCCAGTTTCTTTTTGTTCGCTCTCTTACGCTGGATATCAAAGGAGGTCATTCGTCCACGAATACTGGCTTTGAAGGCTTCCCACCAAGCCCATATTGGGGTATCAAATACCTGGTTACATTGAAAATAATCAGTTATTTCTGTTCGCATGAGATGCAAGAATTCTACATGAGAGAGCCATGTTTTGTCAAAATGCCAACGTGGCTGGGCTTTTCGGGGCGCTCCCGAGTTTAGAGTGAGTTGGACTGCAGCATGGTCGGATACTGTTTGCGCCAGCAGTTCAGTATCTGTAATCTGTGGCACTAATGTCTTAGACACTAAGAAGTAGTCAATTCTCGTCTGTGTATTGTGTGGCAATGAATAGAATGTGTACTCTCTATCGCTAGGGTGCAGAAGCCTCCATGGGTCTATTAGGCCCAGCGAGCTCATCAAGCTCTGTAACATTCTGCTGGACTTGGGCTTGTGCTGTTGTCTATAGGGGGTACGATCCACTAGTGGGTCTTGTATTATATTGAAATCCCCACCAAGTAGTATGCGGGTGGATCCAGACTCGAGCAGCAAAACAGCCACCCGCTCAAAAAATAGTGGATCTTCTTGGTTGGGTCCATAGATCGTCATCAGGGTGTACACCTCCCCCTGAATCTGCACTTTCGCCTTGGCCCATCTCCCTCCAGGATCTATCCTGGTCTCTGCCACCTGCACGGCCAACGTTTTCCTCAGCAGCATTAGGACTCCACCTTTCTTTTTATCTGCTGGAGCGGCCAATATATTTTGGTAGTACTTCCCTCCCACTTTATAAGACTCCGATAGTGTGAGGTGGGTCTCTTGCAGGAATGCTATGTCTGCTTTTTGCTGGTGGCAATACGTGAGTATTCTCTTACGTTTCATTGGGTTAGAGATACCCTGGACATTTAAAGTCAAGAGCCTTAATTCATTTCTAGCCATGATTACTAGGGTAGATCTCCGTAGAAGTAGCGCTCGTCACCTGTGATCCATCACTAGCTTGCAAGGGATTAACTTCATTATACAGATACACACCTATCATTTCATAGTTAACACACACAACTAAAACCACTTGCATGGTGAAGCCCATACCGCCCTTCTCCAGACCACCAGAGTATCACCCTCCCTCCCCTGCAGTCGCAAGAAGTATACTTCACCCTCCCCCCTCCCGCAATGGACATTTGTAAAGACTTGCATATCCCCCCAAGTTGCATGATCCCCCACAAGGCAGCGAAATGATTAAACATTTACATTATTCCCCATGTTTAAGCATAAACATTGTAAGCCTATAATGTCTATACTGTCAAAACCAGCAAGGCTTCCCTAGGGTTTCAGGCCTAAACCCGCATGTTGCATGCTTAAAATACATCTCCCAGCGGAGCTGACAACTATTTTCCTACAACCATGTGCGTTTGATCCGCCAGGAAGGTCCGAAGTGCATCACCGTTGTCAAAAGTCCACGTGGTGTTGTTAAGCGTAACTCGCATTTTCGCTGGGTAGAAAAGGCCGTATCTCGCTTGTAACCTCAGCATCAGGGGTCTGCAGGCCAGGAGCTCCTTACGTCGGTCGACGGTTTTCTTACTGAGATCCGGGTAGAAGGAGATCTTATGGGCTTCAAGCTGCACCGTTTGCCTCTGCTTAGCAGTTTGTAGTATCTGCATAGCTTGCGGATATCGCAGGAGTTTAATCACGAACGGGCGAGGATGCTGTGCTCGGCCCATAGCATGGGGGGGGGGACCCGATGTGCGCGCTCAATTTCAAAGGGAGCTGGGAAGTTAATTTGAAGCAGTTCAGGTATGAGTTTTTCCAGATAGGCAATGGGATCAGCTCCCTCCCGGCCTTCCGGTATCCCCACAATTCTGATATTATTCCTCCGGGCTCTGTTACTTTGATCCTCCATTTGGATTTCAAGCGCTGCCACCCGCTTAGCTAAAGGGCCTACCTGGGTCAGCATGGCCTCATGCTTGGCGACCTCCGTTTCCACTTTAGAGATACGCCCCGTCAAATTCTGCAGTGTTTCTTTAACCTCCTGGACATCCGTTTGCAGCTGCGATAGGGCCATGGTATTTGTGATGATCATTTCCTTCACGGACTTAAGCTCAAGTAAGATCTCCCGGGCCCCGTCAGCTGATTCCTTCTCCGGCGCCATTTTCTGCGGGGATGCTGCCTCCTGCTTAGCACATTTTACTGCTTGCCCGGTTGCCTGGTGGAAATCTAATTTGGCCGGTTTTAGCGATGCCATAACCGCGTGTTCACACGGGAGATAAAGACCCTTGAACGGTCCAACGGAGGGGGAAAGGCTCAGGATTCTGTATTCAGGGTAAGAGCCACGCTTTAGGCAGCCATTTCCGTTCGCGGTAAGCTCCGCCCCCCGCAGCAGCATCTTACAATACTAGCCCTTGCATACTTTAGCAATGCCGCCATAAACCTGGGACTACGTTACACATATATCAAAAGGTTGCTATGATTAATGGCAGATAGCAATTCCTAAGTTAAGCACAATTTGCTGATAGAGCGGCATCATAGCAACCTTTTTGATATCTGTGGAGTGTGTTTCAGTTTTGGTTTCTGACAGTGTTTACCACCCCGGGGAGTGACCCCAACAGTATTGTGTACCATAGCCATGCCTGCACTGTGCCCAGGACTGGTGTGGTGGCCAGGGATGCCAAAAGCCTCTATATTTGCACAATGCTGGCATAGGTGTGGGAGTGTGTGTCTGCCTATCCAGTGTGTTGTGGCTGCCTACACATTACTCAGCCCACACTGCTTGCACTGTTTCCAGTGTTAGCCTGCCAATGTGCATAATGAGGAGCAAGGTACTGTGGGTATGGCCCGGACAGGGTGGCCTGGGCAGGATGCATCTGCACAGGGCATAGGGCAATGGCTGTGACATTGTAGTGCCCAGACACCAACTGCATGGACAGGGTGGCCACAACATGTCCTGCTGGAAGGTCACTCTCACCCTGACTGAGCATTGACCACAGCATGGCTAGGTTCCCCCATAGTGCTTTATAGTATTTCTCTCAAGTGATATTTATGGGTTCTGTTTTCTTTGGCCTAATCAATGATTTATCTGCTTGGTGTGTGTGTTCACATCCCAGTTTTGGGTGCATGCATCTTCTCCAGGAACATGCACTATGGACTACCTAGCAGACTATCTGCAGTTAGTATGTGTATGGCTGGAGATTCACTGTGCTTGCTGCTGGAGAATGTCAGATAGTGGTGGGGGGGGGGGGGCAGCTGAGCATTTCCAGGCCTACTGTCTGTCTGCCATTGCCTTATGGATGTGTACAGATCAGCATTGACTGCCCTGTAGGGTGCCTGTTCCCCAGCAGGACTGGGGTTGATGGTCCCCTCTACTGCCACCATTGCAGGGATGTAGAATGTGGATCTGTTGGTGGGATAGGGGCCACAAAAAGCAAGAGGCAGAGTCATCAGGATAAATTGGGTAAATTGTTGCATAACTCAAAAGAGCAGGGACCGCTGACAGTATTCTCGTGATACTGCTCTTTTGAGTTATGCAACATTTGCCACAATCAGTTTAAGCTGTCAGCTCCATAGCGGTCCCGTGTGTATAAGACACAGACAATACAAAGTCTCGACAGAGTTTAGAGACAGAACACGTCCTTTCACTTAGGACATTGTATACAGTCAGATATTGGGTCATTCTGCAACCCCCTGATGAAGGCATCCATTGCCGAAACGCGTTGGGGTTTTTTTCAATAAATTTCCCAATTTATCCTGACAACTCTGCCTCTTGCTTTTTGTGGCCCCTATTTGTTTTTGCAAGAGGATCACTCCTCTTTGTTTGGCTCTGTTGGTGGGATATCCTGTCCCCCACCCTGAGCCCAGGTTGGGTGGTGCTACATAATCCGCCTATGGGTCTAAACACCCCCTTTCACTTAAATCATGTGACCATAGCACCCACACAGGATATGCACTATTCTGGGTGCATCATAGTCCACAACAGCTAGACATGACTGGGAAATATGGATGGACACAGGTGTATCTTAGGCGTGTCTGCATGGACTACCTATCAAACACTGGCACTGATTGTAACCTGCAGCCTAGCCTATCTCAGCTAAGTCAGGTGCTGCTGACCTGTTGCTGGGTGCCCCACCTCACCCTCAGGGTGAGCACAGTACCCCCACAATATGACGGTCTGTAGCTACTCTGTGCCAGTATCACACACGGTCAGTTCCCCCTACCAGGCCGAGGTGCTGTGGGGGTGCATACCCCATCTTGTGATCATCTGTAGACTGCTGATCTGCATGTGCAGTGCATCATGGGTACTGGTGGGTTAACCCTATCCTGGTAACTGCAGCAGACAGTTTGTGTGGTGACCTGCAGTCCTTCTGTAGCCAGACAGGGGCTGGTCAGTAGCTATAGAGATGTAGCCCACTGGTTACTTCAGTGACTGTGGAGCAGAGGTCATGGGTTTGATCCCACAGTGGTGTTATTTCATTGGAGTGGAGGAGTGGCCTAGTGGTTGGGGCAAGGTACTTCAGGCCGGAAGGTCAGGGGTTCAAATCCCACTAGAGGGCAGCAACCTTGGGCCAGATGAACTGGGGTTTCTAGTCCCACAGGTGCTCCTTGTGGTCTTGGGCAAGCCACTTAACCCTCCATAGCCCATGTTCCCTGTAAAATAATTATCTCCAAGTTATAATGCCCTGTTCAATGTAATTTCAGTTTGTTCAATGTAAACCGCACTGATGCAGAATAGCGCGGTATATAAGAGAATGTAATAAATAAATAAATAATAAATAGGGCTGTCTGAGTCATTTCCTTTTTTAATTTAAATTAGTGCTGCCATCAAAAACACCCTCACAGTGCTGTAACCCTAAGGTGCCTCATAAGGCGCCCTATAAGGCACCCTATAGGGAACATTATAAGGTGCCTTGGCGGACAGTATACTTTATAATGCGCCCTCTGGATTGCCTTATAGGGCACCTTATGTTGCACCTTAGGTTACGGCACTGTGAGGGTGTTTTTGCTGGCAGCACTAATTTAAATTAAAACAGAAAATGCCTCAGACAGCTCTGATTTAAAGTAAAGAGTAATGCTTCAGACAGCCTTACTCATTAAGCCCACTGGGGGATCCAACTCATGACCCCTGTTTCATCAGTCAATGTATTAACCATTGTGCTACACCTGTTGCTGTGTTTGTTGGTTAGCGCACCTAATTAAGGCTAACGCGCGTTAACGTGCCACGGCTCCCTCAATTGCGCGATAACGGACTTTATCGCACGATAACCTGAAATGCTACCTTAAGACCAGAACGCCCACTACCTTATATGTCATTCATCACAGTAAGACTGCAACTAACGCCGGTAACATTAAGACGGTTTAGTAAACATACCCCCTAGTGCACTCTAGCTCTTAAACAGTTTAATTGTCAATTATTTATGAGCTACCTCAGATAATAGAAAAGGAAGCAGCAACTTTCATTAAAGTAGATTGTGAGTTGTTATTAAATAGATTGAGAAATTTAGAGGGAAGTTTAACTAAAATGTGTTAAGCAATTAATCTGTGTTTTAATATGTGGTAACCATTAGCTTGAGCCACTCTAATGGCTACCACATGTTAAAAAAAACCTGTATGTTTAAAATCATATGCTAGCTGCTTAAGGAATTGTGGGATGGGAACTAGACAGAATATGGGTGGAGAATGAGTGTCAAAAACACTGACAGGTACCACATGGTAACTATTATGGATTCCAATAACATGGGTGCACTTAATGCCACCTCAAGAGGTAACATTAAGCGCACCTGTGCTACTGGCACCAAGTAGTGCGGCCACTGTCCTAAACTGCCCCTCTTAGATTGCATTTTTGATACCCATCGCTCTGAGCACATAGCAACCCTGATATCATAACCCCTCTGGGCATAACCCCCCCCCCCTCACATCTCAGACTCCCCCTACACAGCCCTGCATGATGTCAGACTCCCACTTTCCAAAGTGCCCTGATGTCAAACCTCCACTTGCACATTCTTCTCTCCCCACTTGACTCCCTTCTCATCCTCTGATTCCCAGTATTTACCGGGCTTTTCTTGACAGTCTACTGAATAGGACAGGAGTGATCCCCCATTGCACTCACCACATTGCTGCTTGGGTTCAAAACTGCAGCTATGACCCCTAGCAATAATTTTATCCTACTACTACTACTACTAGGGGACAGTGTGCAAGATGTAGTGAATCGTCTGATCAACACGGAAGTAGTAATACTTTCAAACCTGAATTTTTGTCAGATGAATGGTACAGAGAAATACAGGCTTGGGGAAGATTGGAGAATAATAACACAAATATCTAAAAAATTTAAAAAAAAGTTTAAAAAGTATTTTAATTAGAATGAGTTGCCATATTGACCACTGATTAATAAAAAGGGAGCGGAACTGTTAAGATTGTTCATATTGCCTTTGTATTTGGATGATAGTCCATTTTTTGGATATTGGTATAATGGTCTGCTGGAATGTAAAGTAATACATTTTTCATTGTGTGTGGTGATTGATGAAAATTGTGGCTTGATAAAAGTAGTCTGGTATATTTAGTGATATTTTATGAAGGCAACATATGTGTCTATATGCCCAGGGCCAGCCCATCTACTAGGCAAGCTAGGCGGACACCTAGGGTGGCCAGCCCGGGTGGGCAGTGGCAGCAGCACAGGTGGGTAGCAGCAGTGGCGGCATACATGGGTGGCCACCACTGCCCCTACTGCTACTTTTGGAAATACTGCTGCTGCCACTGCCTGCCTCCCCCTTCCTAGACAGAATTGGCAACAGCTAGGAGGAGCGGCAGCAGCGACGGCAGAAGTTAGGTGGCAGCGGCGACGGCAGCAACTGAAGGGGGGCAGTGGCGGCAGCTGGTAAGGGCGGTGTCAGCAGGGGGGCAGTATCAGCAGGGGTGGGGGGACAGCAAGGCCAAGATTTCTGCCTAGGATGGCAGAAACCCTTGGGCCGGCCCTGTATATGCCTTAATATAATAGTCTACCTGAAAGCTCCTGCTCAAAGTTACTACCGATGTGAGGCAAAAGTAAATTTCTACATGTTGTTGTAGTTAAGTGCCGTTGAGTGGGTATCGACTCATGACGACCCTGTAGATAGTCATCCTAAACTGTGTTTGGTCTTCAGTCAGGCAGCTCATTGTTCTCAAAGTGCCACTGCCTTTATTGTATCGATCCATCTCATTACTGGCCTTCCTCTTTTTCGTTTAATTATTTATTTAAGCATTTTCCAATACATTAACCATACAGGAAAATGATAACCATACCAACATATTTGAAATCCAAGGTAAATAAGAATTCCACAATACCACATTAAGGAAGAGAAAAACTATATAATACATATAAATGCTAAAGAAATTAAGAGTATCAAAACCCCATAATACGGAGTCAAAAAAAAATTATGTCAATTCCTCCTCTAAATCTTCACCAACCTCCCTCCCATCAAGAAAACATTGTAAAGCTTTCACATCAGTATAAACATATGTTTGTCCCCCTAGAGTAACAATACAGCGGCAAGGGAACTTTTAAAAAAAAGTAGCCCCCAATGACACTACACGAGATTTCAAGGACAAAAACTGCCTGCGCCGTGACTGAGTACTTTGGCAGACATCAGGGAAGACCTGGAGTTTGAATCTGCAAAAGGAAACATCCTTATACTTAAAAAAAGCTCTCAAGACTCACAATTTAGCAGATTCAGACCCAAATCTTACCATCAAGGTGTTACGTTTAGAAATAACATCTAAAGTATCCTCCAGAAAAGCAGTTAAATTCTGATCCACAGAACAAACCGAGGGGGACGAAGCTCCCTCAGTTTGTTTAGTAGGAGCAGAAGCCACCGAAAGATAGTACATATGAACAGCTTGCAAGTCCCCTACTAAATGTAATACTTCAGAAGCATATTTCCCCAGCAGTATTTCAGGAGATAACAAGTGTGTACAAGGAAAGTTTAAGAAACGTAGGTTACAAGCTCACGACTGATTTTCCAGTGCTTCCAGCCTCTGAGAAACTAAGAAAACATCTTTAGATAAGGCAACATCAAAATCAGTACTGGATTGTAACTGAAGATCAGTCCGAGCAGTCAACTTTAAACAGTTATCAATTTGTTTATCAACATTTTACAATTTACCCACCACCTCCTGGGAAAATGTACACAAAGAGGACACAGTAGAAGTTAAACGATTATCTATCTTCTGAATGGCTGTCCAAATATGGCCTTCCTCTTTTTCATTGACCTTCTACCTTGCCAAGCATGATGTCTTTCTCTAATGATCTCTCTCTTCTTACAATGTGTCCAAAATATGAAAGTCAAAGTCTTGCCATCTGAGCTTCTAAGGAAAGCTTAGTTTTGCTCTCCTCTGGTTTGTTCTTTGGGCAGTCCATGGGATACACAGTGTTTGTCCCCAGCACCATAATTCAAAGGCATCAATTTTCTTCCTGTCTATCTTTTACACACTGTCCAATTTTCACATCCATATGATGTTATTGAAAATACCATGGCTTGAACAAGTCAAATCTTTTTTACATATATATGTCTAATATGGAAATCGGTGTATACGCATATTCTATAAAATACCTTCACAAGTGACAATTCTATGTCCTGCCCATTTCCATCCCTGGGGATGCCTATGTATGCAGTATATCACATAAAAGGAGGCGCTATTCAAAGCCATTTAGGCTGTTCGCAGACCCGCAAACCTCCTAAATGATGCTCAGTGGGATATTCAGCAGCATTAATGCAGTTAATGGCAGTGAATATCCCCAGGTGCCACCACTAAATGCCCTGATGCTAGCTGGCTAGCATCAGGGCGCTCTGGGGTGGAGCAGAAGGGTCACCTGGGGATAACTGGCTAGCAGCGATAGTCATCTGCTAGCTGGTTATTTCAAAGCAGCAAAACGTTAGGCACCTGAACGGCTTGCTAAGCTATTGCCGCTTTAGCTATCCAGCCAGTGACTGGATAAGACTGCTAGCTGGCTAGACAACTCAGATATTCAATGTTGGAAGTCAGATATGGCCCTGGCATTGAATATGTAGGTTCAAAGTTCAGCGGCAATGGCTAGACACTTTCCAGTTTGGCTGGTAGGAACAAATCATACGCACTCTTATTTTCCACTAGAAACATGGGATCCTATCTGCTCAGGGATGTCCCCATGCGTTCGTGAGTGGTGGAATGGGGGCGTGGCCAGCTCCGGAGACATGTAAGTGCCATGCATGTTTCCGGCTTTTCCCGGAGACGTGCAAATTATTTCTGATGGATACGTGGAACAAGGCCAGGACTTTTCCAATTTTCTGCTGTCTTCTAGGATTCATCCCTGCAAGTGAAAGCGGTTGTGTGAACAGTAAGGATGAAGGATTGCACGGGGTGAGTAACATTATAACATAATTACTTTAGTATATGATGGCAGATAAAGGCCAGTATGGTCCAGCTAGTCTGCCCAGTAAGGTGGCTAGAGTAGTTGTAACTACTGCTTCATGCAGGTCAACGAGATAAATGTGTGTGGGCGCTGTGTACCCAAATATATTTGTAAACTTTTTTGCCACATAAATGTCCCCAGTGCACATCAAAATGCTTATTCAGCTTCTGGAATGACCCTATTCATGTACAAGACATTTTAACACATGCCTTAAAAGTAGCAGCTTAGTATATAGATCTCATAAATGTCAGTTCTTCAAAGACATTGACCTAGGTGAAAAAGAGCTGTCTGAAACCTGCCCATCCTGAGCACAGGAAAAAAGTAGCCAAGAATCAACAACATGTCTACTTTATCTCTACAAACAATAGGGGGAATCTGAAGAGTACTTAGGCTGGGACAGGTGATAATGTGCAGTCAGCATTTTCAAAACTTTCAGAGAAAATGATTCTGCAGATAAAGAAGAAGTGTATATCTCTTGAGATAATTTTCTCCAAGGCAATTTTCAAAAGGGAAATCCACCCACACTATTACTTTCTGAATTGGTGCAAAGCTAACAGAAAATGTTCCTATGAATACTGCACCTACCCAAATAATTTGGAAAATTACACCAATAATACCCAATGACAGGCAACATTTACACAAATGTTTTAATGTGTTAAAGAGAGCTCCCCAGTGTGTTTCTTTCTTTTAAAACTGTTAATCTAGATCAGGGGTCTCTTGGTGAGCAGCAATCCTCCCAGGTTTTTGGGATATCCCTAACGAATATGCATGATATGTATTTGCATGCACTGCCCCCATTGTATTTGAATTTATCTCATGCATATTCATCAGGGATATCCTGAAAAACTGACTGGTTTGTAACCCTCCAGGATTGGATTTGAAGACCTCTGATCTAGATTCTTAGTACACAGACAGGTCTTGGTGATGCTACTATCCACACAACTATTTAACTATTCAGTGGTAGGTATGGCTTTTTGTATTTTGAATTCCTTTATCTGTATGAACTACTGATTTGCTTTGAAGATATTTTGTTCCCTCAACTGTTGCCAAGAGGCAGGGTTTCAGAACTCATTCTCGGAGCTGACCCTAGAGAAAGCACGACCTGGAGTGAACTAGCCCATAGTGGAGCTTCCTTAATAACATATGTTCCACTCAGGCCCAGATTTAGGCATAGGCAATGGAGGCAACTGCCTCTGGTGCCAAATTTTGATAGGTGACAGAGTATCGCCTCAACTGCCATGCCTCGATCTGAGCCTGATGGTGAAGCTCAGTGATGGCATCGCTGATGGGCTCTTGCTTCTCTGCCCAATCGGCTCTGCTGCAATGTCAAGTTTAATGCACAACCCGGTCACCAAGCTGCAACAGCAAGTTTGTTAATTAAATTCATCCAGGGTCTGGCCAGGCCCTGTAGTGTCCTGCCTTCTCCTTCCCTCCTGCAGGGTTTCTATGGTAACAGGCAGCCCTGTGAGAGGAAATAAAGTGATGCTGCAAGGCCTGGATAGCCCCGGGCCGAATTTAATGAATGAACTTGCTGTTCCTGCTTGGGGACCGAATTGTGCATTAAACAGGACATCATGGCAGAGCTGACTGGGGGGAGGGGGGATCCAGAGTCAATCGAGATGGGGGAGAGAACCAGCAAATGAAATCCATCTCTGGATCCACTCGTGAGCTGGGTGAGGCATGAAGACAGCAATCCCTTGCTTTCGTTGCCCTGGCTGCCCACAGTAGTTTTTCAGAGTGGATCAATGGTGTTGGCTTTATATTCAGCACTGTGGCCCTGTCAGAAGCAGGAAGTAGCCTGATGATGCTGTACTCAAGGCAGGTAACTCACTTGCTCCCAGCTCCTCCTGGTAATGAACATCAGACTACAGAAGCCTTATGAGAAGAGACTTGAAGACCTAAATATGTACATTTTTGAGGAGAGGAGGGACAGGGGAGATATGATTAAGACCTTTAAATACTTCAGACGGGGAAGCTGTAAAACTAGAGGGCATAAAATGACGCTGCAAAGTGGTAAATTGAAAGGCAATGTCAGGAAATATTTTTTCACTGAAAGGGTGGTGGATGCTTGGAATGCCCTCCCGATGGAAGTGGTGGGGGCAAACATGGTGACGGAATTCAAAACGACATAGAAACATGATGACAGAAAAAGACCACATGGCCTATCTAGTCTGTCCTTCCATAACAACAACTACAACAGTCCACTTTTTACCTTTAGAGATCCTCTGTGTTGGTCCCATGCTTTTTTGAATTCAGTTAGTGTCCTCATCTCTACCACCTCCACTGGGAGACTATTCCACGGATCCACTACTCTTTCTGTAAAGAAATATTTCCGCATATCACTCCTGAATCTATCTCCCTTCACCCTCATCCCATGTCCCCTCGTAGCAGAACTTGCTTTCAATTGAAAGAGGCTCTCTCCCTGAACATTTATGCCACGGAGGTATTTAAACATCTCAATCATATCACCTCTATCCCGCCTTTCCTCTAAGATGTACATATTAAGATCCTTAAGTCTGTCCTCATATGCTTTATAATGAAGCGCACTAATCATTTTAGTAGCCACCCTCTGCACCGATTCCATCCTGTTCACATCCTTTTGAAGGTGCGGTCTCCAGAATTGCACACCATACTCCAAATGAGGTCGCACCAAAGACTTATACAGAGGCATTATCACCTCCATTTTTCTGCTAGCCATTCCTCTCCGTATGCACCCAAGCATCCTTCTAGCTTTTGCCGTCGCCTTTTCTACCTGTTTAGCTACTTTAAGATCATCAGACACAACCATGCCTAGGTCCCGCTCTTCTTTAGTGGACAAAAGTACTTCACCTCCTATACTGTATTGCTCCCTTGGATTGCTGCAGCCCAAATGCATGACCTTACATTTTTTAACATTAAATCCCAGCTGCCAAATTCTAGATCATTCTTCAAGCTTAGCTAGATCCATCCTCATGTTATCTACACCTTCCTGGGTGTCTACTCTATTGCAGATTTTGGTATCATCCGCAAAGAGGCAAACCTTACCCGACAGCCCTTCCACTATATCACTAACAAAGATGTTAAAAAGAATCGGACCAAGGATAGATCCCTGGGGCACACCACTGGTAACATCCTTCTCCTCAGAGTGAGCTCCATTTACTTGTACTCTTTGTCGCCTCCCACCCAACCAATTTCTAACCCAAGCAGTAACTTTAGGGTCCATCCCTAGGGTGCTCAGTTTGTTTATAAGTCGCCTGTGAGGAACAGTGTTAAAGGCTTTACTGAAATCTAAATACACCACATCAAGAGTTCTCCCTCGGTCAAACTCCCTGGTCACCCAGTCAAAGAAATCAATCAGATTTGTCTGACGAGACCTGCCTCTGGTGAATCCATGCTTCCTCGGATCCTGTAATCCGCTGGACTCCAGAAACCTCACTATTTTCTCTTTCAGCAGCGTTTCCAATAATTTACTCACCACCGAAGTTAAACTAACCGGCCTGTAGTTTTCAACCACATCCTTATTTCCGCTTTTGTGTAAAGGCACCACATGAGCCTCTCTCCAGTCCTTTGGCACCACTCCTGACACCAACGAGGCATTGAAAAGGTCAGTCAGTGGAGTTGCTAGAACGTCCCCAAGTTCCCTCAGTATTCTAGAGTGTATCCCATCCGGTCCCATCGCTTTGTCTACTTTAAGTTGAGCTAGTTTCTTACGAACACAGTCTTCTGAAAATTGTTCAAGATGTCCCTCGCTTCTGTTCTTATTTATGGGTGTTTTCTGAGGTCCTGCTCCTGGTTCTTCATCTGTGAACACAGAACAAAAATATTTGTTAAGCAATTCCGCTTTATCCTTATCAGCTTCTACATATTCCCCCCCTGCACCCTTGAGTCTGACAATACCACTTTTGCCTTCCTCTTCTCACTAATATATCTGAAAAATGTCTTATCCCCCCTTTTTATTGCATTGGCTATTTCCTCCTCCTTTTGAAACTTTGCTTTCTTGACTACTTTGCTAGCTTCTATAAGTTTTTCCAAATACAGATGCCTGTCTTCCTCCCTCTGTGATCTCTTGTATTTCATGAAGGCCTCCCTCTTTTTCTTCACTTTTTCAGCTACATCCTTCGAAAACCATAGCAGTCTCCTTTTCCTTTTGCCTTTATTTACCATTTTAACAAAAAGGTTGGTTGCCCTTAAAATACCCCCTTTCAGTTTTGACCACTGTTTTTCTACATCCCCCAGCTGTTCCCATCCCACTAACGACTCCCTGAGGTATTGGCCCATCTTTGCAACGTTAGTCTTCCTAAAGTCTAAGATCCTCACCTTGGAATGGATTCTAACAGCCCTAGTCCTAATACTGAACCAAACCATCTGGTGATCACTGGATGCAAAATGATCTCCCACTACAACATCAGAAACACTTTCACCATTGGTAAGCACCAAGTCCTGTATGGCCCCTTCATGTGTGGGGTCTGTTACCAATTGCCTGAATAGTTCTCCCTGTAGAGAATCCAGGATCTCCTTACTTCTAGATGATACTGCAGCAGGAATGTGCCAATCAACATCTGGCATATTGAAATCTCCTATCAGTAGCACTTCCCCTTTCCTAGCAATGCTGCGTATGTCTTCAATTAACTCTCTGTCCCACCTCTTCCTCTTGTGAGGGAGGTCTGTATATCACACCAATGCAAACAGATTTCTCTTTCCCTCTTTCTAGTTTAACCCACAATGCCTCCTCTCTCCCTTTTAAGCTCTGTAATTCAAAAACTTTAATAGTAGTTTTTACATATAGTGCCACTCCTCCTCCCCTTCTTCCTACCCTGTCCTTTCTGAATAAAATATAGCCAGGTATAATTGCATCCCAGTCATGGTTTTCTGTGAACCATGTTTCTGTAACTGCCACTAAATCCAAGTCAGCCACTCCCACCAGAGCTTCAACTTCAGGGATCTTATTTTCCATGCTACGGGCATTAATACACACTGCTTTCCATATGTTACCCCTGTTACCCATTTCCATAAAGGTATTTAAAGTATCACCTACCTGGGGGCTTTCACTTATCTGGAGGCTTTCTTCACCCATCCCCAACGAATCTAGTTTAAAGCCCTCTTCAGTAGATTAGCCAGTCTACTACCAAAGATGCGTTGACCTTTCTTGGACAGATGGATGCCATCTCTGCTCTGCAACCCTTGGAACAGCATCCCATGGTCTAGGAAACCAAAACGCTCTCGATGACACCATCCACGCAGGAATGCATTCATCTCCAGGATGCGAGCCTCTCTGCCTTGGCCTTTACCCTCAACAGGGAGGATTGAAGAGAACACCACCTGTGCACCTAACTGCTTCACCCTCTGTCCCAGAGCCATGAAGTCACTTTTGATACTTTCCGAGGTATACCTGGCAGTATCATTTGTTCCAACATGCATTAGCAACATTGGGTAATAGTCAGTGGGCTTGATGAGTCTCAGCAAACTCTCCGTAACATCTTGGATTTTGGCACCAGGCAGACAGCATACCTCTCTGGACATCAAGTCTGGTCAGCAGATGGATGCCTCAGTGCCCCTCAGAAGAGAGTCTCCAACCACCACTACCCTTCGTTTCCTTCTGGTCACTGATTCTGCAACTTTGGGGTACTTGAACTCTGGTTCTTCCATTTCCAGGGATGCTTTCACCTCCTCCACTTCCAGGGCTGCATAATGGTTCTTCAATTCAAGGGCTGGAGAAGTTGGATAGGTGATTTTGCAGGCCCTGGTGACTTGTGTCCAACCATCGACATTCTGTTGGCACCCATCTTCTCCTGTGCTGGAGAGCTTGGTTGCTGCAAGAAGCATCTCATCAATGTGCTTCCACTGTCTTGAATGCTCCTCAGCCTCGCCACCTCCTTTCTGAGTTCCTCCACTTGTTTCCTCAGAGCTTCAGCATGCAGGCACCCTGCACATGGAACCGGTCCTTCAACTGGCATTAGGACCTCTGTCTGGACCGAGGCAGAAGCTGTAACAGGGGCAACAGCTTTAGCAATAAGATTTTTATCAGCCATTGTTCTGTTCGTGGAGCTTAGATATCTGTTAAAGCAAAAGAGAGAGATCTACCAAGTACCAGCCGGTTTCGCAGCTGTCCTTTTAGAGAAAAAGCAGTTAAATCTCTTTAATTATATTCAAAATGTGCTGGTCCAATTCTCTGTGATTTGTTAAAGGGGGAGGTGCCCTATAAAGCAAGACTGCTCACTAGAGGTGGGTGGGAGTCGGGGTGGGTAGGGAGGGAACTAACACCTGATTAGGTGTTTAGCAGTTTCTAAACCTGAGGAGGTTACTGGAGTTCAGCAACCTACTGTGCTCAAGGAAAGTTCCCCTAAAGCACCAAAAAGCAAGTAACCTTGCTTTAAAAAATATACAAAAAACCTTTTTAAGAGCTCCTAGTCAGAGAGCTAGCAATGTAATATAATAAAACAAACAAACAAACCCTCAAATCCTTACTGTTTGTTGATCTGTGGAGCCCTGGTTAGGAAAGCCTCAACAGGGCAGGGCACTGGAGCCTTTTATGCAGGCTTCAACTGCACTCAGGAAACAGGCCCACTAACTCCTGATTAGGTGTTAGCAGTTTCTAAACCTGAGGAGGTTACTGGAGTTCAGCAACCTACTGTGCTCAAGGAAAGTTCCCCTAAAGCACCAAAAAGAAAGTAACCTTGCTTTAAAAAATATACAAAAAACCTTTTTAAGAGCTCCTAGTCAGAGAGCTAGCAATGTAATATAATAAAACAAACAAACAAACCCTCAAATCCTTACTGTTTGTTGATCTGTGGAGCCCTGGTTAGGAAAGCCTCAACAGGGCAGGGCACTGGAGCCTTTTATGCAGGCTTCAACTGCACTCAGGAAACAGGCCCACTAACTCCTGATTAGGTGTTAGCAGTTTCTAAACCTGAGGAGGTTACTGGAGTTCAGCAACCTACTGTGCTCAAGGAAAGTTCCCCTAAAGCACCAAAAAGAAAGTAACCTTGCTTTAAAAAATATACAAAAAACCCTTTTAAGAGCTCCCAGTCAGAGAGCTAGCAATGTAATATAATAAAACAAACAAACAAACCCTCAAATCCTTACTGTTTGTTGATCTGTGGAGCCCTGGTTAGGAAAGCCTCAACAGGGCAGGGCACTGGAGCCTTTTATGCAGGCTTCAACTGCACTCAGGAAACAGGCCCACTAACTCCTGATTAGGTGTTAGCAGTTTCTAAACCTGAGGAGGTTACTGGAGTTCAGCAACCTACTGTGCTCAAGGAAAGTTCCCCTAAAGCACCAAAAAGAAAGTAACCTTGCTTTAAAAAATATACAAAAAACCCTTTTAAGAGCTCCTAGTCAGAGAGCTAGCAATGTAATATAATAAAACAAACAAACAAACCCTCAAATCCTTACTGTTTGTTGATCTGTGGAGCCCTGGTTAGGAAAGCCTCAACAGGGCAGGGCACTGGAGCCTTTTATGCAGGCTTCAACTGCACTCAGGAAACAGGCCCACTAACTCCTGATTAGGTGTTAGCAGTTTCTAAACCTGAGGAGGTTACTGGAGTTCAGCAACCTACTGTGCTCAAGGAAAGTTCCCCTAAAGCACCAAAAAGAAAGTAACCTTGCTTTAAAAAATATACAAAAAACCCTTTTAAGAGCTCCCAGTCAGAGAGCTAGCAATGTAATATAATAATAAAACAAACAAACAAACCCTCAAATCCTTACTGTTTGTTGATCTGTGGAGCCCTGGTTAGGAAAGCCTCAACAGGGCAGGGCACTGGAGCCTTTTATGCAGGCTTCAACTGCACTCAGGAAACAGGCCCACTAACTCCTGATTAGGTGTTAGCAGTTTCTAAATCTGAGGAGGTTACTAGAGTTCAGCAACCTACTGTGCTCAAGGAAAGTTCCCCTAAAACACCAAAAAGAAAGTAACCTTGCTTTAAAAAATATACAAAAAACCCTTTTAAGAGCTCCCAGTCAGAGAGCTAGCAATGTAATATAATAAAACAAACAAACAAACCCTCAAATCCTTACTGTTTGTTGATCTGTGGAGCCCTGGTTAGGAAAGCCTCAACAGGGCAGGGCACTGGAGCCTTTTATGCAGGCTTCAACTGCACTCAGGAAACAGGCCCACTAACTCCTGATTAGGTGTTAGCAGTTTCTAAACCTGAGGAGGTTACTGGAGTTCAGCAACCTACTGTGCTCAAGGAAAGTTCCCCTAAAGCACCAAAAAGAAAGTAACCTTGCTTTAAAAAATATACAAAAACCTTTTTAAGAGCTCCTAGTCAGAGAGCTAGCAATGTAATATAATAAAACAAACAAACAAACCCTCAAATCCTTACTGTTTGTTGATCTGTGGAGCCCTGGTTAGGAAAGCCTCAACAGGGCAGGGCACTGGAGCCTTTTATGCAGGCTTCAACTGCACTCAGGAAACAGGCCCACTAACTCCTGATTAGGTGTTAGCAGTTTCTAAACCTGAGGAGGTTACTGGAGTTCAGCAACCTACTGTGCTCAAGGAAAGTTCCCCTAAAGCACCAAAAAGAAAGTAACCTTGCTTTAAAAAATATACAAAAAAACCCTTTTAAGAGCTCCCAGTCAGAGAGCTAGCAATGTAATATAATAAAACAAACAAACAAACCCTCAAATCCTTACTGTTTGTTGATCTGTGGAGCCCTGGTTAGGAAAGCCTCAACAGGGCAGGGCACTGGAGCCTTTTATGCAGGCTTCAACTGCACTCAGGAAACAGGCCCACTAACTCCTGATTAGGTGTTAGCAGTTTCTAAATCTGAGGAGGTTACTAGAGTTCAGCAACCTACTGTGCTCAAGGAAAGTTCCCCTAAAACACCAAAAAGAAAGTAACCTTGCTTTAAAAAATATACAAAAAACCCTTTTCAGAGCTCCCAGTCAGAGAGCTAGCAATGTAATATAATAAAACAAACGAAAAAACCCTCAAATCCTTACAGTTTGTTGATCTGTGGAGCCCTGGTTAGGAAAGCCTCAACAGGGCAGCGCACTGGAGCCTTTTATGCAGGCTTCAACTGCACTCAGGAAACAGGCCCACTAACTCCTGATTAGGTGTTAGCAGTTTCTAAACCTGAGGAGGTTACTGGAGTTCAGCAACCTACTGTGCTCAAGGAAAGTTCCCCTAAAGCACCAAAAAGAAAGTAACCTTGCTTTAAAAAATATACAAAAAACCTTTTTAAGAGCTCCTAGTCAGAGAGCTAGCAATGTAATATAATAAAACAAAGAAACAAACCCTCAAATCCTTACTGTTTGTTGATCTGTGGAGCCCTGGTTAGGAAAGCCTCAACAGGGCAGGGCACTAGAGCCTTTTATGCAGGCTTCAACTGCACTCAGGAAACAGGCCCACTAACTCCTGATTAGGTGTTAGCAGTTTCTAAACCTGAGGAGGTTACTGGAGTTCAGCAACCAACTGTGCTCAAGGAAAGTTCCCCTAAAGCACCAAAAAGAAAGTAACCTTGCTTTAAAAAATATACAAAAAAAATCCTTTTAGGAGCTCCCAGTCAGAGAGCTAGCAATGTAATATAATAAAACAAACAAACAAATCCTCAAATCCTTACTGTTTGTTGATCTATGGAGCCCTGGTTAGGAAAGCCTCAACAGGGCAGGGCACTGGAGCCTTTTATGCAGGCTTCAACTGCACTCAGGAAACAGGCCCACTAACTCCTGATTAGGTGTTAGCAGTTTCTAAACCTGAGGAGGTTACTAGAGTTCAGCAACCTACTGTGCTCAAGGAAAGTTCCCCTAAAGCACCAAAAGAAAGTAACCTTGCTTTAAAAAATATACAAAAAACCCTTTTAAGAGCTCCCAGTCAGAGAGCTAGCAATGTAATATAATAAAACAAACAAACAAACCCTCAAATCCTTACAGTTTGTTGATCTGTGGAGCCCTGGTTAGGAAAGCCTCAACAAGGGCAAGGCACTGGAGCCTTTTATGCAGGCTTCAACTGCACTCAGGAAACAGGCCCACTAACTCCTGATTAGGAGTTAGCAGTTTCTAAACCTGAGGAGGTTACTGGAGTTCAGCAACCTAATGTGCTCAAGGAAAGTTCCCCTAAAGCACCAAAAAGAAAGTAACCTTGCTTTAAAAAGTATACAAAAAACCCTTTTAGGAACTCCCAGTCAGAGAGCTAGCAATGTAATATAATAAAACAAACAAACAAACCCTCAAATCCTTATTGTTTGTTGATCTGTGGAGCCCTGGTTAGGAAAGCCTCAACAGGGCAGGGCACTGGAGCCTTTTATGCAGGCTTCAACTGCACTCAGGAAACAGGCCCACTAACTCCTGATTAGGTGTTAGCAGTTTCTAAACCTGAGGAGGTTACTGGAGTTCAGCAACCTACTGTGCTCAAGGAAAGTTCCCCTAAAGCACCAAAAAGAAAGTAACCTTGCTTTAAAAAATATACAAAAAACCCTTTTAAGAGCTCCCAGTCAGAGAGCTAGCAATGTAATATCATAAAACAAACAAACCCTCAAATCCTTACTGTTTGTTGATCTGTGGAGCCCTGGTTAGGAAAGCCTCAACAGGGCAGGGCACTAGAGCCTTTTATGCAGGCTTCAACTGCACTCAGGAAACAGGCCCACTAACTCCTGATTAGGTGTTAGCAGTTTCTAAACCTGAGGAGGTTACTGGAGTTCAGCAACCAACTGTGCTCAAGGAAAGTTCCCCTAAAGCACCAAAAAGAAAGTAACCTTGCTTTAAAAAATATACAAAAAAAATCCTTTTAGGAGCTCCCAGTCAGAGAGCTAGCAATGTAATATAATAAAACAAACAAACAAATCCTCAAATCCTTACTGTTTGTTGATCTATGGAGCCCTGGTTAGGAAAGCCTCAACAGGGCAGGGCACTGGAGCCTTTTATGCAGGCTTCAACTGCACTCAGGAAACAGGCCCACTAACTCCTGATTAGGTGTTAGCAGTTTCTAAACCTGAGGAGGTTACTAGAGTTCAGCAACCTACTGTGCTCAAGGAAAGTTCCCCTAAAGCACCAAAAAGAAAGTAACCTTGCTTTAAAAAATATACAAAAAACCCTTTTAAGAGCTCCCAGTCAGAGAGCTAGCAATGTAATATAATAAAACAAACAAACAAACCCTCAAATCCTTACAGTTTGTTGATCTGTGGAGCCCTGGTTAGGAAAGCCTCAACAAGGCAGGGCACTGGAGCCTTTTATGCAGGCTTCAACTGCACTCAGGAAACAGGCCCACTAACTCCTGATTAGGAGTTAGCAGTTTCTAAACCTGAGGAGGTTACTGGAGTTCAGCAACCTAATGTGCTCAAGGAAAGTTCCCCTAAAGCACCAAAAAGAAAGTAACCTTGCTTTAAAAAATATACAAAAAACCCTTTTAGGAACTCCCAGTCAGAGAGCTAGCAATGTAATATAATAAAACAAACAAACAAACCCTCAAATCCTTATTGTTTGTTGATCTGTGGAGCCCTGGTTAGGAAAGCCTCAACAGGGCAGGGCACTGGAGCCTTTTATGCAGGCTTCAACTGCACTCAGGAAACAGGCCCACTAACTCCTGATTAGGTGTTAGCAGTTTCTAAACCTGAGGAGGTTACTGGAGTTCAGCAACCTACTGTGCTCAAGGAAAGTTCCCCTAAAGCACCAAAAAGAAAGTAACCTTGCTTTAAAAAATATACAAAAAACCCTTTTAAGAGCTCCCAGTCAGAGAGCTAGCAATGTAATATCATAAAACAAACAAACCCTCAAATCCTTACTGTTTGTTGATCTGTGGAGCCCTGGTTAGGAAAGCCTCAACAGGGCAGGGCACTGGAGCCTTTTATGCAGGCTTCAACTGCACTCAGGAAACAGGCCCACTAACTCCTGATTAGGTGTTAGCAGTTTCTAAACCTGAGGAGGTTACTGGAGTTCAGCAACCTACTGTGCTCAAGGAAAGTTCCCCTACAGCACTAAAAAGAAAGTAACCTTGCTTTAAAACACATGGGGCAAACACAGTGGATCCCTTTACAGCAACAGGATAAAAACAAAATAAACGGTACCATCTAACTTCTGAACAATCTAACGTCTCAACAAATATGGGTGTCCTACATGGAGTGGTGGGCTCACCCCTAAACAAAGACATGGGGAGGGGTGGCCTGCTCAGAGCGACAGGTGCACCTACTCTTGCCATCTTGCTGGGCAGACTAGATGGACCATGCTGGTCTTTATCTGCCATCATTTATTATGTTACTATATATATGTTACAGGACAAGAACATTGCTAGCAAGGGAGGGGTAAGGAGTGAAGAGTGAAGACCCCTAAAATTCAGGGAATGGAATGGCTGTTCTAATTTTCACTTCTACCCACCATCTCAAGTATGGTCCTATTTGGTACTTTGCTACCCTTGTTATTTTTTTTAATATCACTACTGTTGTGTTGCAATCGCTGCAGTGCTAATTGGAATACAATTAGCACTGCATACTCAGAAGTAAATTAAGATCTCAGGACTGGTCAAAGGTCTTTCCAGAAATATAGAATCTCTGCAGTTCTTGGTACTGTTCTCTCCTAAAACCTCATCACAAACTACACTGATTAAGGATAATCTTGTCGTACTACTTCTAGGGCCATATTTCCTCTGTCGTATAGTGGTCTTTCCACACCTTACGACAACTTCGTGCCGTTCGCCCCCTCAAATCAGTTTCCTCTATGACCACATTATTACTGTCCTTGGTAGTATCCCGCTTGGACTACTGCAATGTTGTCCTGGCCAGCCTTCCTCAAACCCAGTTGCGCAGATTGCAACTTGTCCACCACACAGCTGCACGTATTCTCACTCACGCCTCACGCTTCGATCACATCACCCCCATTCTGATTCATCTTCACTGGCTTCCCCTGGTCTACCATATACAATTCAAAGTACTTATATACGTGCACAAAACCATCTAAACTGGTATTCCCCTCTACCTCGCCGATTTAATACATCTTCATTCGTCTCACCGTTCCCTTAGGTCAGTCCACCTGAACCGTATGTCCCTTCCCTCTCCATCACAAGCCCACCTTGAGTCTACACGTTCTTCAGCATTTTTCTTTTTGGGCCCCCGACTCTGGAACTCACTTCCCCCCGCCCTCCGTTTGGAACCCTCCTATAAAACCTTTTAGGGCCAAACTGAAGACCCACCTTTTCTGCACTGCTTTCAACCTTCCTCCTCCCTCCGTTCCCCTTTCTCCTCTACCTCGCTGAACCTAGATGTACCTATTTCTTTGTTGCCATGCCCTCTGTTTTGTTCTGTATGCTGCTTTATTCTTTCTCTCCACTCTATCATTTCTCTTAATCTCTTATGGCGTTCCTTTTCCTTTTTCAGCAGCCTATATATTTTGTTATTGTACACTGCTCTGGTGCCACTGGTAAAGAGCGGTATATTAAATGAGCCAATAAAGATTTTTAAAAAAAGGGTCAAATTGCCACTAACATCCTTATTGCTACTTTATTCACAATTTAATTAGGCTACTTTTTTGTTTTCTTTTTAAGGGTCTCTTTTACTATAGGATGCTAGGGTGTTGCACTGAACATGCCAACAGTGCTGAAACAATGACATGTTAGGTGCAACACCACTGTGTTAACTGTCAGGGGTGTGGCAACATTTCCCCGGCAGTTAACATGAACCACTGTCCCTTAGCACATGGAATATTAGCGTGGTTGCACTTATTTATTTTTTTATTTATTTAAATGTTTTTATATACCGTGCCTTCCAGTGATCAGGGGTGATTTACAATGAACAGAACTCGTCTACAAAGAACATAGAACATATCAAACTATATTACAAGGTACTATTTACAAATCAGCTGTTCACATATACAGCAGAATAACAGATACTGAGGCAGAGCTATTTACAGTGTAGGGGGGGGAAGGAAACGGGATAAGGGAGAAATATATTAAATGGAGTTTCATAAAAGGAAAGGTTTAGAGGGGGGGGGGGAGAAGAGTAATTACCTAAATAAGCTGTATGAAATATCAATTGAGAAAGGTTCAGGAGGGTATGCACAGTATTTATTGTATTTGTATTTCTACAGTATATAGCGGAGAGAAGTAGGAGAGGGATCATGGTGTTCAAGGCGGAGTAATAGAAGTGTTGAGGTTAAAGTGTTGAATGAAGAGGAACATTTTAAGCTCTTTTCTAAAAGTCTGTAGATCTTTTATTAGTCTTAGGTTGTCTGGGAGAGCGTTCTAGAGAGTAGGGGCTACAAACAAGAACGCTCTTGAACTTGTAGTTTTGATTGTGTTACGAAAATGGGCTGGAATTGAAAGGTATTCTGGGTGCACATTCTTCTGGTCTAGTGGAGTCACTAGGGGTAATAAGAGAGGAAAGGCATGAGGGGGTGACCTTATTGTATAGTTTGAAAGTTATCAGTAGACATTTGTATTTGATACGTGCTTCTATGGGTAGCCAGTGGAGGGTCTGGAGTAGTGACGTGATGTGGTCGTATCGGTGAGCGTTGTGAATTATACGGACAGCAAGGTTCTGTGCCATTTGAAGTTGATGTGGTTTTTTGGGGTAGGCCATGAAGGATCTGGTGCTTAACGATGTACAGGCTTTTGAAATGTCTGATGTAAAGAAGTATAACTGCCGTCTGTCGCATGCTGAACAAGTAGCATTAGACCAGCTGTGTATGAATCAGAAGATCATTATTAGATGGGCAGATAAGGGGGGGGGGGGTGTAGTAGTAGTGTTAGATGTGGAATATTATCATCTTAAGGTATCATGTCAGTTGTCTGATGTTTCGATATATCACCCTCTTATGGATGATCCTACTGAATGTCTTCAAATTGAAATTAAACAGCTAATGACAGATGCCTTGCAGCAAAAACTGCTTACTCAGAAAGAGTTTGTTTATTTGAACTGTAAGGCACCTAAGATTTCCCATTTTTATATACTCTCAAAAATTCATAAAAATGTACAGGCACGCCCTGGGTGCCCTATTCTTTCTTCTTGTGGGCTGTTACTAGATCTATCTATTTGGATTCATACTTTAATGTCCTCTATACAATCTTATGTGCGGGATACAACACATTTTTTAAATTTATTATAAACCTTTGATATGCAGTTTTCCTTTAGAGGGGTGGATGGTAAGAACATAAGATATGCCATACTGGGTCAGACCAAGGTCCATGAAGCCCAGTATCCTGTTTCCAACAGTGGCCAATCTAGGTCATAAGTACCTAGCAGTTTCCCCAAAAGACACAGGTTCCACAATGCTTGTATTGAGTCAAGCAGTGATATCCTGGGTCTCTTTTAATTATGGTTTATGGACCTTTCCTCCAGGAACTTGTCCAAACCTTTTTTACATCCAGCTACACTAACAGCTTTTACTACATCCTCCGGTAACAAATTCCAGAGTTTGATTACACGTTGGGTGAAAACATATTTTCTCTTATTAGTCTTAAATAGTTTACCCTGTAGCTTCATTGCATGTCCCCTAGCCTTTCTATATTCTGATGATATAAACAATCGATCTACGTTTACCTGTTCCATTTATAGATCTCTATCATATCTCCCCTCAGCCGTCTCTTTTACACTTTGAAGAGCCCTAACCTTTTCAGCCTCTCTTCATAGGGGTAACCTTCCATTCCCTTTACCATTTTGGTGTGTCTTCTCTGTACCTTTTCTAATAACGCTATATTCTTTTTAAGATACGGCAACCAGAATTGCACACACTATTCAAGGTGCGGTCGCACCATGGAACGATACAGAGGCGTTATAATATCCTTAGTTTTATTTTCCATTCCTTCCCTTATGATAACTAGCATTCTATTTGCTCTCTTGGCTGCTGCTGCATGCTGGGTGGAGGGTTTAAACATGTTATCCTCAATGACACTTAAATCTTTTTCCTGGGTTGTGGTTTCTAATGTGGAACCTTGCATCATGTAACTATAGTTTGGGGTTTTTTTTCCTAGGTGCATAACTTTGCACTTGTACACATTAAATTTCATCTGCCATTTGGATGCCCAGTCTTCCAATTTATCAAGATCCTCTTGCAATTTTCCACAATCCTCATGGGTTTTAACAACTTTAAATAGTTTTGTGTCATCTGCAAATTTGATAACCTCACTCGTTATTCCCTTATCCAGGTCATTTATGAATATGTCAAAAAGCAGTTGACCTAGCACAGATCCCTGGGGTACTCCACTATTCACCTTTCTCCATTGGGAAAATTGGCCATTTAGCCCTACCCTCTGCTTTCTATCTTTTAACCAGTTCCTGATCCACAATAGTACACTGCTTCCTATCCCTTTTTGCCAGAAAGGCTTTCTGAACATCCAGATACACTATATCAACTGTTGGATATAAATTCTCTGTATACCACTATACCTCAGATGGGTACGCTTGAGGTGTTAGAGGATGCATTTGTCAAAAGGGGTGCTATATCCTCTAGTCATTTGAGTTTTCTTATACAATTGACCCAGTTAGCCCTTTGTGAGACATTCTTTTGTTATAGTACTCTGCTTTATTAACAGTATTTAGGGGTCGCAATGGGTGTTACAATGGCTTTATCAATAGCAAATCTATACATTGCCTTTTTTGAGTCAGTATGGTTGACCAATTGCAGTCATCGTCAGTATATACTTATGTGAGTTCATTATATTGACAATGTATTTATGGTGTGGAGCAAGTCTCAGGAAAGTCTGCTTGAATTTCATGACTGGCTTAATTGACTGGATCCTTGTATTAAATTTATGATGTCTTATGAGCAAAATTCAATCTCCTTTTTGGATGTTTGAATTTTAGGAATGCAGGAGGGGTTTTGAAACTTCAGTCTTCAAAAAGGAGACTGATAGAATTCCCTTATCCATTATGAGAATGCACATCCTGTTGGTTTAAAGAATGGGCTTCCTTTTTCTCATTTTTTGAGATATCGGAAGAATTGTAGTTCATTAGGACAGTATAAGCAACAATCCCTTTAGCTGGCTAAGGCATTTTCTGACAGATCATTGAGCAGGCTCGGACCTGTGCATTGTATAATGATAGAGGTTGGCTCTTGACTCTGTGATCATAATTAGATAAGAGTACAGATTCACAGTTTATTCATTTGATCACTAAGTTTTCACCTATACAGTAAGTGGGCAGTTACATTGGACTGTTAAAAAACATTTTCATGTTCTGTCCACGATTCCTGGGTTTTCAGATTTTAAACCCAGACTTGTGTATACGAGGAGACAGAACCTAAGAGATATTTTAAGACCAACGATGATTAGCGAGCTTATACCCAGTTGGGCAATGACAGATGCCTTGCAGCAAAAACTGCTTACTCAGAAAGAGTTTGTTTTTTGAACTATAAGGCACCTAAGATTACCCATTTTTATATACTCCCAAAAATTCATAAAAATTTACAGGTGCCCCCTGGTGCCCTATTCTTTCTTCTTGCGGGGTGTTACTAGACCCATTGTCTATCTATTTGGATTCATACTTATGCCTCTTGATGTCCTCTATACCATCTTATGTGCGGGATACCACACATTTTTTAAATTTATTACAAACCTTTGATATTGTGACCCTGCTGCGTCTAAGCCCACCTCCACCCCCTAAATATGATGGTAGTAGTCATGGCCAAGAGGTGGCATAAACTCAGACAACGAGGCACAAAAATAAAACTAACCTCGTTCACATTGCTCAAAGCTAAGTGAAGGAATTAAACTAAAAGAATTCTTAGAACTCGGGTTCCAAGTGGTAAATATATCAATTTTATTTTTTTATTATAGATGGTTAGATTAATAATAGATTTAAGTTACCTTGTATTCAGCATCTTACTTTTTACTACTTATTGTACATTTTACTATATAACATTTCTAAGTAGTAGTATTCCTTATCTTTCCTTCTTCCTAATTTCTATATAACAATTTTCTAGTTTGATTTCTTACAACTTGAACATTTGTATCACTTTCATCTCTAGAGAAAAGTTCAGAACATCACTTTTATCAGTTTCTTTTCTCAGGTAAGTATCAATTGTCCTTGTTCTCTCTAAACACAGTCTTTATGAACACTTAGCTCTTTGCAGTTTTAGCAATTGTTTGACATCTGTGGTTGTAGAATTGTCTTATGTCGTTTGATGATTTTGGAATTCTTTTGTTGGGAGCTCCTGTTAGTGGAAATATCACTGCTGATCAGCTGACGGTAGTCTTCATAATCTCCAACCTACTACCTAACTTTAAACAAATCAAAAATACAAAACCCTATCTAACTTATCAACCATCGAGCAAACACTGTGAAATTATTCCATATAAATCCCTAACTGTCTAAGTAAATCAAAATATAATTCAAGTCCCTGAATAGAAAAGTCTAATCTTTACTGTATTTCCCTAACTACACACAGAGCTTTACTTATGAATTCCCTTTTTCTAAATAATGCCTTCCTTCATCAATAACCTTCTATGGCTCCAGGCATTTCTCTTCTGCTACAGTGAGATCGGTCATTCACTGTGGAAGTATCTTATTACTTAAGAATTTCCAGCACCACATACTGTAAACTACTAAATAGCAAGGCACTTCATAGACACTGCTACTTCCTCTCAGCCTCCCTATTCAAGAGAGCTCTGCTGGAATTTATAAACAGTGTCACTTACTTTATTATCTGACAATACTTCTCCATAAGTATAGTCCAGTGCCACAGAAAAATCAGGGCTGTCATTCACTTTGCCTGACTTCCTAAAGTTTCAGCAACAATTTCTTTTTAACATCTTTGTTAGTGATATAGCGGAAGGGCTGTTGGGTAAGGTTTGCCTCTTTGCGGATGATACCAAAATCTGCAATAGAGTAGACACCCAGGAAGGTGTAGATAACATGAGGAGGGATCTAGCTAAGCTTGAAGAATGGTCTAGAATTTGGCAGCTGGGATTTAATGTTAAAAAATGTAAGGTCATGCATTTGGGCTGCAGCAATCCAAGGGAGCAATACAGTATAGGAGGTGAAGTACTTTTGTCCACTAAAGAAGAGCGGGACCTAGGCGTGGTTGTGTCTAATGATCTTAAAGTAGCTAAACAGGTAGAAAAGGTGACGGCAAAAGCTAGAAGGATGCTTGGGTGCATACGGAGAGGAATGGCTAGCAGAAAAAAGGAGGTGATAATGCCTCTGTATAAGTCTTTGGTGCGAACTCATTTGGAGTATGGTGTGCAATTCTGGAGACCGCACCTTCAAAAGGATGTGAACAGGATGGAGTCGGTGCAGAGGGTGGCTACTAAAATGATTAGTGGGCTTCATTATAAAGCATATGAGGACAGACTTAAGGATCTTAATATGTACACCTTAGAGGAAAGGCGGGATAGAGATGATATGATTGAGATGTTTAAATACCTCCGTGGCATAAATGTTCAGGGAGAGAGCCTCTTTCAATTGAAAGCAAGTTCTGCTACGAGGGGACATGGGATGAGGGTGAAGGGAGATAGATTCAGGAGTGATATGCGGAAATATTTCTTTACAGAAAGAGTAGTGGATCCGTGGAATAGTCTCCCAGTGGAGGTGGTAGAGATGAGGATAGTAACTGAATTCAAAAAAGCATGGGACCAACACAGAGGATCTCTAAAGGTAAAAAGTGGACTGTTGTAGTTGTTATTATGGAAGGACAGACTAGATAGGCCATGTGGTCTTTTTCTGTCATCATGTTTCTATGTTTCTATGTTCTAATTTCTCTCTGGAAACAATTCTTCATCTATTTGTACCTCTTTACTGGAATAAACAGCTCATCTTTCTAGCATAGCACAACTCACTTCTGCTTTTCTGTTACAGTTTTAGCTTTCCTCTCTTTCAACAACAAACTTTTTTTTGTTGTCAAGGTTACCATGACTCTTTTTACATCACCAATTTCCATACTAGAGCTGCTAACCAATTACAAACAGGCTTTAAGAATATGCAAATTATACTTTCTTGTTGTCATGGTTACAGTGACTCTTTTGACAATACTAATTTCCACATTAGAGCCACTAGCTAATCATAAGCATGCTCTAGGAATATGTAGATCAGTCATTAAAGCATGTTCTAACTTTTGCAAAGAAAAATCAGTTTTATTTCCAACTGTAATTCCTCAATAAAGTGAATGACACGACCTTAATTTGAAAGGTTTACACACCAAAATCTTTCCAAACTAATTCAAAACCTATAATTTCACTTAGCTTATCTAACTAACTTATCCCACTATTTCCAATTTCCAATTAATACATTACGTTAGACGCTATACATTTTCCTCCAGAAAATTACCTATAACTTTGTCCAATTTAAACAACCTGCACATCAATATTCACTCAGGATTCCAAACCATCAAGCACAATTAACAACCATTCAAACCAGTTACCCACCCCAGCGTAAGCGCCAAATTTAACCCTGGGTTACAGTTGCCCGAGTTTAAAATCAATGTTGTCCCCAACATTGTCATTCCATATTTTCATTTTTTTTCTCAACCATCAATTATTTACTACAGCCAAATTCAATTTGGTCTTCCCTATACCAATTTCATGAGGTTTCCCTACTGAACCTTTACTTAGATTTCCTTCTTAATACAATCTTGTATTACTTATTTATTTCATACCACGTTAATAGCATTTTCAACAACCACATTACAATATAGTTAATTCACAAATATAATAGTATTCCCCAGATTCAGAGCACATACAATTCTGATTCACAATCTTATTTATCATCTAACAAGATTGCTTCAAATTTGCCGATCAGAATTGTCATCTTAGCTTCCTTGGCTGCCAAGGTACGAAGGACCTAACTTCAGTATTATATTGTTATCACTTTCATTTTCCCTTCTACTATCCAAAAATTAATTTAATTTATAATTCTCTTTTAGAAATGCTGAACACAATCCTTTATTTTCTCTAGTGGACCTACGTATTACATCAATATTCTCTTCAGGAACGCTCATTTTTGTTGTACAGGTGTTACATTATCTAGATTGACAAAGGTCCTTATCCAAAACCACTTTTCAGCATTGGATGTGCTTGGATTTTCCTTCACCTCAGCCAAATCTGAAACAAGGTTTACAATAGTTTTCTGTGTTTGCATCTTAATACTAGACTCTGAATGTTTAGTTTCTACTAAATATCTCTTAAGCAAGTTCCTATGTACTATTTTAATACTACCAGCCTCATTTTGAATTTTATAAACATTTTGATTAGTATCAAATCTTTCAATCACCTCATAAATTTCTTTTTCCCAAAGGTCTTGTATTTTATGCCTCCCCAGAAAATTTTGTATTCGTAACAACACTTTATCCCCTGGTATCAATTCCACCGTTTGGGCTTTCCGGTCAAAATTTCGCTTGATCTTCCAGAATTGTTTTTCCTCTTTTTTTTTAATGATTATCGCTGGACTGGCCCACGGACTATAACTTTTGTGAAGGATCCCTTGTTGCACTAGCCCATTGATGTGTTCTTTAAATTCTTCAAATAAATGTGGAGATACCCTACGATAAGGCTGCTTGATGGGTAGTGTATTTCCTGTTTTTATTTTATGCTGTACTATATTTGTGAACCCAATATCACTATCACTTGTCAAGAAGACGTGTCTATGTTTCCACAATAATTGTCTTAATTGCTCTGCTTGCTGTTCATTCAATGAATTCCAATCAATTTTAAGTTTTGACAAGCACTTTTCCCAATTGCTCTCACTAGCCGTCTCGGAATTCTTTAACTGTTTCAGCTCCATGATCTCAGCCGGCTTACTTATCTCCGCTATTCTCATCCTCGGAGGTAAGGTTATGTCTTTCTCTCCTACGTTGATCACCCGAATAGGCACTCTCCCTGCTGTTTGCTGCACCAAAACCTTAGCCACCATCAGTTGGTTCGGGATACTTGCAGTCGGAGTAGCTGTTACTACCAATGGGCCATCCCATTTTCTCACACTATTACATCTCCCTAAGATAATTTTTTCAGAATATGCGGGTACCAGCTGTCCTACCCTTCCCAAGACTTTGACAAAACCCACATTAGGCTCTATTTGTTTCTTCTGTTTCTTGTTATTACTCCTAAAATTTTCACTGGTTCGAGAGTGAAACTGGATAAGACTCGGAATAACCCCTCTAGGTGTGTCAAAACATTCATACCCACTATTCCTTGGGCAGCACTTTCTTCCATTCTTCCTTCTTTAAAGTTGTCTTGCACCATAAAAATACATCGTTGTGATATTACTTGTCCAAGACACTGCACAGTTGCATCTATATATCCTAATACTGGTAGCTCTGTCCCATTCACTGCCATCAATTTTAGTTGAGAGGCATCTTGCAATTGATTTGGGTTCGGAAATCTTTGTAATAAAAACTAGCCAATATTGTCGATATGCTTGATCCCATATCCAGCGTACAGGTTACTTCAATTCCATTGATTTTTACTTTTACCAATGGACTAGATCCCACAGCCTCTTCTCCAAATAGTTTGTCTCCATGCTCATCTCCCTTACGTTCGGTCATTTGTCTTCTCACGGTAGCCTTCATTTCAGTTTCTCTTTCTGCAGCTTCACCTAAATGACTTCTCCAAAGAGTTTCATTATTACCACTTTGCGTATTAGGATTACTGGAACTAGTATTTCCACTGTCTGATGGAACTGTACGAGAAATCTTTCACTCCTACAATAACGAGCGATGTGTCCTGATTCATGACATCTGAAACATATTTTTGGTCCTATTGATGAACTACTAGAAGCTCCTCTAGCCAGGAATTCACCTCTGTTCTCTCTATAACCTATATTTCCGTTGCCATTATATTTGCTTCTCGCATCCCTATTCCACCTTTCCCGTCTCTGCATTTCCCATTCACATTCTTGTCTTTCTGTCCACTGTGTAAATAATCTTGTTAACTGCCCAATCATAGCTGCAGCGGTATCTCCACCCGCTGTTCCATCTCCTGCATCTTCCCTCGGTCTCTGTAGTATTTTCTTAAGTTCTATCATTGTCGGGACTCTCTCCTCTCTGGCCCACCTTATGGCAGCTTGTAACAAATTCGCAAATTCCATATTCGGATTATCCTCATGCCTCTTTGTTATTTCCCTTCGGAGTGCAGCATCACTTAGTCCCAAAATGAACTGCTCATTCAATGTCTCTTCTTCTGTCTCTCTTTAATATAATGTCCATTTTCTGCTGTAATTTATAACCATATACTCGTATAGTCTCCTTATCTTCTTGTTTTGCATTGTAAAATTCTTGAATCCTCAATCCCAATGCCACCTTATCTCCATACACTTGGCGTAACATATCAAAAAATTTTTCTATCGTACATTCTCTCGGTAAGAAATATTTAACTGTGTCCGCCGCCAAGCCTTTTAAATGGTTGCGAATCACATCCACGTGGTCCTCTGGTGAAATCTTTAGAATTCTCATTCTTATTCTAACTTTCTCAATCCAATCTTCTACATTCAGATCTGACATCTCCTTCTGAAACCCCGAAAATTCTGGGATCATCTTATCTTGCAGAATCACCACTGTATTCGTAATTATCTGAGGCCTCATTACACCATTTCTGGCTTCCGCTTCCATTGTTCAATTATTTCTTCTTTTCACCCCAGGAGATAAGTATGCTTACACAACACAATTTTCCCACTCTTTCCCTACTGAGAATAAAACTTCAAACACAATACAAGCCAATTTTTTTTTATTTCACAGCTCCTCAGTGTCTGCTGAAACTTTCAATATTAAGTAATCAATGTATAACAAATGTCTTTAACCAAACATTCAGAATCTTTAATACCTTGGTACCAAATTCAGGTTGTTTTTTTTACCCTGTTCTTACATTTTTACCCTGTTCATAGAATCCTGCCGACTACGCCAAAACTTTCGGTGACCCCACTGTGTCTAAGCGCACCTCCACCCCTAAATATGATGATAGTAGTCGTGGCCAAGAGGTGGAGTAAACTCAGACAACAAGGCACAGAAATAAAACTAACCTCGTTCACTTTGCTCAAAGCTAAGTGAAGGAATTAAACTAAAAGAATTCTTAGAACTCGGGTTCCAAGTGGTAAATAAATCAATTAATATTTTTTTATTATAGATGGTTAGATTAATAATAGATTTAAGTTACCTTGTATTCAGCATCTCACTTTTTACTACTTATTGTACATTTTACTATATAACATTTCTAAGTAGTAGTATTCCTTTTCTTTCCTTCTTCCTAATTTCTATATAACAATTTTCTAGTTTGGTTTCTTACAACATGAACATTTGTATCACTTTTATCTCTAGAGAAAAGTTCAGAACATCACTTTTATCAGTTTCTTTTCTCAGGTAAGTATCAATTGTCCTTGTTCTCTCTAAACACAGTCTTTATGAACACTTAGCTCTTTGCAGTTTCAGCAGTTGTTTGGCATCTGTGGTTGTAGAATTGTCTTATGTCGTTTGATGATTTTGGAATTCTTTTGTTGGGAGCTCCTGTTAGTGGAAATATCACTGCTGCTCAGCTGACGGTAGTCTTCTTAATCTTCAACCTACTACCTAACTTTAAACAAATCAAAAATACAAAACCCTATCTAACTTATCAACCATCGAGCAAACACTGTGAAATTATTCCATATAAATCCCTAACTGTCTAAGTAAATCAAAATATAATTCAAGTCCCTGAATAGAAAAGTCTAATCTTTACTGTATTTCCCTAACTACTGTCACCAACCCCCTAGGCTCCTAAGATAGAAGGCTGGAGGGATGTAGTGTGGGTCCTCTTATTACAAGCAAGGACTTGGTTATGTCCCCTGGGTTTGGAATGTTCCAATAGCTAGTCAATAAGAAAGTAGTTGCGGACGAGTGACTATGCTTTCAAGAGGTTTTATTCCCCTTCTCGGGAGGATTCTTGTGGCAGGTTACAAAAGGAAATAAACCATCATGCTGGTGTAACACAAAAAGGATCATTAATGATAACAGAAAATGCTTTGCTTCAGCTTTAACAAAATAAACAGGGAGGAAAACAGCTTTCTTACTCTTCAGAAAAACTGCGTGGCTGAAATCAGTGCCTCCTGCACAGATTTCACCTGAACAGGGTCTTCAGCAAAAAGATGTAATACCGTCAGAAAAAACTAGCGTACAGTCCATCTTACAGCAATCACTATTATCAGCACCACAATCATATTCCATCTCCTCTGGAACGTCTTCTGTAAAAGCTTGCTCAGGGCTGTAACTTGTATTGGTATTACTGAACTCTCTTTCTTTGTGACTGAAGCTTCTCTCCCCTCTATCAGCTAGGAAAGGCTGGTTACCAAAGAGACTGGATTCTACCCTCACAGGATCTTTCCCTTCAAGACCTCTAGGCAGGAATTCCAGTGCCCCTCTATTCCATTCACTGTAGCCTCTTTCAGCCCGGCCTCGGTTTGTTTGCTTAGGACTGTGAAACTGGAACCTGCTATCTATCTCTCTCTCTTAGTTTGCTACGGGTAATTCTCTTCTGCTCCCAGCCAGGCTTTTTCTTATCATAGCCCTGGTTTAAAGCACTGACCTGTGAGGATTCCTCTGGGGCAAACTCTCCTTCAGAGCATATAGACTCCACGTCAGAAACACTCAGGTATGGATTTGGGGATCTCTCTCTATCCCTTCCTTTACCTTGGCTTCTGTGGACGGCTTTCCTGCTGACTGCAGTGTTTCTGTGTCCTATTTCTCTGTAAGCTGCTTCTGGGCTTCTGTGGTATCTTTCTCCATTCCTTTCTCTTTTGCCTTCCCTTTGGCCTTTCTCCTGGCCCTTCTCGCCTTTTTCCTGGCCCTTCTCGCCTTTCTCCCTCATGCTCCAAGCTGGCTCTATTTTAAGTGCGTCATAGCTTGAGACTTCCATTGGCTCAATTCTTTGCAGCTGTCTCTGTCTTCCTAATGAGCCATTACGTAATGCTTTCTCTAGGTGTTTTCCTGCAGCCTGAGCTTGTGTTTTCATTCGTTGCTCATGGCAACCACTAGCCATGTGCTTTTCAGTGTGCCTTTTAAAACTACCCCGAGCATTTTCCTGCATTTCTTCTGTTCTTATTTGCCTTGCCCCATGACAAATCCCCCCCCCTTAAAATATTATGGGCTGCAGTCCTTACCTGACAGCCCGGAATACCTTTTTGGGACCTACCTGGAGGCTCTATGTTCTGGGACCTATCCTGGTATATCACAGTAACCAAACTAGCCGTGGCAGACCTTTCCTTCCACAGCTTAAGAACGTTAATGTGGTATGTCTGTCGGCGGCCTTTCTCATTTTCTACTCTATAAGACACAGGGCCAACTTTTCCCACGACTGTTCCCGGGCCCCTCCACCTAGACTCAAACTTTGGTCCGGGGTCGGATACCTGGATCAACACCTTGTCCCCAATGTTGAGGTGTCGTGGTTTGGTGCCCTTATCATAATATCGCTTCTGCTTGGTCTTACTGGCCTGTAAATTTTCTCTAGAGGCTCTAGCGGTTCTTTCCAAGCGTTGCCTTAACTCTGTAAGGAATTGGGGTACTCCTACCTCTTGTATGGTTGGCTCCACCCATTGCTCGTGCAAAATATCCAAGATACCTCTTGGAGTGCGGCCAAACAATAGCTCATATGGGGATACCCCCAGGGACGCCTGGATGCGTTCCCTGCAAGCGTACAGTGTGAATGGGAGTAACGTATCCCACTCTTGTATTTCCCTCTCCTTCAGACCCCTGCGTAATAGCTGCTTAATTGACTGATTTGTAAGCTCCACCAGCCCGTTCGATTGGGGATGGTAGGCGGACGTTTTTATGTGGCGAATGCCAAAGGCTTCCCAGACCATGGCCAAATGCCTCGAGAGGAAATTGCTCCCCTGATCAGTCAGGACTTCCCTGGGGAAACCTACTTCACAGAAGAGTTTAATTAACTCTAAAGCTATTAACTTAGCGGATGTGTTTCTCAAGGGAATGGCCCAAGGGAACCGGGTGGCATAATCAACCACAACTAAGATGTATTTAAATCCTCTCGGTGTCTTCACCAGAGGTCCAATGATATCCATACCCAATCTACTGATAGGGGTCGCTATAGTAGGAGTCGAGACCATTGGCACTGCCTTAGGCCTCGCTACCGTTACCCTTTGACAGCTAGGGCAAGCCTCGCAGTATTGCCGCGTCTCTTTAAAAAACCCCGGCCCAATAAAACCTAGTTAAGATGGGGGCGGAGCCTGATGTCCAGCGGGTAAGACGCTTCGCGCTGAAGCTCCCGAGAGGCCTACTCAGAATCCTGACTTAATACCTACATAAACTTAATATTTTGCTCCGAACTTACCGGGGTACCTCTGGGGGGATGGCGGCCCATAAACCAGCGCGCTTGGACTTCGGGTCTCCTTCTTCTTCACACGGAAAACGCTCCAAAACAGAGGTGTCTTCCCCACAGAAGATGGTTCCACTTCGGGAAAACCCCGAAATGCACCAGGAGATCTTAGAGGAAATAAGCGGCGTGAAGGAACTGGTGCAGTCCAACGGAGAAGCGCTTCGAGCCATGCGAGAAGACTTCGGTGTGCTCCAGGACCGACTTGAAAGTCTTTCATTACGGCAGGACAACATGGCGGGGGTCCTCGACTCGCACGCGGTACGCTTGGTCAAACTGGACAAGGCTGAGCGCCAGATACAGAATCTTCAAAAAGAGTTAGAGGATAGCAATAATCGAGCCCGTCGCAACAATGTGAGGCTCATTGGAATACCGGAGGGGGCGGAAGCAGGAGATATAAGAGAATTCCTGCTCAAAACTCTTCCCTCCTTGCTGAAGATCACTTTTCATAGAGATCTGGAAATTGATCGAGCACATCGTGTTCCTACCCATATGGCGCTCAATCGAACGACCCCCCGGCCTATTATCTTTCGATTACTACGATATCAACAAGTGGAACAAATTCTAAATGCTGCCCGGGCGAATCGTCATCTGGAGTTTGAAAGTCATAAAGTCTCCTTCTTCCCTGATTTGGCAAAGCCCACAGTTGACCGTCGGAAGAGACTCCTGGCTTTTCGCCCTCGACTTCAACAGCTACAGGCTCGCTTTGGCCTGTTGTATCCAGCGAAGCTCCGAGTGACTCTCCACAACCAAACTAGGACATTCGAAGATCCTGATCTACTATCAACATTTTTAGACTCCAAAGAAGCAGAGCAGATGCGCTAATCCAACAACTTGGACTTATTATTTGCCGGCTCTGTCCGCCATTTTGAAGGGCCCGACGCGGTGGTCATAGCCAAGCACAGAGACTACCTGGACTTTTCTTTCTTTCTCTATATGACTTCCTTGGTCTCCTATCCCTCCATGATGTGTGCCTCGGTTGGATTCGGAGCACGCACAGTTATACAGGTTATATGTTTTCAATCTCGGCCTTCTCTGGGGTTTCTCCCCGCAGACACATGGTCGCCAGTAATTTCTGGGGTTCTGCTTCTTCTCTACCGCACCGCGGTTCTTCTTTTTTAATGTGGGGCGCTTCATTGTATTACATTAGCTTATTTTCTATCATGTCATGTGTACAGTCAGATACAGTTAATTTGAGGGACATTGTGAAATTATGTGCGTTTTCATGCTCAGAATTTTTAACCTTTCTGAATGGCCTTATGTAAGATCTTATCACTTAACGTAAAAGGCATCAATAGCCCAATCAAAAGAAAGAAAATCCTTAGCTATCTTAACCATGAGCATGCTGATTTAGTGTTTCTTCAGGAAACGCATCTAAACTCCGCTGAAACACTGAAACTCAATGCTAAGACTTACATGGTGGCTGCCTATTCTCCCGCCGTTTCTAAACGGTGTGGGGTAGCCATTCTGGTTAAGAAGTCTTTGCAAGCTACTGTAATGGATACTAGCTCTGATAAGGAGGGTAGATGGGCCCGTGCACACCTTAAGGTTGGAGATAGTGAATTCACGTGTATTTGTATTTATGCCCCGAATGTGGATAACCCTGCTTACTATGCAAGTATTGCGCAGTTGGCACAGGCCTCTGCCAATACTCCATTAATACTTGGTGGCGATTTCAATCAAGTGCTAGACCCTTTGATAGATAGACAACCGCCTAGAACGAGTAGTCCACCCAAGAGTCTTGCTACCCTTACAGCTCTGATGCAAGATCTTGCGCTAGTAGATATATGGAGGCTGCTTCACCCCTCCGACTTAGAGTTCACCTTTTTTTCTGCCCCCCATCACTCACAATCTAGAATAGATTTCTTTCTCATTTCCAAAGCACTGATCTCTCAAGTGGACACGGCTAGGACTCATCCTCTCCATATTTCAGATCATGCTGCCATATCTTTTTCATTACATGTCACTACGCGAGATGATCCTCCCCAAGCTTGGTTTTTTGATAGATCCCTACTAGATCACAAAGATTTTCAGGTTGACATGAAGGCCGCTATCCAAGATTATTTTCATTTTAACTCACCCCATGACACAGCGAGCTGGGCTTGGTGGGAGGGTTTTAAGGCATCTATCCGTGCAACTATAACCAGCTATCAAATTCGACAGGGGAAACAAAGAAGCAACACTTACTGATTCTAGAGCAACAGATACAAGCTGGGGAGCGTCTCCTCACGTCCCGTACTGACCCATGTATTTTACTCCGTTTACAACGCCTTCGTTTTCAATACAATCAGCTTTTGTATACTGCTGCTGCTAAAAATATTGAAACGCAACAAGGGATGTATTACCGGGAAAATAACCGTGCTGGCAAATTGTTAGCAAATGCCCTGAAAGGTCAAAAAGAAGCCAAGCGTGTTACCGCTCTCCGTAATCCGTCGGGGGGGGGGGCTTGGTCACTAAAGATACAGAAATTTTAGAACTCTTTCGTGATTTTTATACTCGGCTTTATCAATCTGAATGTGATTTTGAGACAGAAGTATTTGAACGATTACTCTCAGGGGTACAACGACCGACCCTATCTGACGAAGATAGAGAGGCCATGGATAAACCATTCACTTTATCAGAAATTCATTCTGCTATCAAGAGATGTGCCACAGGTCGAGCTGCAGGCCCGGACGGTCTCCCTGCTGAATTCTACAAAACCTTTAACGCTGACTTAGCTCCAGTTTTGAAACTTTATTTTTCTGCTCTGGCCGAGGAGGGATCTCCTTCTGGGTCCTTTTCAATGGCAAATGTAGTAGTTTTTGAGAAAGAGGGGAGAGATCCGCAACTAACAGCTAATTATCGTCCAATCTCCCTCCTAAACGCGGACTATAAAATATTTGCCACCATTCTCTCCACCCGGCTCTCTGATAGGATGTCTACTTTAATACACCCAGATCAATGCGGTTTCATTCCCGGTAGATCAACTGCTGACAATGCTCGGACTCTATGTCATGTACTGACTACCGCAGTTAATCTTGATCGACCATTGGTTGGCCTCTCACTTGATGCTGAGAAGGCCTTTGATCGCTTAGAATGGCCCTTCCTGTTTGCAACTCTCCGCTGGTACGGATTCGGAGAAGGTTTTCTCCGCTGCCTCCGCACCATGTATGCACAGCCTACAGCCAGTATCTGTGCTAATGCTTTAAAATCTCAGCCATTTCCCCTTCAACGCGGTACTCGCCAGGGATGCCCACTGTCTCCACTTCTTTTCGATCTTGCACTCGAACCCTTAGCTTTACTAATCCGGCAATCGGAGGAGATTCATGGAGTCCCCTTCTCTCATAGGGAAATCAAAATTTCAGCATATGCTGATGACCTTATGCTCTTTGTCTCTCTAGACTCAGTGCCGGCTGTCCTAGAGCAAATTGGTAAATATTCACAACTCTCGGGTTATAAGATAAATTGGACCAAGTCGGTAGCCTTTCCACTAAATCCTCTGATTCATCAGGCAGATATGCAATCCTTTCCCTTTTTATGGCAACCTCGCATGGTCAAATACCTTGGGGTTCACTACTGCTCTCCTTTGGAAGACGCTATCTCCTTTAATGCCAAAGACTTAACCTCTAAAGTCCGGGCGCTTACTCACCGTTGGACTCCTTTAACACTTACCTGGTGGGGTCGCCTAGAAACCATAAAAATGATGATTGTTCCTAAAGTGAATTACATTTTAGAAATGTTACCCTGTCTCCTACCTCGACGTACATATAAAGATTTAGAGGGCCTTCTGACTAGATACTTATGGCAAAACAAGACACCTAGGATAGCGAAGCATAAGTTGCAAGCAGATAAGGAAAATGGGGGTGTCAGATTCCCTGACTTCCTGAAATATCACCACTCTTTTCTTCTCAAACAAGGCGCTCGTTGGCTGGAAGATCTAGCACCGAGTAGACCTGTGTGGCTAGACATAGAGGAGGACCTTTGCAAACCGATTCCTCTTACTTATCTCCCTGGTATGACTCTCCCATCAGACTCCCACTATCCACCAATGCTTTTAGACACTTTAGGTGCCTTTAATACTCTTATGCAATCTCTAGACTCCCGATTCTGTCCGTTAGACAGACTCCCGCTTTGGTACAATACTCGATTTCAAATACAAAATAAACCGATGGCGTGGAGCCCCTGGTACACTAGGGGCATTTGGATCCCCAACCAGTTGTTCCATGATGGTCGCTGGAAAACTTTTAGCGAATTGCAAATTGAATTTGGTCTCCCAGCGAAACACTACTTTCAGTTGGTGCAACTACAGCATTGTCTTCGGAGTGCTAAGGTGCTCCCGCCATCGGAATCCCATACTCAGGGATTGTCGGAGACTATCCGATCTATCGGGAGTTCACCGGGTGTAGCATCTAACTTTTACAAAACCTTATGTAATGCTGTAAATAGAGGTACCCCTACAGCACAGAAAGCATGGGAGCGGGAACTGCATGTAACTTTGACCCCGGAGCAATGGAGCCTCGTCTGGAGTAGAGTGACACGGGTCTCCCGATCCGCCTCACTCACTCAGACACTCTTCTTTCTAGCCCACCGGTGTTTCTATACTCCTGACAGATTAGCCAAATGGAACACCTCCCAGGGCAATAGATGCTGGTCATGCCATGCGGCCATTGGTTCACTAACTCATGTTATGCATGAATGTCCCGCACTACAGTATTACTGGCGTCGGGTCTGGGGTCGTATCCAATCTATTTTGCACTTTCAAGAGCCCCTTTCCTGGAGGATAGTGGGACTCCGCTCAGCTGCGGGGATCCCCTCTCTTCCAAAATCGGCTTACTTCCTTTTAGACTTTATGCTGGGCATCGCTATCTCCCTAATTACGAAATACTGGAAAAATAGCTCCCATCTGAGCCCCAATGAATGGTGGAATCATGTCTGTCTCTACAGTAAATATGAACAAATACCTCGTATGTTTGCTTCTTCCGTTCAGACCCCCCATCATCTGTCTAAATGGAAGATGCTCAATGACTATGTTCACAATGCTAAATGCTCTCATCTGACTGTTTAAATTTGTATAAATTTCTGTCACATGATCATTCTGTATCGCAGATACTATTTATGTTCGTTTTGATGTACGATCACTGTTGTTTGGAAGCGCTCACATGCTGATACTGTCGGTTTAGAGAAGAAGCATGGGGGTGGGGGGTAATAGGGTTTGCTTTTCCTTATTGTATACTTGTTTTGTCTCCTTTGGTGTGTTGTTTCTTTTGTTTGTTGCAAAATGAAAATAAAAGTTTTAAAAAAAAAAAAAACCTAGTTAAGATTTGGTCCAGCGTCCCCTGAACCCCCTTATGACACCCCACCGGGTGATCATGGGCCAATCTTAGTACACTGGCTTTAAAAGTCACGGGAACCACTAACTGTTTGCGAACAGCATCATTATGGGGATTAGCGGACTCTCTATAGAGGAGGTCATTTTCTAAGAAAAACCTGGGTAGGATTTGTCGCACTTCCTCTGCCCATTCAAATGCCTTCTTCAGCGCTGGGTCAGCCCTCTGCTCCATGGGAAAGGAGGGAAATTTTCTCACCACCTCCGCCGGTACCCATGGTAACCCTACGGAACCTCCCAGCTCAGCTCTCCCCCGGGTTCTAGCCTGTCTTTCCCTGCGCTTTTTAGCTTTTTCTTTCCTCCCTATCTTTTCAGAGGGGTGGATTATATCCTCATGGTTAGGGAGAGTAACTAACTCTTCCTCCTCTGGGTCCTCCTCATGAGTGTTTTCCTCTTTTGAATCTCCCTTTGGAGCCTTCTCTTCCCCTTCCGGGTCCTCAGTGTGCTCGTGTGACGTTTCCCCTTCCCTTGAGGGTCCAGCCTGAGAGCAGGTGGTTATTAGCCCTAACTTAATAGCCCATTCTTTTTCCAATTTATAGTGAAAAGGAGGCCAATCCTTTCCTAACACTACATCTTCTGGCAGTTTAGGAACTATAGCCATTTTCATTACTTCAGTGGTGCCTAACCCTTTTATGACAGCCTTATGTACGGGATAAGGAACGAACTCGCCGTGCATGCATCTAACCTTGACCTGACCATCCGCTTGACTCGGGGGCGACTGACGGTTCTCCTCAATGAGTGTCCAGAGCTCTTTGGAAATCATACTCTGGTCAGCCCCCGAGTCAAGTAGAGCCAAGGTATAGATTCCTTCTACTTGCACTTGTATGCGGAATTCGTCCTTTTCAACTCCCTCTGTCCCTGTTACCAGAACCATTCGTTCGGGGCAGGATCTTTGGTAATGCCCAGCCTTTCCACACCTGAAACAACTCCCTTTAGGTATAGAATGAACATTATTATCAGAGACATTAGTATTTACTACTACAGGGTTATACATCCTATTCTGTATATATTTTCCTTTTCTATTATTCTTCCTTCCCGCAGCTGCCAACCAGATACCCTGCCCCGAGGTGTCAGTCCTCTCCGCAGCGAAGTATCGCTCTGCTAGAGTGGCTGCATCCTCCGAGGTCTGGCACTGCTGGAGGGTAAGGAAAGTTTTGAGCCCGCTGGGAACAGCCTGTAAAAATTGTTCCAATACAATTTTATCAAGGACCGTTTCCATCGTTGCTCCCTCTACTAGCAACCATTTCCTTGCTAGACTTGTTAAACGCTGTGCTAGGGCTTTTGGAGTTTCCTGGGGCCTAATCACCGCCTCTCTTAACATCCTTTGATAATGCAGAGGGGTAAGCCCTAGTCTATCCTTCACGGCCTTCTTGACCTCAGGATAAATAGAGGCTAACTCTGCAGGCATAGCCTTATAGGCGGCAAGGGCCTCGCCTGAGAGCGACAGGGCAAAGCGAATGGCCCACTGCTCTTCCGGCCATTTCAGAGTAGTGGCTATGCGTTCGAAAGCATCCAAGTAATCGTCCAGGTTATCCTGAGGCTGTAATTGCCCTATAGAAAAAGCCTCATACGACCTCATTCCTGCAGCTTGAAGTGTCAGGGGAACATCCACTCCAGTGTCCGCGGGTTTCTTCAGCAAAGCTTCTATGGCCTCAATCAAGGGCCGCTGCTGCGCTTGTATATTCTGTGTGGTCTGCTCCTGAAGATAGTGGATAAGTTTGACCTGCTTATCCCACTGCGTGGTCATCCAGTGAGCTACCTCTTGGGGCTCCATCCTTCACTGATGTACCTGTGGGAGAGATAAGAAAAACAAACCAAGGGCGATATCGCCACTTCTATGTATATATCTTTTTTTTTTTTTCCTTCCACCGCCCTTCCTCTGCCCACCAGCACCTCCTTTCTCACTTTTATCCTCCCTGCACCAGCTTAGGTACTCTTTACCTGAGTCTCCTGGCAGGGGTCAGCTTGTGAGAAAGTTTCTTTTCTGGTCAGCTCTTGGTGGCAGGAACCTGCTTGATGGTACTTCTCCTTTAAGATGTAATTTTCTGCAGACTGTAATCCTCTGTGCTTGTCCCTTTTGCAGTCTTGCACAAAATCCTGCTGACGTCGCCACTTTGTCACCAACCCCTTAGGCTCCTAAGATAGAAGGCTGGAGGGATGTAGTGTGGGTCCTCTTATTACAAGCAAGGACTTGGTTATGTCCCCTGGGTTTGGAATGTCCCAATAGCCAGTCAATAAGAAAGTAGTTGTGGACGAGTGACTATGCTTTCAAGAGGTTTTATTCCCCTTCCCGGGAGGATTCTTGTGGCAGGTTACAAAAGGAAATAAACCATCATGCTGGTGTAACACAAAAAGGATCATTAATGATAACAGAAAATGCTTTGCTTCAGCTTTAACAAAATAAACAGGGAGGAAAACAGCTTTCTTACTCTTCAGAAAAACTGCGTGGCTGAAATCAGTGCCTCCTGCACAGATTTCACCTGAACAGGGTCTTCAGCAAAAAGATGTAATACCGTCAGAAAAAACTAGCGTACAGTCCATCTTACAGCAATCACTATTATCAGCACCACAATCATATTCCATCTCCTCTGGAACATCTTCTGTAAAAGCTTGCTCAGGGCTGTAACTTGTATTGGTATTACTGAACTCTCTTTCTTTGTTGCTGAAGCTTCTCTCCCCTCTATCAGCTAGGAAAGGCTGGTTACCAAAGAGACTGGATTCTACCCTCACAGGATCTTTCCCTTCAAGACCTCTAGGCAGGAATTCCAGTGCCCCTCTATTCCATTCACTGTAGCCTCTTTCAGCCCGGCCTCGGTTTGTTTGCTTAGGACTGTGAAATCGGAACCTGCTATCTATCTCTCTCTCTCTTAGTTTGCTACGGGTAATTCTCTTCTGCTCCCAGCCAGGCTTTTTCTTATCATAGCCCTGGTTTAAAGCACTGACCTGTGAGGATTCCTCTGGGGCAAACTCTCCTTCAGAGCATATAGACTCCACGTCAGAAACACTCAGGTATGGATTTTGGGATCTCTCTCTATCCCTTCCTTTACCTTGGCTTCTGTGGACGGCTTTCCTGCTGACTGCAGTGTTTCTGTGTCCTATTTCTCTGTAAGCTGCTTCTGGGCTTCTGTGGTAACTTTCTCTCCATTCCTTTCTCTTTTGCCTTCCCTTTGGCCTTTCTCCTGGCCCTTCTCGCCTTTCTCCCTCATGCTCCAAGCTGGCTCTATTTTAAGTGCATCATAGCTTGAGACTTCCATTGGCTCAATTCTTTGCAGCTGTCTCTGTCTTCCTAATAAGCCATTACGTAATGCTTTCTCTAGGTGTTTTCCTGCAGCCTGAGCTTGTGTTTTCATTCGTTGCTCATGGCAACCACTAGCCATGTGCTTTTCAGTGTGCCTTTTAAAACTACCCCGAGCATTTTCCTGCATTTCTTCTGTTCTTATTTGCCTTGCCCCATGACACTACACACAGAGCTTTACTTATGAATTCCCTTTTTTTAAATAATGCCTTCCTTCATCAATTACCTTCTATGGCTCCAGGCATTTCTCTTTTGCTACAGTGACATCGGTCACTCACTGTGCAAGTATCTTATTACTTAAGAATTTCCAGCACCACATACTGTAAGCTACTAAATAGCAAGGCACTTCATAGACACTGCTACTTCCTCTCAGCCTCCCTATTCAAGAGAGCTCTCCTGGAATTTATAAACAGTGTCACTTACTTTATTATCTGACAATACTTCTCCATAGGTATAGTCCAGTGCCACAGAAAAATCAGGGCTGTCATTCACTTTGCCTGACTTCCTAAAGTTTCAGCAACAATTTCTCTCTGGAAACAATTCTTCATCTATTTGTACCTCTTTACTGGAATAAACAGCTCATCTTTCTAGCATAGCACAACTCACTTCTGCTTTTCTGTTACAGTTTTAGCTCTCCTCTTTTTTTCAACAACAAACGTTTTTTGTTGTCAAGGTTACCATGACTCTTTTTACATCACCAATTTCTATACTATAGCTGCTAACCAATTACAAACAGGCTTTAAGAATATGCAAATTATACTTTCTTGTTGTCATGGTTACAGTGACTCTTTTGACAATACTAATTTCCACATTAGAGCCACTAGCTAATCATAAGCATGCTCTAGGAATATGTAGATCAGTCATTAAAGCATGTTCTAACTTTTGCAAAGAAAAATCAGTTTTATTTCCAACTGTAATTCCTCAATAAAGTGAATGGCACGACCTTAATTTGAAAGGTTTACACACCAAAATCTTTCCAAACTAATTCAAAACCTATAATTCCACTTAGCTTATCTAACTAACTTATCCCACTATTTCTAATTTCCAATTAATACATTACGTTAGACGCTATACATTTTCCTCCAGAAAATTACCTTTAACTTTGTCCAGTTTAAACAACCTGCACATCAATATTCACTCAGGATTCCAAACCATCAAGCACAATTAACAACCATTCAAACCAGTTACCCACCCCAGCGTAAGCGCCAAATTTAACCCCTGGGTTACAATATGCAGAGTTTTCCTTTAGAGGAGTGGATGGTAAGAACATAAGAACGTAAGATATGCCATGCTGGGTCAGACCAAGGTCCATCAAGCCCAGTATCCTTGGTGTTTGTGGCTCTTGTTTTTTGTGCCTTCTGATGTGTGTGACAACTGTCTTTGTACACCATGATATACGGTGGTATTTGCGCTGGCAGACTACATGCTGTTCAGAGTTGTAGTATATGTGTTGCTATGTCCCCGTGCCCTGCTCTGCATTGGAAAAACTACTCACCAATTGTGTATTTGGTTAGTAGAACACCATACAAAAATTAATGGGTATGTTTACTAAACCATCTTAATGTTACCGGCGCTAGTTGCAGCGATAATGTGAAGAATGCCATATAAGGAGTGGGTGTTCCGGCAGCAAGGTAGCAAGAATCTCTATCGCGCGGCGCCGTGGCATGTTAATGCACGTTAACCCTAAGTTCATGCCAGCGCAGCATCAGAAGCAATAAAGATGTAGCCCACTGGTTACTGCAATGACTGCAAAGGCAGAGGTCATGGGTTGAATTCCACAGTGGTGTTAAGTACTAAGGCTGTCTGAGGCGTTTCCTTTTAATTTAAATCAGTGCTGTCTGAAGCATTTCCTTTTTTTAAATTTAAATCAGTGCTGCCAGCAAAAAAATCCTCACAGTGCCGAAACCTAAGGTGCCGCATAAGGCGCCCTATAAGGCACTCCATACGGCACATTATAAAGTGCCCTGTCCGCTAAGGCACCTTATAATGTGCCCTATAGGGTGCTTTATAGGGTGCCTTATGAGGCACCTTAGGCTAATGCACTGTGAGAGTTTTTTTGCTGGCAGCACTGATTTAAATTAAAAGGAAATGCTTCAGAAAGCCTTATTAAATAACACTACTGTGGGATCAAACCCACAACCTCTGCCTCCACAGTCATTGAAGTAACGAGTGGGCTACATCTCTACAAAGTCTAGTACACTGCTGGCTGGCTTCAGAAAGACTGCAGGTCACCACACAAACTGTCTGCTGTAGTTACCAGGATAGAGTAAACCCACCCGTACCCATGATGCACTGCACATGCAGATCAGCAGCCTACATCTGCTCACATGATGGGGTATGTGCCTCTATAGCACCCTGGCCTGGTAGGGGGAACTGACCGTGTGTGTTACAGGCACAGAGTAGCTACAGACCGTGACATTATGTGGTTCCTGTGCTCACCCTGAGTGCGAGGTGGGGCACCCAGCACCAGGTCCGCAGCACCTGGCTTGACTGAGAAAGGCTGCGCTGCAGGTCCCCATCTGTGCCAGTGTGTGATGAGTAGTCCTTGCAGAAACACCTAGGATACACCTGTATTTCCCAGTCACATCTAGCCCTTGTGGACTGTGATGCACCTAGAATAGTGCATATCCTATGTGGTTGCCATGGTCACATGTTATCAAAGAAGGGTGGTGGTTGGACACAAAAGCGGATTATGTAGCACCACCCAACCCGCTCTCTGTGGGTCAGGGTGGGGGACAGGATCTCCCACCAACAGGTCCACATTGTACATCTCTGCAAAGGTTGCAGTAGAAGGGACCATCAATCCCAGTCTGCTGGGGAACAGGCATCCTACAGGGCAGTCAATGTAGATCTGTATGGATCATATAGGGCACTGGCAGAAAGGCAGTAGGCCTGGGAAAGCTCAGCTGCCCCCCCCCCCACCACTATCTGACATTCACCAGCAGAGGGCACAGTCAGTCTCCACCTGCTGCACCCTGCAAGGTGTTCCAGCCATATACATTCTAACTGCAGACAGTCTGCTAGCTAGTAAATAGTGCATGTTCCTGAAGAAACTGTGTGCACCCACAAATGGGATGTGAGCACACACACACACACAGCCCAAATAAGTATGTCAGTGACTGGACCCCAGAAAAGGGAACTCATAGATGTCACTTGAGAAAAATAGTGCATAGCACTATGGGAGAACCTAACCATGCTATGGACACTGCTCAGTCAGGGTGAGAGTGACCTCCCAGCATGACATGCTGTGGCCACCCTGTCCGTCCAGGTGGTGGTCGGGTACTACAATGTCCCAGACATTGCCCTATGCCCTGTGCAGATGCATCCTGTCTGGGCCATACCCACAGTACCTTGCTCCTCATTATGCACATTGGCAGGCTAACACTGGAAACAGTGCAAGCAGTGTGGACTCAGTAAGGTGTAGGCAGCCACAAAACACTGGATAGACATACACACACTCCCACACCTATGCCAGCATTGTGCAAATATAGTTTTTTTGGCAGCCCTGGCCACCACACCAGTCCTGGGCACAGTGCAGGCATTGCTATGGAACGAAATACTGTTGGGATCACTCCCTGGGGTGGTAAACACTGTCAGAAACCAAAGCTGAAACACACTCCACAGATATCAGAAAGGTTGCTATGATGCATCTGTCAACAAATAGTGTTTAACTTAGGATTTGTTATCTGCCATTAAACATAGCAACCTTTTGATATATGTGTAACGTGTTCCCAAGTTTAGGATGGCATTGCTAAGGTATGCAGGTGCTAATATTGGGAGATGCTGCTCCGCGCAGGGCCCAACAGCCTGACTCTCCATGAGGCTTTGGATAGTGGAGCCTGTGGTTGTGGGTGTTTTTGCCCCTGTTAGCCACTGCTCTACGGCAGAGGTTCCCAACTCCGGTCCTGGTGGGCAAAACACGGTTCAGGTTTTCATGCTGTCCCTAATGAATATGCATGCAATACATTTGCATACAATGGGGCGGTGCATACAAATGCAGTACAGGCATATTTATTAGGGACAGCATGAAACCTGAATGGTGTTTGGCCCTCCAGGACTGTAGTTGGGGAAACTCTGCTCTAGGGGTTGCACATGTTTATGGTGTCTGTGCCCTGTAGGGTAAAATATAGGTGTTTATGACATGTTTATTTAATCTGCAATAAAGGTTCTGTCTTTATTACCATGGTTTAGTACTGGGTGAAATATAGGGGCATGGTCTGCAGGAGCCACAGCTGGGACTTGAACTTGTGACTTTCTGCCCCTGAACACACTGGCTGTGTCTACTGCACCAAACTGTTGCCACAGAGGCAGATCATTCCCTGGGGATACCATGACTGTTCGTCAGACAGACCTTGTCTGTTGCAGTGCACGGCACCCACCTAAACGGGGCTTGGCCATGGTCTCCTGTGAGCAGATACCACTGCCCCCTCCACCACCAGCATCCCTCCGCCACCATGCTGACATGCCCTTGTGCTGGTGGTGCGCAGTCCTAGGCCATCCAGTGTGCCAGTAGGAGGCTGCCTATGGGGTAGGGGTGCCTGCCTAGACATCCACACTTCCCCCCGGCACCACCTGCAAATGTTATGTGTCCTTTGGGGTACTTGCTGGGTACTGTCCCCTGGGACACTGTGGGACACACACTCGTGGCCATGTTTGCCCTTAGTCAGTTGCTTTCTTGCTGGTTTTCTGCTTCTACATTCCTATGTATCACCTAGGCATCTGCCTAGCCCACCCTGTGCCCCAGTTGCCCCACTGCATGTCCCGCCTGCAGCCCCCTGTACCCCATTTGCAGCCTCACAGTAGTGCTCTCTTATACTTGGGCACTATGATGTTGCTGCACATGTATCACTACTATCACTTTTCTTGGTTTCCCTGCCTTTGCTGCATATTGCTGATTGAAATGGTCTCTCTCCCCTGCAAATGTGCCTCTAACGTTAAGTTTTCACTTACGCTACTTTTCAGACCTTCATTTCATGGCGTTAGTGTGCATGGAGTCTCTCCCCACCCACTCTCCGCCCATTGACCCCTTATCTCTGCCCCTGGTGAGCCTTACTCCGCCTTCTGGGGAGCCTTACTCCACCCTCTGCTCACCTTACCGCCGCCGGAGACGTTATCGTGTGATGCGTGAAGTTCTCGCATGGTAATGCGCCATTATCGCTTGATGTCACATATCGTGGAATAACGTCGCAGCTGCGATGGTAGCGCCATTTAGTAAACATACCCCTAAGTGTAGGGTAGAGGGCGCCCCCCTAATTTCACATAGTTTGGAAGCTAGTCACACTTTTAGTGATTAAAATGTATGGTTTTGGACCATATCCCACTGTAAACATTCAGAGGTGAAAGGGCTTTGAAATTACTGCGCCGTGAACGGTTTTGTATATATTATTTTTTTTTATTAATAAATTTCCATTTTAACAATAGGAAAGAAAACAAGCAACATTGAAAAACAAAATGTAAATACATCCATACTTAAAAGGAAAAAATTAACATAGCAAAAAAAAATCAGTAACTATAGGCTACATCAAGGAGAGAAGAAAAGCAACACAATGCCATAGGAACACATTCACTTTATAATCTCAAACTCTACCACTCAATAATAACAAACAAAATAATCAAGATAAAGGTAAAGACTACCTGTGTCCACTGGGGCCCAATCCCTCCCGACCCCTCACAAATTCTTCAAGCTGCAAGGGATCCTTAAACACATTTTGTATCCCTTGAAAACTCACCAAACATTTGCAAGGAAATCATTTTAAAAAAGTAGTTCCTAGTGAATCACACAGGGCTTCATTTGCAAAAACCCTTTACACCTTAACTGGGTAACCCTAGACACATAAGGGAAAATCATAATTTATTGTATTTTATTGTATTTATTTATTTATATACTGCTTTTCATTGGGTCAAAGCAGTTTACATTGTAGAAAACAGTTTTTACATTTAACAGATAATTAACTTATATACATAGAACATGATAATATTGTAGTAAACAATCAAAATAGATTTCCATATATGTTTACATATATGGAAATAGAAGCAGAAACTATTAGAGGAAGAACAAGATCGGTTTTCCTAAAGCTACGAGAGTTAAAGAAAAAGTTCCAGCCTCGAATTGGAATGTTACAAGATGCTCAAGGTTCTATGTTGAATGATGCTGAGAAGATCAAGAAAAGATGAAAGGAATATAAAGAGTTTTTATATGATAAAAATCAAGTGGACCAACAGCCGTTTCAACCTGTACCTCATGATCGGGAACCATTGGTGATGAAAATAGAAGTTGAAGCAGCATTGAAAGCCTTATCAAAGAACAAAGCACCAGGCATTGATAGCATTCCCATAGAGGTATTACAGCAATCTGATGCAGCTGTACCGTACTTACAAGGCTCTGCCAAGAAATATGGAAGACAACATCATGGCCAACTGACTGGAAAAGATCTGTGTTTATACCAGTACTAAAGAAAGGTGATCCAACTGACTGTGGAAATTATCGTACAATTGCTCTGATCCCACATGCCAGCAAGATTCTACTAAGGATTATTCAAAAGAGACTACAACCATACCTGGAACAAGAACTACCTGAAGTGCAAGCAGGGTTCAGGAAAGGGCGAGGAACGAGAGACATCATTGCAGATGTGAGATGGATCCTTGAAAAGACTAAAGAATACCAAAAGGATATCTATTTGTGCTTTATCAACTATAGCAAAGCTTTTAACTGTGTAATGTGACGGCGAAGGCCAGAAAGAGCATAAGAAAGAGGAGAGAAATACAGTGATTTTCACAGAGAAGGGGAGGAAAACCAGAAAATCAGGGGTTAAAACCTCTGATTCTGAAAAAAACTCCACACAGAAAGCTGGTAGTCAAGGGACACGCCCAGGTTCCCTAGTTACCAACCCCGTGCATAGGAGAGAGTTGGGGGTGGAGTTAGCAGGCAGTAAGAGAAACTGCAGATATAAACGCAGGAACTTTGAACAGGAGGAAGGAAGTGGTAGCAGCAAGAGCAGCAACAAGAGTGCAAGGGAGGAGTGCAGAGCCAAGGGAGGAGTCCTCAGCAGGAAGGAAGGCGCTCGTGGAAGTGTCTGGAGAGCCCAGAAGAAAAGTCCTCAAATTGCTCAGCCAAGAGGTGCCCGAGAGGGAGGTGCTCAGGGAGCAGGAAGGAGGTACACCTCAGGGAAAAGCAGCCTGAAGGAAAGGTGCTTTGAGAGGCCAGCATCCAGGGACCGTGAATCCTCCCTTGAAAGTGAAAGAAGAAACAGGAGTTCCAGCACTGAGCCCAGTCTTGAGGTAATTGGGTCAGAGAATTCCAAGAGGAGAAGAGGCCCTAGGAGTTCAGTGGGACTACCAAAGAAAGGCACTTGCAGAGGGAAAGAAATCTTTCCAGAAACTCCAGGCAGAGAGGCCAAACCAGCCCGAGGTGTTAAAGCTTGCCAGAGAGAGTTCACAAGCCATGGGAGTAACAGACAGTGTTCCCCAGAGGATTTCATGGAGACTGAGCATACAGCTGTAAAGTCGGCTGGAGGCTTATTTCCCCGAGATCAGGTGAGCTTGGCTAAGACTTTTAATAACCGTTTGAAAGGCAAGGAGTTATCTGAGGGTAAAGGCATTTCTCAGAGAAAGGGAGAGTCTGCCTTAAAGAAGGTTCTGAGAATTTTAGAAGGTTTGCAGCCAGGGAGAGCTGGATTCAAACCTAATGTTTCTGTAACAGAATCTGAAGCTGAAAGCATGGACTTTGAAACTTCCATAGCCCAAGAGCTTAGTTCTGATAATGAGATGGAATGCTCCATTGTAGCTAAGTGCTAGAGTGTTTGTGAAACGTGAAACTAGCAGCTGTGTTCAGAACGCTGAGCTGAAGAGGGTATGCAAATGAGGTTTGCTAGAAATCCTGAAAAGCTTAACTCTTGCTGTGAAAGATTGTTTACAAAGTATACAGAGCCTGCTAGAGAGCAAGCTGAGAAACCTGGTCTGGGAGAGAAAGAAAGACATTATGCAGGGAGAGTTTTGCATCGCTAAACTGCTGAAGAAACTGCATATGTTTTAAAAGCCATTTTGGAAAGAAGGTTTTTGTTTCTCCAACCTTGTTTTCATTTGTATGAAGAAATACTTTGTTCTGAGTTCACTGACAAGCTGCATTGTGAAAGCTACTTATTTTTGTTGCTTATTCTGGAATACCCACCTTTTGTGTTTGATATTTGGGGACTGTGTGCAAAGAACACCTTTTGACTTTGAGAAGAATAAAAATCCTGTGTGCCTATATCACTGCTCGGCTGGAATTATTTGCCATTTACACAACTACAACCATAGGCACTCTTATAAATAAAGACTCTCACTGCTTCATACACCTAGGCAACCGCCTAGGGAGGACGAGGCGGTGACAGTAAACCATGAGAAACTCTGGGCCACATTAAGACGCATGGGTATACCAGAACACCTGATCGTACTCTTTCACAATCTGTACATTGATCAAGAAGCAACAGTTCGAATGGAACAAGGAGAAACAGAATGGTTTAAAATAAGCAAAGGTGTAAGACAAGGCTGCATACTTTCCCCCTACCTGTTTAATTTATATGCAGAAAAATCATCAGAGGAGCAGGTTTGTATGAAGAAAATAGAGGTGTGAAGATTGGTGGAAGACTCATAACAGCCTTCGCTATGCTGATGATACCACATTACTGGCTGAAAGTGAAGATGATCTGAAACATTTGCTTCTTTTTTTTTTTTTTAAGTTTATTTACATTTTATACAACATACATCCACTATGACTTACAATCACAGAATCTTAACCACAGCTTCCTATTTAACCATCCCTCCCCCTAGTCCCTCCCTCCACCCATCCTCACCCCCCCCCCCCCCGGCTCCTTATGGTACATAACTACTTACTAACATTTAGACCTAGCGACAAAGTCATCTATACATTGCCGTTTGTTCGCTTTGTTCTTTCCCTTCGTCGCTGCCCGAATACATGTGTTTTGACAGTAGGTAAATGTGCTAACGATTTTGGACCGACCTTGTCCTTTCTCAAAACTAATATACAAACACAAAATATTCCACCATTGATTAAAGTCCAGCTTGGAGAGATCTTTCCAGCAGGTGAAAATCAACTTTATTGCGACATCCATCATAAAGTCAAACAAATAAAGCTTATCATTAGTTAAGCCTACTGTATCATCCGCAGAGCGTAGTAAAATTGTCGGCCAGAGCAAAGGGGTCTGAAACTCTAAAATGTATTGTATCCTGTCCCATATCCGCACCCAATAATCGCGAATGTGAGGGCAATCAAATAGCATGTTTTTCAGTGTGGCCGGGATAGTTTTACACGTCCAGCACGCATTCGTGACATTACTATCCCATATAGATAATTTTACCGGGGTAATGTGAGCTCTATGGGTCAAAAAGAAAAGGGATTGCAGGATAGCAGCACCATGCAACGCTCTGTTTGCCTTGATCCAGATCCTTTTCCAATCTACCGGTTGGAAAGGAGCGCCTAGTTCTTTTTCCCAGACCTTTTCAAGCCCCATTAAATAATTCGGGGAGGCATCATGCAAAAGAGCGTAGAAACGGGAGGCTGCGCTCTTCCCGGAGCCACCAAGTTCCACCCATTGTAGCAGTTCCCACTCCACAGTCAGTTTACCCACATGCACCTCGGCCTTGGATAAACAATGAGTTAATTGCATCCATTAAAAAAAGGAGGAAGCGGGGAGTTGGAACTCACTTTTCAGTTCCTAGAAGGTCTTCCAGTTCCGCAATGTCGCTAATTGCCCTACCGTCCAGATCCCTTTATTTTGCCAACTCTTCCAAGAGATTACCTTATGCCCAATCTTAAACCTGTTGTTGTACCAAAGGGGGACTCCCCGGGATTGCGGTGTGTCATTACATACTGCCCGCTCGAACAGGCGGGAAGCTTCCTGAGTGGCAGAGACAATTCTACCAGATGGGAAGGAGTCTGGCCACTCCATGCCCAACAACAATTCTAATGGGATCGGGTGAGCTATCCGTCTCTCCACCTCTAGCCACACAGGAGATCCCGCCTGTTCAGCCTCAATCAACCATAGCGCCCCTTGCTTAAGGCGGAAGGCGATGTGATAATTCTGAAAATCCAAAAATTGGACTCCCCCCGCCTCCTTCTTTGCCTTCAACTTACGCGTAGCAATTCTGGGGGGTTTGCCCTGCCAAAGGAAGTTGATTAGACATTTTTCTATAGAGCAATATAATTGAGGGGGAAAGCGCAACGGTAGCATTTCTAATATATAATCAATCTTGGGAGCCAATACCATTTTAATTGATTCCACTCTGCCCCACCAGGATATGTGTAAGGGTGACCATCGTTTTGTAAACTCCTGGACCATCTCGCTCAGGACTTTCCCGTTCAATGCAATGGTATCATCCAAATTCCTCATATACCGAACCCCGAGATATTTAACATCCTCGGTAGCCCAGACAAAGGGATGGGGTTCTGTCAGAGACTTAAAAGCATACTTATTTAATGGAAATGCAACCGATTTCAACCAGTTAATTTTATATCCTGACAGACCAGAGTATACACCGATCAAATCCAAAAGGGTACCTAACGAAGAAGGCCGTACATACAACAACAAATCATCTGCATACGCTGATATTTTGACCTCCAAATCCCCGATCCGGACTCCGTTGATCTCGGGGTGAGAGCGAACAAGAAGCAAGAGGGGTTCGAGGGCCAAATCAAATAATAGAGGTGATAGGGGACATCCCTGTCTCGTTCCCCTATGTAAGGCTACAGGAGACGACAGGGCCCCATTAGCTAGGATATGTACAGAGGGACTGGCATACAAAATTTGGGTAAAGCGCAAAAAGGTATCTCCAAAACCAAACCACTGTAGGGTGCGAGACAAAAAAGCCCACTCTAATCGGTCGAAGGCTTTCTCTGAGTCTAAGGCAAGGCCTATCATCGGGCTCTCTTGACCCTCCACCACCGCCAATACATCCAAGAGGAGCCGCGCATTATCCGAGGTGGCTCTACCAGCGATGAAACCGCATTGAGTGGGGTGAATCAGGTCAACAACAACCCTGGATAGCCTTCGAGCCAAGATAGAAGCAAACAACTTGTAGTCCGCATTTAGTAATGAGATGGGGCGGTAGTTCTCCACCTTTTGCGGATCTCTTCCTGGCTTAGGGAGAACTATTACAGTGGCTTCATTAAATGAGCCAACTGAAGGAGATTGGGCCATAAGAAGACTGTAGTACTCCAACAATTGAGGCGATAATTCTTTCATGAACACCTGATAAAATTCACACGGGATTCCGTCGGGCCCTACCGCCTTCCCAGGCTTCCCCGCCTTAATAGCCTCTTGGATCTCACCTATTGTTATATCAGAGTCTAGCTCACGTTGTTGGCCCTCCGTGAGTCTCGGATGAGCTAACTGTCCCAGCAGACCCTGAAAATCCGATTCCCTCAGCTCCCCTTCGGAGGAATACAAATTCTCATAAAAGAGACGAAACACCTCCACTATATCTGAATTCTTCGAGAAGGATTCCTGGTTCATCCCTTTGATCACCTCAATTCTAGCTTTAGATGCCCGGGGGGTCAATACATTAGCCAACAGATTGCCGGATTTGTTAGATTCCAAATAGTTTCTAGTCTGCTGCCGGCTTAAGATCTGCTGAGCTTCCGAAGTTAATATTTGATTATACTGAAATCTAAGCCTCTGTAGCCGTAGCAGAATATTAGGATCTGACCTGGTAAGCAAAAGTCGCTCTCCAGCCTTAATTTGTAGGTCTAGATCACAAAGCGTCCCCTTCTGCAGTTTAGCCAGAGATATTGTATAACTGGTTATCCTAGCTCGGATATTTGCCTTAAAACCCTCCCACCAGGCCCAACCAGAAGTCTCTCCGGGCAGGTTTATGGAAAAATACTCTTGGATGGCCTTCCGCATGGTATCACAAAACCCTGGATCACCCAGTAGCCCTTTATTAAAGTGAAAAGCCCGGGTAGTATCCTCCCTTTCTCCCATCATCACCGAGAATGTTATAGCCACATGATCAGAAATCTGAATGGGATTTATAGTGGCCTCCTCTACAATGGGAATGCGAGATTTAGAGACGAGAAAGTAATCAATCCGTGAATGTGATTTATGGGGGAGAGAGAAAAAAGTAAAATCCTTCTCCTCGGGATGTAGAAGCCTCCAGATATCTGTTAAGCCTATTTCTTGCATAATGGACGCAACCACTGGGGCAGCCGAATGAGAATGATGAGAACGGTAAGGGGAACAATCAATTAAAGGATCTAACACCAGATTGAAGTCCCCTCCAACCACTATATCATGGGCAGTGTGTGATAACAGCTCCGCCGCAATCCCATGGAAGAAGGCAGCATCACTGATGTTCGGAGCATATAAATTTAAAATAGCCAGCTTCCTCCCTTTTATGCGTACTACCACTGAAGCCCATCTGCCCTCAAGATCCGAGTGGCAGAGCTCAATTGCTGGAAGAAGTGCCCTCCTAAGATTGCCACCCCATTCTTATTTTTCACTGCTGCAGAGTGGGCTACTAAGGTGTATTTCCCCAACCCCAACTTTTGGGTTTCTTTAGAAGTTAGACGGGTCTCTTGAATCAGGGCCACGTCTGCCCATTCCCTGGCACAGTATACTAAAATCTTCTTATGCTTGATGGGATTGTTTATGCCTTTCATGTTCAACGATAAGAACTTAAGAGAACTCATGGGACAGGATACATGTACCAAGCTTCAGTGCATTACAAAAGTGGCATACAATTAGAAAATAAACATAGACTCTGACACTAGGACCTAGCAGAACCTTGAGAAAAACCCCGATACCATAAGGAGCCAACACATACCCCCAAAAGAGGGGCCCGCACGGGTGAACCAGCATGCCCAAGTGTTAACCACGCCCCGAACCAGAACATACCTACTTTCTCCCGGTGCCGCCCTCCCGGCCTACCCCCAGGTTGACCTGGGCAACTGCTATCCAGCACCAACTCCCCCATTACAGTCTAACATCAGTAAGGGAACCACACACACTTGAGAATTATTCATCTTCGATGGGAGCAGCAACATCCATGTCCCATGTCAGGTCTACTAAAGCCAGAGCTCCAGTGCTTGCAACAGTCAATGCATACGGGCCGCCTCGTGCTCCTCAATAAACGCTTTAAGCGCATCCGAGTCCTCAAATGTGCGCGTTTGATTGTGCAGCGTCACCCGCATCCGTGCAGGAAACATGAGGCCGTACCGAGCCTCCAGAGCCTGGAGTCGAGGGCGGAAGGCGAGCATCTGCTTCCTTCTGTCCACCGTCGCTTTGTGGAAGTCTGGAAAAAAGGCCACCTTCTGGCCATCCACCTGGAGAGAGGGGCTCACTCGGGCTACTGCAAGGATCCTGGTAACATGTGAATGACGCAGCGCACAAAAGATGATAGGGCGAGGTTGCCGCACATTAGGGCCCGGGTGCGAGGGGATCCTATGCGCTCGCTCAATCTCAAATGGAGTATCAAAAATGATATTCAGCAGTTTTGGCACCATTGATATTATATAAGCGGTTATGTCCGGTCCCTCCGCTCCCTCCGGGACTCCCACGATTCTCACATTATTTCTGCGAGTTCTGTTATTCAAGTCTTCCAGGTTCCGTTCCAACATAGCTATGTGCTTGGAATTGGAGTTAACCGATCTCAGGCGGTCTTCATGTACTGCCACGGCCTCCTCCACGCGAGTAAGTTTTTCCGCTATGGCAGCCACTTGAGTTTTCATTTCTCTGAGTTCCAGCATGTCGGCTTGCAGCACACTGAGGGTCTCCCCATTCGCTGCAACCATATCCCGCACAGCACGGAGTTCATCAAGGACCGTCTGTAGGCCCGCTGGGGTCTCCCCCCCATGTGCCATCTTTTGTGGAGAGGGAGGATCTGATTTGGCCCGTTTGACACCAGAACCAGTGGGCGCAGGATACTCCAATCTAGTAGGCTTACCCGCAGGTATTCCTGCACCACTTAGGTCTGTTCCGACCGCTATATTAGTCGCCTGGGGGGGCACAGGGAGCAGTATTCTTCACAGGATTAGGGCAGCTCGAGATCTAGGCAACCATCTTGGATCGTGCTAGCTCTGCCTCCCTGAAACATTTGCTTCTCACAATCAAAGAACATAGTCTCAAAATGGGCCTGCACCTTAATGTAAAGAAGACAAAGATCATGACAACTGGCATAATCAACAGGTTCATCGTTAAGGAGAAGAAATTGAAATTGTGAACAACTTTAACCTACTTGGATCAACTATCAATAAAGAAGCAACAAGCAGTCAAGAAATCAGATGACACATTGCTCGGCAGAATGGCTATGAAAGACCTAGATAAGATTCTCAAGAGCAGAGATGCCTCTCTCCAAAGATCCGACTTGTTCAAGCCATGGTATTTTCAATAACATCATATGGATGTGAAAGCTGGACAGTGAAAAAGATAGACAGGAAGAAAATTGATGCCTTTGAACTGTGGTGCTGACGGCGAATACTGTGCATACCATGGACTGCCCGAAGAACAAACCAGTCGATACTAGAGGAGATCAAACCTAAACTTTCTTTAGAAGCTCAGATGACAAGACTTTGACTTTCATACTTTGGACACATCATGCTAAGAGAGAGATCATTAGAGAAAGACATCATGCTTGGCAAGATAGAAGGTCAACGCAAAAGAGAAAGGCCAACAATGAGATGGATCGATACAATAACAGCAGCTACGGGTACCAGTCTGTTAACAATGAGCTGCCTGACTGAAGACCGAACACAATTTAGGATAGCTATCCAGAGGGTCGCCATGAGTCGATTCCGACTCAACGGCACTTACCAACAACATATGTTAACCATTTTCAACCATCAAACTATGCACAATTTCAATAGTTATAACTTTCAGTACGTTCTTTAAGTATTTACAGATGTGAGTTTTATGTCCATGTTTTATCATGTTAGTGGGTAGGTTAAGTGGTGGGTCCAAAGTGGTCAGTGAATAAGAGGGTTTTCAAATGTTTGTGGAAAGAGTGTGTCGGGTAGGGAGTTCCAAATGGATAGTGTAGAGAGTTTGAACTCTCTTTGGCAGATGTGTTGATTGAATTTTGCTTTTGATTGTGGTATTTTTAGCTTGTTGGATGTAGTAGAACTCTGCGATCTGTTTGTGGTGAACTTCTGAAGGAGGGATTGTAGGCAGTGGGAGGGTGTGAGTGTATTGTTTTGTGTGTTAGTAGCAAGGTCTTATATCTAATTCTGCTTGTGAGAGACAACCAGTGGAGCTGCTTTAGGATAGGGATAATGTGATCAAATTTGGCAGCATTCTGTATTGTGGGTGCAGCTGTGTGGAGTGATGATTGGAGGGGAAGGAGGGGAAGCCCTGTAGTAAGCCCAGCTATATATTGTTGCAGTAGTCAGCATGAGGGAGAGTAAGGGCTTGGAGTGCTGAGTGAAAGTCTTCTGGTTCAAGGAGCGGATGGAGTTGCTTTAGGGTCTTAGTTTTGTGGTGTATTGTGTTTGCTGTTTTTGTTATATGAGTTTTAAAGGAGAATTGTTGGTCAAGGGTTATTCCTAGGTATTTTAGCTCTAGTTTGACATTTATCTGGATATCGTTTAGTGTGATTGAGGTTGGCGGGGTGAATGAGGGGTCCCTTGTAATAAACATAGCTTCTGTTTTTTTGTAGCTTATTGATAGGTTGTTCGTTGTGAGCCAGTTGGATATTTCATTGAAGCATTTCTAGTTTTATGTGTTAGATGATTGCTTAGTGAGTAGTGGACAATAAAGCATAATGTCAACAGCATATATGTGAAAGTGGATCTTGCAGTTTTTAATGATTGAGCAGATAGGTTGTATAGGTTGAAAAGGGGTGCGAAGAGTGCGGAACATTGATGCACATCTTGTGATTGTTTGTATTTGTTGGATGTGGTTGTGCCTACTTTTATCTGTTGGTGTCTGTTCATGAGGTAGGATTGAAACCATTTGAATACATTTTCTCAGACGCCATATGATTGCAGTCACTGGAGGAGCATGCCATGGTTGACTGTATCAAATGCTGTGGAGATGTCTAAGAATATCATTAGGTAGTTTTGGAGCAGTCTTGTATTCCTTGGGTTAGGGTGCTGGTAAGCGATGTCATTAGAGTTTCAACTCCATGCAGTGGGTGAAAGCCATGTTGTTATGGGTCAAGTAAACAGTTCTCATTGATGTGGTCTTGAAGCTGGAGTTGTGTGGTTTTCTCCATGACAAAATGGGAGACTAGGCATGGGAGACTAGCGATTGGTCTGTAGGATGTGGGTTCTAATGGGTTGAGGTTTGGTTTCTTTAAAGTGGGGCAGATGGAGGAGAGCTTGAGACAGTTTGGCATTGTGCCTTGTTATAGAGCTGCATTCATTAGTTTGGTGAGGACTGGGCTAAGTTTGTTCTTTGAAGCTTTTATCCAGTTTACCAGGCATGGATCCAGTGGTGAAGTGGAGGTGTTAATCATTGATAGAATGTTTTTGATCTCCTTATTGTGATGTTTCAAAAGGTTGACCAGTTGTTGATGTCAGGTGGAAAAATGGTAGGCACAGAGGTGGTGGGGTCTTGTTGAGATTGTATCTGTTTGTAGTGGGCAGCTAGCTGTTGGTGGTTGATAGTGGATGATTGGTCGAAGTTGGTGGGTGGTTGAGTAAGGTGTTGACTATATCAAATAATTAATGTGGGCGATTGATAGAGGTGCTGATGATCTTGGTGTGGTACTCCTTCTTACCTTATCTGTGGCCATATGGTAGGTTTGGAGTAGTATTAGGTATTTGTTGCAGTCTTCGATCAGTATAGTTTTTCACCATCTTTGTTCTAATTGTCTTAGTTTGTTTTTTATTTGTTGTAAGGTTCGGGTGTATCAAGGTGTTTTGGGACTATGGTGTTTTTTGTTTAGGTTGTATTGATTGGGAGGTATTTTTGCTGCATCTCCAAGCACTTTGTTCCAGATATCTGTCATTATTGTTGTATCTGATGTGTCTATTTGTAATTTTGTTGTGATGTACTCCAGGAATTCTTCCTTGTTGAAGTGTCTGAAGCTTCATGTGGTTAGTTGTTGTTAAGATTGTGTTATTGGGAATTTGATGGTAAGAGAGAATGTGATGAGGCTGTGGTCTGACCATGGTCCTGGGTAGGTCTGTAGTGCTTGTAGGGTCTGGTGTGGATTGGGGCGGTAGGGTGAAGATTAAGTCGAGGATGTTGCCTTTGATGTGTGTGGAGGATGTTACATTTTCAGTGAAGTCCATTTATTCCATGGCTGAGAGGAATGAGTCTGCCACTTTATTGGGTATGGATGGGAGGTTGAAGTCTCCTAGGATCAGAAGGTCTTTTTTTGCATTGGCGTTTTCAATGATGTGGTCTATTATGCTAGATAGGTCATTGATGGTAGAAGAGGGAGTCCTGTAGTAGAGGCAGATGGACTGATGGTTGTTTGTGACTGTTATTGAGTCTATTTCATTGGTGCTTCTAGATGAAAGGGGGCGGAAGTGGAGATTTGATTTGGTTATCAGTAATACTCCTCCACCTTGTCGATTATTCTGTGGACAGTGCAATAGTGAGTATCCTTCTGCTTTGAGTTGATTGAGAAGAATGTTATCTGTTTCTGATAGCCATGTTTCCGTAACGCTTAATATGTCTAGCTTGCATTCTGTGAGTAGGTATGTGATAGTATGAATTTTGTTTCTCACTGATCTAGCATTAATTAGTGAGCATTGCAGTAACTGAGTTGTTATTTGGGGGGAGGTTGAGGTGGGAATACTGTGGGTGTGAGTTGATATGGTTATGAGGCATCTGTAGGGCAGTTGCTGAGGATGGTTGTGATGTGAGTATGTTGGGTGGTAGAGGTGGAATGTGGATGAGAGGTATGTTGTGGGGGGAAGGTTAGTATATGCAGATGTTAACAGGAGAAGGAGGGCCAGTACGGTGTATATTGCTAAATATAAACTGAGGATTTTGGATTTTGTATTGTTGTGCCAGTGCTCAGTGATTATTATTGTGGGATTTTTAATGGAGTTGCTTGTTCAGAGGGTCAATTATTTGAAGCAATTGGTATTCAGAGTATGTACTTGATCAAGTAAAGTCTCAAATAGTGAGCATTGGGTGGGAGCTGTTGCTTAAGTCAGTGTTAGGAGGGGTGGGGATGGGGAGATAACTCACATTTTGAGGTAGAGGTTTCTTTTCTTCATTTTGTGGTACCGCTGTCCCAAGTTTGTATTATAGTTGTCTTGTTGTAGTGGATTGTACTGTTTGATGTTGTCCTCATCTGTGGTTCTCGCCTAAGGGCCTCTCCAAAGGGCCCTCTGGTGAGGTCCTCAGGCTGGGGCTATGAGGCATGGGCATGCCTAATGGGGCTGCACTGTTCAAATTTAAGGGTCCTTGTTCCTCTTTGGCCCAATTGGCCTTGGCGGTGGGGAGTAGGAATAGGTTTGCCTGCTTGCTCCCTTCCCCGATGCCGATCGGGCTGAAGTCCACTGCTGCCAATGTTCCTGTGCCTAATGGTGCTGTGCTGTTCAAATTTAAAGGTCCTTGCTCCTCTTTGGCCCGATTAGCCTTGGTGGTGGGGAAACTTTGACTATAAAAAGGAATCATTTTATAATGAAAATATAATTTCAAAACCTGAACCTTATCAGACTCAGCCACAAATATGACCAATAGAGTGGCACAACCAGGAATCTCATCCACCGACTGCTCCAAAAATTGGGACAAGTCAATGGACACCTGTGAGGTTTCCATGGTCTCACCAGTAGCCGGTCTGTCGGGAAGATAGTAAACATTAACCAACTGCATTGTGTCAGCATTGCCCATTTTTAAATTATCTTTAAGGTACTTCCTCAACAGAATAAAAGGAGAGAGGTAATTGGTTTTAGGAAAATTCTGGAACCTTAGAATCCTATTTTGCACATTATTCTCCATAATTTCAAACTGCCTATGTAAAGGCAGGCAATCCTGAATACCTGCCACACCAGCGAATTGATGATTGGAAATCTGGAATTCCATTTTAGCCATCTCAGTCCCTAAATGGGATAGAGATGTATCATGTTGTTCAAACTTAGCTACAACCTCTTTCGAAAAAGAGGCCATTTGATCAATAACAGCTTTAAGGTAGACACTATTCTGAGCAATCATTTTCCATATATCTAGCAATGATGCAGAATCAGGAACTGTCCCGGGTAAAAACTTTGAAGCTACATCTAAACAGAAAACTGCAAGCTTTTAGGCATGAATATGGAAGGGTTTTCTGGGAGTGCAGCCTCTGAGGGGGCTACAGCAAGACTACCCACTACCGGGGATTGCCTGCTCTCTCCCAGTGTCTCGAGTAAAGCTAATGGCTGAGGTGGTGGAGTTTGAGTAATTGGTTTAAAATAGCCCCAGACTCAGGAGATGTTAATAAAGGAGAACTTGTCCCAACCAAACCACTAACTGAAGCTACATGCCTGTCCATAGGTCCCACAACTTTACTCACATCAGCTAAAGATGGTCCTTGAGTCTTACTTTTCCTCTTGTAGGGCATCTTCAAATCCTTCTTCACTTGGAGCAACAAAGGGGACATGTCCCTTTGTCCCATGCCCCTTTGTTCACGTGCCCATGGACACACAAATAGCCCTTGGCTTTTATCGAGGAGTCATGCTAAGATGGTGTATCAGTGTGGGTGGAGCCAATCCACCAGGTTGTTCTTCAATGCTCCTTTCAGGCCTCCTGGGAAACAAACACTGCTACGCCTGACATCCTCAAATACCCAGGCAAGTAGCTCTCCACTCCCAATATCACTGGGCAAACCCCCGGCTTTTATCGAGGAGTCGCGCTAAGATGGTGCATCAGTGTGGGTGGAGGCAGTCCACTGGGCCATTCTCCAATGCTCCTTTCAGACCTCCAGGAAAACAAGCACTGCTGTGCACCAATGTCCTCAAACACCTAGGTAAGTAGCTCTCCACTCCCCTGTATATTTCAATTTGATACTGTGTGTTGAAAGGGGTTGAATGAATTTATTGATTGGCGACTATGTTGATGATTGGATGTGAGGCGGCTTTGATAGAGGGTGGTGGGAGGTTTTTGGGTGTCTTAATGTATTTGAAGAAATGGGGTTTACTGTTTGAGTGTTGAAGGTTTGTAATTTAAACTATTGGCTCCTGCATTGGTGGTACACATGGTGTGCATGATGATTTGTGTGAAAGGATATGAGGTTTTAAAGGATTGTTCTTCGAATGGTAATTTTGGTTTATGGTGTTATAGTAGGTATATTCTGTGTGGTTGGATACATGCTGGCAGTAATATGGATAGTATAATATCTATGTATGTTTTGGATTGTGATTGCTGTGTTTTTACTGGCTGTAAGTGACTCAGTTTGTACTTTTACTAGATGATTGGTGTTTAAAGTTCCAATGTCGGGTCCATTCTAATGTGCAGTCAGGATATGTGTGCGATCTTGGATATGGTGGCTTCTGATGTAGGTACAGATAGTTCATCGGTCTGAGTAGCTAGTTATATTAGTTTGTGAATATGCCTGTATGAGTTGATTTATTATGTGGTATTTATATGCCTATAGATACAGTTAGGTTTCTGAAGCTTTTGGATGCCTTTGGAGACCACTTAGGGGTATGTTTACTAAACAGTCTTAACACAGCAGCGGCAACGTTATCGCGCGGAACGTAATGTTATCGTGTGATAATGTAACATTATTGTGCGATAACATCACATATCGTGCGATAACGTTGCCAGTGGTGTTAAGGCACACTAACGCAGTGAAATCCGGGTCTGAAGGGTAGAGTAAGGCCTCCCAGAGGGTGGAGATAGGGGTCAATGGGCAGAGAGTGGGCGGGGAGAGGCTCCAGGCACACTAACGTTGTTAAATCTGGGTCTGAACACTAACGCCAGTGAAACCCTTGCGTTAGAGGCACATTTGCAGGAGACAGAAACCATTTCAGTCAGCAATGTACAGCAAAGGCAGGGAAACCCAGAAAAGTGATAGTAGTGATACATGTGCAGGAACCAAAAAGGCAAATAAACATATAAAATGACCAAAACCACATTTGAAATCCCAATAACCAAGCTGGCCAATAGTGATATTAATGATAAACATAAAGCAACACTACTGAAAAAGCGTAAAAAGGAAGATATCGTGTTTGGAAGGGTCTATACTCTGTCCCCCTACAAAGTGAATGATCCCACATTTAAATAGCGGTGATCAGGGTTTTTGTCGTGTATATTGGAGTGGAGGAGTAGCCTAGTGGTTAGAGCACTGGCTTGGTAACCAAACAACCAGGGTCCGATTCCCGCTAGCCTTGGGCAAGTCACTTAACCCTCCATTGACTCGGAAGAAAGGCCTGGCAATCTACTTCCAGTGACACTGCCAAGAAAAGCCAGGAGCTTCTGGGTCGCCAGGAGTCACGGCTGACTCGAAGGCACACATTGCATTGCATTGGGCAGGTTTGTTATGGCATGCACATGTGCAGCAACAGCAGAGTGGGCATGTATGAAAGGGCAACAGTACTGATGCTGTAAATGGGGCTGCAGGCAGCACATGCTGTGGTCCAGCTGGGGCACAGTGCGGACTAGGCAGATGCCTAGGTGGCACATAGGAATGCCAAAACTGTAAAGCAGCAAGACAGCAACAGACAAGTGTCCAACATGGACACGAGTGTGTGTCACAGGGGATATTATCCAGCAGGTACCCCCAAGGGCACATAATATTGGCAGGCAGTGCCGGGGGGGAAGTGTGCATGTCCATGTAGGCACCCCTACCTGAGAAGCCACACCATAGGCAGCTGCCTATCAGCACACTGGATGGCCTGGGACTGCACACCACCAACACCACCAGCATAAGGGCATGTCAGCATGGTGGTGGAGGAGTGCTGGTTGTGGAGGGGGCAGTGGCATCTACCCACAGCAGACCACAGCCAAGCCCTGTTTAGGTGTGTGCTGTGCACTGCAACAGACAAGGTCTGTCTGACGAACAGTCATGGTATCCCCAGGGAATGACCTGCCCCTGTGGCAACAGTTTGGTGCAGTGCACACAGCCAGTGTGTCAAGGGGCAGAAGGTCACAGGTTCACATCCAAGCTGTGGCTCCTGCAAACCATGTCCCTATATTTCACCCAGTGCTAAACCATGGTAATAAAGACTGAACCTTTATTGCAGATAAAATAAACATGCCTGAAACACCTACATTTTACCCTACAGAGCACAGACACCATAAACATGTGCAATCCCTAGAGCAGAGTTTCCCAATTGCAGTCCTGGAGGGCCAAACACCATTCAGGTCTCATGCTGTCTCTAATAAATATGCCTGTGCTGTATTTGTATGCATCGCTCCCATTGTATGCAAATGTATATCATGCATATTCATTAGGGACAGCATGAAAACCTGAACCGTGTTTGGCCCACCAGGACCGGAGCTGGGAACCTGTGCCCTAGAGCAGCGACCAACAGGGGCACAAACAGCCACACCCACAGGCTCCACTATCCAAAGCCTCATGGAGAGTCAGGCTGTTGAGCCCTGTGCGGAGCAGCATCTCCCAATACTGGCACCTGCATACCTCTTAGCAATGCTGTCCTAAATTTGGGAACACGTTCCAGATATATCAAAAGGTTGCTATGAGTAATGTCAGCTAACAAATCATAAGTTAAACACGATTTGTTGTTAGAGATTCATCATAGCAACCTTTCTGATATCTGTGGAGTGTTTTTCAATTATTGCTTCTTACAGTGTTTACCACCCTGGGGAGTGACCCCAACAGTATTGCGTACCATAGCAATGCCCGCACTGTGCCCAGGACTGGTGTGGCAGCCAGGGCTGCCACAAACCTCCATATTTGCACAATGCTGGCATAGGTGTGGGAGTGTATGTAAGTCTACCCAGTGTGTTGTGGCTGCCTACACCTTACTGAGCCCACACTGCTTGCATTGTTTCCAGTGTTAGCCTGCCAATGTGCATAATGAGGAGCAAGGTACTGTGGGTATGGCGCGGTCAGGGTGGCATGGGCAGGATGCATCTGCACAGGGTATAGGGCAATGGCTGGGACATTGTAGTGCCCGGCCACCACCTGCACGGACAGGGTGGCCACAGCATGTCATGCTGGGATGTCACTCTCACACTGACTGAGCAGTGACCATGGCATGGCTAGGTTCCCCCATAGTGCTATACAGTGCTTTTCTCAGGTGATATTTATGGTTTTTTTTTTCTGGGGCCCAATCACTGACATACCTGCTTGTTGTGTGTGCTCACATCCCATTTTTGGGTGCACACAGTTTCTCTAGGAACATGCACTATGTACTAGCTAGTAGACTGTCTGCAGTTAATATGTGTATGGCTGGAACACTTTGCAGGGTGGAGACTGACTGTGCCCTCTGCTGGTGAATGTCAGATAGTGGTGAGGGCAGCTGAGCTTCTCCAGCATTCTGCCTGTCTGCCATTGCCTTATGTGATGTGTACAGATCTGTATCCACTGTGCTCTAGGGTGCTTGTTCCCCAGCAGGACAGGGGTTGATGGTCCTCTCTACTGCCACCATTGCAGAGATGTAAAATGTGGATATGTTGTTGGGAGATTCTGTCCCCCCGCCCTGAGCCACAGAGAGTGGGTTGGGTGGTGCTTTATAATCCGCTTTTGGGTCCAAACACCCTCCTCCCCCTTCTCCTATGACATGTACCCATGGCACCCACACAGGATATGCACTAGTCTGGGTGCATTGTAGTCCACAAGGGCTAGATGTGATTGGGAAATACAAATGGACCTAGGTGTGTCTGCAAGGACTACCTATCACACAGTGGCACTGATGGGGAACTGCAGCATAGTCTATCTCAGCCAAGCCAGGTGCTGCGGATCTGGTGCTGGGTGCCCCACTTCACCCTCAGGGTGAGCACAGGACCAGCACAATGTGACGGTCTGTAGCTACTCTGTGCCAATAATACACACGGTCAGTACCCCCTACCAGGCCTAGGCGCCGTGGGGGTGCATACACCATTATGTAATCAGCTGTAGACTGCTGATCTGCATGTGCAGTGCATCATGGGTACGGGTGGGTTTACCCTATCCTGGTAACCACAGCAGACAGTATGTGTGGTGATCTGCAGTCCTTCTGTATCCAGCCAACAGTGGGGTAGTAGCTATAGAGATGTGGCTTACTGGTTACTTCAATGACTGTGGAGGCAGAGATCATGGGTATGATCCCACTGTGGTGTTATTTGATAAGGCTCTCTGAGGCTTTTCCTTTTAATTTAAATCAGTGCTGCCAGCAAAATGCACCCTCACAGTGCTGTAACCTTAAGGTGACTCTTAAGGTGCCCTATAGGGCACATTAGAAAGTGCCTTGGCAGACAGGGCACTTTATAATATGCCTTATAGGGTGCCTTATGCGACACCTTATGTTATGGCACTGTGAGGGTGTTTTTGTTGGCAGCACTGATTTAACTTAAAAAAGGAAATGCCTCAGACAGCACTGATTTAAATGAAATATGGGAACTGCCTCAGACAGCACTGATTTAAATTAGAAAAGGGAAATGCCTCAGACAGCCTTCTTACATAACACCACTGCAGGATTGAACCCATGACCTCTGCTTCCACACTCATTGCAGTAACCAGTGGGCTACACTTTTATAGCTTTTAACACTACGCTGGCATGAACTTAGGGTTAATGCGCGTTAACATGCCCCGGCGCCCACTATCACGTAATATAGATTCTTGCTACCTTGACGCCGGAACGCCCACTCCTTATATGGCATTCTTCACATTATCGCTGCAACTAGTGCCGGTAACATTAAGACGGTTTAGTAAACATACCCCTTAGAGTATTAACTATGGTTTAGCTCCCTAAAGTATCCTTAGCAAAACACCTGGCTTCGGAGTTGGACCGATTGGAGTTTCTGATTAAAAATTAAGCTAAGTGAATCTATTTGCTATGAAGACAAGTCAGTTATAAACTGTGAAGTTCGGAAGTTTTTGAATTGTACTGTGAAGTCTGGCAGTTCTTTGAATTGAAATTACTGGAGGTTTTTTCTGACCAATGATGTTTGGAGGTATAAATTCATTGAGTTGAGCCGGTAGTGGCCATTATGGTGTGAATTGTTTATTGCACACCATCTATGCCATTGCGTTGGCGTTGGTTACCCTGAGGTTTTTTTCCTCCTGTATTTAATTATGTTGTTTTTTTACTTGTACGGGTATTTTGTTTTCTTTCTATTTGGTCCTGTTTTGTACAGCATTTATTTTTGAACAAGGATCTGGTGAAGTATTTGTGGATCTAGGATGACTCTTAAGCAATCCTGCCATGAGAGGCCATATGCTCAGTAAACACATCCAGCGATTTCACAAGGATTCCTGTCGGTATCCTCCATACAAGATTGGACCATGAACTCCAAGAAAGAAAGTCCTGGGACATATGGTATGCCCAGGTCATGGGCAAATGTTTCTCCTGGCCATTTGGTAACATGGGCCACATGTCTTTCCTTAGCGTCTGCACAGTTGTCAGAACTGGTGACCTTGGACATTAGATTAACACATATGGTATCAATGTAACATATACTCCTGATGTACAATCTTATTGACCAGCAATAGGTAGTCCCTGATCAGGTTCTTGTGTGCCTGATGAGGTGGTCCAAACCATTCTGCGAAGCAGAGAGTTCTGCCATCATGTCCTCCCAGTGGCTGTAAGATATCAGCTAACACCATGTACAGCACAGTCCATTCACATGTTCATATACACTTGTGGAGGTGGTTAATGTAACACATGCTGATGTTATTCACCAATAGATACAGACTTTGGGAATGACAAGGCATCGCTTGAGGCAATCATGCGGTATGTGTATTGCAGACCTATGGAATACAATAGACCCTCAGTACACATAGCACCTGGTGACCACTCACACTTCCTACAGAGAGACTCCCACTGTCACTTTGAATATCTCTATATATTTGTTTCCACTTGCCAACAAAATGAGGTATGTCAGTCATTGACCTACGATGGTTCTACCCTAAGTTGGCCAACCGGAGGCATTTACTTCCAGAAAGCTGCACACAGACCATTACCAACTGCAACATGTCAAAGATACTTCACTTGCAAAGTGGACACCTGCATAGCTAGTGTGCACACTTATGCATATGGCAGATGATACACGTCATGGGCAGTGTCACATCTGATTAGGCAGGTGCATGGATAATTGACATAACACAGCCCCCTCCCCCCATGGGAAGACCACATGTCCTGACAATCAATATTTGTATTCTCCCCAGCTATGTTGAGATGCACCCATATAGTACCAACCAGCACAATGACATTTGATTATCTACTGATGAATCATAGACACTGGTCTCTGTATAGTCTCACAGCTGATGTCTCCATATGTGATGCTGGGGAATCCACCTCTGCTTGTGAGTGCTCTGACCATGGAAAAATGTTCAAGGAGTTCATGGTCACTGGTAACACAGCCATGCTTAGCCCACGCTCTGGTCACTAGTCAATTTGAACCAAAGTGGGCACATGTACTTGGACACTCCAAGGACATCCACATCATCTTGACACAGAACTCATTCAGCTGGGTGATAGCTGAATTCAGGGGCTCTCTCCAATGGACACTGAAAGCTGTGGATAGGCTCAGTACCTTTCCCAACTTGTTCAGAGTGTGGAGAAGCCTTATATCACCTCTAGTTGCCAATCATTGAATAATCAGAAGATATTGTGAAATAATATATGTTACTGAGTCCATGTTGCCATGACTTTTGGGACATTGACAGTCACAGCATTGACATATCCAGAGGTAGGACAGTGTGCACCATTGCTGACAGTGTCAGCCGGAATTGCAGCATTGGCCCAATTGATACCTGTATGTGGGTTATCCAGGGCTTCTTCCCCACTCTTGACTTCACCTTCATGTTGGCCATGCACAGCAGAGGCACATTCTTCTACTCTGCTACCCATCATCATTACATGCCCCATTGGTCTTTTCCTTCCAGGGGAGGGTGTCATTCTGACTGGGGGTTGACTAGCTGTCCCCTGCTCTTGCATCTGTGGGAAAGACAAGAGACTTATGACTTTCACACGGATATTAGCACTTTGTTGTACTCTTTATTATGCCATGATGGAATCCACAAGAGAGGCTGCTAACCACACAGCTTCTCTCTCGTGTTTCAGTTTGTCTACAGCCAGACAACCTTTTGGAAATGTATTTCACATACATCATAGTTCCAAACCAGAATGTTGATTTCCTAGCTCATGGTTCTGCAGAACAGTCCTATCATTCATACAGTGTGGACACCCCTGTTTTTGTCCTAACAGTTTTACATTGCACAAAACTGATATTTTCCACTGTTAGGTAAATGAATTTTCCCTGCAACCTTGCTATTGACATTATCCTCTTTACAGGTTCTCCTCCATTTTTGTGACATCTTTTCACATGAAGTGCTTACATATGTTCATATCCATGTACATGTTGAGCTGCTCCCATACCTTTGTACATCTTTCTTTGAAATGTCATTATCAGATCCTTATATTAGGGTCCTGTATCAGTCATCTGCAAATCCCCCTCTAGCAGTCACCCATCTCATCCACATTTATCTGTTAGCCCCTGATGAAACACATATAGGATGCTAGTGATGTCAAATGACATGGTGGTGGCCCAGATATGTATGTTATGCCTCCCCTGGGATTGACAGAAACATTATGTCAATATGCAGATAGAGTTGGGGCCTTGGTTCTTACCCCAGTATCAACATGACTGCAGAATACAGTAGCTGTGCCAGGTCTTCCTCAGGCATCCGGACCTCTGTAACATAATAGATACTACACATGAGCATTCTGGTGTGGCATGAAGAGGCACAATGTTTGAATATATTAGTCAGTGTGGCGCTGAGTCTACACAGGGCATACTCACAGACAAACAGCTGCTGTATGAGCTGTCCTCTGGCCTGGATGACTGCCCCTGTGTTCTCCCTGGCATGTGCAGGCTAGCACCCACGATCATCTTCAAAGTCTGGGTTAATATCGGCTGGGAGTCTATGCCTGATTGCAATGTTGTGTAGTATGTAGCAAGCCACTATGATCTCAGCCATAGCGAGAGGCCAGTATTGTAAGGCACCACCAGATTTGTCCAAAACCTAAAGTGACTTTTCAACACGCAAAAGGTGTGCTGTACAACAGAACAGATAACAGCATGTGCCTCACTGTATCTGAGCTCTGCACATGTCTTTGGGAACCTGAAAGTGATCAGTAACCAGTCCCTGCACTCATATCTTGCTTTACCTATGGGGAGTAAGTTAGCGAGTGTTAGATACATTGCATATGTGGACAGCTGCAGCCATAATGTCTATGAGGCCCTTGCCTGTGTGATCCTTGCAGTGGAAAGATTGATACATCTAACCAGTGGCCTCAGGACAGGGGGAGCCATAGGGTGGCCAATTTGTAGGATCACAGTGTACACATGGCCTAATACACAACAAGGTGATTTTGTGGAATGCTGTTCCCAGTAATCTCAGTCTAGGTACTGGGTCACTTCCCAACGCTGATTCTGACAGTGGAACCATAGTGCTGCAGAAGTGTGGATTATACAGGTTGGTAAGAGTTGGGGAATTTGGAGTATCCTGGTGTGAGATGGTCAGGCAGTCCAGCTGTTATGACTATGCAATCATGATGCACTATAGGACCTGCAGTAGGTCTCACACTGTGTATAATGAGGGACCCAAAGCAGTATGCTTCAGTGGGCTGCCATAGCACTGGCACACACCTGGGTTGGAGTCAAGATAATTTGACATGGGTTGTCAATGCCTCTTGTTCCAATTGGGGTGTCCTACTGGCACCAGAGGCACAGATATGCTTGACCCAGTCCTGGCATAGAACCAATTGCATGCAGGAAGTAGTATGCAGCAAATTTTAGATGGGTTCAATAGAGATGTATTCACTACATAGTCCTACATTCATTGATGTGACCTCTGGTCTGGATCAGGCTTGTGGGCCAGATCTGGGGGCAGCTGGGGACTCTAGATCTTTGAATGGGAATGCTGCACATTGCTGCTGTCCACGCATTCTCCCACTGATGCAACTGGGAATGTGCAGTCATGATTGGTAGTTGGTCATATGAGGATTTAAAGATATCTGGGGAGCAGTGCATTACTGATAATAAATGAAAATGGGGGAGGTCACGTGATGCGTGAGTGAGCGCGGACGCTTCCCGCTCGCTCTGGGGCAGCCACAGCAAATAATCTGCAAAATACTAGCTTTAAGTTCAAAAAAACCCTCCCAACCTCTGCCAGTATCTGCGTGAGTGTGGGTGGCTCACGGTGGGTGAAGGTGCCGACTTGCAAAGCCGCTAGCGTCGAAGAGAGAGCGGGAGAGGCTGCCGAAGGCCGGGCCCTCCGCGTCGGCACTGCCACAGCCGTCCTCGCCAGGCGGAGACAGCACCGATTCGGCCCCAGCGGAGTTGGCCAAAGAAGTGGTAAAGCTGCTAGATCCGAAGTTCGATTTGCTCCTCAAAAAGCTCGATGGAGTGGAGGAATCCCTGGCAGATTTCGGCAAGCGGGTTGACGAGCTGGAGCACCGGGTTGCCAGCATAGAGGAGGAGGAGGGCGGCCGCGATAGAGAATGGGCCCAGCACAAGCAGCTACTCCAGGAGATGCAACAAAAGCTAGACGACCTGGAAAACCGCTCGAGGCGGAATTATCTGAGGCTTATAGGCATCGGAGAGGAGAAAGCTGATCGGGAATTACTCCCCTTTTTGGAGACCTGGCTGCCAGAGGCCTTAGGGCTGGATGATCTGCGGGCCACTTTAAAATCGAGCGTGCGCATCGCCTCGGGGCGCGTCGAGAGAGGGGAGACCGGCCTAGAGCGGTGATCCTAAGAGTGCTCAACTTCCAGCACAAGTCCCTGATTCTGCAAGCCTACCGGAAAGCTCCTGCGTTGCTGCTTGAAAACCGGAAGATACTCATGTTCCAAGACTACTCGGCTTCGGTGGCAGCTAAAAGGAGAGAATTTGCGCCCATCTGCGCTAGGTTGTTCCAGCGGAAGGCCCGATTCACCCTGGCCTTCCCGGCCATGCTGCGCATCACCATTCTGGGGAAGACTCACTCATTTGAGCAGGCGGCCTTGGCGAAGCAGTTTGTGGCGCAACTGCCCGCCCTGTGAGGGGAAACTGGATCTGGCTGACCTGGGACCCCTTCGCGGAGTGGAGAGGGCTGCGTTTGGGTGTATGCCAGAGTTTTGATCGAGGGGACAGATGCCTGGCTATCCGCCGGCCGGCTGCTTCAGCTGCGGGCCTGGTCTTTACACTGGCTGGCTGGGGCCCGGTGGAGACACGCGGCCTCCCTTTGGACTCTTCTGCAGTTTTGGACTGAGTATTTCTGATCTTTGTCTCTTCCTTCTTTCTATAGATGTTTAATGTTTATTGCTGTAGTAAGACATGCAGTTTGAGGAGTAGAGTGGCCCGCTGGGGGGGACTTGGGATTGGGGGAGGGGGGGTTTCACTGCATTGCATTGACCGAGGCCTCAGTGTCGGGAACTGAGGGTTATGGTTATAGAGGTTTTAAGGGGGAATGGGGAGTGGGAACGATTAGGATATGGGGGGGTGGGGTGGGGGATGTCGTGGGGGGAGCGAGGGGGGGAGAGGGGGGGAAGGGGGGGTTAGGGACGACCAGGGATGGTGGAGTCCACAGTGGAGGATGCCTCCCGCTGAGGCGGGTCAGATTACGGAGAGGGGACCCCCAGACTACTGAGTGGTTTTGAGGGGGCACGGGGTGGAGGCTGGGCTGCCCTGTGCCAATAGCACAATGTTTCATCTACAGGCTTTGAGCATCGAAATGCTACTGTGCACCCCCTGATCTGAAATTGATATCCTGGAATGTTGGGGGGATCTCCACACCGGTGAAACGCACTAAAATCCTGCAGGCCTTAAAGAGAGGGAAGGCGCAGGTGGCCCTCTTGCAGGAGACGCACTTAACCGCCATAGAGCATGGCAAGTTGCATCGTGATTGGGTGGGAACGGTCCTGTGTGCCTCGTCAGACATGAGACGTAAAGGGGTTGCCATTTTGATCCATAAGAACCTGCCTTGTGAGGTGCTGACGGTAGAGGAAGACCCCGGGGGCAGGTACCTTTTCGCCCACGTTAAGATTCAGGGCGAGGAATTGTTCCTAGGGAATGTATATGCCCCAAACACCTATGATCATGAGTTTTTCAAGCATATTTTGCACAAGATTCTGGGGGCCCCGAAGGTTCCGGTTATTCTTGGAGGCGATTATAATTGTCCCCATGACCCCCTTTTAGATCGTTCCCATCCTCATCCTAGAAGGGGCTGGAGTAACAGGGGGGTAGGATACCTCTGTGAACTGGGAGAGTTGGTTGATGTCTGGCGGGTCCTTCATCAGGGAAGCAGAGATTACACACATCTGTCACGTGTTCACCAAACGTGGTTGCGAATTGATTATATTCTGGTGTCGAAACCCTGGTTTGGGAAGATGAGTGAGGCGGAGATAGGGCCTATTCTTGTTTCCGATCATGCCATGGTCAGTGTGGTCTGGCGATGTGAGAGGGCGAGACATGATAAATGGCTTTTCCCCAGCTACTTATGGAAACGGCCGGAGTTTCGCGAGTATGTGAGTCAACATTGGGCAGAATATGTGGAATTTAACGAGGGGACTGCCAGCTCAGTGGCTTCCTTTTGGGAGGCTGGGAAGGCAGTCCTTCATGGTCATATCATAGCCTATGTGGGTGCGGAACGGAAGAGGGTTAATGGGGAGGTGCTTCGATTGACCAGCGTCCTCCGCAGGGCTAAGGACGTGGCTCTCCGCCAACCTAGTGGAGTCCAGGGTTACCTTGAGATCCAAAAGCAGTTGAATGACCTGTTGCAGGAATGCGCTATTCAGTCTCAGCAATATTACCGCCATCAGTTCTTCCGTTATGGTGATAGGTCGGGGAAGCTGTTGGCGAGGCTGGTGAGAGAGAGGGCCGGTCCTCATGGGGTCGTGGTGATTCGTGACGTGGACCGAAAACGTTATACGCGGCCTGAGGAGGTAGCGCGGGTTTTCCGCTCTTTTTATGAGAAGCTTTACACATCGAAGGAGGGTGATGAGTTTCTAATGGAGGAATTTTTGGATCGTGTCTCGCTCCCGAAGCTTTCGGATGAGCAAAGGGCGGTGTTGAATCTCCCCATGATGGGGGAAGAGATTCAAAGGGCGATTAAAGCTGGGGCACCGCATAGGGCGCCCGGCCCGGACGGCTACTCCTACGAAGCTTATAAGATGCTGGAGCGGGCAGTGGTGCCCACGCTGGCAGCTGTGTACGAGGAGGCCGTGGAGCTAGGCACCTTCCCGAGAGATATGCGCACTGCTAGCATTATACTCCTCCCAAAACAGGGAAAGGACCCCGAGGATCCTGCGTCGTATCGGCCGATCTCGCTGATCAATGTTGATCAGAAGCTCTTTGCTTCAGTCTTAGCAGCCCGGCTTCAACTATTTCTTCCGGGGCTGGTGGGCCCTCATCAGGCGGGCTTTGTCCGGGGTAGGGAAGCGTGTGCTAACATTAGCAGGGTACTGTTGGGTATGGAGCTGATCTCGCTGGTGCGGGACCCGTTGATCCTTGTCAGTTTGGACTCGGAGAAGGCTTTTGATAGAGTGTCATGGCGCTATATGTTTGCGGCCTGAGGCGGTTTGGCTTCCAGGGTTTATATCTACGATGGCTGCAGGCGCTGTATGCATCTCCCCTGGCAGTGGTCGAGGACGGGGGAGTACGCTCGCCGTCCTTCAATCTAATGCGGGGTACAAGGCAGGGATGTCCTCTTTCCCCACTGCTATATGTCCTGCAATTGGAGCCGCTTCTGCTCTCCCTACTTGAATCTGCACAGGTCCGGGGAGTTGATTGGCGAGAAGGGAGCATCAAGCTGAGTGCCTTTGCGGACGATATTTTGCTTTGTCTCACCCGCCCGATGCAGTCCTTGCCGGCGGCGCTGGAAGTCATTGAGCACTTTGGTGGGTTTTCCGGCCTTCGTATCAATCGGACAAAGTCGATGGTCTTGGACGTGGATGGTCAGTCTCGTTGTGCTTGGCGGGGGCCCTTCCCACTTCGGTGGGCGGAGGGGCAAATACGTTATCTGGGGGTCCAGATCCCTGCGCGAATCCAGAGTCTCTATGCGGTTAACGTTCGTCCCCTCCTTACCTCTACGCTGGCGAAACTGCAGAAGTGGAAGGACCTCCCACTTTCATTAATGGGACGGGTAGTGTTAGTGCGCATGATCGAATGGCCTCGCTGGTTGTATGTGTTGCGGAACTTGCCTATCTGGCTCCATAGATGTGATCTGCGGGAATTATACAAACAGATCGGTAAATTTTTATGGAAGTCCCGAAGGGCGCGAATTGCGCTGGCGACGCTCATGCGTCCGGTAAGTGAGGGGGGACTTGGACTAACTTCCCTGCGAACCTATAATCTCTGCTATGTAGTAAGGCGTTTGAGTGATCTCGTGGTGGGTAATGCAGAGCGGGTTCCGGTCACTCTTATTGATCAATTTTCTGAGAACTGGCATAGAACGTTTTTGCTGCATTGTGGGGGGTCATTCCTACCACAGGCCTGGAGGGCTTTCGGCTATTTGAGCACGATGCGCGTGGCGTGGAGGTCTCTGTGTCGGCTTCGAGGGCTTCATTGGGGGGTTACTGACTGCTTGCCCCTACAGGGCAATCGACGGTTCCCGCCGGGTGTAGTCAGTGGGGCGGGTAAGGCATGGTCGCAGGCGGGCATCGAGTACATCGGTCACTTACGCATGGAGACCTCGGATCAGCTTGATTCCTTTCAAAGGTTGTCGAGGCGTTATGTTCTGCCAGCAGCGACGTTTTACTACTATCTCCAGGTGCGTCACTATGTGCACAGTGTGCCCGAGAGGGCTGTGCTGCTATCTCGGGATCATAGTCTTTGGTCTGTGATGGTGAAATTTCAGGAGAGCACCGCCGCCAGGACACTGAAGGGGGATTTGGCTCCTGCTGGCAATGAGGCGGGATTGCTCGTCTTGGTGGAGCGCTGGAGGAAGGACGGGCTGACGGATCTCACGGTGGAGCTGGTGGGGGCAGCATTTCGACGTGTGCGGGAGCTCTCGGAGGCGGTGCGCTATCGGGAACTGCAATTTAAGCTGGTCTGGCGAGCTTACATCTCGGAGGTCGGAGCGTGTAGGATGGGACTGCTGGCGTCGGATGTGTGTGGTCTCTGTAAAGGGGATGTGGGTACACTACTGCACCGCTTCTGGTCTTGCCCTGTAATCAAAACCTTTTGGGAGGTGGTAGGGTCTAAATTGGCCTGCTGGGTGGGGGGTAGGATAGAGCTGCACCCTGTATGGTGTCTGTTTCATGTGGCGCCTCCTGGGGTCCAGGGATCAGTGGCGCAATGGCGGCTCTATGAGAAGGGTTTCCTGGTGGCTAAGTAGATCATCCTGCGTCACTGGTTGTCAGAGGGGGGCCCCATCCTAAGAGACTGGGAGGGACAACTAGGTGAACTCCTGCGCATTGAGCGTAGAACGGCCCGGATCCTTGGGGGTAAAGTCTGGTCCCGATTCCAACTGGTCTGGGCACCCCTGTTATGCGCCCCAGATTTTGGCATTGAAGTGGAGGAACAGGAGTAGGATTGGTGTGTTCCATTAGAGGCCTGTCTGGAGGAGGGGGGTGTAGGGGTTCTCCCTTTGGGGACGATCTATGGGTGGTAGGATTGGGGGTCATCTCTGTTCTAAGGGAGGGAGGGGTGGGGGAGCTAGGGAGGGGGGAGCTAGGGGGGAGGGGTTAAGGGGGGAGGGTGGGGTGGGAGGGTGGGACGGGGTTGGGAGGGTTGGAGGAGGTGGGAGGGGAGCTTGCCTGCGATCTCTAGGCCTGTTAAGAGCTGGACAGGCGGCGCTGTCCCGAGTGTTTCTTTGTTATCCTGCGACACTCAGGGGGGGAGGTCTTGGTAGTGGTGCTCTGTATTAGTCTGCGTTCTTTTTTCTTATTGCCTTCCTGTATTCGGAATAAGTTGTTGCACCTCTGTTTGCATCCTGGTTGTTGTGACTTCTGAGTGTTCCTATGTTTATCGGCCTATTTGAAGGTCTGTCACATTGTTCATTTTATATGGAAAACAATAAAAATGATTTTACATAAATGAAAATGGCATAGGAAACCAACACAGAGCACATTTCTATCTCAGAGCTGGGCCTGCATTGAACCTGTGATCTTGTAGTATATGAACATTTCATTCAGTTTTGATGCCACTGGGGCCATCTGTAGGTAGTCTGAGCTGTGCATGTGGTTACAAGTCACTCTGCCTGCTGATTACATATCTGACTGAAGCATGCATCGGATTCGCCCGAGTGCCTAGGTACAGCATCGGGGCTGCCAGGTTTGGACAGTTATTGGCAGGTTACCTGTAACAGGATCTGCTTAACCACCCCTTGCACTGAATTGCCAGGGTCACAAGGTCCTGGAAACAGGTGCAGAGTTCCTATTTTGGTGAATTCCAGCTGGGAAGTTGTAACTCAGCCCATCCTCTGAGGCCAGAAAATCCTGCTGCATTCGGGGATCTGTGGTCTGGCTAACAATGTGTAATCTGAGCAAATGAAAATTGTACACTTCACTGGGATACTATTAGATAGGGACTCACCGGGGCTGAAGCACAAATAACGTGGCATGGTTGTCTACTCACTGAGTTTATAAGAGGGTAATATGCAGGCAGTGCTGCCATTCTCCTTCCGTTGGACTGTAAAATGTTTTGCTCTGAATGCCGGGGGACAAAAGTGGGAATACAAAAGGACTCTAGCATGGTCAACACAGACTATTCACTGAGCTACCTCAGAGCTGTTGTTGGATTCAACCCTGCCACCTTTGGATCTGTAATGATTGGCTTCAATGCTGAACTTGGGAGAGCCATCTGTGAGCATAGATGGCAAGTACTCTGGCTAGATTATAAATCAGTGTTTGAGTGGTGGATTAGCTGCTGCCTAGGGAGGATTATAATGGTTATCTAGTTGCAGAGTTAACCAAGCCATTGTCAGCTTACTGCTCACAGTAATTGCAGAGAGCTGCCACACCCCCATGCACTCACTTCCCATGGCATGTTCTGGATGCAGGTGCTGATTTCCAAGGCCAGTTAGTTACAGTGGTCAGGATGTAACTCATTCCAGCCTGTGACCATGTATTTCCCATGTGCAGTTTGTGATTCCTGGTTGTGGCAATGTAAATCCAAATCTCATGTCCCTGGATGCATCAGCCATCCTTGGTCATGGAGGTTAGAATGAATGACATTCTTACAGCTGCAACTCTGTGAGATGGTGACTCCTCACCTTCCCCCAAGATGAGATCTTCTACTGGTTACAGATTTATTTATTATACAGGTTTTATATACTGCTTTATCATTTCAATCAAAGTGGTTTACATTGAAACTTAAACTTGGTAATGTACATTAAACAGGGACATTGATAACTTGGATTTTTTGAGGCAATGGAGGGTTAAGTGACTTGCCCAAGGCCACAAGGATTGCTAGCAGGAATCAAACCCAGGTCTCTGGGTTCCCAAGCCAGTGCTCTTGACCATTAGGCTACTCCCCCACATCAGGCTTGGTCAAGTCCTGGTCTGACCCCATCACATACAGGGACCTATGGTCTTGCTTGTTTGGTTGAGTACAATTGAGTGCTCAGAACTACATGCCCCTGCGTACAATGGTGTGAACCCAGGACTAGATCAGGCCTGTCAGATATACCTGGAGCCTGTTGGCAAACATACCCCAGGCCATAGTTAGCATGGATTCAGCTTGCTAGTGGGTATGGTTGGCATCTGTTGGTTCTGTGGACATTCAACTGACAGGTGTTTCGTGATCTTGGCAGCCTAACAGACTTGTTTCATAACACAATGTTGCTTCTTAGGCACCCCTACATAACTATGTACTCTATGAATAAGATGATGTGCAGCTACACTCAAAAATGGCTCTTTGATATGTGGCATCAGATTTGGTCATTGCAGATCCCTGGGCCAAAGGTTTGAGTCTCAGAACAGCTCTGAGGCGCATCTATTCTTTCCCTGTGTTTCCCGATTCATGCCCTATTTTTCCTCACAGTTCCCCCCCCCCCCCCACTCCCATGGTCAATACAGGCATATTCTACTGTTCAACTGATAGTGAATGTATGCATATCATGCTGTGTGAACTCAGTGATTGACCACTCATTGTGGTTTCACTTGTGCTGTGGCCTAGGTGGGTCCATATCTGCTAGCATCCCACTGAGGTGTGCTGTCTCCATTAGCTTTGCTGACACGTTGGCAGTCAGACCACAGTTCCCAGAATGCATCAGGATTATGTGGCCTCAGAGGCTGCACTATGTGACATTGTCACAGATGCAACTCAGTAAGGTGGATACTCCTCAGCTGCCTCCGGGTCATGTTTTCCATGGATATAGAGTGCTAGGGGGTGTGGTTGAGCTCTGCTGGTGCTTTGAGTGTTCAACTGACAGAGCCATGGTAGCCTTCATAGCCTAACACACTGGTAGCTTCCATGCCACCCCTGACTCACAGACTCCTATACAAGCAGGGTGGCTTTGTATCCCCATCACAGGTGGCCCTCCCACATGCAGCACAGAGTTTACAGATAGGCCATGGCAAGGTCAGACAATTGAGTCCATTACAAGCTATTTCTATGTTTCCTGTGCCACCTATTTCCCCTTAGGAGAATCATTAGTTTGCTGCCATCTGTCTTCCCTCACCTGTCTCCTTGCATGCAATGCTACAGATTCCACAGGCCATTCACAGGGAACTCTTTGTGAGGCTAATAATCTGAGCCTGGAAACTGAGTAAATTAACCCTTCTTATAATGTGTCTCAGATTTTAGCCCAGGTATGTGTTTTAGTGATTGAGGGCAAGTGATTTGTGCCTTCAGTCTGAGCTGGTTGTATTCAATGAGATGCACATTGCGGGCCCACTCATGCAATATGGGTCCACTGTGGCACAGGCCAGATTGCTTGACACTCTCACCCCTGCAGGTGTGCAACATGGTATTACAGCACCTCAGCCCTGGACATGTTTACCCAGTCCTTTCTGTGACTGGAGGCAGGGTGACCAGCATTGATTGTGCTGCCTTCTTAGTTGGGTGTGGTTCAGTTACATTCACAGTTCTCAGAGGTGTGAGATGGCTCAACTGGATGGGGTTGGGAAACTACATGCTTAGTGCTCCAGTAGTCAGTGGTTAAGGCCCAGGCCCAGGCCTGTCTTTCCCATATACCTTTACTGTGTGTCTCTACTTCCCATAACAGGTCCCATTCTCATATTAGCATTTTAGGTGCCCAGCCTGGCCTAGTACATTTTCTCTGTGGTTCTCGTTCCCATAACAGCCCCATTCTGATATCAGCTTTTCATGTGCCCAGCCTGGTCTAGTACATAAACTGTGTAGCTCTCTTTCCCATAACAGGCCCCATTAAGATGGGCAACTGGCTCCAGATCTTGGGGACATCCTGATCCATTCCTGGTTTTATCTTACTAGCTGCATGGACTTACTATCTGGACTCCCATGGAGAAATCAGCAATATGAAACTGGATCAGATTGTCCCTAAAAGCTGGAGCCAGTTGGCCACCCTAGACCTCATTTTGATATTAGCCTATCAGGTGCCCAGCCTGGCCTAGTACATTTTCTGTGTGGCTCTCTTTCCCATAACAGCCCCATTCTGATATTAGCTTTTCAGGTGACAAGCCTGGCATGTGTATCCCACTGCTGACAAATGTAAAGTAATGAGAGGTCACTCACCCTGTAGCCAGCCTTGTCCATAATGCCCTCTACGAATTGTTGTAAGAGTGCTGAGTGATGCAGGATGTAGGAATTGTGGATTGACCCAGCAAACCTGGACACCACATTCAGTATGTGCATGTTTGCATTGCACATCACCTACACATTCAGGGAATGGTAGTGCTTCTGGTTATGGAACACCTCTTCTCTCTCTCTGGGTGGGATACGTACCACATGTGAGCAATAAATGGCTCCCATCACGTGTGGTAGGCCCACAATTCTGTGAAATTGCTGTTTGAGGGTCACCCACTGTTGCCTTTCATTAGGAATACTATGTAGTTCCTGACCCAGCTAAGCATGGCTCGCAGTATTTAGTGGAAGCATTTGCCAAATGTGGCTCTGGAAATTCCTCCAACTGCAGCCAAAGAATTTTAGAAGCAGCCAGAGGCAAAGAAATGTAACACACTCAGGAGCTTTGTCAGCCCTGGTATGGCATGTGACCAGGCTGTAAGAGGCTCGAGGTCAGGTCTTAGATCCTCATAAAATTCTCTTATGGCCCCTGTATTGAGTCTGTAGAGGGTAATCACCTGGTCCTCAGGGAGGCCAAGGAGGGTGACCCTATCTCTGTAGATTCGGGACCTTCTGGGCTGAACGTCCCTCCTTTGAGGACGCAGTGTCTGCCACTCTCCAGGCTGGTGCCCCTGCACATTGGCCCCCACCACCAGAGCAGGGGCTGGTCTAGGTGTTGTGGGGCATCCTCAACTGCCTCTTGTCCTTCCTCTTCTAGTCACAAAGCTACTTGTACAGCTATATAGTAGCGATGATGTAGCTAGGCACAGGCCCCAGGCCACAGTAATTTATAGGCTGGACTGTGGGTTGGCCCAGCTGCACACACCTGGCTATTGTTTAGCTATTGCGAATGACCATTAGCGGGGACAGGGCCCACGTAACATCAGCAATGGAGCTGGTGTTCTGTTTCCACACAGCTGTGCCTCTAATGCCCACTAATTGGAACCGGCAGCATAACTTCACTGAGCCAACCCACTCTCCGCCCAGTCACCACCCATTCTCTGCCTCTTTTGCTTTGCTGGGCGCTGCCAAATTAACTCCCATTGTGGCTGCATTGTTGGTGCTTTACGCCACACAAACTGCTATCGGGCGCTAATACTGGCCGTAGACGCCTTTAGCACCATTTAGTAAACATGCCCCTTAGTGTAGATGTTTACTCTTTTCCTAAAGATGAATCTTTTATGCAGCCAGGAACAGAGGTATCATCAGAGGAAAAGTGTCATACTTCATCTCAAAAAAGACAACATCCCATTAATTGCCTTATTTGGAAAAGTGATCCCATGCACTGCATGGGGTCAAACACCACCATTTTTTAATATGGAGGCACAGAGGCAGGAGTGTGTGAGCATTGCTCCTACTTCCCAATATTGGAGGTACTGTGAAGGGTGGGGGGTGGGATGTCATGGTTACAGGAGTGGGTCCCATGGAACATGGGTATCAATACCATTTTTTTTGAGGCGGGGTAGAGAAAGGGTAAGAGCCAACTTAGGCCACAAATAAGATTTATGGTTTAGGCATTTGATATACCACCCTTTACTTACCTTACACATCAGAGTGGTTTGCATGTATATATTAACAGGTACTTTTTATTCCCTTGTCTTTGAAGGGCTCACAATCTAAGTGTACCTAAGGCAATGGAGGGTTAAGTGGCTTTCCCAAAGCCACAAGGAGCAGCCATGGCACTAGAGAACCCAGTCCTTCTGCCTGAAGTTACTTGTCCCCACGGGGGAATTGAACCCCCAGCCCTCCGGCCTGAGGCAACCTGTCCCAACCACTGAGCCACTCCTCCCTCTTTCTTAGGGGTTTGGAGTTCAGGGGTCAGGGGACCCCTGGACCGCCAATTAAATTCCATGGGGGTTCTAGCATCCTTCTAATGGTCATAGATTTGGGGGTATATTTACTAAACTGCGGTAACGTTACAGACCGTGCATTAGGTAACGTTAACGATCATTAGGTAATGTTAACGCACGGTCTGTAACGTTAACGCGTGTTAACGTTACCTAACCATCGTTAATGTTCCTGGCCACGGTAAACACTGCAGAGGGTGGAGAGAGGGTGGAGAGAAGGGGGTCAATGGGTGGGGAGTGGGCGGGGTGAGGCTCCCTGCACACTAACGCGCTGAACTGAAGGGCTGAATCCTACCGTGAATGAAAACCTGCCATTAGATGCACATTTGCAGGAGAGAGAAATCTTTTCAGTGTCAGCAATGTACAGCATAGGCAGGTAGCCCAAGGATTGTGATAGTAGTGCTACATTTTCAGCAACAGCATAGTGCCCAAGTATGAAAGGCCACTATGGCAATGGTGCAAATGGGGCATAGGGAGCTGCAGGCGGGACATGTAGCTGGGGCAGCTGGGGCACAGGGTGTAATAAGCGGGCACCTAGGTGGCACATAGGAACATAGAAACTGGAAATCAGCATGACAGCAGCTGACAAAGGCCAAACACAATCCACCTAAATCTACCTGGTCCACCCGCGCTAACAGTTGCCAGGGCACTGACCTGACATACCCCCAGACAACCCTCCCCCAAGTGGAAGGGACATACTATTGGTAGGCGGTGATGGGGGGGATGTGAGGATGCTCATGTATGCCCCCTGCCCCAGACCCTGCTCCCTAGGTGACCACCTACCCACACAGTGGATGGCCTTGGACTGCACACTACCAGCACCGACAGCATATGGTCATGTCAGCATGGCAGGGGGGTTGTGCCTGTGCTGAAGGGAGCAGTTGCACCTGCCTGCAGTGGACCTAGGCCATGCCCTGTACCAGTACGTGGTGTGCAGTGCAACATAAAAGGTCTGGCTGAGTAAAAGTACAGGTAGCCCCAGGGACTACCGTACATCTGTGGCACCCAGCCAGCATATTCAGAAGTAGAGGGTCACAGGTTCAAATCCCAGCTATGACTCTTGCAGAGCATGTCCCTACAATGCAGATACAACAGCAACATGTGCAAAGCCCAACAGCAGCGGCGAACAGGGGTACAAACACCCACTAACACAGGCTCCACAATACAAAGATGCATGGAGAGTCAGGCTGTTGGCCCCAGCATTGAGCTGCAGTTACCACCAGAGCACTACTACTACCTCCTCCACAGATTAGCCATGTTGGCACTGTGATCAGGACCAGTGTGGCAGGCAGAGTTGCCAACCACCCCTATCTTTGCACAATGCTGCAATAGGAGTGTGTGTGTGTGTGTGTATGTCTATCCATTGTTCTGTGGCTGCCCATCCCTTTCTAGGCCCAAAATGTCCCACAGTTACCAGCGTTATTCTGAATATGTGCATAATGAGGAGCAAGGTGTTGTGGGTATGGCCCGGACAGTGCGGATTGACCAGGATGCATCTTCACAGGGTGTGGGGCAATGGCTGGGACACTGTAGTGCCCAACCACTGCCTGCATGGACAGGGGCATGTCATGCTGGGAGGGCACTCACTCTAACCGAGCAGTGACCATGGCATGTTTAGGTTCCCACATAGCATTCTACACTATCTGCCTCCAGTGATACTTTTGTGTTCTTAGTGCTGGGGGGCCCCCCATCACTGAGATGCCTGCTTGGTGTATGGTGGTTCTCTGTGAATATGGTTAGTGGACTGTCTGAAGTTAGACTGTGCATGGTTGGTACACCTATAAGGTGCAGTCTGACTGTGCTACCTGCTGGTGACTGGCAGACAGTGGTGTGAGGCAGATAGTGTTTACCAGACCTAACCCCAACATTGCTGCCAGTCTGCCACTGCCCCAGTCACAGGTATTTAAATTATAAAAGCGCTCAGTGATATCAACAAAGAGCTGTATTCAGTTTCCAATCTTCAACATTATCAATCAAAGGATATTTATTTTGCACAACACTGAAGGTCTCAGACTTTTATGACACTCATTTAATGGGCTTTGTCTTCTTGCCCAACAAATGTGTCTAATAGCATCAGTGACCAACAGTGTATTTCCGTATGAATAATATAAAAATTATTACTGCCCTTCAGTTGTTCTGTGATCCCAATGCCTTCTTCGGGCACCGCTATTGCGTTTCACATGAATCGTTTCCTCAGGGGATCATATTAACTCCATAATCATTATCAGAAGTTGAAATGCCTGCTGCCCACGTCCTGTTCCTCTCCTGGCACAACTACAATTTTTTTTAAAGTTGAATTTTTTTACTGCCTCAGGAATGCTGCACATCTAGGAAACGATTTAGGCTATTTAGAACTGATTGTTAAAAATAACCCTTTGGTAGCAGCTGCAGGAACATAATGCAGAGACACAGCACTTGGGTATACATGCTTTTCACAGAGACACAGCACTTGGTATAGAAGCTTTTCTTTCCAAAATGTTAAGCTGCAATTAACACATCTTTGTTAGAGAAACCAGTGCTGTCCATGTGATATAATTTTGCTTTTAAGACCTCTCTGTTAGAGAGACATATTCTGGCAGTCCTGTAGTTCAGACTGAAATACATAGAGAGACCTGAGTTCAAATCCCACAACAGCTATTTTTTAGTGGCTTTGAAAAAAAAACAATAGAGAGAAACAAGTCTGAGCATGCTTCTAGCATATGGTAACATGTGATTGGCCGAAACAAGAGACTTGTTCTGAGCATGCTCCAGGTGTTCTGAGCATGTTCCTGGTGTAAGGCTGTGTGTCCTGTGTGGGGAAAATTCTAACACATAGGGGGATGTTTACTAAAGTGCGTTAAACGTGACTAACGCGCGTTATACGACGTTAACGACCGTAAGTGCCGTATAACGTGCGTACCGACGCGCTAATGACCGTTAACGTCATACTACGCGCGTTAACCGTAGTTAACGATCGTAAACCTCCGCGGCGCGTTAAAACAGCGCAGAAGGTGGAGAGTGGGCGGAGAGAAGGGGTCAATGGGCGGAGAGTGGGCGGGGAGAGGCTCCCCTCATACTAACGCGCTGTATTTCAGAGCTCAATTCCAACGCGAATGAAAACCTGTCGTTAAAGGCATTTAAAGGGAAGAGAAACCATTTCCGTCAGCAATGTACAGAAAAACCGGGGAAACCCACAAAACGTGAGCAGTGTGATACATGTGCACAGAACAAAATTTCACATAAAACGTTAAAAATGACCACAAGAAACATTTTAAAAAGCAGAATTCAGCTGGGCAACAGTGATAGCAATGGGAAACAAGGAACAACACTCCCTGGAAAGCACCAAAATAAAAGGAAATGATGTGTGGAAGGGTCTACGCTCCGCAGACCCTTTCAAAGAGCATTACATTGTAATGGAGCTGTCCTGGGCGTGTGGTGTAATGTTTCCCAATGATATCATTGTTGCCCAGCTTGGTTATGGGTGTGTGCCCCTTTTGTGAGGTCTTTTCTGAGGTTTATGTGCACCTTTGTCTGCATACAAGGTAAATGAGGCCACAGTAAACCTGTTGCAGAGCAGGGTTTCTGACTCGTCAGGCCGGTTTAACTAACTCCAGGGACTGCACTGTCTCTGTGGCCACAGTGTGGTGCAACAGACACAGCCAGTGCCTGTAAGACCAGAGGGTCACAGGTTCAAATCCCAGCTGGGGCTCCTGCCAACCCAGTCCCCATAGTTTTACCCACCACTAAACAGTGATAGTAAAGACACTCCTTTAGTGCAGAGAACATACGCAAGGCCTATATTTTACCACACCAAACACAGACACCAGAAACAGGCACATTACCTAAAGCAGAGTCCCGCAAATGCAGTCCTGGAGGGCCCCACACCATTCCGGTGTCATGCTGCCTCTAATAAAGATGCCTGTGCTGCATAGCTATGCACCACCCCCATGGTATGCAGATGTAGCTCATGCATATTTATGAGGGACAGCATGAAAACCCGAACAGTGTTTGGAACACCAGGACTGGAGTTGGGGAACTCTGCCGTAAAGCAGCAGCCAACAGGGCCACACACACACCCACAGGCCCCATTGGCCAATGCCAGCTGGAGAGGCAAGACATTGGGCCCTGCCTGTATCTGCCAATACTAGCAGTTGCATACCTTAGCAATGCCACCCTACACCTGGGTATATGGTACACAGCTATCAAACGTTTCCTCTGATAACTGGCAGATATCAATTCCTACGTTAAGCACATTTTGCTCATTGAGCTCCACCATAACAATCATTCTGATGTCTGCGGTGTGTGCTGCAGGTCTGGTCTCTGACAGTGTTCACCACCCTGGGGAGTGACCCCCAACAGTCTTGTGTACCATATCCATGCCTGTACTATGCCCAGGACTGGTGTGGTGGGTATGGCTGCTGACCACCTCTATAGTAGCACAATGCTGGCATAGGTGTGGGGGTGGCTGTCTGTCTATCCAGTGTGCGGTGGCTGCAAACACCTTCAACAGCCCACACTTCCAGCACTGTTGCCAGTATTGGGCTGCCAATGTGCATAATGAGGAGCAAGGTACCATGGGTATAGGCCGGACAGGGTGGCCTGGCCAGGGTGCATCTGCACAGGGCATAGGGCAGTGACAGGCACATTGTAGTGCCCGGCCACCACCTACACAGACAGGGTGACCTCAGTATATCCTGCTGAGATATCACTCTCACCCTGACTGTGCAATGACCACAGCATGGCTAGGCACTCCCATAGTGCTATCTAGTATTTCTCTCATGTGATAAATATGTGTTTTCTTTTGGGGCCCAGTCACTGATGTATCTGCTTGCTGTGTATGCTGACATCCCAGGTCTGGGTGCAGGCATCTCCACTGGGCACTAGCAGACTGTTTGCAGCTGGTAGGTGTTGTGATGGAGTGGCTTGCAGGGTGCAGTGGCTGATGGCTTGCACCAGGGGAATATCAGATAGTGGTGGGGTGCAGTATACCATATCCAGGCCTAATGTCTGTCTGCTATTGTGTTATGGCTGTGTACAGAGCTGCATTGACTGCCCTGTGGGGTGTCTGTTCCCCAGCAGGACTAGGGTTCATGTTCCCCTCTACTGCCACTGTTGCAGGGAGGTAGACTGTGGATCTTTTGATAGGAGACCCTGTTTGCCACCCTCAGCCCTGGGGGAGGGGTGTGGTGGTGCATGGGGGCTACACCTGACTGTAACAGACAGAGATGTCCAAGGTGTTCCTGCAGAAACTACCTATCTCACACAGTAACACTGCTTTGGACCTGCGCCATGGTCTCTTTCAGCCATGGACGGTGCTGTGGACCTAGTGCTGGGCACCTCACTGCACCCTCAGGGTGAGCACAGTACCCGCACAATGTGACGGTGTGTAGCTACTCTGTGCCAGTACAACACACGGTCGGTACCCCCTATCAGGCCGAGGTGCTGTGGGGGTGCACATGGTCAGTTCCCCCTACCAGGACGAGGTGCTGTGGGGGTGCATTCCCCATGGTGTGTAACTGTGGACAGCTGATTTGCATGTGCAGTGCATCATGGGTGTGACTGGCCCAATCCAACCCTGTGAAACACCAGCACCTGCTCACAGGCTCTGCTAAACCATAGGCCATCACACGTACATCTGTTAGCATAATGCATAGGTGCAGGACACCCTACAAAGTCTGTAATATAAGATGCCCACACTGGTAAAAACACACGTACCCACGCACGTAAACAAACACGTACCCACGCACCCACGCACGAATGTACGCGCGCAGCTACGCACGTACCAATGCACGCACCAACGTACGTGGCTAGGCACACTCCGAGGGTGTTTTTCTGACACCAATACTCAGTGTAACGAAAAACATGCCTCCTCTTTCCTTCTGTAATGTACAGGATGATGCCGGAGACAGCCTTTTGCGTTAGGCACACTGGGGGCTCGAACCCATGCTGCCTGTAACAGCGGTCAGTACCGTAACCATTGTGCTACAGCTCTGTTTCAGTGCTTTGTGTCTGTACGTCTTCTTACGATTAACGCGCAGTAACGCGGCACGGCGCCCGGTAACGCTCGTTAATTTTTCTAACGCGTGGTAGTGGTAACGATGTACCGCCCATGTCCTTATTTGGGGTTTCTTTCACTACCGTGGCTCCTAACGCGAATTGCACTAATGCAGTTTAGTAAACTTCCCCCGTAGATTCAAAAAGAAAAAATGGCTCTTTTTGGAACACCAAGCAGAATTTCCAACAGATGAATAACATTAATTATTTTCTTAAGGATCGTGATGCCACAGCAGAGGGTTATCCATCCACAGAAAATCCATTTGAACAACAGGGTAGTCCGGCAGAGCTTGAACATAAATTAACAGAAATTGAAGATTTACCAGATGGGTAAAATTTGTTTGACTCTCAAGATCTTTGTGATTCAGGCACCGATATTGACTTAATGGATGACAACGCAACGGATCCAGAGGACATAGAATTATATTATGCCGCGGCAGATGCAGAAACAACCTGTTTCCTGGAAGAACTAGGATCAACAGAGGTAAGAGAAGTTTTTTTTTTTTTGTAGAAAAGTGTTATAGAAGAGGTAGTTCATTTCACACTGACAATGTTTTGTTTTTGTAGGGAACTCACAAATCTCTGCTCCTACAAGAGCTAGAGAACATACAGGCAATCAATCTACGCTGCTTGTGCTTTCTCTGTACATATCAAAGGGATGTGTTTAATTTCATAGTTAACCAAAAGGACAACTCAAAACCTTAAGAAATAAACACATTTAAATCTGTTATACAAGCAACAGTGTGCTGTATTATCAAGAAATGCTGGCAGGATGTTATGCATAGAGACTGTGCAGCTTGTCTAATACATGCTCCAGGGCAAAGACATCATGATTGCCTGAGGTGGGGACACAAGGAAATACAACAGAAAATCCATAAAACTTGTAACAGGTTGTGTCTAGGACCTATTGTAAATGTTGCCATGATTGTTGATCATAAAATGAAAGCAAATGACCTAGTTTATGAAAATTTGAATTTTTTGTTTAAACTCGTCAGAGATTTTAATACCAGTAGAAATCCAGGACAACTGCTCAATATTTTTCTTAGATCTGTGGCAGACTGTGATATGGAGCTAGTTTAATCTGTAACAGAGATTATAGAGCGTTCTTTAAAAAAACACCATGTTCTGTAAAAATTTACTTTTTATGAAAATGTTTGTATTTCCAGAATCTATTAGCTGAACATACAGATGAAGAAAAAATATATGTATGTCTTTACATTTATTTTTAAAACTTGTAATGCTCAAATAAATCAGTTCACAAGATGAAAACATTTTATTTAAAATAAAACATTTTGAACCTGCAGCTTTGTGTGGTGTGTTTTAGGAATTCCTAGATAATTAAACCTACATTGGGTTGTCTGGAAAAATGGGACAGTGTGAATTATCAGGGTGTGGCCTACATAATAGTCCATATGATAAGAGTGTGAAGGACGTCTGGGAATGGGGGAATGTGTATTAGCCACATAGGTCCACATACACAATATATAGCAACTATTACAATGCACTGTCTGCGAAAAAAAAATGTGAATTAGCTATGGGGGTGGGGTGACACATAAAACAATAGGCCAGAGATCCAGAGATGTTTCAGTTAAAGAGTCTGGGGGTTGTAAATCCCATCAAAGAATTTAATTTAAAAAGCTGCAGTACATTTCAGCTGACAGAAAAGATCACATAGGGGTATGTCTACTAAAGGGCGAAATTTGCGCTGCTGTCATGTTATTGCATGATAAGGCGCATTATCGCGCGATAATGGCAATTTACTGGGTGATAAGGCGCCTTATCGTGCGTTAATGCGCTCAGCAGCGCAAATGAGCGCTGAAGGTGGAGAAAGGCTCCCGGAGGGCGGAGGAAGGCTCCCAGGGGCAGAGACAGAGGGTCAATGGGTGGAGAGTGGGATGGGAGAGGCTCCCTGCACACTAACGCTGTGGATTCCTGGGCTGAAAACTAACGCGAGTGAAACCCTCGCGTTAGAGCAGATTTAAAGGGAAGAGAAACCATTTACTTCAGCAATGTACAGCAAAGCCAGGGAAACCTACAAAAAGTGAGAAGTGTGATACATGTGCACGGAACAAAAGGGCAAATAAACATTGAAAATGACCTGAAAAAAACTGGAAAAAAAATAACCAAGCTGGGCAATAGTGATATCAATGGGAAACATCAATAAACACTACCGGGAAAGCTCCAAAAAAAGAATATCAATTTTGGAAGGGGCTATGCTCTGTCCCCATACAAGGTGAATGATCCCACAGTAAAATAGCGCTGATCAGGGTTTTCCCTTTCTATTGGACAGGTTTCCTATGGCATGCACATGTCCCGCAACAGCAGGGTGGGCATGTTGGAATGGGCAACTGGACAGATACTGGAAAAGGGGATAGAGAGGGCTGCAGGCGGCACATGCTGCTGTGCAGCTGGGCCACAGTGCGGACTGGGGTGATGCCTAGGTGGCCCATAGGAATGCTGAAACAGTAGAGCCATCAGACAGCAACTGATGAGGGCCCAACATGGGCACGAGTGTGTTTCCCACAGTGTCACAGGGGATAGTACCCAGCAGGTACCCCCAAGGGCACAGAACATTGGCAGGCGGAGCTGGGGGGAAGGGTGGACGTCTATGCAGGCACCCCTACTCCAGAACCCACACCATGGGCAGCCGCCTACCGGCACACTGGATGACCTGAGACTGCGCACCACCAGCACCACCAGCAGAAGGGCATGTCAGCATGGCGACAGAGGGGTACTGGTGGTGGAGGGGGCCTGCTGCCCACAGAAGACCATGGCCTAGCCCTGTTTAAGTGGGTGCCATGCACTGCAACAGACAGGCCCTGTCTGACGAACATTCATGGTATCCCCAGGGAACGAATTGTCCCTGTGGCAACAGTGTGGTGCAGTATGCACAGCCAGTGTGTTCAGGAGCAGAAAGTCACAGGTTCAAGTCCCAGCTGTGGCTTCCACCAACCCAATCCCCATATTTTACCCAGTACTAAACCATGGTAATAAAGAGGGAACCTTTATTGCAGATAACATAAACATGCCTGAAATGCCCATATTTTACCCTACAGAGCACAGACACCATAGACATGTGCAATACCTAGAGCAGAGTTTCCCAAATGCAGTCCTGGAGGGACAAACTGCATTCAGGCATCATGCTGTCCCTAATAAAGATGCCTGTGCTGCATTTATATGCGCCGCCCCCATGGTATGCAGATGTATCCATGCATATTCATTAGGGACAGCATGAAAACCCGAATAGTGTTTGGCCCACCAGGACCAGAGTTGGGAACCTCTGCCCTAGAGCAGCAGCCAACAGGGGCAGAAACACCCGCACCCACAGGCGCCATTATCCAAAGCCTCCTGGAGAGGCAGGATGTTTGGCCCTGCGTGCAGCACCATCTCCCAATACTAGCACTTGCATACCATAGCAGTGCCACCCTAAACCTGGGAATACAGTACACATATATATATCAAAAGGTTGCTACGATTACTGGCAGATAGCAATCCCTAGGTTAAGCACAAACTGCTCATTGAGCTGTATCATAGCAACCTCTCTTATGTCTGTGGAGTGTGTTGCAGGTCTGGTGTCTGACAGTGTTTACCACACTGGGGAGTGACCCCAACAGTATTGCATACCATAGCCATGCCTGCACTGTTCCCAGGACTGGTGTGGTGGCCAGGGCTGCCAAAAAGCCTCTATAGTTGCACAATGCTGGCATAGGTGTGGGAGTGTGTGTCTGTCTACCCAGTGTGTGGTGGCTGCCAACACCTTCCTCAGCCCACACTGCTTGCACTGTTGCCAGGGTCAGCCTGCCAAAGTGCATAATGATAGCAAGGTACCATGGGTATAGCCCGGACAGGGTGGCCTGGCCAGGATGCATCTGCACAGGGCATAGAGCAATGGCTCGGACATTGTAGTGCCCGGCCACCACCTGCACGGACAGGGTGGCCACAGCATGTCCTGATGGGAGGTCACTCTCATCCTGACTGAGCAGTGACCACAGCATGGCTAGGTTCCCCCATAGTGCTATATTGTATTTTGTTTGTGTGATTTTTATGGGTTCTCTTTTGGGGCCCAATCACTCACTTATCTGCTTGGTGTGTATGCTGACATCACAGTTCTGGGTACATGCATCTCCTCCAGGAACATGCCCTATGGACTAGCTAGCAGATTGTCTGCAGCTAGTATGTGTCTGGCTGGAGCACCTTGCAGGGTGCAGCGGCTGGAGGCTTGCTGCTGGAAAATGTCAGATAGTGGTGGGGGCAGCTGAGCATTTCCAGGCTACTGTCTGTCTGTTATTGCTTTCTGGATGTGTACAGATCTGCATTGACTACGCTGTAGGGTGTCTGTTCCCAAGCAGGACTGGGGTTGATGGTCCCCTCTACTGCCACCATTGCTGGGAGGTAGAATGTGGATCTGTTAGTGGGAGATCCTATTTCCCACCCTGAGCCACAGATGGTGGGTTGGGTTGTGGTACATAATCCGCCTACGGGTCCAAACACCACCACCACCACATCATGTGACCATGGCACCAACGCAGGATATGCACTATTCTGGGTGCATCACAGCCCATAAAGGCTAGACATTTATTTTTATTATTTTATTATTTATTTTATTACAATTTCTTATATACCGCGCTATTTAGCATCAGTGCGGTTTACATTATAACTTAACGACCATAACAACAAGACATGACTGAGAAATACAGATGGACACAGATGTAATCTAGGTGTGTCTGTAAGAACTACCTATCACACACACTAGCATTGATGGGGACGTGTAGCATAGTGCATTTCAGCCATGAAAGGTGCTGTGGACCTGGTGCTGGGTGCCCCACCTCACCCTCAGGGTGAGCACAGTACCCGCACAATGTGAAGGTCTGTAGCTACTCTGTGCCAGTTACACACACGGTCAGTACCCCCTACCAGGCTGAAGTGCTGTGGGGGTGCACACGGTCAGTTCCCCCTACCAGGCCGAGGTGCTGTGGGAGTGCATACCCCATCTTGTGATCATCTGTAGACTGCTGATTTGTATGTGCAGTGCATCATGGGTACGGGTGGGTTAACCCTATCCTGGTAACCACAGCAGACAGTTTGTGTGGTGACCTGCAGTCCTTCTGTAGCCAGCCAGGTGTTTATTAGCAGCTGTAGCCCACTGGTTACCTCACTGCCTGTGGTGCCATAGGTCATGGGCTTGATCCCACAGTGGGGTTATTTGATAGGGCTGTCTGAGGCATTTTCTTTTTTAATTTAAATTAGTGCTGCCAGCAAAAACACCCTCAGTGCTGTAGTCTTAAGGTGCTTCATAAGGCGCCCTCTAAAGCGCTCTATAAGGCACCCTATAAAGTGCCTTATAAGGCGCCCTATAGGGAACATTATAAGGTGCCTTGGCAGACAGTGCACTTTATAATGTGCCCTCTGGAGTGCCTTATAGGGCACATTATGCGGCACCTTAGGTTACGGCACTGTGAGGATGTGTTTGCTGGCAGCACTAATTTAAATTAAAAAAGAAAATGTCTCAGACAGCACTGATTTAAAGTAAAGGGTAATACCTCAGACAGCCTTACTCATCAAGCCCACTGGGGATCAAACTCATGACCCCTATTTCACCAGTCAATGTATTAACCATTGTGCTACACCTCTGTTGCTAGATTTGTAGGTCAACGCACATAATTAAGGCTAACACGCATTAAAGTGCCACGGCTCCCTCTATCGCACGAAAAGTACCTTATCGCATGATAACCCTAAATGCTACCTTAAGACCGGAACACCCACTACCTTATATGGCATCCTGCACACTAACGCCGGCTGCACGTTAAGACTGCTTATTAAACATACCCCATAGTCTCTATAGCTTTTAAGATAGGCACCTCTTCAGACATCAACATGGTGAGTAGATATGAGTCTTACTTTTTAAAAATATTGGTTATGTAATGTTTCTGTCTCTGAATTGTCTTTAAAAACAGGAGCAGAAACCGGGTTTTACAAATAGGCTCTCTCTTACAAAATGAAGACAGCAAAGAAAGTTAAAAGGTATGTCATGTGTTTTTTAATTTTCCAGTAGCCATGCTCTTTATAATGTGTCTTATGGGTTTTTTTTTTAAATATTAAAGACCAGGAAGCTGCTACAAAGCAGATCACACAGTCTATAGATGGTAAGGAGGCCATTTCAGAACCATGTGCTTCAGACACCAACATTGTGAGTAGTGTCAGACGGCTGCCTGGGTGAGAATCTTCACAGTCTTGGCAATGCATATATCTATATGATTTGCAAGGTATTGTGGGCAATGTAGTTCATTCACACCAGACACAGCTGCTGAGAATAATTTAGTTGTGCTCTTGGGTAAAGCCAATAAGATATTTATTAATGGGGTTATTTCTCCCAACATTAGGTAACTTGCTTTCAGTGTTAACTTGGAAAAACAAAGTCAAAATCAGGAAAATAACAAATGAAAAGTCACAAAGCAAGAAACAAACTGTTCTTTTCAGGTTAACTTCTGATTACTTCCCACATAGATACAGAAGTGATTCTCTCCTAGCTCACAAGCAATTAGGTAAGGCTTAATTGCTAGCAGTTACCAGCTGAAACCCCTTAGCTGGCTTGCCTTCCACTGTGTGGGTCAAATCTTGCTTCAGGAGCTTTTCTGAGTAGATTAAAGAACAAATTTGTATTTCTTTGTGATGGTTGCTGTACTTTATAACAGAAAGTTACCAATGGAGTTTAGATAGAGAGCAGTCCATATAAACAGGATCCTCATCTGCTATTATTCCCCCTTGTTCAACAAGTATGGGTTCAATATCATGGATTGGCACAGATGAATCTCTCAATGGAGCATTTTCAGGAGAATACTTGTTTCCCTGCTGTCTTTCAAGGTTATAGCTAGGGCATAGATCAGTGTTCATACCTGAGCTTCCATTGCTGCTAGAGTTCCTCTCTATATAGCCTGGCCAGTATGTAGTCCAGTTCTTATGTCCAGCCTTCCAATCCAGATCCCTGGACACTGGATCTCTCTTCACATACCTTCTGGCACAGGTCTTAGGGTCCCTTCCACGTGCAGCCATCTCCCTCACAGGTAGCCTCTGGTGATTCCTAGCTCTGCAGCACCATTCCTCTGGCTTTCCCCAGTCCAATGGTGTATGCGGGCCCTTGGAATACCTCCCAGTATACGTACTGCTTTGGACTCTTCTAGACATCTCAAAGGCTTTTCTCTTCCTTCTTCCAAAGGGTCTCTTTCCCTCTCTGTCCGTCCGGTTTGGCTTCTGCTTCTGATGATCCTTCAGATGAAACTGATGATCAAACTCAAGCTGATTCTCAGGATACTGAGGACAATTCTCTGGATATCCAAGGTGATCATGAAGATGGTCATCTGTAGAATAAACTCTACTCTTATTCTGCTTAGATGAGTGCTCCCCCCTAATACAGCGCAGCTGTGCTGAATCAGGCCTTGCCGTTTGAGATGAGTGTTCCATCCTAGCACAGCGCAGCTGTGCTGAATCAAGCCCTGCCCTTTGCAATGAGTGCTTGGGGATTACCTCATAGCCCTTTTGATTGAACACACGTTATCTCACTTCAGCTCCTCTAATGGCTGTTGGAAACCTGGTGCATTCTGGGACTGGTAGTCTTTTTTGGCAAAATTCTGTTTTCATATTTCTACCAGAACTGACAGGTTGCTTGTTCAGAGTCACTTCACCTTTTCTATAGCTCCTTCCTGAGCTATGATAAGCTTCTTTATCACATACCCCCCTGCTTAAGTTATTACGGACTGGTGTCACTGGTGAAACTTCTTCTCTACAGTCCGTAATACGGGAAAGGGCATCCGCATTCTTGTGTAACTTCCCAGCACGATGTTCAACTTGAAAATCAAATGCCTGTAAGGCCATGTACCAGCGTGTCATCCTGGCATTGTGGTTCTTCATTTGCTGCAACCACTTAAGTGGGGCATGGTCCGTGACCAACTGGAACTTTCTCCCTGTAAGGTAAAACCTTAACGCCTCCACTGACCACTTGATAGCTAAACATTCTTTTTCTATTGTGGAATACTTTTGTTCAGCCGGTGACAACTTCCTGCTCAGGTACATCACAGGATGCTCCTCCCCATCATGACACTGGGATAGAACCGCTCCTAGCCCTACATCCGATGCATCGGTTTGAACCAGAAAGGGTTTCTTGAAGTCCACCCCTTTCAGTACCGGTCCTGTACACAATTTTCCTTTTAAGACTGAAAATGCTTTTTCAGCTTCAGGTGTCCACTTTAGCCGGTTTGGACAATTCTTCCGCAGCATATCTGTGAAAATTGCACTTTTTTCTGTGAATTGCGGTATAAACCTGCGGTAGTATCCAATAAGTCCTAAGAAACTTCTTAGTTGTTTCTTTGTTGTTGGAGGAGGAAAATTCCTGATGCTATCTACTTTACTCATTAGAGGTTTAATTTTTCCTCTTCCCACTAGGTGGCCCAGGTATTTTACCTCCCTATTTGCAAAGGCACACTTCTTCAGGTTTAAAGTGATTCCCGCTTGCTTCATGGAGCACAAGACTGCCCTGATCCTCTTTAGATGCTCCGCCCAGGTGTTACTATGGATTATGACATCATCCATATATGCAAAAGCATAATTTTGGTGGGGTCGAAGTACCTGATCCACTAACCTTTGGCAGGTAGCCGCTGCTCCATGCAGTCCGAAAGGCATCCTCTTGAACTGGAAAAGGCCAACGGGGGTGCTGAACGCAGTCTTCGGCTTCGACTCCCTGGTGAGAGGGATTTGCCAATATCCTTTTGTCATATCAAGGGTGGTTAAGTATTGAGCCTGTCCCAGCTGGTCCAACAGCTCTTCAATTCTTGGCATTGGATATGCATCAAAAACTGATATGGCGTTTACCTGCCGGAAGTCAATACAAAATCTTAAAGATCCATCAGGCTTCGGCATCAGGACTATGGGGCTATTCCAGGGACTCTTTGACTCCTCTATTACTCCCATGTCCAACATCTCCTGGACTTCTGCCACTACGTCCTGTCTTTTGGCTTCAGACAAGCGGTATGGCCTTTGACGAACTAATTTCCCAGGTGGAGTTATTATTTCATGGGCAACCAAATGTGTCTCCCCAGGTATGGGTGTCAACACATCTGGAAACTCTTTGAGCAATTTCCTAATTTCTTCCTGTTGTACCACTGTCAGGTTCTCACCTATTTGGGGCTCTGATTTTTCTTTACAATCAGATACCTGGGGTCCCAAATCTTCCTCTTCATTCACCTCCCTCTCTCGGGCACAGGTGGCAGCTAGGCTTTTAACCCCTTTGACATCAGTAGAACCAAAGCCTTTGGTTCCACGTTCAGAATTCTCCAGGGATGTGACCTCCTCCACAGGTGGAAAACCCAGCCTCTCACAGATCAATTGGGCAATTCTGTCTCCTGTCTTCACGTGATAATCATTCTGTCCAAAATTAAACAACAGAACTTTAATATTGCCCCTGTAATCGGGATCAATTACTCCCGCACCCACATCGATGAAATATTTAAGGGCTAATCCGAACCTTGGGGCTACTCTCCCATAGCATCCAATAGGTATTTCCACTTGGAGACTGGTGTCAACCAGGGCTCTCCCTTGGCTAGGTACAGTCACATTTTCTATGCTGCACAGGTCAAACCCAGCAGCTTGAGGGGTTGCCCGCTTAGGAGCTTGGGCCTTCTCTGTGACCCTATGGTACTTTAGGATGAATGTCTGCTTTGGGGTAGCTTGGTCTTCTGGACGCTTAACCATCTTTTTAGCTGGGGTCTGAGGACTTCCAAATAAAGGCCCGGGAGCTATTACCATTAAACCTTCTCCCTCCTTCTTTCCTAGTCCTTCCACTAGACCCTGCTTAAATCTTGGCCAGTCTCTTCCTAGAACCAAATCAAAAGGTAGCCTAGGCACCACTGCTAACAGGACTTCCTCTTGTTCCCCCAGGCACTTAACCTTTAGCCTATAGGTGGGATATGGTGTTGCAGCACCATGAATGCATCTGATGTGAACTTGGCTTTCAGGGGTTCTAGGCACAAATCCTTCTTGGGCCTCTATTCTCTTCCAAAGCCTTTTTGACATCATACTCTGGTCTGCCCCAGAGTCTAACAAAGCATTTGTGGTAATTCCTTGCACATCAACCATCAAAAGAAATCCTTCTGTGGGCTGTTTTAAATCCACCCCCATTAAGCTAGTGTGTGTCTGGCATCTCTTTTCTAAATGTCCCCATTTTCCACATTTGAAACATTTCTTTCTATTCCACTGTGTCATCTGGTTTGATATAGTACATTCATTTTCAGAAACATTTTTAATTATTTTCTTTTCTGATACAGCACATCTAGCCTCAGCACCAATCTTCAGAGGGCCACCCATTCTATGGCAAGCCTGCGTGGCTTCCAAGATTCTCTCTGCTAGCATGGTTGCCTCTCCAAGATTTTGGCAATTTTGCTGTATAAGGAAAGTGTGCAAATCTTTAGGCACCCCAGACATAAATTGTTCCAGCATTATAATGTCTAATAACATTTCTACCGTCTTTTGCTCAGGCTCCAACCATTTTACAGCTAAACTTCTGATTCTCTGACTCAGAGCCCTGGGTGTCTCACCCACTCTCAATGTAGTAGCTCTAAACATTCGCCTATACTCTGAAATAGACAACCCTAGGCGATCTCTAATAGCAGCCTTTACATCCTTATAATTCAAAGCCTGGGCTGCTGGCATTGCTCTGTAAGCTGCAAGCGCCTCTCCAGTTAATGAGGCTGCCAGCCTTACTGCCCACTGGGTCTCTGGCCATGCTAATGCTTGTGCCACTCTTTCAAAAGACTCTAGAAAATCATCAACATTATCATCTGGAGTTAGCTTCCCAAAACTAAATGCCCCAATCCCTTGATTGAGTCCCACACTGTCCACATGTGGTGTACCAGTGTTTACTGCTGTTATTGTCTCCTGCCTGCTGTTGTTACCTGTTGCCTGCTGCTACTTGCTTTTGCTGCCTGCTACCCTTCGTGCTCTGTCTCTTGCAGATTGCCTGGTGCCTTCCTGATCCACCCGCTGAAGCCCCGCCTCCCGGTAGTGACGCAGCCGCGTTTGACGCGCCCACGTCATTAGCCAGGTACCGGACTGAATATCAGAGCTTCTAGAGCGGCGTTCCGTGCCGCGGCGGCGCGCGCCGAAGGAGCACGCACAAGGAGCAGGTCGTGCTCCTTGGGCGAGTTCCTTGGGGCGACGACCGGGGCGACCTGAAACACCATCTACCACCTCCTGGTTTTCCTTGGTCCTTCTCACACTGCTTCCCTGACGCACTTCCCTCTTTTCCCTCCAGTCCTGTCGTTTCCTTGTTTAGCTGCCTGGTGCTGCTCCTAACTACATTTTCCATTTTCTTTCGTCTTGCAGCGTCTGTCCCTCTCTTTGCTCTTCCTATCCCTTCTGTTCAGGCCATGACTGCCATTCCTGTCCACTGGGGACACCGTCCCTTGTCTTTATTCCCTACCTTGCCAGGTCCCCTGGCCCGCAACCCCATTAACCTTCTTTCATGTTCCTCTCGTCTGAGTGATTCTGTTTCTCTTCCCTCTTCTCCAACGCTCCCTCCTGCTGTTCCTCTCCTCACACTTTCTCTGGCCCTTCTCAACTGCCGCTCCATCCGTTCCAAGACCCACCTGGTTCATGATCTTATAACTCAACACTCCCTGGATGTCCTCTTCATCACGGAGTCTTGGCTTCGTGAGGGGGAGGACGCCCTCCTTCATCAATGTCTTCCACCTGGTTTCTCTGCCTTTCACACCCCTCGCCTCCGTCGTTCGGGCGGTGGGGTGGCGTTCATCCACAGGTCTTCTTTCGCTTTTTCTCTGGTATCACCTCCCCCCGCCTACCCAGAATCGCTTTTGGTACGTTCCAATTCCTCCCCCCCCTATCTATTTCCTCCTCCTCTATGTTCCCCCCTCCTTGCGTCCTGACCTTTGGAACTCTCTGCTAAGTACCCTTTCAGACTCTACCCTCCTCTCTCAGCACTTGGTCATATTGGGCGATTTTAACACCCATCTGGATCCCCCTTCTCGCCCCCGTGATAAGGCCCTCTTCTCTTTGTTTTCTGATCTGTCCCTCACCCAACACGTTTCCTGCCCCACTCACACCTCCGGTCGTTCCTTGGACCTGATTTTCACTCTTGACCCTTCGTCTTTTGTCCCCTCCAATATCCTTTCCTCCCTTATCCCCTGGTCTGATCATCACTGTCTCTTCTTTACCTTCCCTTTTCCCTTTTCTGGGCCGGCTGCCCCTATCCCCTCTTCTGCTCTATCCCTCAGACGCCGTTTCACTCCAAACTCTCTCCTGTCCTTTCCCTCAGCTCACACTCTTCTTCCCGCAGAATTCTCTTCTCTCTCTGTTGATCACCAGGTTGACCTCTGGTCATCTTCTCTTTCAGCTGCCCTCGACACTGTAGCACCTCTCTGCCCCACGGTTTCCCGGTCGACTCTTCACCATCCTTGGTTTCACTCTGGTCTCCTTCTTCTCCACACCAATCTCCATCATGCGGAGCGGCACTGGAGGAAGCTCCGCACACCTGCTTCTTGGTCCTACTACCAACTCATTCAACTCTCCTATCGGTCCGCTATTTCTTCTGCTAAGTCCTCCTACTATTCTCATCTCATCTCCACATCATCAAACTCTGCTAAACGTCTCTTTCTTGTCCTCAAGTCTATCTCCTCTATTTCCGCTACCCCTTCCGCCCCTCCTAATCCCCCTCCGAGCCCCTCCACCCTTGCCTCATTTTTCTCTGACAAAGTTCTTTCTCTTTGCTCGTCCTTTTCCTCCTGTCCGCCCCCTTTGTCTCCCCTTCCCTTCCCCCCTGTTTCCCCCCCTCTCCTTCTGTGTTATCCCCTTCCCACATTTTTCCACACAGCTTGTGTTCCTTTACCCCCATCTCCTCCTCTGAACTTATTCAGGTTATCTCATCTGCTCATCATACTTCCTGCCCCCTTTATCCATTGCCCTCTTCCTGGCTTCTTAATCCTGATATCGCACTTGTCCCCTCTATTCTTTCTATTTTCAACTCTAGTCTTTCGTCCGGTCTCTTTCCCTCCCGCTGGAAACATGCCATCGTCTGTCCCCTCTTGAAAAAGCCATCCCTTGACCCCTCCCTTCCTGCCAATTGGCGCCCTGTCTCCAATATTTCTTTCCTGTCCAAGGTTCTTGAAAAACTCGTCTTTCTTCAGTTGGTTTCTCACCTTGACTCTACTCACGCCCTTCACCCTCGTCAATCCGGATTCCGTACCGGTCACAGCACAGAAACTATCCTCACTGCCCTGCTCTCTGAACTTCACCGTGCTCACGATCGTGGTGATATCTCCCTCGTGGTGTCACTGGATCTATCCTCTGCGTTTGATGTTGTCGATCACCGTACTCTTTTGTCTCGACTGGCTGACTTTGGCATCTCTGGTACTGTCCTTCGGTGGTTTCACTCTTTCCTTTCTGGTCGTACCTTTTCGGTCCACTCCGGCGCCTCTTCATCTGTTCCCACCCCTGCTACATGTGGTGTTCCCCAGGGTTCTATCCTAGCTCCGTTGCTCTTCAATGTTTTTCTTGCTCCCTTGGCCCTCTTAATTCAGCAATATGCCCTTTCCTTTTATATATATGCTGATGATATTCTCTTGGTCCACCACACCTCTCCTTCTTCTCCAGATCTGACCCCCCTGAATCTTTGTCTTTCTTCTATTGCTTCCTGGTTTGACACTAATTTTATGCATGCCAATCCGACAAAATCTTCTGCACTCTGCATCACTTCTGGTCTCCCTTCCCCCTCCCTGCTTCCTGTTATGGGTCCTCACTCCATTCCTTCTGCCCCAACCCTTCGTTACCTGGGTGTTACTCTAGACTCGTCCCTTACTTTTCATGATCATATCTCCTCTGTTGTGCGTTCTTCCTTTTTCCACTTACGTCGTATCAAGGCTGTTCGTTTCATTCTCCCTTCACCCTCTATTGTCACCCTCGTTTTGTCTTTGGTTATTACACGTATTGACTATTGTAATGTTATCTACGCTGGACTCCCCTCTTACCAACTTCGCCGACTACAACTTGTGCAAAATGCCGCTGCCCGTCTTGTTACTCTGTCACCCATTCGTGCTCATGTTTCACCCTGTCTCTCATCTTTACATTGGCTCCCCGTTAAGTTCCGGTTCATGTTCAAGTTTCTTATCCTTGCCCATAAAGCCCTTCATTCTAGCACCCCCAGTATCTAGCTGACACTATTCGCCTTCAGCCCTTTTCTCGTCTCCTTCGCTCCTCTCACAGTAATCGTCTTTTTCTTCCGTCACCTAATCAGGCTCGCCTTGAATCTACTCGTCACTCTGCTTTCTTCTTCCTGGCCCCTGCCCTTTGGAACTCCCTCCCCTCCTCACTTTGTATTGAATCATCTTATACCCGTTTCAAAGTCCTTCTTAAAACACACCTCTTTTGTAAGGCCTTTGATCTACCCCCCCCCTGTCGATGGTGTTTCCTCTCCCTAGCTACGCCTCCCATTCCCCTTTCCCCTCCGCTCCCTCCTTCCCCCTCCTCTTTCCCTCTAATCCCTTATGCACCTTGGCTATCTGCTATCTGTATTTGTTTTACTATTACTTATCTTAATATCTGATGATTTTATTATCTTACTCTCTGTCCTATTATTTTATGGCGTTCCTTTCCTTTTAATTAGCAGTCGTTGTTTTTATGATTGTGCACCGCCCTGATGCTTCGGCCTGGGCGGTATATCAAGTATTTTAATAAAAATAAAGATAAAGATAAAGATACTGCTGGTCTTGCATCTGTTCCACTTTGGTTCTTCAGCTCAACTAGGGCTTGCACCAGATCAAGCACTGGCCTCTGCTGGTCCATTAAGGCTCTCATAGCAGTGTCCTGAGCCTGCTGTGCTAGCTCCTGCTGCCTGCTGAACTGGGCTGCCATCCACTCAGCTAGTTCCCTTGAATCCATCTTGATTCCTGCAAGAAATAGAAAGAAATAAAAAACACAGTGCACCACCTTCCAAACAGGTGTTTTTTTTTTCTACACTTTTTTTTTTCCAATTACCCCTGTGCCTTACTCCCATCCACCACTAGACATGCCCAGGTACTTATTACCTTGTCTCAGTGATGAATCCAGCTCTGCACAGGGTCTTTTCCTCCTGGGACAGCTTCCTGGAACAACCTCTTCTCCTCCAAAGTGCAGTTGAGGGAAAATCTTTTTTTCCAGCTTTAAACTTGAACTTTAGTTGTAATCCTCAGCAAGTAAATCCCTTTTGTGCAAAAGCAATCCGAAAAACTACGCCATTTGTCAGACGGCTGCCTGGGTGAGAATCTTCACAGTCTTGGCAATGCATATATCTATATGATTTGCAAGGTATTGTGGGCAATGTAGTTCATTCACACCAGACACAGCTGCTGACAATAATTTATTAATGGGGTTGTTTCTCCCAACACAGATATGCTTGGTAGCACATAAATTAGGTAACTTGCTTTCAGTGTTAACTTGGAAAAACAAAGTCAAAATCAGGAAAATAACAAATGAAAAGTCACAAAGCAAGAAACAAACTGTTCTTTTCAGGTTAACTTCTGATTACTTCCCACATAGATACAGAAGTGATTCTCTCCTAGCTCACAAGCAATTAGGTAAGGCTTAATTGCTAGCAGTTACCAGCTGAAACCCCTTAGCTGGCTTGCCTTCCACTGTGTGGGTCAAATCTTGCTTCAGGAGCTTTTCTGAGTAGATTAAAGAACAAATTTGTATTACTTTGTGATGGTTGCTGTACTTTATAACAGAAAGTTACCAACGGAGTTTAGATAGAGAGCAGTCCATATAAACAGGATCCTCATCTGCTATTATTCCCCCTTGTTCAACAAGCATGGGTTCAATATCATGGATTGGCACAGATGAATCTCTCAATGGAGCATTTTCAGGAGAATACTTGTTTCCCTGCTGTCTTTCAAGGTTATAGCTAGGGCATAGATCAGTGTTCATACCTGAGCTTCCATTGCTGCTAGAGTTCCTCTCTATATAGCCTGGCCAGTATGTAGTCCAGTTCTTATGTCCAGCCTTCCAATCCAGATCCCTGGACACTGGATCTCTCTTCACATACCTTCTGGCACAGGTCTTAGGGTCCCTTCCACGTGCAGCCGTCTCCCTCACAGGTAGCCTCTGGTGATTCCTAGCTCTGCAGCACCATTCCTCTGGCTTTCCCCAGTCCAATGGTGTATGCTGGCCCTTGGAATACCTCCCAGTATACGTACTGCTTTGGACTCTTCTAGACCTCTCAAAGGCTTTTCTCTTCCTTCTTCCAAAGGGTCTCTTTCCCTCTCTGTCCGTCCGGTTTGGCTTCTGCTTCTGATGATCCTTCAGATGAAACTGATGATCAAACTCAAGCTGATTCTCAGGATACTGAGGACAATTCTCTGGATATGCAAGGTGATCATGAAGATGGTCATCTATAGAATAAACTCTACTCTTATTCTGCTTAGATGAGTGCTCCCCCCTAATACAGCGCAGCTGTGCTGAATCAGGCCTTGCCGTTTGAGATGAGTGTTCCATCCTAGCACAGCGCAGCTGTGCTGAATCAAGCCCTGCCCTTTGCAATGAGTGCTTGGGGATTACCTCATAGCCCTTTTGATTGAACACACGTTTTCTCACTTCAGCTCCTCTAATGGCTGTTGGAAACCTGGTGCATTCTGGGACTGGTAGTCTTTTATGGCAAAATTCTGTTTTCATATTTCTACCAGAACTGACAGGTTGCTTGTTCAGAGTCACTTCACCTTTTCTATAGCTCCTTCCTGAGCTATGATAAGCTTCTTTATCACAGTAGATATGAATCTTACTTTTTAAAAATACTGGTTATGTAATGTTTCTGTCTCTGAATTTATGATTGTCTTTAAAAACAGGGGCAGAAACCGGGTTTTACAAATAGGCTCTCTCGAAGGCAGCAAAGAAAGTTAAAAGGTGTGTCATGTGTTTTTTTATTTTCCAGCAGCTATGCTCTTCATAATGTGTCTCAACCTTTAATCTTATTTATCTTAGACCAAGAAGATGCTACAAAACAAGATGACCAATCTAATCAACAGCTGGTTCCTTACCAAAAAACCAAAATACAAACAAAATAGTAAGTATTCAGGCTTTATCCCTCTCCTAGATTTTCAGGCCGCTGTAAAACAAAAAAAGTATTAGCCCCTACGTTTTATTTTCAGATCGAGAAAATGTTAGAAAATCAGTGACTATGGGAGAGAAGTCTAACAGGAAAAGAACATACAGCGAGAGTTTTTCTGACTGTGAATCTACACACACTGATACAGAAGAGCAACCAGCTCCTTACCAGAAGCCAAAAGACAAGCAAAATAGTAAGTATTCAGGCTTTATCCCTCGCCTAGATTTTAAGGCCGCTGTAAAAGAAAAAAAGTATTAGCCCCTACATTTTCTTTTTTAGATCGAGAAAATGTTAGAAAATCAGCGACTATGGGAGAGAAGTCTAACAGGAAAAGGTCATACAGCGAACGTTTTTCTGACGGCGAATCTACACACGCCGATACAGAATATGGAGAGTGTGGTGAAAGCCGTGTCTTTGATCACCATGTTTCAGTGGACAGAACAAATAATCTTGCATTAGACCCCTCTGAAAAATCAGAACCAGTTAGCTATGTTCAGTTTGTGAAAAGGTGGGATCGTAAATTGGGCAAGCTTAATGGTGTAATTTATTCAGAGGAATTTAGGTTTATTAAATTAGGCAGGGTAACCACATTATCTGAGGCTCAATACACCATTCGACAAGGTATCCAGCATATTCTGGATGAGGTTAGCAGCAGAGTTTCATCTGGTGATTATGTACAGGTGCATCTACATTCATCTCTTTTTCACAATTCCTTGTATTCTGTAAAGTTAAACCCAAAAGCATTGGATGCTGATGATTTCTTAGATCAGATCGCTAAACTCCTTCAGAGTCACAGAGAAATCCAGGTTTGTGATATATTCCGTGTTGTTGTACTTAGTAACATACATAGTAACATACATAATAAATGACGGCAGATAAAGACCAGCATGTTCCATCTAGTCTGCCCAGCAAGATGGCAAGAGTAGGTGCACCTGTCACTCTGTGCAGGCCACCCCTCCCCATGTCTTTGTTTAGGGGTAAACCCACCACTCCATGTAGGACACCCCTATTTGTTGAGACGTTATATGGTTCAGAAGTTAGATGGTACCGTTTATTTTGTTTTTATCCTATTGCTGTAAAGGGATCCACTGTGTTTGTCCCATGCTGTTTTGAATTCCGTCACAGTGTTTGCACCCACCACTTCCTTCGGGAGGGTATTCCAAGCATCCACCACCCTTTCAGTGAAAAAATATTTCCTGATATTGCCCTTCAATTTACCGCCTTGCAGCTTCATGTTATGCCCTCTAGTTTTACAGCTTCCCATCTTTGGAAGAGGTTTGTTTGTTCATCATTTCTCTTTAAGTATTTAAAGGTCTGAATCATATCTCCCCTGTCCCTCCTCTCCTCCAAAGTGTACATATTTAGGTCTTCAAGTCTCTTCTCATAAGGCTTCTGATGCAGGCTCCAAATCATTTTGGTCACTTTCCTCTGAACAGTTTCCAGTCTTTTTACATCTTTTGCAAGATATGGTCTCCAAAACTGAACACAGTATTCCAAGTGAGGCCTCACCAGTGACTTATACAAGTGGCATAAGTACCTTTTCCTTTCTGCTGGTAATCCCTCTCTGTATGCAGCCCAACATCCTCCTGGCTTTTGCCACCGCCTTGTCGCACTGTTTTGCCACCTTGAGATCATCAGAGATAATCACACCAAGGTCTTTCTCCTGAACCGTGCATACCAACCTCTCGCCCCCTATCGTGTAAATTTCCCTTGGATTTCTGCTACCCAAGTGCATGACACTGCACTTTTTCACATTAAACTGTAGTTGCCAAGCATTAGACCAGTCTTCCAGCTTTTGTAGATCTTTCCTCATGTTAACCACTCCCTCAGGGGAGTCCACTCTGTTGCAAATTTTTGTGTCGTCTGCAAAATGACAGACTTTTCCATTCAGTCCTTCAGCAATATCACTCACAAATACATTGAACAGTGCCGTACCCAGGACCGAACCCTGGGGCACCCCGCTAATTACCTTCCTCTCATCCGAGTGAGCTCCATGTACAATCACCTTCTGCCATCTGTCAGTCAACCAATTTCTAATCCAATTTACCATCTTGGGACCCATCCCCAAGCTACTGAGTTTGTTGACAAGCCTCCTATGAGGAACAGTATCAAAGGCTTTGCTGAAATCCAGGTAGATGACATCCATCACATGCCCCTGATCTAGTTCCTTGGTCACCCAGTCAAAGAACTCAATCAGATTTGTTTGGCAAGACCGTCCTTGTCATAAGAAATCAGGGTGGGGGGGGTTCGTAGGGTCTTAAAGACTATACCATTTAGCCAAATTATTTAATAGACTTGAATTTTTATTTATTTATTTATTTAGCTATATTTATATCCTGCTTTTCACCGGGTCAAAGTGGTCAATTGGGAGATACATTTAACACGAGGAGATATGACACACATACGCTAATACTTACAGGGAACATGGGCAATGGAGGGTTACGTGGTTTGCCCAAGACCACAAGGAGTGCCTATAGTACTAGAAATCCCAGTCCCTCCGGCCTAAGATTGCTGTCCCTAGGTGGGACTTGAACCCCCGGCCCTCCGGCCTGAAGTACCTTGTCGTAACCACTAGGCCACTCCTCCCTGAATAACACTGAATAACACTGATAATAACCTGTGTTTTGCAGGTAGCCTCACAGCCCTCATGTCACTGGTAAAAATGACAGATGTTGAACTGTTAGAAGGTGCTAAAAAACTACATAATGAGTTGGGATGGCTGGTACATAGAAAAGTCATGCTCGATGATGTAGCAATATTTGAACAGCATTTAAAGATAAACATACACGTTGTGCTTTACACAAATTCATGGGTTTGTTTTAAGACATCAGACAGACCTGTGTTCCCTAAGATGACCATTTCTATGGTATAACCGATGTCAAAAAATTCTATGGGGGGCGCAACGTCTGTAGTTACTGTCAGAAACCGTACAGTCACAATCATAATTGCACATTATGGTGTCGTCTTTGTTTGACACTAACGTGTGCGAATAATGTTGGTGTACAACAGAGATGTCCTAATTGCAAACTCTTTTGTCGTTCTAAAGAGTGTTTAGATAGACACACGTATTTGGCTCTGAAAAAATAAGTGGCGTGTTTATCTAAGATACCGTGCCAGAAATGTGAGTCTTTTCTGGACAAGGGTCAGCATTGTAAACTATGCAGTGAACCCTTAACTGGGGATGGCATCCACTTATGTTTTATGACACCTATTGGTAAAACTGAAACATCTGAAAAGTATATTTTTTTTTGATTGTGAATGTATGCAAGAAACAGGCTGGCATGTCCCTAATTACAAATATGCGACGGACTTAAATGATGAAAGAAACTGGGAATTCAAGGGTCTCAAATGTATTTCTGCCTTTATACAGATTTTTTGTGACAAAAAATTTAAAGGCTGCGCGTTCATAGCCCATAATTCCAAAGGTTATGACGGGTATTTTGTTCTTAAACAACTGCTAAAGGAAAAGATGAACACAGGGCTGCTGGTTCAAGGTGCTAAACTTTTACAAATTACCGTTGAACCTTTGACTATCCGTTTTATAGACTCTCTAAATTTCCTGCCTATGAAACTTAGCAAACTTCCACAAGCCATGGGTTTTACAGGCAGCAAGGGGTACTTTCCACACTTTTTTAATACTCTGGCAAATCAAAATTATATGGGCCCCATGCCGGTGTTGAACATTATGGTGTGGGAAACATGTTGCCTGAAGAAAAAGAGGAATTTTTGCAATGGTACAAGGACAAGCAGCATAAAACTTTTAATTTGCAAAAAGTGTTGGCTTATTACTGCCAGCAGGATGTATCTATTTTGCGGCAGGCCTGTGGTCTCTACCGAGCTGAAATCATGAAAATGACAGAGAAAGAAGTGGTTGTAGAGCAGAGTGACGTATCAGAAATTCTAACAAGTTGTTTAGACCCTTTCCAATATATAACCCTTGCATCTGTATGTATGGCTATGTTCAGATTCATGTTTTTAGAACCCAAGACTGTGGCACTCATCCCACCAGATAACTATCACCGGCAGACAAAGAGATATTCATCCCCCTCTATTCAATGGCTGATGTATGTAGAGGCCAAAGAAAATAGTACCAAAAAGGAGCTAAGGATCCGCACAATATAGGAGAAAACAAAGTAGCGGAGCCTGGACTGATATAGTAAACCTTGTTTATTACGCCCCAACGCGTTTCGGCCACCGGCCTTCTTCAGGGGGTCTTAGAGAACACACCTCAAAAATAAACATAAACATATAAGTTAAACACATAATATAAAAAAATTGTATTACATCAATAAATAAATTAATGAAATATTGATGAAATAATAAATAAAACAATAAATAAAACCATAAATTTCACTTAAAAACATCTAAAGGACAAACTATTAATTCATAATAGTCAATTAGAAAACACACTAATAGATAAAAATATATTGTAAAATATATAAACATTAAGAAATAAAAATATATTAAAATACCAAGAAAAGGAAGAGAGACGAGGAGAAGCAAACAGTAAATAAATACCTTAGTATGATCAAATTGAATGTTATCCCGGACTGAACCTATTCATTATTTATTTGTTCATTGTCAGCCGTCAGTATCCCATAGGTTCAGTCCGGGATAACATTCAATTTGATCATACTAAGGTAATTATTTACTGTTTGCTTCTCCTCGTCTCTCTTCCTTTTCTTGGTATTTTAATATATTTTTATTTCTTAATGTTTATATATTTTACAATATATTTTTATCTATTAGTGTGTTTTCTAATTGACTATTATGAATTAATAGTTTGTCCTTTAGATGTTTTTAAGTGAAATTTATGGTTTTATTTATTGTTTTATTTATTATTTCATCAATATTTCATTAATTTATTTATTGATGTAATACAATTTTTTTATATTATGTGTTTAACTTATATGTTTATGTTTATTTTTGAGGTGTGTTCTCTAAGACCCCCTGAAGAAGGCCGGTGGCCGAAACGCGTTGGGGCGTAATAAACAAGGTTTACTATATCAGTCGAGGCCAAAGAAAATATACAGATCACACATGCTCTGAAAGGTGGCAAAAAAGGTGGGGTCTTATTTTTTTGATGGTTATGCAGTGATCGATGGGGTAGAAACAGCTTTTAAATTTAATGGTTGTTTTCATCATGGCTGTCCAAGTTGTTATAATGATAAAGACCAGAATCCTGTAACAGCCACGACCTATGGTTTTCTTTATTACAAAACACAACTAAAAGCTGCATTCCTGGAAAGCTGGGGGGTTCAAGGTCATAGGTCTATGGGAGCACGAGTGGAAGTGGATGGTAAAAGAAAATGACGGGGGCTGTGCAGGTTTCCTGGCTGACACAGCATTACCACAACCTCTGATTCCACAAGATGCCCTTTTTGGGGGTAGAACAAATGCCATTTGTACCACAAAACAAGACCTAGGGAAAAAATACACTACTTTGATTTTATTAGTCTATACCCTTTTGTCAATAAAACAAAGGAATATCCAATGGGCCATCCACAAATCATTTATGACAAATTTGGCCCCCCTACAAATTACATTGGTTTTATAAAAGCAAAAGTATATCCTCCACGAAAGCTCTTTTTCCCGGTGTTACCCATACGGTTGGGCGGTAAGCTTATGTTTCCTTTGTGTCATACGTGTGCTGACACACGGCAACAGGAAATGTGTGCCCACAAGGATGAGGAGAGAGCTTTTGTGGGGACTTGGTGTACGGTGGACATGAATTTAGCCATTGCAAAAGGGTATGTGGTTGTTGAAATCTATGAAATCTGGCATTTCGAGCAAAAATCGGATCTCTTTTCCGAATACATTAAAATGCACCTCCGTCAAAAACAAGAGGCTTCTGGCTACCCCCAGTGGTGCAATGATACTGAAAAACAAAACGTGTACATAGCTGATTTCTTTAGAAAAGAGTGGGGGGGGGGGGGTGTTTGCATGCAGGCCAGATTAATATAGGCGTCATAATAGCAAAATTTTTCTTAAATTCCCTGTGGGGTAAATTTGGTCAAAGAACAAACCTGCCTACCACAAGCATTGTGAGAGAACCTGATGATCTCTTTAGATATCTGTTTTCTCCTGAATTCGAGGTTTCATCATTTATTTATTTATTTATTTATTTATTTGCAGTCTCTTTTATACCGCGCTATTCGACATCAGTGCGGTTTACAATGAACATAAGAGTTGCACATCTCAATTTCGTGATTTGTGATTTTATTGATGATGAAACAGCTTGTGTGTCTTGGAGGCACTCAAAAGACCGCTGTATACTGTCGGGTAGCACCAATGTTTTCATTGCCTGTTTTACAATGGCTTATGCACGCCTGGAGTTGTACAATCTTCTAGATAGTTTGCAAGAGCACTGCCTGTACCACGATACAGATTCTGTGATATTTCTAAGTCCAGAGGGAGATTGGAACCCATCTTTGGGTGATTATTTAGGTGAGCTCACAAGTGAGATACCCTCAGATGAATATATCACAGAGTTTGTATCAGCGGGTCCTAAAACATATGGTTACAAGCTGTCAAGCGGAAAGACCTGTATGAAAGTGAAAGGGATTAAGTTAAACATAGAAAACTGCCAGAAAATCAATTTCATTAGTTTGAAAGATCTAATTTTGGACTACAAGCCTAGGGCAGCAGATTTACCCCAGAAAAAGATAGGAGTACAGCAACCTGGTATTATAAGAAACAAAAAGGGTTGGACAATAGAGACTGGTGTGATTAAAAAAGCACAAAAGGTTGTGTATGACAAAAGGGTGAAGTTGGAGGAGGGCTTTAACACATTACCCTAGGGATACTAGTGTGGTGGATGTGCGCTAGTCACATCCTTTTTCTTGTATTTTAGCTGGGCCATCCAATTCCGGCAAGAGCTTCTTTGTTAAAAAGCTGTTAGAACACGCTGGTCGTGTATTGACTGTCATGCCTAACAATATTGTATGGTGTTAAAGTTGCTGGCAACCTTTGTATAAAGAAATGTTAAATAAATATCCTTTTATTACATTTATGGACACTTTGCCTGATACTTTTAATGATGAATGAATGTTTCCAACCAATAAAGTAAACTTGGTTATTGCTGATGATCTAATGGATTCTGCCTGTAAAAGTGATGAAATAGAGAAAGCCTTTACCAAGTATGTACATCACAGAAACCTGAGCATCATATATATTGTTCAAAATGTTTTCTGCCAAGGCAAAGCAAGCCAAACTATAACTTTAAATACCAAATACATGGTGCTCTTTAAAAATCCTAGAGATAAGTTACAGATTGCCATTCTAGCCAGGCAGATGTACCCTGGAAAATCAAAATTATTTTTAGACGTCTTCAAGGATGCCACCAGAAAGCCGTTGGGTTATCTCATTGTGGATTTAAATAACACAACATCTGAGGCTTACAGACTGAGGACGGATATCTTCCTGCCAGATTGGACTACGTATACTGTGAAAAACCACAAACCCCACATAAAAAGAAATGAATATGTAACCGGCCCTTCATACATGCTTGTGTCTCAGACAACATGTCTCGCCGTGTAAAGAGAAGCCTGCCCCTTTTAAAACTTTTGGTTCAAGCCTCTCCGCAGCACAGAAGAGCCATCCTGAATACAGCTTCTAATGATTTGGTAGCAGCTATAGTTGAAATTGCTCTCAACACCCTAAAAAGTAACATTCCTCTTTCACAACACCAGATAAAGGTTTAAAAGGGAAGCGTCATGCCATAAAGAGTCTGTGCGATAAAAGACTACCCATTAAAAAAAAGAAGCAATTGGTGAGAAAGTCGGGTGGATTTATTGGGCCCCTGTTAAGTTTTGCATTACCATTGATAATGGGGCTTCTGACAAACCGCTAATGCAGCACGCTGAAAAAATGTACATAGTTCCTAGTCAACAACTCAAGCGCTTGAGAAACCCGCCAGATCGGGATGAAAATATTAGAACCACGACCATTCATAAGTTAGATAAAGAAATGAAAAACATCCTGCAAAGCACTGGTATGTCTGAACACGAAAAGGCTAAGGGGTATGTTTACTAAACTGTCTTAACGTGCGCTCTGCGATGTTATCGTGCGATAAGGTACCTTATCGCGCGATGATGGCTCTTTTTAAGGTGCACAGGTATCATATCGCACGATAACGCGCGCTGCGGCGCAAACGAGCGCTGAAGGCGGGGAAAGGCTCCCGCAGGGTGGAGGAAGGCACCCCAGGGGCAGAGAGAAGGGGTCAATGGGTGGAGAGTGGGAGGGAAGAGGCTCCCTGCACACCAACGCTGTGAAATCCGAGGCTCAAAACTAACGCCAGTGAAACCCTGGCATTAGAGCTGATTTAAAGGGAAAAGAAACCATTTACGTCAGCAATGTACAGCAAAACCAGGGAAACCTACAAAAAGTGATAAGTATGATACATGTGCATGGAACAAAAGGGCAAATAAACATTGAAAATGAACAGAAGTAAATGTAAAAAAAAACATAACCAAGCTGGGCAATAGTGATAGTAATGGGAAACATAACCAATTTATTAAAGGAATTTTCTTGTTATGGGGGTTTTGCTGGGCTTTGTATCAATAAGGAAAAGTCTGAAGCCATGGATGTGGAAGGGTCAATAAGGGGACATTGGAGAGGAAGTTTTCCGCTTAAGTGGGCAGGTGATACATTTGTGTATTTAGGGATTCTCCTGATGAGAGAACCGTGGGAGCTATATAGGAAAAACATGGATAGAATCCTTGTAAAAGTTCGTTCACAACTTCAGGTGTGGTCTCCACTGCCCTTGTCCTTACTGGGCAGGGCGGCAGCACTGGGAATGGTGATTCTGCCTCGGGTGCTTTATTGGCTACAAACTCTCCCAGTGTGGTTATTGAAGCGTGATTTAAGTGCTATTGACCGCGAGATTAGGAATTTCCTTTGGAAAGGTATGCGAGCTCGTATCCCCTTACATAGATTGAGAAGGAGATGGAAGTCTGGAGGGATAGGAATCCCAGATCTTCGGACTTATGCTCTGGCATGCCAGGCACGGCATATTGGAGACTGGCTAGGGAATACTGAGGTGTATACGCCAAGAGCGCTGGAAGAGGCTCTTGTGGCTCCGCAGACCTTGATGGCAGTATTGCACCAGGAAAATAGGCTCCTTCCTGGTAGAGTGGTTAGTAGTGAATTGGTTTACCCGGCAAGAAGAGTGTGGCAACATTTGAATAGGCTCTGGGGTGAACCATCAGGGGTTTCAAGCTGGCTACCCATACAGGGGAATGATCAGTTTACACCAGGATCAGAAACGTCAGCATTTGTATATTGGAGGAGACAAGGCATATGTAATATTGGACATGTGGTGGATCAAATGGGGCAGTGTAAATCTTGGGAGACTTTGCGCATGGAGTATGGACTTAGCAGGCGGCATTATTTTGCTTACGTGCAGCTCTCTCACTATGTGGCTTCCCTACCACAGGATGCACTGCGGGTGGAAAGATCGGCACAGATATTAGAGTTCTTTGCACTGGGAGAGGAGTCACCGCCTACAATTGCACAGCTGAAAAGACGATTAGATGACTATAGCAGTTTGCCTGATTATAGGGTGGAAGAAGCTTTGTGGGCACAAGAATTGAATATCTTGGTAGCTCCTGGTTCAATCCTTCAGGCCTTGAGTGGGATTGCGGGGCTGGTGAGGGGAGCTCGATGGCGGGAGGTACAGTTTAAATGCATCCTACGGGCACATTTCTCTCCAAGACGGGCGTTAAGATCCCATCTCACTGAGTTGGGCAGATGCCCAAAATGTCCATGCCCTTTGGCGGACTTAGGACATATGTGGTGGGGTGTCCGATAGTTTGCCTATACTGGAAGAGGATAGCTGATTTTATGAGTAGGATTGTGTTACAGCGAGTCCGTTGGACAGCATCGCTTGTGATGTTAGATCAGCTTGGACCACTCCACCCGAAAGGGAGATGGGAACGCCTTTTGGTCAGGAAGGCATGTCTGGTGGGTAAAGGCCCGATACTTCATAGGTGGAGAGAAGCGTCAGGTCCCACTTATTGGGAATGGCGCAACAATTTCCACCAACTGATGCTTATGGAAAGGAGAGAGGCTAGAGGAAGTGCTCGACGTTGGGCCTTATTCCTGCTAATTTGGGAACCATATATTCAGATATTGAGGCCTCGTGTCCGAAATGAAGTGCTTCAATTGGGATGAGAAGGTCATAGGATATTAATAATATAATTAATATGCATGTTCACTATGGGGGGTTGGTTGCTGAAGGGGGAGGCTGTGGGGTGGGAGGGAGGTTGGTGGGGAAAGGGGGGGAGAGGGGAATATTGTAAATTCTTTTTTCTTGCTGTATTTGTATGATTGATTTGCTGAGGAATCCAGGTCTGGGAGATCAGTAGAAATGCCATTTTTTGATGTATTTGTTGTTATTTTTTAAATATTGTTTTGCATGTTCTGTATTATTTGGTTTTCAATAAATAGAGTTTACAAAAAAAAAAACCCAAAAAAACACTCCCAAGAAAGCCCCCCCCAAAAAGATATGAATTTTGGAAGGGTCTACGCTCTGTCCCCATACAAGGTGAATGATCCCACAGTGAAATAGCACTGATCAGGGTTTCCCTCTCCATTGGAAAGGTTTCCTATGGCATGCACATGTTCCACAAGAGCAGGGCGGGCATGTCAGAATGGGCAACAGGACAGATGCTGGGAAAGGGTATACAGAGGGCTGCAGGCGGCACATGCTGTGGTGCAGCTGGGGCACAGTGCGGACTAGGCAGATGCCTAGGTGGCACTTAGGAATGCTGAAACTGTATAGCAGCCAGATAGCAACTGATGAGGGCCCAACATGGGCACGAGAGTGTTTATCACAGTGTCACAGGGGATAGTACCCAGCAGGTACCTCCAAGGGCACAGAACATTGGCAGGCAGTGTTGGGGGGAAGCGTGGACATCTATGCAGGCACCCCTACCCCAGAACATGCACCATAGGCAGCCACCTACTTGCACACTGGATGGCTTGAGACTGCACACCACCAGCACCACCAGCAGAAGGGCATGTCAGCATGGTGGCAGAGGGGTACTGGTGGTGGAGGGGGGCAGTGGCAGCTGCCCAGAGCAGACCATGGCCTAGCCCTGTGTAGGTGGGTGCCATGCACTGCAACAGACAGGCCCTGCCAGACAAACAGTCATGGTATCACCAGGGAATGCACTGTCTCTGTGGCAACACGGTGGTGCAGTGCACACAACCAGTGTGTTAGGAGGCAGAAGGTCATAGGTTCAAGCCCCAGCTATGGTGCCTGCCAACCCAGTCCCCATGTTTTACCCACTACTACAACATGCTAATACAGACAGAACCTTTATTGCAGATGATGTAAACATGCCCAAAACACCTACATTTTACCCTACAGAGCAAAGACACCATAAACAGATGCATTACCTAGAGCAGAGTCTCCCAAATGCAGTCCTGGAGGGCCAAACACCATTCAGGTTCCATGCTGCCTCTAATAAAGATGCCTGTGCTGCATATCTATCCACCACCCCCATGGTATGCAGATGTATCTCATGCATATTCATGAGGGACAGCATGAAAACCCGAACAGTGTTTGGCACACCAGGACTGGAGTTGGGAACCTCTGCCGTAAAGCAGCAGCCAACAGGGGCAGACACACCCACACCCACAGGCTCCATTAGCCAATGTCCCCTGGAGAGGCAGGACATTGGGCCCTGCGTGCATCTCCCAATACTAGCACTTGCATACCTTAGCAATGCCACCCTACACCTGGGAATACGGTACACAGCTATCAAACGTTTGCTATGATTACTGACAGATAGCATTTCCTACGTTAAGCAGTTTGCTGATTGAGCTCCATCATAGCAACCTTTCTGATGTCTGTGGAGTGTGCTTCAGGTCTGGTCTCTGACAGTGTTTACCACCCTGGGGAGTGACCCCCAACAGTATTGCGTACCATATCCATGCCTGTACTGTGCCCAGGACTGGTGTGGTGGCCAGGGCTGCTAAACACCTCTATAGTAGCACAATGCTGGCATAGGTGTGGGAGTGTGTGTCTGTCTATCCAGTGTGTGGTGGCTGCAAACACCCTCCACAGCCCACACTGCCAGCACTGTTGCCAGTACTGGCCTGCCAATGTGCATAATGAGGTGCAAGGTACCATGGGTATAGCCCGGACAGGGTGGCCTGACCAGGATGCATCTGCACAGGGCATAGGGCACTGGCTGGGACATTGTAGTGCCCGGCCACCACCTGCACAAACAGGGTGGCCACAGCATGTTCCGCTGGGAGATCACTCTCACCCTGACTGAGCAGTGACCACGGCATGGCTAGGCTCCCCCATAGTGCTAGATAGCATTTTTCTCGTGTGATATTTATGGGTTCCCTTTTGGGGCCCAGTCACTGACTTATCTGCTTGGTGTGTATGCTGACATCCCAGTTCTGGGTGCATGCATTTCTGCCAAGAACATGCACTATGGATTAGCTAGCAGACTGTCTGTAGCTGGTATGTGTCTTGATGGAACGCCTTGCAGGGTGCAGCAGCTGAAGGCTTGCTGCAGGTGAATATCAGATAGTGGTGGGGGGCAGCTTAGCATAGCCAGGTCTAATGTCTGTCTGCTATTGTGTTATGGATGTGTACAGAGCTGCATTGACTGCCCTGTAGGGGTGTCTGTTCCCCAGCAGGACTGGGGTTAATGGTCCCCTCTACTGACACCATTGCAGGGAGGTAGAATGTGGATCTGTTGGTGGGAGACCTGTTTACCCTCCGCAGCCCTGGAGGAGGAGGAGGAGGAGGAGGAGGAGGAGGAGGAGGAGGGGGGTGGTGGTACATAAGCCTCCTAGGGGACCATAGGGGCTAAACCTGACTGAAACATACAGATATATCCAAGGTGTGTCTGCAGAAACTACCTATCTCACACATTAGCACTGCTGGGGACCAGCAGTATGGCCTATCTCTGCTGTGGACCTGGTGCTGGGCGCCCCACCTCACCCTCAGGGTGAGTGCAGTACCTGCACAATGTGATGGTGTGTAGCTACTCTGTGCCAGTACCACACACGGTCAGTTCCCCCTACCAGGCCGAGGTGCTGTGGGGGTGCATACCCCATCTTGTGATCATCTGTAGACTGCTGATTTGCATGTGCAGTGCATCATGGGTATGGGTGGGTTAACCCTATCCTGGTGACCACAACAGACTGTTTGTGTGATGACGTGCAGTTCTTCTACAGCCAGCCAGGGGTTTGCTAGCAGCTATGGAGCTGTAGCCCACTGGTTATTTCACTACTTGTGGAGCCAGAGGTCATGGGTTCACACCCACAGTAGGGATTCTTTGATAGGGCTGTCCAAAGCATTGTCTTTTTTTAATGTACATTAGTGCTGCCAGCAAAACACCCTCAGGGTACTGTAACCATAAGGTGCCTCAGAAGGTGCCCTATAAGGCGCCTTATAGGGTACCCTATATAGCGCCTTCTGAGGCACCTTATGGTTACAGTCCGTATAAGGTGCCTTATAAGGTGTCCTATGGAGCGCCTTATAGGGTGCCCTATAGGGGACATTATAGGGTGCCGTGGCAGACAGTGCACTTTATAATGTGTCCTATGGGGTGCCTTATAGGGTGCTTTCTGCGGCACCTTAGGTTACAGCATGTGAGGGTGTGTTTGCTGGCAGCAATAAATAAAATACAAATAAAATGCCTCAGGAAACAATACTTACATGTCACAGCTGATACCTCAGCCAGCCTTATGCATTAGACACACTGGGGGATCAAACTCATGACCCCTGTATCATCAGTCAGTGTATTAACCATTGTGCTACACTTCTGTTTCTATGTTTGGCTGTCTGTGCGCCTACTTAAGATTACCGCGAGGTAACGCGCTTAGCGGCGCTTCGCACGATCATGTGTGCAGCAGCGCGCGTTATCGTGCGATTCTCCCGTTTTGCTGCTTTAAGACTGAAACGCCCACTCCTTTTATGGCAGCCTGCACACTATCGCCGGGCGCACGTTAAGACGGTTTAGTAAACATACCCCTAGGGGGGGCGGAGCCTGATGTCCAGCGGGTAGGACGCTTTGCGTTGAAGCTCCCGAGAGGCCTACTCAGAATCCTGATTTAATACCTATATAAATTTACTATTTCGCTCCGAGCTGACCGGGGCACCTCGGGGGGGATGGCGGCCCATAAACCAGCGCGCTTGGACTTCGGGTCTCCTTCTTCTTCTCACGGAAAACGCTCCAAAACAGAGGTGTCCTCCCCACAGAAGATGGTTCCATTTCGTGAAAACCCCGCAATGCACCTGGAGATTTTGGAGGAAATACGCGGCGTGAAGGAATTGGTGCAGTCCAATGGAGAAGCGCTCCGAGCCATGCGAGAAGACTTTGGAGTGCTCCAGGACCGACTTGAAGGTCTTTCATTACGGCAGGACAATATGGCGGGGGTCCTCGACTCGCACGAGGTGCGCTTGGGCAAACTGGACAAGGCTGAGCGCCAGATACAGAATCTTCAAAAGGAGTTGGAAGATAGCAATAATCGAGCCCGTCGCAACAATGTGAGGCTCCTCGGAATGCCGGAGGGGGTGGAAGCAGGAGATATAAGAGAATTCATGCTCAAAACTCTTCCCTCCTTGCTGAAGATCACTTTTCACAGAGAACTGGAAATCGATCGAGCACACCGTGTTCCTGCCCGCATGGCGCTCAACCGCACGACCCCCCGGCCTATTATCTTTAGCTTGCTACGATATCAACAAGTGGAACAAATTTTACATGCTGCCCGAGCGAATCATCATTTGGAATTTGAAGGTCGTAAGGTCTCCTTCTTTCCTGATTTGGCAAAGCCTACCGTTGACCGTCGGAAGAAACTCCTGGCTCTTCGCCCTCGACTTCAACAGCTACAGGCTCGCTTTGGCCTGTTGTATCCAGCGAAGCTCCGAGTGACTCTCCACAACCAGACCAGGACGTTCGAGGATCCTGATCTACTATCAACATTTTTGGACTCCAAAGAAGCAGAGCAGATGCGCTAATCCCAAATCTTGGACTCTTATCTGCCGGCTCTGTCCGCCATTTTGAAGGGCCCGATGCGGCGGTCATAGCCCAGCACAGAAATAGCCTGGACTTTCTATCTTTCTCTGTATGACTTTTGTCTTTGGTCTCCTATCCCTTCATGATGTGTGCCTCGGTCGGATTCGGAGCACGCACAGTCCTACAGGTTATATGTTTTTTCAATTTCGGCCTTCTCTGGGGTTTCTCCCCGCAGACACATGGTCGCCAGTAATTTTGGGGTTTTGCTTCTCCTCTACCGTACTGCGGTTTTCTTTGTTAATGTGGGGCGCTTCATTGTATTATATTAGCTTATTTTTCCTATGTCATGTGTACAGCCAGATACAGTCAGTTTGAGGGACACAGTGAAATTATGTGTGCTATCATGCTCAGAATTTTAACTTTTCTGAATGGCCTTATGTAAAATCTTATTATTCATCGTCAAAGGCATTACTGGTCCACTCAAAGGAAAGAAAATCCTTAGCTATCTTAGCCACGAGCATGTTGATTTGGTGTTTCTTCAGGAAACGCATTACACTCTGCTGAAACACTGAAACTCAATGCTAGGCCTCACATCGTAGCTGCCTATTCTCCCACCGTTTCCAAATGGTACGGGATAACCATTCTGGTTAAGAAGTCTTTGCACGCTACTGTACCTGATATTAGCGCTGACATGGAGGGTAGATGGGCCCGTGTACATCTTGAGGTTGGAGATAGTGAATTCACGTGTATTTGCACTATGCCCCGAATGTGGACAACCCTGCTTACTATGCAAGTTTTGCGCGGTTGGCCTCGGCCTCCGCCAATGCTCCATTAATACTTGGTGGCGATTTTACTCAGTGTTCCCTCAATCTTTTCTTCTCATACAAGGTGCTCGTTGGTTGGAAGATCCAGTACCGAGCAGACCTGTGTGGCTAGATGTAGTAGCGGGCCTTTGCTCATCGATTCCTCTTACCTTACTCCCTGGTATGACTCTCCCATTAGACTCCCACTATCCACCAATGCTTTTCGACACTTTAGGTGCCTTTAATACTCTTATGCAACCTTTCGACTCCCGACTCTGGTCAGTGCAACTTCAGCATTGTATTCGGAGCACTAGAGTACTCCCGCCATCGGCACTCTCTGCATAAGGTTGATTGGAGACTTCCGATCTCTCGGTAGTTCACCGGGTGTAGCATCCAATTTTACTAAACCTTATGTAATGCTATCACTAGAGATACCTCTATAGCGCAGAAAGTATGGGAGAGAGAATTGCATGTGACTTCAACCTCGGAGCAATGGAGCCTTATCTGGAGCAGAGGGACACGGGATCCCGACCCGCCTCACTCACTCAGACCCTCTTCTTTCTAGCCCACCGGTGTTTTTACACTCCTCACAGATTAGACAAATGGAACACTATTCAGGGTAATGGTTGCTGGACACGTCCTGCGGCCATTGGTTTATTACTTCATGTTATGCATGAATATCCCGCACTACAGTATTACTGGCGTCGGGTCTGGGGTCGTATTTAGTCTATATCGCACTCTCAGGAGTCCCTTTCTTGGAGGATAGTGGGACTTCGCCCAGTTGCGGGGATCCCCTCTCTCCCAAAAATGGCTTATCTCCTTTTGAACTTTATGCTTGGCATTGCTATTTCCCTAATTAAGTAATACTGGGAAATTAGTTCCCATCTGAGCCTCAATGTATGGTGGAATCATGCCTGTCTCTACAGTAAATATGAACAAATACCTCGTCTGTTCGCTTCCTCCGTTCAGACTCCTTCTCATTGGTCTCAATGGAAGATGCTCAATGAATATGTACATTTTGCTAAATGCTCTCATCTGACTGTCTAACTTTGTATATATCTCTGTCTCATGATCATGCTGTATTGTGGATACTTTTTTGATCGTTTGATGTATAATCACTGTTAATTGGCAGCGCTCACATGCTGATACAAACGGGTAGAGAAGAAGCACCGGGGTGGGGGGTAATGGGTTTACTTTTCCTTATTGTATACTTGTTTTGTCTCTTTTGGTGTGTTGTTTCTTTTGTTTGTTGCAAAATGAAAATAAAAGTTTAAAAAAAAAAAAAACATACCCCTAAATGTTACTCAGAGGTGTTACAGCGCTATCTTGTGCTTAACAGACAAAGGGATATGGAAAAATAAAAAATAAACTTGTATCAACAGTCACAAGATGAGACACCAATGGCAGCATCTCTAGAAAATATTATACCTCCAGACCCTGTAATACAAGAAGTGTTAAACAGCATCAATATGCGCTATAGGAAAAATGCTGAGGTGCTGCTTAATAAACTGTTAAACAAGGATGTGGCATCCTGGGAGGGAAATGGAACATTTGTATACCGGGGAAACCCTGTCAATGGCTCTAACCTACTTGACCTCATTCGTGGAGCTACGCAGCCCCAAGCTCTTTCACAACGAAGAATACCCAGGGGTTGAGGGGAGTTCATGCAAACCCTAGATGAATTAAATATGCCCTCTATGGTGATGGGTAATACAGCCAACAGAGATGTACTGGCACACCTCAAAGAGAACCCATCTGTGAAGGTTACTAAAATGCACACGCAGCCGATAAAGAGCAAAGAGCTACACCCTCACAAAAAAACGTAAATTATCTCACAGATACCGGTGGCTGAGTGTATAAAAAAATGTATTGTCAATAAAATGTTTAAAAACAAAAATAAAAGACTAGACTGTGGTTTCTTTTCAAAAAACCTCCTTAGAGGGGTTACTTTTTATTTAGAAGCAGCAAAACATTCACGATAGGAAATACACACCTGCTGGTTATGAAACAGATTTCTAAAAGATCTACACAAAGTTTGTTTGTTGCGTTTTACAAAATGTAACACCATATCATCATTTTGCATTAAATCTTCAGAATACATTTCTAAAATATTTTCAAAAGGCACCCCTTTACAGCGGTGGTGCAAGAAAAATACACAGTGATATCTACAAGCCGTGGACATTGGGTGCAGTAATTGTCTGTTGTGGTATAAAACAGCTTTACAATGCTTGTTGAAAAAGCTCATAATGCTGGTAGGAAAGAATAAGCTATCTTGGGGTTGTCCATAAGAATAAAAAAATTCCCCTATTCCATCTCCACATATATAGAGGGCTAACCAGTGTTCTCCAGGTAGGTTATGTGGGTGTGCATTACATAAGAACATAAGAACATAAGAACATAAGATATGCCATACTGGGTCAGACCAAGGTCCATCAAGCCCAGTATTCTGTTTCCAACAGTGGCCAATCTACGTCATACGTACCTAGCAGTTTCCCCAAGGGACACAGGTTCCACAATGCTTGTATTGGTTCAAGCATTGATATCCTGGGTCCCTTCTTAATAATGGCTTATGGACCTTTCCTCCAGGAACTTGTCCAAACCTTTTTTAAACCCAGCTACACTAACAGCCTTTACTACATCCTCCGGTAACAAATTCCAGAGTTTGATTACACGTTGAGTGAAAAAATATTTTCTTTTATTAGTCTTAAATAGTTTACCCTGTAGCTTCATTGCATGTCCCCTAGTCTTTCTATATTCTGATAAGGTAAACAATCGATCTACGTTTACCCGTTCCACTCCGCTCATTAATTTATAGACTTCTATCATATCTCCCCTCAGCCGTCTCTTTTCCAGGTTAAAGAGCCCTAACCTTTTTAGCCTTTCTTCATAGGAGTATCCTTCCATCCCCTTTACCATTTTGGTGGCTCTTCTCTGAACCTTTTCTAATAACTCTATATCCTTTTTAAGATACGGCGACCAGAATTGCACACAATATTCAAGGTGCGGTCTCACCATGGAACGATATAGAGGCATTATAATATCCTTTGTTTTATTTTCCATTCCTTTCCTTATCATACCTAGCATTCTATTTGCTCTCTTGGCCGCCGCTGCACACTGGGCCAAGGGTTTTAACATGTTATCCACAATGACGCCTAAATCTTTTTCCTGGGTGGTGGTTCCTAATGTGGAACCTTGCATCGTGTAACCATAGTTTGGGTTGTTCTTCCCTAGGTGCATAACCTTGCACTTGTCCACATTAAATTTCATCTGCCATTTTGATGCCCAGTCTTCCAATTTATCAAGATCCTCTTGCAATTTTCCACAATCCTCTTGGGTTTTAACAACTTTAAATAGGTTTGTGTCATCTGCAAATTTGATAACCTCACTCGTTATTCCACTTTCCAGGTCATTTATGAATATGTCAAAAAGCAGCGGACCCAGCACAGATCCCTGGGGTACACCACTATTCACCTTTCTCCATTGGGAAAATTGGCCATTTAGCCCTACCCTCTGCTTTCTATCTTTTAACCAGTTCCTGATCCACAATAGTACACTGCCTCCTATCCCATGACTCTTTAGTTTTGCCAAAAGTCTCTCATGAGGGACCTTGTCAAAGGCTTTCTGAAAGTCCAGATACACAATATCAACTGACTCACCTTTGTCCACCTGATTATTCACTCCTTCAAAAAAACATAACAGATTAGTAAGACAAGATCTTCCTTGTCTAAAGCCATGTTGGCTGTCTCTCATTAGTTCATGACTATCTACATGCTGAGTAATTTTATTCTTTATGATGGTTTCTATCATTTTTCCCGGTATTGACGTCAGGCTCACCGGTCTGTAGTTTCCCGGATCACCCCTGGAACCCTTCTTAAAAATTGGTGTTACATTGGCGATCCTCCAATCTTCAGGTATTAGAGATGATTTTAATGATAGTTCACAGATTACTAATAGCAGGTCTGCAATCTCATATTTCAGTTCTTTCAATACCCTTGGATGTATACCATCCGGCCCAGGTGATTTGCTACTCTTCAGCTTATCTAATAGTTGTAATACATCTTCTCGATGTATCGATATTTCCTTCAATTCTTCTGCACCTTTAAATACCACTTCAGTCATGGGTAACATCCCTACATCTTCCTCAGTAAAGACAGAAGCAAAGAATTCGTTCAGTCTCTCCGCTATCGCCTTGTCGCCTCTTAGTGCTCCTTTAAACCCTTTATCATCTAATGGACCAACTGACTCTCTCACAGGTTTTTTGCTACGAATGTACTTGAAAAGGTCTTTACTTCGCGTTTTTGCTTCTGCAGCAAGCTTCTTCTCAAATTCTCCCTTTGCCTGCCTTATCAATGCCTTGCATTTGACTTGCCAGTGCTTGTGCTGTTTCCAGGTTTCGTCGTTTGGCTCTTTTTTCCATTTCCTGAAAGATGCTTTTTTGGCAACAACAGCCTCTCTGACCTCAACTTTAAACCATGCTGGCAGTTTTTTGGACTTCTTTCCACTTTTCTTAAAGCGTGGAATACAGCTGGTCTGGGCTTCCAAGATAGTATTTTTCAACAACAGCCAAGCCTGATGTACGTCTTTAACCTTTGCAACTGCTCCTTTTAGTTTTTTCTTGACTGTTTTCCTCATTTTATCATAGTCTCCCTTTCGAAAGTTAAAAGGTAGTACTGTGGATTTCCTTACTATCCCTCCTCCACTAATTAAATCAAAGGCGATCATGCTATGATCACTATTGCCAAGTGGCCCCAACAACCTTATCTCTTGCACTAGATCTGGTGTTCCACTAAGGATTAGGTCTAATATGGCTTCCCCTCTGGTCGGTTCATGAACCAGCTGCTCCAAGAAGCAGTCATTTATTTCATCTAGGAACTTTATCTCCCTAGCATGTCCTGACGTGACACTGACCCAGTCGATACCGGGGTAGTTGAAATCACCCATTATTATTACTGTGCTGTAACTTTTGTTAGCTTCCTTGATTTCTTTGAACATTTCATCATCCATTTGGTCATTCTGGCCAGGCGCTCGATAGTACACCCCCACTGCCATTGCCTTCCCCCTTTTACATGGAATTTCAATCCATATAGATTCTACAGCAGATTTTGTTTCCTGCAAAACTTTAATCCTTTCTGACTCAATGCCCTCTCTATCATAGAGAGCAACCCCTCCACCAATTTGATCAGCTCTATCATTACGATATAGTTTGTACCCAGGTATCACAGTGTCCCACTGGTTGTCGTCCTTCCACCATGTCTCTGATATTCCAATCATATCTAACCTTTCATTTAGTGCTATATATTCTAACTCTCCCATCTTATTTTTTAGACTTCTAGCATTTGCATACAAGCATTTTAGAGAATGTATTTTATCCATATTAATTTGTCTGTTAGACATGAGTAATTTGGGATCTTTAAGCTCTGTCTGCTCCATACTTGAAGGCATTTGGGCTACTTTACTCTTTTGTGGAACCTCTCTGCTTTTGGTAGTATCCTTCAAAGATACATTCTTCCGAACCATCTGCTCTTGGGCGACTGTCGGCTTTCCCCTAATATCTAGTTTAAAAGCTGCTCTATCTCCTTTTTAAAGGTTAATGCCAGCAGCCTGGTTCCATCCCGGTTAAGGTGAAGCCCATCCCTTCAGAAGAGCCCCTCCTTTCCCCAGAATGTTTCCAAGTTCCTAACAAATCCAAACCCCTCATCTCTGCACCATTGTCTCATCCACACATTGAGACTCCGGAGCTCTGTCTGCCTTTTGGTTCCTGCACGTGGAACAGGAAGCATTTCGGAGAATGCTACCCTGGAAGTTCTGGATTTCAACTTCCTACCTAAAAGCCTAAATTTAGCCTCCAGAACCTCCCTACCACATTTTCCTATGTCATTGGTACCAACATGTACCAAGACAGCAGACTCCTCCCGAGCACTATCTAAGACCTTATCTAGGTGGCGCGTGAGGTCCGCTACCTTCGCACCAGGCAGGCATGTTACCAGGCGATCCTCACGTCCACCAGCCACCCAGCTATCTACATGCCTAATGATCGAATCACCAACTATAACGGCTGTCCTAACCCTTCCCTCATGGGCACATGGCCCTGGAGAAACTTCCTCGGTGCGAGAGGGTTTTACATCACCTGGAGGACAGGTCCTAGTTACAGGATCACTTCCTGCCACACCAGGGTGATGCTCTCCTGTCACGTGACCTCTCTCCTCCATGGCAACAGGGATGCTGCCAGACTGGAGGTGGGACTTCAGGACTATATCCCTGTAGGTCTCGTCTATGTACCTCTCTGTCTGTCTTATGCTTTCCAAGTCTGCTACTTTAGCCTCTAGAGAACGGACTCGTTCCCTGAGAGCAAAGAGCTCCTTGCACCTAGTGCACACGTAAGACCTCTCACCAACTGGGAGAAAATCATACATGTGACACTCAATGCAAAAGACTAGAAAGCCCCCATCCCGCTGCTGGACTGCTGTCTGCATCTTAGTTTTAAGTTTGTGTTTAGATCTAAGTTCTTTACTTACTAAGGGTTGCTATGGATATTTATACTAATAAAACTGAACCTATTACGTGTAATATACCTTGTTCACCTGAAGCTTAACTAATCTCAGGTCCTTAGTGTATGACTGATTTGGGTAATGAGCTTCACCTGAGAGCACCTCCTGTCTTTTAAGATGTGTAAGTACCTATAAAGCTACGATTATCCCAGGGGTGGGAGGGAATTAACACTTATTAAAAGAGGGCTGCTACACAGTACCCTGTCTTGTGCTGCTGAGGTAAGCTATATTCTGATTTGATTTAAATTATAGCTCTTAGCTGCTGCTAGGCTCTAACTTCTTATGAAATATAAACTACAAGCTCTCTGCTGGGTTCTAAATTTAACCAGAAAGCTCTTTTCTGTGTTGTAAATTTAAGCTAAAAGAACTTTGCTGATGCTAGGCCCTGAGTGACTATTACATGTAAACTACAAGCTCTCTGCTGGGTTCCAAATGTAACCAGAATGCTCTCTTCTGTGTTTTAAATTTAAACTAAAAGTACTTTGCTGTTACTAGGCCCTGATTGACTATTAAATTTACAGTACAAGCTCTCTGCTGGGTATGAAATGTAACCAGAGAGTTCTCCTCTGTGTTTTAAATGTAAACTTAAACTGCTGCTACTAGGCCCTGACTGATTTAACAAAAATAGTGGATCACAGATTAATTAGCTTTAATACAAAGAATTCCTTTTAGAAAATTACCAGAAGTAAATACTCACAGTTGCAGATCTCCCTCCAGAAGCAACAGTCCCCCTTACCAGTCTTTCAAGACAGAGGATCACAGAGCTCTGGTTGAGCTATTTATGCCTGTGTTGCTGAAGTAAGCTGTGACCAACTTCCTGGGTAATTAACAGTCCTTGCTTGGATAGGAGGAGTCTTTCAAAATGGCCTTTTGATCTGCCACCTGGTGTTAACACCTATTGAAAAGGTTTCACAGGTTTCTTGCCCCCTAGGTAGAAGGCCTCTTTGTAAAGGTCTCTAGAAAACGTTATTTGTTGCTCAAAAAGTACAGACCCTGCTTTGCTTTTTGTGCTAAGCTAAATTCTGATTTGATTTAAATTATAGCTCTTAGCTGCTGCTAGGCTCTAACTTCTTATGAAATTTAAAGTACAAGCTCTCTGCTGGGTTCTAAATTTAACCAGAAAGCTCTTTTCTGTGTTGTAAATTTAAGCTAAAAGAACTTTGCTGATGCTAGGCCCTGAGTGACTATTACATGTAAACTACAAGCTCTCTGCTGGGTTCCAAATGTAACCAGAAAGCTCTCTTCTGTGTTTTAAATTTAAACTAAAAGTACTTTGCTGTTACTAGGCCCTGAGTGACTATTAAATTTAAAGTACAAGCTCTCTGCTGGGTATGAAATGTAACTAGAGAGTTCTCCTCTGTGTTTTAAATGTAAACTTAAACTGCTACTACTAGGCCCTGACTGATTTAACAAAAATAGTGGATCACAGATTAATTAGCTTTAATACAAAGAATTCCTTTTAGAAAATTACCAGAAGTAAATACTCACAGTTGCAGATCTCCCTCCAGAAGCAACAGTCCCCCTTACCAGTCTTACCACCAAACACACGGGCTTACTTGATATTTGTACATCAGCTAACCAGTCGCTGGGTAGCACATTTAAAAAGAAATGTGCAACACAGGGGTCCTTCTTTAAAATATGGAAGATCTGCATGGTGTTCATTTTCACGAATGATCAAAAAGAACATTCCTTCTATGATTAATTTCTATCACATTGTCAAAAACCCATAAACAATCATGTTAACTGTATGGGGTAAGGCGCCAGCAAAACGTATTTCAGCCCACAAGTTACCAGTTTTAATCAACGAGTAATGGTCTGCATGCTCCTGATCCGGTGAAAGGTCAAACACCAACAGGGTATAACCTTTGTAAAACTCCTGCGGTCAATCAGCAACGCTGTGTCTTTCAGATGTTTGCCAGTTGCTTGCACCAGTTGCATATATTCTCTTACACAACAGCCATTTTGAAAGTCAGGTTGAAGAGGCTTCCCGGGTATTTGTTCACCATCCACATACAGAGCAGCAAAATTAATATCATAATGTTTAAAATTGAAGGGGTTTTTAGCATAATTACCGCTGAAAGCATCATTATCCACAAATCCCAGCACAATGAGTTTTGGTAGCTGCCCCAAAAAGAGATTGTCCTGGTTAGTCACACGGGCTCCGACTGGTATGCTAAACACCTTCAGCCCTACATGGTCAATAGCATACTTGACAATAGCTTTCAGCAGAGCTTCCACATGTCCCAAGCGCACTCCGGGGGAAACTTTAACTCTCTTTACAAAAAGCGCAGCGTTTAGGATAAGGAGTTTATAACTTTCTTCGGCATCACTGCTCATTAAGCAGAAAGAATTTTTGTTGCAGGTCAATTTAATTTTGAGATCCACACCATTAATCAATAGCTTTTCTTGAAAAAAAAAGATTGTTATGTAAATGCCTCAATAGCTCTACCTTGTGGCTAGAGACCGTAAATTGGGCCCTTTCAGTAAAACCGGTGTTGTGAGATCCTATCTCTCTCACTTCATGCTGCCCGGCTGTGTCTTTATAAAACAACCCGCTTGTAAAATGTGATTTGAGGAATCCTTCACCATAATTGAGAAGCATCTCTATGAGGGCTCTGTAGGGGTAGCAGTTGTTTCTCTGGCTAATGAGTTGGTCTCCCAGGGTAACATCCAGCTGGCTAAACAGAGATGCGATTGGGTAGTTCACCAGCGCTATTTTGGCTGCCGGATCGATGTTCCAGCCATCTTCTGCCACAATTTTACAGGTCAGGTGCAAAAGAGTACTATATAAATCAATGTAGTCTTCACCATGACCTGCGATATAGAAGTCCAAAGGGGCTGTTTCCGACAAAGCCGATAATGGCGGAATTTCCACATAAATACTTTTTTCAATACTTGTTTGGGTAAGGGCTAGTTGAAACGGGTCCAGTTCCGATTTAACACACTCTTCAGAGCCGTGGTGTACAAAACCCATGGTGTTTTTTTTAGAATATATCTCGCTTCCTAGAGCTAGTGTTTCTCTTCTTAGACCGGCGGTTAAGCTTCTGAGACTTGTCACCTTTGGGTTTCTTTCTTTTAAAAGGCTTGGGCAGTCCTTGCGATAACTCCCGAGACGTGGTTCTCTTTCTTTTAACAGCTCTTCTAATCACAGCCAGTCCTGATCCTGCCTGTTCTGTACACTGGTTCATTTTATTTATAACAGCCATTGTGACATGAGTCATGACATCCTTGGCTATGTTTTTTACGGCGCCTTTCACGTGTGGTTTAATAATTTCAAAACCCCTTCTCAAAAACGGCATAGCTTTTCTAAAGAGACTATGAAACACCACCTACACCGGCCCCATACATGACCGGTACTCCATGATATCCTGAAAGTCCATAGCCGGCTTGTGTTGTATAATAATGCCTGTATACTTTGGGGTCTCTGTAGTCTTTAGCCACAACCATTTAAAAAAACAGTCACCCTCCGGGTGCGCAGATGAAGCTTAAGGATCACCTTCCCGTAACGAAATGAGATGTGCCTGTTCTGATTCGTCTTTATTTCAAATGTGATGGTGTCAACATGCTGTTTGTTCACAGGGACATAGTGCGGCTTATCATAAGTTAATGTGATAAACTCATCCCTAAACCCCTTAGTTGGAACACAGTGCAGCAGTGGCACAAAATGGTCTCCTACTAACTGGTGCTCTACAATATCTGTGTACAGGTAGAGGGTATTAAAACCTCCCGTGATATCCACTGGAAAATGGGAACGCTGTGTATTAACCTCAGCTTCTATTCCCAAAATGGTTGCCAAATCACCATCTGCAGAAATAACAGACCTATCTTCCGATTTTATTCGGATTCTTCGTGCATAGGGCTCATAAATGATTTGTGGTGGCGCCGATTTATAGATGTTGCTAATGTCATGATTCATGGATTCCACTAAACTCTGCATGGTCGCATAATGTCCTCTCCTGACTATAATGTGGTGCTGTATATTTCCTGCTGCGGAGTTGACAACATACTTTTGATCTTCCTTAATATTCTCCCAGGTGTTGGGATATTGTATTTCCACGAGCCCTACTTCCCACTGTCCTTGTAAATCCAAAGGCCTTGCTAGTTGTATGGTAAAATTAGAGCTGGTATTTTGGGGAAACACACCTGTTGAGGCATTGCTAGGCAGTATGGTATAACAGCCACCATCATTCTTTTTTTTTTAAAATTTATTTTAATGCTGCTTCAAAAGAAAGAAAGAAAGAAATCAGATGTCTTGAATCTCTGCTGCTTTAACCCAACTGTTAAATTTAACAGGCCATCCCCTCCATTTCACGAGGTAGAATCTGTTCCTGCCACATCATTTTACCTTTAGAACCTTATCGATACGGTATATTCTGTCCTGTTGTGGGGTGACATTTAGCAATTCTTCAGGATAAAAAGAACCTTGTATGGCTTCACCGTCATAATCATGTATCTTGTATGTCGCTTTCTGTCCCCTGTTTAAAATGTCCGTTATTATAAATACCTTGTCAGTCCACGTTTGCTCGTAACCTTTTTCAAATTTTCCTTTAGTTTTTGAAAGTCTTACATAATCTCCTTTCTATAAAAGGTTCTTGGTGTGCGTACGTTTGATGCTATCACTGTAGACTCTTTTCCAGATCTGCAGAGAATTTGTATATGTCACATCTATAGGCCTCGTCTTTATTGTTCTGTGAAACCTCTGATTATAGCTGTGCACAAAAGCCTGCAGTACGTCTTGGTACCTAAAGGTGTAGTGTGTAGTAAAATAATGCCACATTTTGGATTTCAAAGTCCTGTTAAACCTTTCTACCACCGCTGCTTTAACATCGTAATTGGTTACAAAATGATGAACCCCTCTTTGTTTTAATAAATTCTTCAGGGACCTATTTAAAAATTCTTTACCCTTGTCTGTCTGTATTTTTTCAGGTATACGACCTAGATTAAATATTTTTTCAAAGGCTTTAGCAACTTCATGACCGGTTTTCGATTTTAAACTTGCAGCCCATGCATATTTTGACAGGATGTCTACCATTACCACTGTTTAGATGTATTTGTAGCCATTGTTATAATGGGACAGGGCTGCCATATCAACTAAATCAGCCTGCCATTGCGCATCCACATCTGACATGATTGTCTTGTTTCTTTTAAAACGGACCCTAGCAGGTCTGTGTAAAGTATAAGCATCTTGTCCTGTAGCCCATCTAATTACATTGTTTCTGTTGACTGTTTTATCATGCTTTTTAGCAGCTTGAAGTAGAGGATTTATGCCCCCAAAGCTCCCTATTGCTTTGGTGTCATAGTAAATGCTCTTCAATAAGATTTCCTTCATGATTGCCGTGTTTTGATTATTCTTTTTATTTTGTTAACATCTTCATAATGGATTTATTCCACAAATCCTGTGTGTTTTAAAGTATAGCCTGCTCTTTTGACCAATCACATGTTACTTACCATATCCTAGAAGCATGCCCAGACTTGTTTTCTCTGTTTTCAAAGCCACTAAAAAAAAATAGCTGTGGTTGGATTTGAACTCAGGTCTCTCTCTGTATTTCAGCCTGAACTGCAGGGGCTGCCAGAATACTTCTCTCTAACAATGAGGTCTTAAAAGCTAAATTCTATTACATGGACAGCACTGGTTTATCTAACAAAGATGTGTTAATTGCATTTGGAAAAAAAAAACATATATACCAAATGCTATGTCTCTGAATCGTGTTCCTGCTGCTGCTACCAAAGGGTTATTTTCAACAATCAGTTCTAAATAGCCTGCAATACACATAAAAGCATTGCACTGCTTTGTGAGAAAAAAGAACTGGGGCAGGGGGAGGGAAAACATTTTTTTTTGTTTGTTTTGTTTTCCAGGGCTCCTGCTTTTGCAGACGTCATCATTAACCAGATGCAAAACACATTTCTGGAGTCAGTCACTCTGCGTCCGCTGATGTCATCAAAAAGCGACACTGTCCATTTCCGATGACACACTGTTTCCGGTTATGTCATTTCCGATGATGTAGGCTGGGGTGTGGTTGAGGATGGGAGGATGTGGGTGTGGCACAAACCGGAAGTGGGCACAGATTGGCTAATGCCAACATTGTGGGGTGGGGTTTGGGTGTGGCACAAACCCGGAAGTGGGCACTGATTGGCTGATGTCATCCTTGGGGGTGGGGTGGGGTGGGGTGGGGGCATGCCAAAGTGGGGGTGTGTGGCCATGCCTGGGGGTGTGGATGGGTGGGGCTAGATCACCATTCACTTCTATGGGAGGGGGCGTGGCCTGAGGCAGGACATACACCGGAAGTGAGCGCTGATTGGCTCCTGTCATCCTTATCTCACCTGTCAATCAGTTTGACGAGTAGTGTACTCATTATACTACTCTAACCCAACCTCCTAATTGACAGGTGGGTCTTTAAAGCAAGACTAGAAAATGGGGTAACTAGGGGGTATGTTTACTAAACCATCTTAACATGCGCCCGGCGATAGTGTGCAGGCTGCCATAAAAGGAGTGGGTGTGTCGGTCTTAAAGTAGCAAAATGGGATTATCGTGTGCTAACGTGCGCTGCGCACATTATTGGGTGAGACGCCATTAAGCATGTTAACACGCGGTAATCTTAAGTAGGCGCGCAGACATACAAACACAGAAACAGCGGTGTAGCACAATGGTTAATACACTGACTGATGGTATAGGGTCATGAGTTTGATCCCCCAGTGTGCCTAATCCATGAGGCATTTTATTTGTAGTTTAATTAGTGCTGCCAGCAAACACACCCTCACGTGCCGTAACCTAAGATGCCGCATAAGGCAGTCTATAAGGCACTCCATAGGGCACATTATAAAGTGCACTGTCCGCCAAGGCACCCTATAATGTCCTCTATAGGGCACCCTATAAGGCACTTTAGAGGACACCTGATAAGGCGCTTTATAGGGTGTCCTATAAGGTGCCTTATGGTTACAGTACACTGAGGGTGTTTTTGCTGGCAGCACTAATGTACATTAAAAATAGTCACTACCTTGGCAGCCTTATCAACTAACCCCACCATGGGTTTTGAACCCACGACCTCTGGAACCACAGGCAGTGAAGTGACCAGTGGGCTACAGCTCTATAGCTGCTAGCAAACCCCTGGCTGGCTGCAGAAGGACTGCACGTCACCACACAAACTGTCTGCTGTGGTTACCAGGATAGGGTTAACCCACCTGTACCCATGATGCACTGCACATGCAAATCAGCAGTCTACAGATGGGCACAAGATGGGGTATGTACCCCCACAGCACCTCGGCCTGGTAGGGGAAACCAATCATGTGTGGTACTGGCACAGAGTAGCTACAGACCATCACATTGTGCGGGTACTGTGCTCACCCTGAGGGTGAGGTGGGGCGCCCAGCACCAGGTCCACAGCAACTTTAATGGCTGAAATACGCTATGCTGCAGGTCCCCATCAGTGCTGCTGTGTGTGATAGGTAGTTCCTGCAGACACACCAAGGATATATCCGTGTTCTCCTGGTAGGGAGGGGGAGGGGGAGAGAGGTGGAAGAGGGGTGGGGGGGGAGGAGGTGGGGGGAGAGAGGTGGAAGAGGGGTGGGGGGGGAGGAGGTGGGGGGAGAGAGGTGGAAGAGGGGTGGAGGGGGGGGAGGGAGAGGGGGAGGAGGGGGGTAGGAGGGGGGAGAAGGATGGAGGAGGAGGATGTTCCTGGAGAAGATACATGTACCCAGAACTGGGATGTCAGCATACACACCAAGCAGATAAGTCAGTGATTGGGCCCCAAAAGGGAACAACATAAATAAATATAGAAAAATACTATATAGCACTATGGGGGAACCTAGCCATGCCATGGTCACTGCTCAGTCAGGGTGAGAGTGACCTCTCAGCAGGACATGCTGTGGCCACCCTGTCCGTGCAGGTGGTGGCCAGGCACTACAATGTCCGAGCCATTGCCCTATGCCCTATGCCCTGTGCAGATGAATCCAGGCTAGGCCACCCTATCCAGGCTATTCCCACAGTACCTTGTTCCTCATTATGCACATTGGCAGGCCAATACTGGCAACAGTGCTAGCAGTGTGGTCTGTGGAGGGTGTTTGCAGCCACCACACACTGGATAGACAGACACACACTCCCCACACCTATGCCAGCTTTGTGCAACTATAGAGGTGTTTGGCAGCCCTGGCCACCGCACCAGTCCTGGGCACAGTGCAGGCATGGCTATTGTACGCAATACTGTTGGGGTCACCCCCCAGGGTGGTAAACACTGTCAGACACAAGACCTGTAGCACACTCCACAGACATCAGAAAGGTTGTTATGATGCAGCTCACTCAGATAATTGTATTTATCTTCGGAATTGCTATCTGCCAGTAATCATAGCAATCTTTTGATAGCTGTGTACCGTAGTCCCAGGTTTAGGGTGGCATTGCTAAGATATGCAAGTGCTAGTATTGGGAGATGCACGCAGGGCCCAACATCCTGCCTCTCCAGGAGGCATTGGATAATGAAGTCTGTGGGTGCGGGTGTGTCTGCCCCTGTTGGCTGCTGCTTTAGGGCAGAGGTTCCCGACTCCAGTCCTGGTGGGCCAGACACTGTTCGGGTTTTCATGCTGTCCCTCATGAATATGCATGAGATACATCTGCATACCATGGGGGCAGCACATAGAAATGCAGCACAGGCATCTTTATTAGAGACAGCATGGAACCTGAATGGTGTTTTGCCCTCCAGGACTGCTTTTGGTAGACTCTGCTCTAGGCAATGCGCATGTTTATGGTGTCTGTGCTCTGTAGGGTAAAATGTAGGTGTTTTGTGCATGTTTACATCATCTGCAATAAAGGTTCTGTCTGTATTAGCACGTTTTAGTAGTGGGTAAAATATGGGGACTGGGTTGGCAGGAACCACAGCTGGGACTTGAAACTATGACCTTCTGAACATATTGGCTGTGTACACTGCACCACTGTGTTCCCACAGGGACAGTGAATTCCCTGGGGATACCATGACTGTTCATCAGACAGGGCCTGTCTGTTGCAGTGCATGGCACCCACCTACACAGGGCGAGGCCACGGTCTGCTCTGGGCAGTTGCCACTGCCCCCTCCACCACCAGTATCCCTCTGCCACCATGCTGACATGCCCTTCTGCTGGTGATGCTGGTGGAGTGCAGTCTCAGGCCTTATAGTTTATGGGTAGGCGGCTGCCTATGGTGCGGGTTCTGAGGTAGGGGTGCCTGCATAGCTGTCCACGCTTCCCCCCAGCACAGCATGCCAATGTTCCATGCCCTTGTGGGTACCTGCTGGGTACTATCCCCTGTGACACTGTGGGGAGCACACTCGTGCCCATGTTGGGCCCTCAGCAGTTGCTGTCTGGCTGCTCTACTGTTTCAGCATTCCTATGGGCCAGCTAGGCATCACCCTAGTCCGCACTGTGGCCCAGCTGCACCACAGCATGTGCCAACTGCAATCCTCTGTGTCCCCTTTTCCAGCATCTGTCCAGGTGCCCATTCCAACATGCCTGCCCTGCTGTTGTGGAACATGTGCACGCCATAGGAAACCTGGCCTATGGAGTCAGAAACCCTTCTCAGCGTAATTACACTGTGGGTCATTCACCTTGTATGGGGACGGAGCATAGACCTTTCCAAAGTTCATATCTTTTTTTTTTTAGCTTTCTTGGGAGTGTTTTTTGATGTTTCCCATTGATATCACTATTGGCCAGCTTGGTTATTTTATTTTTACATTTTCTTCTGTACATTTTCAAAGTTTATTTGCCCTTTTGTTCCGTACACATGTATCACACTTATCACTTTTTGTAGGTTTCCCTGGTTTTGCTGTACATTGCTGACGGAAATGGTTTCTTTTCCCTTTAAATCAGCTCTAACGCCAGGGTTTCACTGGCGTTAGTTTTGAGCCTCGGATTTCACAGCGTTAGTGTGCGGGGAGCCTCTCCCCTCCCCCTCTCCACTCATTGACCCCTTCTCTCCGCCCCTGGGGAGCCTTTCTCCACCTTCAGCGCTCGTTTGTGCCGCTGCGTGCGTTATCGCACGCTAAGGTACCTGTGCACCCGATAAAGCACCATTATTGCACAATAAGGTACGTTATCACGCAATAACGTTGCAGAGCGCACATTAAGACGGTTTAGTAAACATACCCCTAGGAGTTGTGGATGAGAGAGAGAAGAATCTTCACTACAGAGTATTATCATCCTTCCTACCTTTGTATTTATGGGGGGGGGGGTTTGTTTTGTTTTTTGGGGGGGTGATTAACAGCAAAATATAAACTTCTTAAAAGACTGCCTTTTACAAAAGCTATGAAAAATAACCTAGCACCTTACCCAGCAATATAAAATTATAGAAGAAAAATATCCTTAAAAAAATTGACAGGCAGAGTGCCTGATGCAAAAAGACTGAAAAATTGTTTCTGCTTGCGATGAACCTCGTTAAGAAAGGACAAACCTGAAAAGTCTCTAATGTGAGGTTCCTTTTTCCTCTCTGGGCCCCTGAAGATATTCTCACTTTTCTCTGCTAGATTCATGTGTAAAGCAGGGATCTCAGATGCACCAGTCAGTCTGCTGTCCAGGTTTCCAAGAGTTAGCAAAAATGAATAGAATGAAAGACATACAGGTGAGTATCTATAGAATTTTAACAGAGAAATGAGCTTGGACAAGTACAAAGAGCAGGCCAGCCAAATGCCAAATACCCAGAGCTTCAATGTGTCTGGTGCCTCTACCAAGCAGCTCCCCTGTCCCACCCCATTTCTTCCCTGAGCTGTAACTATGATATAGCCTGCAGCTTCCTGTCATCTATAGTGTCATGCCTAGTTAATTCTACAGTATTTAAACCCTGTGCATCTATATTGTGTTTTCACTGAACTGTTATATGGAGCACAGTTCTCAAAAACTAGTCACAGATTAATTGACATAGTCCAATAAAAAGCTATCACCTACAACTTCATTGTTGACCTTTATTTCTACAGTTGGTAGACTTTAAATGATAGGATTATTCTCTGTTATTTTAACACAGACTTCAAGGCATTATGAATTTGTTTCTCGGTACTTGTTTCTCGGGACATCACCTTATCTCATCAATATCTTGCTTGCTTTATTAGCGTAGACTCTAGAATGCTCTTTGTGTATCAAACTTATGAGCTACATTTGCACAAAAGTGTCACTAGATGGCTCTAAAACATTTCACATGTAGAACCTCACATTTTAAAATATGCCAAAAGGCACTATAGAGATACTTCCCATTACAACCTGACATCTGTTTGTTATAGTTTGTGTTGCTTTATACAGCTAATCAAATGAATTTCTGAGCAAATGAAAACATGCTGACATAATCATTAACAGTAGTTGAATAAGGAATCTCTTGGAATACAAATGAGAAAAGGATGTGGGTAATGTGGTAATGTGTCAAAAATTAATATTGTCGGAATGGAACAGTTACCAGGTTGTACACTTGTTCTTGTAGAGTTCTTGTTTATTCTTTTTTGAAAATTATATAATATTAATCATATAAAAAGTAATTTTTCTCAATCATCACGGTCTCTGAATCATTATTTAGCTGGCTTGTCAATTTCTTAGCAACAAAGGTAAAAATCCTCTAGCTTTTTTTTTTTTATTAAAAAGGTTTATCACCAAAATTGCATCCAGTTTTCTGGCACAATATGTGCAAGTTCTATGGTCAACATTGGGAAATATTCGGTGGGGTTCTGCTGCTAAGTTGAGTTATCCTGATATCCTAAAACATGCAGCCGGCCAGCTTATTAAGTCAGATCATTGAATCTGCAGTCCAATTTACAATCTATTTATCTATTACAATATGTATTGCACCATCCAGAATTCTAGACTGGGAGCATAAAAACATGCATAAAATCCAACATAAAATCAAGAAATAAAGCAATACTAAAAATAACAAGCATATTACAAAACAGTACTTATATTCAATGCCGGGGTCATACAACATATAAAGGGCCCCAAAAGATCCCCAGTTAGTGGATATAAGGGGTATGTTTACTATTCGGTGGTAGCTGCTTTCGTGCGATATCGGAACCACAGCCCCATTGATTTTCAGCCGATTAATCAACACACCTCTAAGTCTTGTAATAGTTAGAACACCAGTGGTCATATCGCTGAATTGCTTGCATTGAAAGGCTATGAGTGGCAGAAAACATTGCCACACCGATCCGCAATGAATGTGTTCTGAAATGACCTGAGGGGAAGCCTGCTGCCATTGAAGTGCACTTCAGTATGGTAGTAAACATACACGGTGTCCCAAAAAAAGTGAGAACATCTCATTAATTAAAAGCTTAAATAGTTTACTTATTTACCTTTTTTAGCTATATAACGTCTTTATTTCGACAATTTCCGGTCGCCATATTTTTTTTAAAAATTTGTCAATCGTTTACATCTGTCTTTTTGAATTTTTAAATAACTTATATGCTACGAGATGTTCTCACTTTTTTTGGGCCACCCTGTATACTTGATTAAAGGATCCCTGCCCTTATGAAATGACCAAAATACGCTGCTGTGGGTTCGCACACATAAAAAGACTTGTGAATGATGAACTGGACATGTGACAGCCCAGGCACACATCTGAGATGAACCCATATGCCTCTGCCCAACTGATCAGTCTAACAACACCATATTCACAAGTACAGTTCTCCTACCAACACAACAACAGCAATATAAGTCTTGCAAGTGCCCCAGAACAACTTCCCATAAATGCTCTGGCATCTGTAATGGGAACTAATCAACAATCACCGTGCTAAGAGTAACTAATTCCAATAAAGCAAAACAAAACAACTCTTAATTAAACAATTAAACAATTCACATCTTTAACTAATACTTTTCTAATTCAGTCTAAAAGCATCAATACTGCCCAAAGCTTTATACTATGAAGAGTCCTGCAAGGCTAGCTATGGGGGAATCAGCCAATATACATTTAACTCAAAAAGGAGTGGCAAAGACCTCAGGATGAAAGAATATCCCTCTATGGCCCCGATTCAATGAGGCGGATTGCGGGGCTGCATGTCCCTGTGGGATGTGCAGCCCCACTATCTGCCTCTGCCGTATGCTGCCTCCCGGCCCCCCCTGGATGCACAGAGCCACTGTGCGTGCTGCAGAGGATGGAGGTAGAGAGTGGGAGGGGCGTGGGTGGGATTGGCACCCAGACATACAGGGCCTATTCTGCTCACAACCCTGTACATCCTAGGAGCACCGTGGGGATGGCCACAGTATTCCATCTTGGAGGTGGAATAAGCGCTGGCCGACCCCCCCCCCCTTCCCCCAAGATTGGCTGGCCAGGCTGCCCGAGGCAACAGAGGCACACAAGGAAGGCCCCTGTCACCCTCTCAGGGCACTAGCTGCCCCTTTTAGGAGTCGGGCAGCGGGGATCAGGGTCTTGGCAAGCAGCCGGCTGGTTTTGCCATGGGGAAGATGTCTCCACAGTGATGCAGGGGCAACCAGGCCGTCTCCCTGGGCCAGATCCTGTACCCACAGGAGCATCTTGCTCCTGCGGTGCAGAATGGGGTCCAAATGGGCCTGTCCTGCTTGGGGTCATCCAGATGGCCTGAACGTGCCCCTTACAGAATCGAGCTCCCCGTGTCAGAAAACTACCATAGAGGAATCACCTAGTACCACATCGTCAGTCTAAAAAGCTCCTCCAGCTAGCGATGATTGTTGATTAGTTTACACTTTGGGGTATGTTTACTAAACAGCGCTAACATCGCAGTGGCAGTATTATCACGCGATAAGTGATGCTATCACATGATTTCTCACGTGAAAACGTCACTTATCGTGTGATAACGCGGCTGCGGCGTTAAGGCACCCTAACGCTGTGAAATCCGGCTCTGAAGGGTGGAGTAAGGCTTCTCAGAGGGTGGAGATAAGGGGTCAATGGGCGGAGAGTGGGAGGGGAGAGGCTCCAGGCACACTAACACTGTGAAATCTGGGTCTGAACACTAACACCAGTGAAACCCTCGTGTTAAGGCACTTTTTGCAGGAAAGAGAAACCATTTCAGTCAGCAATGTACAGCAAGCCAGGGAAACCCAAAAACGTGATAGTAGTGATACATGTGCACGGAACAAAAAGCCAAATAAACATAGAAAATGACCTGAACCACATTTAAAATCCCAATAACCAAGCTGGACAATAGTGATATTAATGAGAAACATAAAGAAACACTACTGAGAAAGCATAAAAAAGAAGATATCATGTTTGGAAGGGTCTATGTTCTGTCCCCCTACAAGGTAAATGATCCCACAATGGAATAGCAGTGATTAGGGTTTTCTCTTTATATTGAGCAGGTTTGTTATGGCGTGCACATGTGCTGCAACAGCAGGGTGGGCATGTAGGAAAGGGCAACTGTACATATGCTGGAAATGGGATACAGAGGGCTGCAGGCAGCACATGCTGTGGTGCAGCTGGGGCACAGTGCGGACTAGGCAGATGCCTATGTGGCACATAGGAATGTTGAAACTGTAGAGCAGCCAGACAGAAACTGATGAGGGTCCAACATGGGCACGAGTGTGTTTCTCACAGTGTCACAGGGTATAGTACCCAGTAGGTACCCCCAAGGGCACATAGCATTGGCAGGCGGTGTGGGGGGGGGGGAGCGTGCACGTCCATGTAGGTACCCCTTTCCGAGAACCCACAGCATAGGCAGCTGCCTACGGCATACTGGATGGCCTGGGACTGCGCACCACCAGCAGCACCGGCATAATGGCATGGCAGCATGGTGGCGGAGGGGTGCTGGTGGTGGAGGGGGCAGTGGCATCTGCCCACAGCAGACCATGGCGGAGCCCTGTTTAGGTGGGTGCCGTGCACTGCAACAGACAGGGTCTGTCTGACGAACAGTCATGGTATCCCCAGGGAATGAACTGTCCCTGTAGCAACAGTGTGGTGCAGTACACACAGGCAGTGTGTTCATGAGCAGAAGGTCACACGTTCAAGTCCCAGCTGTGGCTCCTGCCAACCCAATCCCCATATTTTACCCAGTACTAAACCGTGGTAATAAAGACGGAACCTTTATTGCAGATAACATAAACATGCCTGAAACTCCTATATTTTACCCTACAGAGCACAGACACCATAAACATGTGCAATACCTAGAGCAGGGTTTCCCCAACTGCAGTCCTGGAGGGGCAAACACCATTCAGGTTTCATGCTGTCTCCAATAAATATGCCTGTGCTGCATTTGTATGCGCCGCCCCCATGGTATGCAAATGTATCCATGCATATTCATTAGGGACAGCATTAAAACCCAAACAGTGTTTGGCCCACCAGGACCAGAGTTGGGAACCTCTGCCCTAGAGCAGCTGCCAACAGGGGCATAAACACCCACACCCACAGGCTCCACTATCCAAAGCCTCATGGAGAGTCAGGCTGTTGGGCCCTGCGTGCAGCAGCATCTACCAATACTAGCACCTTCATACCTTAGCAATGCCATCTTAAACGTGGAAACACGTTCCACATATATCAAAAGGTTGCTATGATTAATGGCAGATAACAATTCCTAAGTTAAGTACAATTTGCTGACAGAGCTGCATCATAGCAACCTTTCTGATATCTGTGAAGTGTGTTTCAGTTTTGGTTTCTGACAGTGTTTACCACCCCAGGGAGTGACCCCAACAGTATTGCGTACCATAGCCATGCCTGCACTGTGCCCAGGACTGGTGTGGTGGCCAGGGCTGCCAAAAGCCTCTATATTTGCACAATGCTGGCATAGGTGTGGGAGTGTGTGTCTGTCTATCCAGTGTGTTGTGGCTGCCTGCTACTTACTCAGCCCACACTGCTTGCACTGTTCCAATGTTAGCCTGCCAACGTGCATAATGAGGAGCAAGGTACTGTGGGTATGGCTCAGACAGGGCGGCCTGGGCAGGATGCATCTGCTCTGGGCACAGGGCAATAGCTGGGGGCATTGTAGTGCCCGACCACCACCTGCACGGACAGGGTAGCCACAGCATGTCCTACTGGGAGGTCACTCTCATCCTGACTGAGCAGTGACCACAGCATTGCTAGGTTCCCCCACAGTGTTTTATAGTATTTTTCTTAAGTGATATTTATGGGTTCTCTGTTCTGCGGCTCAATCACTGACTTATCTGCTTGGTATGTGTGCTCACATCCCAGCTTTGGGTGCATGCATTTCCTCCAGGAACATGCATTATAGATTAGCTAGCAGTCTGTCTGCAGTTAGTATGTGTATGGCTGGAACACCTTGCAGGATGCAGTGGCTGGAGACTCACTGTGCTTGCTGCTGGAGAATGTCAGATAGTGGTGGGGGACAGCTGAGAATTTCCAGGCCTACTGTCTGTCTGCCATTGCCTTATGGATGCGTACAGATCTGCATTGACTGCCCTGTAGGGTGCCTGTTCCCCAGCAGGACTGGGGTTGATGGTCCCCTCTACTGCCACCACTGCAGAGATGTAGAATGTTTATCTGTTGGTGGGAGATCCTGTACCCCACCCTGAGCCCCAGAGGGCGGGTTGGGTGGTACTGCATAATCCACTTATGGGTCCAAGCACCCCCCTTCACTTAAAACATGTGACCATGGCACCCACACAAGATATGCACTATTCTGGGTACATTATAGTCCACAAGGGCTAGACATGACTGGGAAATACAGATGGGCATGGGTGTATCCTAGGTGTGTTTGCAAGGACTACCTATCACACACTGGCACTAATGGGGACCTGCAGCATAGCCTATCTCAGCCCAGTCAGGTGCTGTGGACCTGGTGCTGAGCGCCCCACCTCACCCTCAGGGTGAGCACAGGACCCGCACAATTTCACTGTCTGTAGCAACTCTGTGCCAGTAACACACACGGTCAGTTCCCCCCTACCAGGCCGAGTTGCTGTGTGGGCGCATACCCCATCTTGTGATCATCTGTAGACTGATGATCTGCATGTGCAGTGCATCATGGGTACAGGTGGGTTAACCCTATCCTGGTAACCACAGCAGACAGTTTGTGTGGTGACCTGCAGTCCTTCTATAGCCAGCCAGGGACTTGTTGGCAGCTGTGGAGATGTAGCCCACTGGTTATTTCACTGACTTTGGAGGCAGAGGTCATGGGCTTGATCCCATAGTGGTGTTATTTGCTAGGGCTGTCTGAGGCATTTCCTTTTTAAATTTAAATTAAATTATAAGGCGCCCTATAGGGAACATTATAAGGTGCCTTTGCGGATAGTGCACTTTAAAATGTGCCCTCTGGAATGCCTTATAGGGTGCCTTATGCGGCACCTTAGGTTACGGCACTGTGAGGGTATATTTGCTGGCAGTACTAATTTAAATTAAAAAATAAAATGCACTGATTTAAAGTAAACGGTAATGACTCAGATAGCCTTACTCATTAAACCCACTGGGAGATCAAACTCATGACCCCTGTTTCATCAGTCAAAGTATTAACCATTGTGCTACACCTCTGTTACTGTGGTTGCAAGTCAGCGCGCCTAATTAAGGCTAACGCGCGTTAACGTGCCACGGCTCCCTCTATCGCGCGATAATGTGCGCCGCACACTTTATCGTGCGATAACCCGCGATTGCTACCTTAAGACCGGAATGCCCACTCCTTTTATGGCATTCTTCACATTATCGCTGGAGCTAACGCCGGGAACATTAAGACGGTTTAGTAAACATACCCCTTTCTGTACTGCAATGGGTCTTCATGGGACATCAGCTGTTGTGAAGTTATGTAGAGAGATTGGCTTGCTTCTTGCAAAAATTATTGAATAGTAGTCCTCACTTAAACTTAAGTTGTACAGTTTTATATAACTCTCTGTGTCTGTGTGCTTTTTTATTTGCAGTTGAATTTAAAGAATTGAAGTCCAAGGACCGAGGTTAAGTTTTGCTACCTGGTCAGAAGTAGTCCATAGGCTAAGAGATCTATTCAGTCAATGGCAAACATGCACAGTTAGTAATGGACAGAATCACTACAAATGAATGATAGTTCAAATATATCCAAGTCCAAGTCCAAAATAAATCTGCCATAGTAGGAAACACCTTTCTCTTCACTTGCTTCAGAGTCCTAGGCACCACATCTAATCCACAGGTGAACTTCATCTTGCTGGTTGAAGACGTTTTTATACATATGCTCCATTTGACATTCCAAGCCATTCTCCATATTAACCCTTTCAGAGGGACCCTGGTAGCTCACTTCAAGCTACTTTCAACAATGGGGAGATTGGCTTAGGCTTAGGCCTGTGGTCTGGTATTCAGATAACATGTCCATTGTCTAAGCGATTACTCAGCAGTCAGAAAATTCACCATTAATATAGAGCTGCTGCGCTTGCCGATTCTTTGATGCTTACAGTTGAATGTTACACTAGCTGCAAAGTGTATTCCTGGAGTAGACAATGCGATAGTAGGCTTTCTATCTTGTTTGGAATGGGCTAGGGGCTTTAGCAGCAGGAGCAAATTTCAATAAAGCAAAACAACTCTCAGCCAATAATTAAGTAAACAATCCCTATCTTTAAGTAATGCTTTTCTAATTCAGTCTAAAAGAAACAAAACTGCCCAAAGTTATATACTATGAAGAGCCCTGCAGGGCCAGCTGCTGGGGAATCATCCAATTATACAGTACTTCTAACTCAAAAAAGAGGAGAAAAGGCCTCAGGATGAAAGAATATCCCTCTATGTGTCAGAAAATTACCATAGGAGAATCGCCTCAAAAGCATGCAAGGAGCAAGGTTATCGAGCAAGGCGCATATACATGGATATCAACACTGTACACTGTGGCATAACCATGTATCTGTGGAAGCATAATGGGGCAGAGAATGGGTGGGGCCACCACATATATGTGGAATGCTGATATTCAGCAACAGTGTGTGGACAAATACAAGGGCGAAAACCATGCAATGCTAGACCTTCTTATCTGGTTTAGTGACAGTCGCTACAAAATTCAGTGCTCTTCAGCCGACACCACAGTCAATCTGGATAAAATGCTAGAAACGCCAGAGGATATGGTGGCTACCCAGACAACATCTGAAGTGGAGATGCCACAGTCAGGCAAGGCAACAGTGCCAACAACAGCCTCAGCATCCAGGTATACCGACCAAGGGTCACGTACCTGCAGCTGATTGTAGAGGAGGTATTTCAGAGATATCGCCTCAATGCTGCTACCATTAATAACCTCTGTGCCATGCTTAGACATGATCTGGAGCACACAACTGCTAGAAGCCACACAATGCCTATGGCTCTGAAAGTGACCACTGCCTGGCTTTCCTCACAACTGGCAGCTTCCAGCATGTAGTGGGGGTGACCACAGGTATAACTCAGTCTACGACACCACATTGCATAGAAATCTTTACAACTGCCCTCTTCCAACAGCTCCCTGAATATGTCTGCTTCCCTGTCACTCCAGAGCACAGATAATGGACCATGCAGAATGTTTACCAGATGGCATCCTTCTCATTGGTCCTATTTGTCATTTATTGCACCCATATGGCACTGAGGTTGTCCAGGTGGGATGAGAGGGCATACTGCAACAGGCACCAATACCACTCAGTGAGCATGCAGGTAGTGGTTGATGCCCACATGCTTATCACATACCTGTGCGCATGCTTCCTACTACACCTCGGTGATGCCTGGTTATTAGATGAGTGATGCATCACTTAAATGCCTGTGTAAAGCCATGGATGAATGCTGGTATGGGGAAGTGGGGTTGCAAGGGCAGGTGGTAATCCATGTTGGGGGCATGAGGAAATGTCCAGTGTGTGTGGGAATGTCACATTTGGGGGGGGGGGAGGTGCAATCTATGGATGGGGAAGATATGAGAGTACTAGGGCAGAGGCAGGCACCAGAGTGAGTGAAAAGTAGTGACACCCTAGGCACTACAGCAGCTGCAGTTGACTACTGCTAATGCAGATGTGGTACCCAGTGGTGACAGCACACTGCTTGGATGCTCAACAAAGAGGGGTAGCCAAGTATAGGGCACCATTTGCCCCCAGAGTTTGCAGGGTGTGGCCGGTGCTGATGTCTGGGTAGAGGGGGGAAGCACATGGCTTCACTTGCTACAGTGGACTGGGCCACAACACCAGATGGCCACTCTGGGGCTGTAGTAGACTGCCGGGGTGCTGCGGTTGAAAAGCATGGTAGTGCAAGATATCATACATGTATATGATGTCCTCTAGATGTGACAATGCCTGATGTAGGAACCACAATCCCTATCAATGTAACAGCTCTCATGTGTGACCTCCCCCCCCCCCATGACTCCACAGGTGATCAGAGATACCCTTTAAGAACCAGGCTCATGATGCCATTGTGCAACCCACAAACAGTCCAGAAGGAGAACTACAACAGAGCTCTGGCATGGATAAGGGCGGTGATGGAGCATTCAATAGGCTTCCTGAAGAGAAGGTTCAGGTGTCTGGAGCAGAATGGGGGAGAGCTGCTATACAGCCCTGAGCAGGTCTGCAACATATTTACAGCATACCGCATCCTCCACAACATAGTCACTGAGTGGGGGGTACATCTTCCTCCCCGATGTTGGAGGTATCATCAGACTGTTGGCTGCTTGACATTGATGGCATGCTGTGGCCCTTCAGAGGGACACCAGCTCCAGGAAGCTGCAATGTCATGGAGGGAGTGTGAAATGTAGGCCATGTAGGCCGCTGTTTCTTAGCTGAGGCAGAGCTATGCTTCTTGGTGTTCTGCCTGTTTCTCCAGCAACTGCTGAATGCCCTGCAGACTTGCAATGATGCCTCTTGTCAACTCAACCATATCCTTCCTGAAGCATCTACTATTCAGTAGCATCTGGAGGGAGGAGTGGCCTAGTAGTTGGGGCAAGTAACCTTGGGCCTGGGGTTCAAATCCCATTAGAGGACTGCAACCTTGGGACGGAAGGACTGGGGTTTTTAGTCCCACAAGGTACTTCTTGTGGCCTTGGACAAGCTTCTTAACCCTCAGGTGCAAAAACATAGATTGTGAGCCCTTCAGGGACAAGGGAAAAATATATATACAGTAACTGAATGTACAGCACTTTGACTGGTAGAAAAGCAGTATATAAGCCTAGCTAAATAAAAAATAAATCTGGACATGTCTCTACCACATGCTCAGGGATGGAAAACAGCAGATCTTGGGGAGGACATTGTGACAGAGATTATTCAGAAAAGTCTTATATGGTTGGAATAGGATTTTAATGCACAATGAAATATTTTTCAGTACTTTGTGTGATATTTGGATGAATTTATCATTAAAATGAACCATACATCAAATGGAGATATAGGAGGGGATAGTCAAGGACATTTACACGGTTTGCAGACCTGGACGTCATGCAAATGACGTTCTGCAGGACATTCAGTGGCACTGACATGGTTACTGCCACTGAATATCCATGGGTTCCACTGCTGCACCCAAATGCTATCTGATTAGGGTGTGCCGGGAGCATTCCGAAGGGGGCACCAATCACTAACCAGGCAGCAGCGATATTGAGCCACTAACCGGTTAGTGATACGTAGTGAAAATCAGCCAGAGGAAACCCTGGTCAATGTAAGCCACAAAAGCTAACTGGGCAGTGGTTGAATATCTCTGCTGCCCAGTTAGCTTTGCAGCAATCCAGGCAGCCAAAATATTCAATGCTAGAGCCCGAATATGGCCCCAACATTGAATATCTGGAGTTTAAGTTCAGTATTGGTGGCTAGCCACTGAATCAGTGCTAGCTGTTGCTGAATATCGGGCTCATAATATCTTCCAGTTCATGAATATTATATCTACATTTCATAATATTTTCACATGGGTTTGATTAACTGTTCTATTACCATTTATGGCCAGAACTCATTTATAAGTGCATAAATTTCACATTCTAGAATTTAAAACTATTCATGTGCCTTCTATAAAACAATATGCGGAGAAAACCAATTGCTACACATTTTCTGTATTTTACTCAATGAACTAATGAATTATTTAAACATCTATTTTACAAATTGCAAGACTTTTTTTGCCTAATTTCAGCTTTGCAAAGAATTATAGCTAATTATATCATTTCCAAGTTGTAAGTCTTTTGCATATTCATTAAAGATATTAGAAATAATTAAACCATATTTAAGTGTGAAAGATAATCATATGAACTCCGTCTAATGCAATCCAAGAAACAAATTTAAAGGTTCACAGGGAATCTTTTCCTATTTTTTACCGCATCTTAAAAAAGACTTTCCTGAACTTGCTTCTATAAAATTGATCTTGAAAAATTAGACAACTTCTTTTCTTAATTTTAGTGTTTGTACTATATATCTCATCATGACATTCTGTATGAATAGAAATTTCTTTTCATGAATTTGCAAATGAATCAAGGTGATTTTCAGTTGGATGCTGAATCCATAAAGATATCCATATATGTCATACCAATATTTTTTTTCATATAGTTCGCTAAGCTCTGCATGTAAGTTTTATGTCTGAATATGTGTTCTAACTTTAAACAAATAACTTTTTTCCTGGCCCTGGTATACCTCTAATTTCACCTTACTATTCCACATAAAAGCATATTTTAGAAAGGCCATTTATGTGATTGCAGCAATGTCCGAATGAAAACATCTGCACCCTCATGTTGATTTTAGAGGAGAGGGTGAGAATGTGTAAGTTCGATGTAAATTCAACATATCTGCCAACCGCCCCCCCCCCCCCCCCCAGCATGGATGCATGTTTTATATGAAAGAAGGAAGGCCAGGAATGCACATGGATGGGCATCCATGTGCAAAAAAAGGAGACATTTTACAAACAGACGTGGAAAAAAACGCCGATGGAAACTTGGCAATTTACACGTGTAAGTGCAAAGATTTTACAACTGACGTGTAACTGTTGGCACTTGCATGAGTATCTCTGCCAGTTTGCAAATCTAGATGTGTAGATGCCATTAATTAACTTCAGAGGTCTCTCTGCGATTAAGGGAGGGAACAAAACATTGGGGGTGAAGGTGATATTCTCTTTAGTCACGCTTATAAAGGGAGGAAAAAAAGGAGCACTTTCTTTTGACTATTTGTGTCAGGAAGGAGGTGTAAATCTGGACATGGAAAATTTAAGGACCCTTTTACTAAAATCCATTAGCGTTTTGAACTTGATGGGCAAAACTAATGCACAGTAAGTGAAAGCCTCTATGGCAACTGTTGGGGGTCTGGCCAGCTTGTTTTCAGCAGTTACCATGTGGACACCTACCTTAATGTGCAGCACAATTAATGCCAGTGCACTAAACGCCACCCATAGTGATGCTGTTATGTGCAGCAACGCTAATTGCTACATTGACTGTGTGCACAATTGCCCTCGTGCTAACTATAACACTATAGTTAGCACAAGGGCAATTGTGCACACAGTCAATGTAGCTACAGTTTGCTCTCCATGCCTACAGTCTGCCCATTCCCCACCTCATCATGCAATGTGCAGTTACTATGGGAGTTAGTGTGCAGGCACAGTCATGCCCACATGGAAACAGTTACCACAGGCAGTTATGTCACACTAAAATGCACACTAACCACTTAATGAGCTTTAGTAAAAAGGCACCTTAGTTGTACATGTACATCCCCTATATGAAATCAAAAATACATGAGTAGATTTTGGTGCCACACTGACGTGACATGAGTAGATTTTGGTGCCACACTGACGTCCCTGACATGCCCCTAACATTCCCCCATGCAACACAGACATGACTTAGACATCCACGTTTAAAATGATCTTTTACACATGACTGTGATTTACACATGTAAGTGGTCATATTTACAAATGTAAATCTTGAATAAGGTTTCTAAATAAAAATCATAGGGCCCGATTTTGAAAGGCATTTACATGTCTTACAGCCCAGTATGGTTAGTGCTGTTGAATATCCCATTCTAAGTCCCCTATGTGCCCCGATGCTATCCGGTTAGCATCAGGGTGTTTTGGGGGCAATCCGGGACAGAGTGAAGGTGAAGACTGTTGCTAACCGGGCAGCAGCCATATTGCATGCTGCCCGGTTAGCAATCTGTGCCTAAAAGATAAGCGAGAAAACCCTCGCCTATCTTTAAGACGCAGGAGCTAACCGGGCAGCATGCAATATTGCTGTTGCATGGTTAGCCTCAGCAGTTTCCTATGTCTGTGGTGATCATGGGATATTAAATGCCGTTGCTGCAGCATTGAATATGCAAGTTAGAGGTCTGCGCGGGAAGGCTGTGCACCAACGAGGCAAATATCCTTTCCAAAATGCGCACAGCTCAATATCAGGCCCATAACCTTTAGCCATATACTGACATATAAAACCACAAGTTATCCTTTTAGCATGTCAAGTAATTTAAATAAAATAATTTACCTGTCCAGCACTGATTGTTGTCAGATAACCACTTTTGAATATTGATTCCTTATAAAGCTCGATAACATCAACAAAGACAAAATCTAGAGCTGACTGTGGTACAGATTACCAACTACTAGTATGCAACTGAAACTAAAGTTAAAAAAGAGCAGGCCACTCATGAATGTTTAAAAATATGACCTTGAGAATACACCACTGGAATTTAAAGGCTGCCTGAAAAATCGATTTGCTGCTTTAGATACAAATGACAGAGTTCCAGAAGAGTTATGGGATGACATCAAGAAGATTGTGTTGGAAGAAAGCAAGCAGTCTCTACATAAGGTGAAAAAGTAAAAATAGCCAAAATGGATGACTGAAGAAACTCTGAAAATTGCCCAGAAATCCAGAGAAGCTAAAGCCAGAGGAGAAAGAGAGGAAATCGCAGAACTCAACAGAGATTTCCAACATGCAGCAAGACAAGGAGAAGTACTACAATGACACATGCAAGGAAATAGAATCAGAAACTATTAGAGGAAGAACAAGATCAGCTTTTCTAAAGCTACCAGAATTAAAGAAAAAATTCCAGCCTCGAATTGGAATGCTACAAGATGCACAAGATCCATGTTGAATGATGCTGAGAAGATCAAGAAAAGGAGGAACGAATATACAGTCATTACACCATAGAGATCAAGTGGACCTGGGCCAACCTGTGCCAACCTGTGCCTTATGATCAGGAACCATTGGTAATGAAAGAAGAAGTCAAAGCAGCATTGAAAGTCTTATCAAAGAACAAAGCACTGGGCATTGATGGCATTCCCGTTGAAGTATTAAGGCCATCAGATGAAGCTGCTATCATACTTACAAGGTTCTGCCAGGAAATTTGGAAGACAAATTCATGGCCCACTGACAGGAAAAGATCTGTGTTTATAGCAATATTGAAGAAAGGTGATCTTACTGACTGTGGAAATTATCACATAATTGCTCTGATCCCACATGCCCGCAAGATTCTACTCAAGATCATGCAGCAGAGACTACATGGAACGAGAACTGCCTGAAGTGCAAGCAGGGTTCAGGAAAGGCCAAGGAACAAGAGACATTATCGCAGATGTGAGATGGATCTTTGAAAAGACAAAAGAATACCAAAAGGATATCCATATGTGTTTTATTGACTACAGCAAGGCTTTTGACTATGTAAACCATGAGAAATTCTGGACCACATTAAGAAGCATTAAGAACACCTGATCGTTCTCTTGCACAATCTGTACATTGATCAAGAAGCAACAGTTTGAACGGAACTAGGAGAAACAGAATGGTTTAAAATCAGCAAAAGTGTATGACAAGGCTGCATATGTTCCCCCTAACTCTTTAATTTATATGCAAAACAAATCATCAGAGAAGCAGGTCTGTATTAAGACAACTTAGGTGTGAAGATCAGTGGAAGACTCATCAACAACCTTCACTATGTTGATGATACCACATTACTAGCTGAAAGTAAAGACAATTTGAAACATTTGCCTCTCAAGATCAAGGAATATATTCTTAAAATGGGTCTGCACTTTAATGTTAAGAAGACAAAGATCCTGACAAGTGGCAAAATCAATAAGTTCATCATTGATGGAGAAGAAATTGAAATAGTTGACAGTTTTAACTTACTTGAATCTGCAAATAATAAAGAAAAGACTAGAAGACAAGAAATTCAATGATGTATTGCTCTTGGTAGAATGGCTATGAAGGACCTAGACAAGATTCTCAAAAGCAGAGATGTCTCTCTCCATACAAAGATTTGACTTGTCTAGGCCATGGTATTTTCAATAATGTCATATGGATGCGAAAGTTGGACAGTGAAAAAGATGGACAGGAAGAAAATTGATGGCTTTGAATTATGGTGCTGGTGACAAATACTGTGTACATATCATGGACTACCCAAAGAACAAAACAGTCATTACTAGAGGAGATCAAAACTAAGCTTTCCTTAGGAGCTCAAATGACAAGACTTTGAATTTCATACTTTGGACACATCATGCGAAGAGAGAGATCATCGGAGAAAGACATAATGCTTGGCAAGGTAGAAGGTCACTGTAAAAGAGGAAGGTTGGCAATGTGATGGATCGATACAGTAACAGCAGCTATGGATACCACTCTATCTCAGTGATCCACTTGGCTAAAGACCGAACAAAGTTTAGGTCAACTATCCAGAGGGTTGCCATGAGTCAACACCGACTCAAAGGCACTTAACAACAAAACAACATAATCAATCAATTTGGATCCTGTGCAAAGACTTTTGTTTGATCACCTCAGTAGATATATATTATCACATCATGCAACCTTTGGTGACCATTGGGCCCCACCGATGTTTGTTCCATGTCCTCTCTATACCAGTTTAAGATAAGTGCAGCCATTTTTAATACTAGAAGCCCCAAATTGCGTCAATTGATGCAAATGCATCTTCAAAGTTGTATACCAGCGCCACTGCTAGAACCATGTCAGTCATGTTCCATGACTTTGTTAGCAAGGTCAAGATGTTCAAATATGTGCATCGAAAATTAATAACAGATGCACCACCTAGCGGGAAAATGAATTTATACCTAGAAGCCCCAAAGTACGTCAATTGACACACTCAACTGTCTTGGATGCGTCAATTGACGTAGTTTGGGGCTTCTAGGTATAAATTCATGTTCCTACTAGGTGGCGCATCTCAATCACTGTTTACAGTTCTACTCCGACATTACAAACAATAAACACACGATGACATCATGCAATGATGTCACATACTGCACGTATTTAACAAATAAGTAACTTCACATTAATTGACATCTGCAGTGCATGCTAAACACAGTCATCATGATAATGCATTGATTGACGCACTTTGGGGTTTCTAGGTAAAATTCCTTTTGGGGCTACTAGTGTTAATTTTCCCAAAGAAAAGTTTGTACTTTTGCTTTATTGTACAGTATATGTGTATTACATGTTACTTAGGGGCATGTTTAGCAAACTGCGGTAACGTAGCAGCGGCTATGTTAAGGCGCGTTATGTAACATTAACGCGCATTAATGTAACGTAACATAACGTTAATGCACGTTAACGTTACATAATGCGCCTTAACGTTCCTGGCCGCGGTAAGTCCCACAGAGGGTGGAGAGAGGGCGGAAAGAAGGGATCAATGGGTGGGGAGTGGGCGGGGAGAGGCCCCTTCCACACTAACGCGGGGAAATGAAGGGCTGAATCCTAACGCAACTGAAAACCTGGGGTTAGCACACATTTGCAAGAGAGAGAAACAATTTCAGTGTCAGCAATGTACAGCATAGGCAGGGGGCCCAAAAAAGGTGATAGTAGTGCTCCATTTGCAGCAACAGCATAGTGCCCAGGTATGAAAGGCCACTATGGTGATGGCGCAAATGGGGCATGGGGGCTGCAGGCGGGACTTGCAGTGGGGCAACTGGGGCACAGGGTGGACTAGGCGGATGCCTAGGTGGCACATAGGAACGCAGAAAATGGAAACCAGCAAGACAGCAACTGACCGGGGCCAAACATGCCCATGAGTCTGCGTTCCACAGTGTCTCATCCAGGGGACATTACCCAGCAGGTACCCCAAGGGGCACATAACATTGACAAGTGGTGCCGGGGGAAGCGTGGACATCTATGAGGCACCCCTACCCCAGAACCCACACCTTAGGCAGCCGCCTACCTACCCCCTGGATGGCCTGGGATGACACAACATCGGCACTGACAGCATATGGTCATGGCGGCATAGCAGAAGGCTTGGGTGATTTTGTTGGAGGGAGCAGTGGCACCCGCCTGCAGTTGACCTAGGCCATGCCCTGAACCAGTATGTGGTGTGCAGTGCAACAGAAGAGGTCTGGCCAAGCAACATAAGGGTAGCCCCAGGGACCACTATGCTGCTGTGGCAACAGTGTGGTGCAGTACACTCAGCCAGCGTGTCCAGAAGCAGAGGTTCAGGTCCCATCTGTGGATCCTGCAGAGCATCTCCCATAGTTTTAGCCCACAATGCAGCCACAACAACAACATGGGCAAACCCCAATGCAGCGGTGCACAGCGGTACGGACACCCACTCAGAAGGGCTCCACTATCCACAGCTTCATGGAGTGTCAGGCTGTTGGCCACAGCACAGAGCTGCAGTTATCACCAGAGCACTACTACTAACCCCTGCACAGATTAGAAATGTTGGCATTGTGATCAGGACCAGTGCGGCGGGTAGGTTTGTCAACCACCTCCATCTCTGCACAATGCTGAGATAGGTGTGGGAGTGTGCGTATTTCTCTCCATTGTTTTGTGTCTGCCAACATCTCACTGAGCCTACATTGCTCACACTGCTTCCAGCATTAGCCTGCAAATGTGCATAATGAGGAGCAAGGTATTGTGGGTATGACCCAGACAGGGCGGATTGGCCAGGATGCATTTGCACAGGGTGGAGGGCAATGGCTGGGACACTGTAGTGCTCGACCACCACCTGCATGGACAGGGTGGCCACAGCATGTCACGCTGGGGGGGAGGGGGACAATCTCACTCTGACCGAGCAGTGACTAAGGCATGTCTATGTTCCCACATAGTGCCACATGTTATTTGTTTCTATTGAAACCTGTGTGTTCCTGGTTCTGGTGCACAATCACGGAGCTACCTGCTTGGTGTCTGTGCTGTGCATCCTGTCTCTGGGTGCACAGGGTTCCCCTGTGAGCATGCACTATGGACTGGTTAGTGGGTTGTCTGCAGTTTGCCTGTGCATGGTGGGAACACCTTGTAGGTTGCTGCAGGTGCAGTCTGACTGTGCTGTCTGTTGATGAAACACCAAGAAAGATACCGTAAAAACCCTTCTATTATTTTTTGTCGGACATAAATTGTGAGAGAAACACACTCCAAATCTTCCCCAAACCACAATACATGTCCCTTTTATTCATCCAAGAAATCTAAAATGCGGATTTGTAAGTCAAAAAATGTATATCACTTATTTGGTCATACGCGCGACGTGCACGTTTTGGGGGAAAACCCTGTGTCAAGCACTCCCAACTTGAACCTAGTGTAGCAAAGTCCTTTTCACAACTGTCAAAAAATGCCGAACATTTGGCTGTTCAAAAAAGGGATACCATCTCAGGATAGGCTAATTATAAACCGCCCATCACTCTAAAACACCAATCACATGAAGGGGATCCCCACACATCTAGGGACTCCCTACCGTGAAAGGATATGTGTCAACCAACTCCCAACCAATCTATATCATGATTCAATCCAGTGGGAGAGACAGCCCGTAAAAGAAAAATCCAACGCTGTTCAAGACTGCGTAACTTCACCAAACGATCCCCCCCTCAAGGGTCCGCCAGAACATGATCAATAATAGTCCACTTCAATTGTTCAAAATCATGATGGAACGTTAAACAATGATTATGATAAAATGAGGAAAATAGTTAAGAAAAACTAAAAGGAGCAGTTGCAAAGGTTAAAAACTTACATCAAGCTTGGGTGTTGTTGAAAAATACTACCTTGGCAGCCCAGACCAGCTGTATTCCACGCTTTAAGAAAAGTGGAAGGAAGTCCAGAAAACTGCCAGCATGGTTTAAAGGTGAGGTCAGAGAGGCTGTTGTTGCCAAAAAAGCATCTTTCAGGAAATGGAAAAAAGAGCCAAACAATGAAACCTGGAAACAGCACAAGCACTGGCAAGTCAAATGCAAGGAATTGATAAAGCAGGCAAAGGGAGAATTTGAGAAGAAGCTTGCTGTGGAAGCAAAAACACGAAATAAAGATTTTTTCAAGTACATTTGTAGCAAAACACCAGTGAGAGAGTCAGTTGGTCCATTAGATGACAGAGGAGTTAAAGGGGCACTAAGAGGCGACAAGGCGATAGCGGAGAGACTGAATGAATTCTTTGCTTCGGTCTTTACTGAGGAAGATGTAGGGATGTTACCCATGACTGAAGTGGTATTTAAAGGTGCGGAAGAATTGAAGGAAATATTGATACATCAGGAAGATGTATTACAACTATTAGATAAACTGAAGAGTAGCAAATCACCTGGGCCGGATGGTATACATCCAAGGGTGTTGAAAGAACTGAAATGTGAGATTGCAGACCTGCTATTAGTAATCTGGGAACTATCATTAAAATCATCTCTAATACCTGAAGATTGGAGGATCGCCAATGTAACACCAATTTTTAAAAAGGGTTCCAGGGGTGATCTGGGAAACTACAGACTGGTGAACCTCACGTCAGTACCGGGAAAAATGGTAGAAACCATCATAAAGAATAAAATTACTCAGCATGTAGATAGTCATGGCCTAATGGGAGACAGCCAACATGGCTTCAGACAAGGAAGATCTTGTTTTACTAATCTGTTATGTTTTTTTGAAACTGTGAATAAACAGGTGGACAAAGGTGAGTCGGTTGCACTGTTCCCTCTAAGCTGTGCACGTGTGCACGCGCACACACCTCGCCGAGCAAGCGCACATACTTTACAACAGAGCGCACAAAAATTACGGCTCTGATTCTGATAGAAAACAACACAGACGTCTTAAAATTTAAAAGTTATGATTGTAATTACTAGAAATTTCCTGCTTCATTCAGTAATCGTCTATTTTCATTTAATTTGATTAAAATTAATGTGGTGTACATACTGTATTCTGACGTGTAGTCAAATTTTAAAGTATATAACTCCGAGTGTCATTATGTGGTGCACAAAAATTTAACCTTCCTTCAAAAGCTGCACACAGCTGATATTTTATGCGCACACAGCCTACAGAAAATTAGAGGGAACATTGGTCGGTTGATATAGTGTATCTGGACTTTCAGTAAGCCTTTGACAAGGTCCCGCATCAGAGACTTTTGGCAAAACTAAAGAGTCATGGGATAGGAGGCAGTGTACTACTGTGGATCAAGAACTGGTTAAAAGATAGAAAGCAGAGGGTTGGGCTAAATGGCCAATTTTCCCAATGGAGAAATGTGAATAGTGGTGTCCCCAGGGATCTGTGCTGGGTCCGCTGCTTTTTGACATACGACATTTGTATTCATAAATGACCTGGAAAGTGGAATAACGAGTGAGGTTATCAAATTTGCAGATGACACAAAACTATTTAAAGTTGTTAAAACCCAAGAGGATTGTGGAAAATTGCAAGAGTATCTTGATAAACTGGAAGACTGGGCATCAAAATGGCGGATGAAATTTAATGTGGACAAGTGCAAAGTTATGCACCTAGGGAAGAACAACCCAAACTATGGTTACACAATGCAAGGTTCCACTTTAGGAACAACCACCCAGGAAAAAGATTTAGGCGTCATTGTGGATAACATGTTAAAACCTTCAGCCCAGTGTGCAGCGGTGGCCAAGAGAGCAAATAGAATGCTAGGTATCATAAGGAAAGGAATGGAAAATAAAACAAAAGATATTATAATGCCTCTATATCGTTCCATGGTGTGACCACACCTTGAATATTGTGTGCAATTCTGGTCGCCGTATCTTAAAAAGGATATAAAGTTATTAGAAAAGGTTCAGAGAAGAGCCACCAAAATGGTAAAGGGGATGGAAGGATACTCCTATGAAGAAAGGCTAAAAGGTTTAGGGCTCTTTAACCTGGAAAAGAGACGGCTGAGGGGAAATATGATAGAAATCTATAAATTAATGAACGGGGTGGAACGGGTAAACGTAGATCGATTGTTTACGTTATCAGAATATAGAAAGACTAGGGGACATGCAATGAAGCTACAGGGTAAACTATTTAAGAAAATATTTTTTCACTCAACGTGTAATCAAACTCTGGAATTTGTTACCGGAGGATGTAGTAAAGGCTGTTAGTGTAGCTGGGTTTAAAAAAGGTTTGGACAAATTCCTGGAGGAAAGGTCCATAAACCATTATTAAGAAGGGACCCAGGATATCAATGCTTGACCCAGTACAAGCATTGCGGAACCTGTGTCTTTTGGAGAAACAGCTAGGTACGTATGACCTAGATTGGCCACTGTTGGAAACAGGATAGTGGGCTTGATGGACCTTGGTCTGACCCAGTATGGCATATCTTATGTTCTTATGAACCATCGGAGCCTTAAATACAGATTGACGAAGCCGAGAAGCATGCTCACCCAGTTGAATCTTGATCATTCTTGTCGTACTCCCCACATACCTCAACAGACAAACCCATGAATAATTGTTTGGTGAAGTTATACAGTCTTGAACAGTCCTGATAACAGGTACCCATGACAGCCAGACCTTAACCTAGGGTACACACTAATCTGGGTGGTGACCAGTCCCACAGGGCCACATGTGACTGCAGAACACAGCTGGAACAGATGTACCTTCAGTTGCAATGCTGGGAACACCTGTCACACATTGGTAGCGATGGGGATGTGCAGCAGGACCTATCTCTAGCACCACATGTACTGTGGACCTAGTGCTGAGCGCCCATCCAATCCCTCAGGTTGAACACTGAACCTGCACAATGGCATGGTCTGTAGCTACTCTGTGCCAGTATCACACACTGTCAGTCCGTCTTACCACGCTGCAGTACCAGAGAGGTACAGACCCCATTTGGTGGTCAGCTGTAGGCCGCTGTTCTGCATGTGCAATGCATCATGGGTGCTGGTGGGGTTACCCTATCCTGGCACACAGTGCAGACGGTTTGTGTGGTGACCTGTAGTCCTTCTGTACCCAGCCATTGCTATGCAACAACCTATAGAGGTGTAGCCTGCTGGTTAGTACATTGACATTCTAGGCAGAGGTCATGGGTTCAATTCCTTGTTGTTCCCTCCTATCCAAGGCAGATATTTTGCTTGCCTGTGACAGTCATATCTTTGCAGATCCATGCTGCCAGCCCATAGTACCCTCACCACAGTTGCCAACAATCCTTATAAGGCGTTATAAGGCTTCTAATTAGGCACAGTACAAGGCACGTTACAAGGCACCTTATTGGGCACAGTACAAGGCATGTGCCTTGTACTGTACCTAATAAGGTGCCTTGTAATGTGCCTTTCAACGTGCCTTATAATGTGCCTTATAACACACGTTACCTGACACGGCTTGCCATAATGATGCCCCACCCACTTTCTTATATGGGCATCTGTATCATCACCACGGAACATAACGCGAGTTACGTTAACGCAGTTTAGTAAACATGCCCCTCAATGTCAAGATGTTGGATGGTGACCTAAAGGGCCAATGAACACTTATTTGATAGCTCATCACGCAAGATGCTTTCTGGAATCCAATGGATTGCGGGATACAAGGCAGCATGGCTTCTCTGGAGACAGGTCTTGTCAGACAAGTCCAATTAATTTCTTGACTGGGTAACCAGAGATTTCTACTGAGGGAGAGCTTTAGATGTGGTGTACTTAGATTTCAGTAAAGTCTTTGTTACTGTTCCGCATAGGCGACCTATAAATAAATTGAGCATCCTAGTGATGAACCCTAACTTGATCGACTGGGTTAGAAATCGGTATAGTGGGAGGTAACCACTGTTCCCTCTAAGCTGTGCGTGTGTGCGCGCGCACACACCTCGCCAATGTGGTGTACATACTATATTCTGACGTGTAGTCAAATTTTAAAGTATATAACTCCGAGTGTCGTTATGTGGCGCACAAAAATTTAACCTTCCTTCAAAAGCTGCACAGCTGATATTTTATGCGCACACAGCCTACAGAAAATTAGAGGGAACATTGGAGGTAACAAAGGGTGTAGGTACAGTAAATGTAAATGGAACTTACTCTGAGATGGAAGTTATCATTGGTCTTCCACAGGGATCTGTCCTTGGTCCAAACCTTTTTAAAATGTTTGCAAGTGATATTGCGGAAGGGCTGTCAAGTAAGGTTTAGCTCTTTGTGGATGATACCAGAATCTGCAAAAGAGCAGAGACCCAGGAAGGTGTAGATAACATGAGAAGGGACCTAGCAAATTTTGAAGAATAGTTAATAATATGGAAGCTGAGATTTATTTCTAAAAAATGCAGGGGCATGAATTTGGGCTGCAAAAATCCAAGGGAACGTTACAGTATTTATTTAGTTATTTATTGAACGGTTTTATACACCGCCTTTCAGAAAAATCAAAGTGGTTTACATAGAACAAAACTTGAACATTACATTGAAACTTATTCAAACAATTGAAATTACAGTGAACATTAAATTGTATATAATAAAAATGGTAATTTGAGGGTTACTATGCTGAGTAAATGCTGCATAGGGGTTAAAGTACTTCTATACATGAAAGTAGAGTGGTGCCTGGGGGTGATTGTTTCTGTGATCTTAAGGTGGCTAAACAGGTAGAAAAGGCTATGGCAAAAGCCAGAAGGATGTTTGGGTGCATAGGGAGATGAATGACCATCAAGGAAAGAAGGCAATAGTGCCTCTCTATAAGTCTTTGGTGAGACCTCATTTGGAGTATTGTGTGCAATTCTGGAGTCTATAACTTCAAAAGGATATAAACAGGATGGAGTTGGTGCAGAGGATGGTTATCAAAATAATTAATGGTCTTGGTCATGAGACATTGGCGGACAGACTTAAATATCTCTGTAAATATACTTGGGAAGAAAGGCGGGAAAGGGAAAATACAGAAATATTTAAATACCTTCATGGCATAAATGCACAACAGGAGACTCTCAGTTGAAGGAAATTTCTACAATGTATTTATTTGTATACATTTCTATATCACATTTCTAAAAATCAAAGTGGTTTACATATAACAATGTTTAACAGTGCAGAAATACTACTGTTGTACATGGAACTGAACACAAGGAACTGATGGTAGTCATACATGAAATTTTACAACATTAACTTATAATATATATCTATATACAAGGGCAATGCAATATGTTCATTGTAGAACCAATATAACTGTTGGTCTGAGTTCTGTAAAAGGATCCATTTGTTCATAATATTTAGCTCTGAGGTACATTTCAGATTGTGGAGGCTACTCAGGGAACTGGTAAATGTCTGCTTGTAAGAAGATTAAATCCAGTTTATAGTGGTTCTGGAATAGGTATGTTTTCAATTTTTTGTGGAATTCTGTAAGGTTGTGACATCCTCTTAGTGTGGGAGTAGGATGTTCCATATTGCCTGGGCGAAAAGGGACAATGCACAGTTACAGGTAGTTTACTTGTATTTTGCTTTCTGTGTGGGGATGGCCAAGAGGTTCAGGGAGCTCTGTCTACTAGGTCTGTCATTTTTTGGAGTTGAAATTAGCTGTTGGAAGCAGGAAGCTGAATTGTTGTGTATGAATTTGAAGATGACAACGAGTGCTTTGTATCTTATTCTGGCCAGAATGGGTAGCCAGTGGAGGTGAAAGAGTATAGGGGTGATATGTGAATGTCTTGGGGCTCCTGTGATTATTCTTGCAGCTGTATTCTGGGCCAGTTGTAGTGGGTGTGTAGAGTATGTTTAGTGAGTCCATGATATATAATGTTGGAATAGTCCAGGATTAGGGTGATTAGTGTTTGGCACACTGACCAGAAGAGGTCTAGATTTAAAAGGGGACAGAGGTTTTATAGCATTCTTAACTTGAGGTTGACTGAGCTTGTTGTTTTATTTATCCGGGATTGGAAGTTTAGTTTCTGGTCTAACTTCCAATTTCACTTTTATGTGGTGGTCCTGGAAGTTCAGTGAGTTTGATGGTGATAAAATAGGGTCTGTAAATATATGGAGTGCTTCAGTGTTTTCCTGGGTTATCACTAGGTTATGTTGTTGGAACCACAGGTTTAGGTCAGAGAAGCAATTGTAGATGTTGGTGAAGTCTGGGTTTTGGTGCTGAATGATGTGTAGAAAGAACCTTCATACTATTGTAGTTCCCGACTCAATAAGAAAAACTAAACACATAACAAGTACAGGTGCTTTCTCATATATAGCACCTTCTCTATGGAATAATCTCCCTGATCAACTAAGGGAAATAAAAGACCTGAAACATTTCAGAAAAGATCTAAAAACCTACTTGTTCACGCAATATTATTCGAACATAGATAAAGAATTGGATAAGACCTCTCATCCTCCTTAGATCCATGAACGTTCCCCCTAATACTTGCAATGCTACCTCAGATCTCCATGATATACTCGCCCTAATACTTGCAAAACTACTTCCAATAGAAAACCATTGATAAAACTTCAATATATATATTTATTTATTTATTTAACATTCATTTTTATACCGCATCTTCCAGAGATCAGTTGCGGTGTACAAATAACAACTATTAACAAATCGAAATTTGTTTTACATAGAACATCTTAGATGTACATAGAACATCTTAAAGTATCATAAATTAATATTTTATTTATTTAACATTCATGTATATATGTAAATAGTTTCAAATATTGATCAATTCTACCTATATATAGTACTGATTTCTGTTCATTGTACTTGATTTTAACTACCTGTATATAGTTTTGAATACTGTTCAATATACCTGTATATAGTTTTGAATACTGTTCGATGTAACTGCTTACCATAGCACTGTTTTATGTATTTATTGTTGTTTAATGTAAACCGCCACTGATCTTAGGAAGTGGCGGTATATAAGAGATTTGCAAATAAATAAATAAAAATAAATGTGTAGAATATAATATCATCCACATATATTTGGTAGTATAGTTTATAATCTTTGAAGATGGAACATATGGATTGTAGAAATATGTTCAACAGCAAGGCTGAAAGACTTGATCCTTGTGATACTCCCTGCAGTTGATTAAAAAGGTGTCATGTCATGTTGTCAATTTGGATTTGTTGGCTTCTATCTTTCAGGAATCAATTTAATGTTGTTTCAACTAGTCCAATGTTGGAGAGTCTTTGTATAATTCGGTGATGGGGAGGGAATCAAATGCAGATGATATATCCAGGAAGATGAGCAGAAATCCAAAGGGAGACTAAGGGTTATGTTTACTAAACCATCTTAACGTAGCAGCGGCGACATTATCGCGCAACGTTATCGCGTGATAACGTTACGTATTGCATGATAACATCGGCAGCGGCGTTAAGGCACACTAACGCTGTGAAATCCAGTTCTGAAGGGTGGAGTAAGGCCTCCCAGAGGGTGGAGATAGGGGTCAATGGGCGGAGAGTGGGCGGGGAGAGGCTCCAGGCACACTAATGCTGTGAAATCCAGGTCTGAACACTAACGCCAGTGAAACCCTCGCATTAGAGGCACATTTGCAGGAGAGAGAAACCCTTTCAGTCAGCAATGTACAGCAAAGGCAGGGAAACCCAGAGAAGTGATAGTAGTGATAAATGTGCAGGAACCAAAAAGGCAAATAAACATATAAAATGACCAGAACCACATTTGAAATCCCAATAACCAAGCTGGCCAATAGTGATATGAATGATAAACATAAAGCAACACTACTGACAAAGCGTAAAAAGGAAGATATCATGTTTGGAAGGGTCTATGCTCTGTCCCCCTACAAAGTGAATGATCCCACAGTGAAATAGCGGTGATCAGGGTTTTTGTCGTGTATATTGGGCAGATTTGTTATGGCGTGTACATGTGCAGCAACAGAAGAGTGGGCACGTAGGAAAGGGCAACTGTAATGATGCTGTAAATGGGATACAGGGGGCTGCAGGTGGCACATGCTGTGGTCCAGCTGGGGCACAGTGTGAAATAGGCAGATGCCTAGGTCGCACATAGGAATGCCGAAACTGTAAAGCAGCAAGACAGCAACTGACGAGGGTCCAACATGGGCACGAGTGTGTGTCCCACAGTGTCACAGGGGATAGTACCCAGCAGATACCCCCAAGGGCACATAACATTGGCAGGCAGTGCCGAGGGGAAGTGCGCATGTCCATGTAGGCACCCCTAACAGAGAACCCACACCATAGGCAGCTGCCTACCGGCACACTGGATGGCCTGGAACTGTGCACCACCAACACCACCGGCATAAGGGCATGTCAGCATGGTGGTGGAGGGTTGCTGGTGGTGGAGGGGGCAGTGGCATCTGCCCACAGCAGACCAAGGCCAAGCCCTGTTTAAGTGGGTGCCATGTGGTGCAACAGACAAGATCTGTCTGACGAACCCTAATGGTATCCCCAGGGAATGACCTGCCTCTGTGGCAACAGTTTGGTGCAGTACACACAACCAGTTTGTTCAGGGGCAGAAGGTCCCAGGTTCAAGTCCCAGCTGTGCCTCCTGCAAACCATGTCTCTATATGTTACCCAGTACAAAACTGTGGTAAGTACGACAGAACCATTATTGCAGATAAAAGAAATACACCATACACTCCTACATTTTAAAGCACAGACACCATAAACATATGCAATCCTTAGAGCAGAGTTTCTCAACTGCAGTCCCGGAGGGCCAAACACCATTCAGGTTTCATGCTGTCCCTAATAAATATGCCTGTGCTGCATTTGTATGCACGGCCCCATTGTATGCAAATGTATCTCATGCATATTCATTAGGGACAGCATGAAAACCTGAACAGTGTTTGGCCCACCAGGACTGGAGTTGTGAACCTCTGCCCTAGAGAAGCTGCCAACAGGGGCACAAACACCCACACTCACAGGACCCACTATCCAAAGCCTCATGAAGAGTTAGGCTGTTGGGCCCTGCGCGGAGCAGCATCTCCCAATACTGGCACCTGTATACCTTAGCAATGCCATCCTAAACTTGGGAACACGTTCCACAGATATCAAAAGGTTGCTATGATTAATGTCAGATAACAAATCCTAGCTTAAACACAAATTGTTGTCAGAGATTCATCATAGCAACCTTTCTGATATCTGTGGAGTTTTCAGTTTGTGCTTCTGACAGTGTTTACCACCCCGGGGAGCGACCCCAACAGTATTGCATACCATGGCAATGCCCGCACTGTGCCCAGGACTGGTGTGGCGGCCAGGGCTGCCACAAGCCTCTATAGTTGCACAAAGCTGGCATAGGTGTGGGAGTGTGTGTATGTCTATCCAGTGTGTTGTTGCTGCCTACACCTTACTGAGCCCACACTGCTTGAATTGTTTCCATTGTTAGCCTGCCAATGTGCATATTGAGGGGCAAGGTACTGTGGGTATGGCCCGGACAGGGTGGCCTGGGCAGGATGCATCTGCACCGGGCATAGGGCAATGGTTGGGACATTGTAGTGCCCGACCCCCACCTGCACGGACAGGGTGGCCACAGCATGTCCTGCTGGGAGGTCACTCTCACCCTGACTGAGCAGTGGCCACGGCATGGCTAGGTCCCCCATAATGCCATGCAGTATTTCTCTCAAGTGATATTTATGGGTTCCCTTTTCTGGGGCCCAATCACTGACATACTTGCTTGGTGTGTGTGCTCGCATCCCATTTTTGGGTGCGAGCACACACACCAAGCAAGTATGTCAGTGATACTAGATGATACTATAAGGAATCAGTCCACCATAGGGGATGGGTAACACAACTCTCCCCGTCCCTCCCAATTTGTTGTAGGGATTAGGAGGTTGCAGCTTTTCAGTCCCTTTGCCAACTGTTTGGCAAATGAGTAGCAGGATATGACACCCAACAAAGGGTCTGCCATCCGTGTGCCTGTTCATTTGTACCCATTCATGTGCACCAAGGATTGTTATTGTTTTTGCAGGTTTTAGTGTCCTTGGGGAAATTATTAAGGTTTTTATTATTTATGAAGGGGTCAATTTTCAGCCAGTGCAATCATCATATTAAGTTAAGTACTGGCACTTAATATGAATATTTAGCATTGCTATTCATCTAAATAGAGCACAGGATCTATGTATTAAGCAAAGTCTAAATCTATTTGGATGATTTATCCATTTAATGGCTGAATATCATTGCCAAATGGATAAGTGCCAGCTTTGTCTCTGTGCCTCCTCAAACCTAGCTATCTTATTACCTGGATAAAATCTGGCCATTTAGTGATTCAGACTTCCTAATTTCATCCAGATAATTAAACAAATTCATATAGGCAAGTTATGTATTTGCTGCTCACCGGTGAACATATTTCTCACTTTTAATATGTGGTCAATCTGTTTGGCAACAACACCATTCATGTTATTATAAGATGAGGAAGGCATGGCAGAAATTAAAAACTGTGATGGTGCGACTGAGGGATGTTTCCTTTGGATATCAGCCAGTTAGTGGTTGCAGTCCCTGGTTTGGGAAATGAAGAGTAAATTATTAAGCCTAAATAGAGACTATGAGGGAGGTGGTAGGGAGGCTGCTTTGGAGTGAAGCTCACTGAGACTACTGTTTTAAAAGCCTGCCTGAGAACTGAAACGGTTTTGGAATTCTATTAAGATTGCGCCTTTCAAAAGATTGCCTGAGAATTAAGGTGGAATGCTAACTCCTAAGGACTTGAAGGAGAAAGGAAAGGTGAGATGCTCTAAGGTGAGGGACTTAATTGAAAAGGGTACTTATTATTCTGAGAGTCCACAGAATGTTTATATAGTATGTGCTGTTTTCCTTTATTAAGTGGCACAATAGTCCTGATCCTTCTTGAGACGGTCCAGCATCTCCTTAAGTATGTGTGTATGGAAAAGAAGCCTAGGAAGGATGAAAGAGGTGATAAGTGGCTGAATTGTTGTGAGAGGACTCTCATCCATCAGCAGAGCATCACAGCAGTTCATTCACCATCTATAGCTGGAGTGTCTACATTTCTAATCAGTGCCAAGTCAGTAAGGAATAAATGTCCTGTTCTATAGATTTAACAGTAGATAACAGTTTGGATATATTGAGGCTCTTAAACTGACCTCTTTGAAAATTAACTAGGACCAAGGCACTATATTTATGCTTCTAGTTTTACTAGGTTCCTAAATTTAAGTTCTAAAAGTGGTTGGCAACAGGGATGGATTTAGGGAGGGGAAAAAGGTTGGGAGGTTAACACTTATTTTCAACATTAGGCACCTAAATTAGAATCCTAAATCTAGATAAACAAATGGCTGTCCTAAATTTAGAAGCCTAGCTGTTAGGATCCTAATTTAGGTGGATTTTTAGCTTAAAACTTACTGTAGGCTTCTGAGTTTGGACGAAAATAGAGGACACATTTAGGTACCTAATCCAAGTGCCAAAATTTAGGCACTCAGCTTTTTTTGTATATCAAACTCATTATGTATTACAAAAAGACATTTAGATATAGATGAGGTATTATTTGGCTAGTTGTGTCCTTCTGGATGTAGTTATGAGCTTGAATCTAGATTAGGAAAGAAAGAAGTTGGATTCAATATTTTAAATCAACTTTTGCTTTTTTGTGTAAATGTTGAGTCAGTGATAGGGCTTAAGATATTTTTAATACAACCTAGTATTAATACAACCTACAAATGGATGCCCTGAATTTTGTGAAATTTTCTTGATATATTTCTTAATTGTTCTCAAGAAGTGCGTATTTTAGAGGATTTCAGTATTCATGTAGATCAGTATTCTGCATCTTTGACTGATGAATCCTTAACATTTTTGGAAGCCGTGGGCTTTACTCATTTGGTTTGCATTCATGAAATCTAGTCATATTGTTAATGAAGCAGACCATTATTATTTTTTTGCCTTTTCCTTGATCTGTTCATCTTTTCAGATAATCTTGTTTTAAAACCAAGTTTCTTCCATGCAAACAATTGCCCCACGCAATGGTATTCAAAGGAGGGACCTGGATTTAACAGTCTTTGAAGATTAATGGCCACATTTGGCTAAAGGCCAGGATATAGATAGGGTGCAGGAGTTCATGAATATATAGGATCAGCCATTCATTGATATTTTAGAAGCAGTAACATTTTTTTGGAATATTCATGTTACAAGTAGACATCAGATTCCATGCTATACTCTGGACACAGTGGATTTAAAGAAAAATTATATGGGGGAGCAAAGAAAGATAAAGTCTAGATCTACTAGTAATGGAGAAGCCTATTGAATTGTTTTACAGTACCTTCTTCGAATGGTAACTAAGTTATCTGGGATAGGTTTTGCTTTGAGTTATAAAAGGATACAATGTTGAGGAAAATTAATAACTCAATGAGCTTAACCCCTTCCCTTTGATGGGTTGAAGTCACTAACAAGAGTTGATACCACTGCTCTCAAAAGGGCAAACCCTTGGGACCTGTAACAAGCTGTAACCCAGGATTCGCTCAGTGATTTTAATTTTTGCCAGCTAGAGACTTACCTGTAGATTTTCAAGAAGGTCCAGCACTGATTCTTCTCCTTCATCGATTCTGGTACCCTTGGCTCTACATCCTTGATGGGGTGACATTACAAAGGCCAATAGCATCACCCTCAAAAAGGCAAATTGGGCTGCCCCGCCAAAGGGCCAACTGCCAAATGTCCAAACCCAAGGGTCCTTTGTGTGATCCTTAGTATAGCCTTATTAAGGTACTGAGGTACTGAGATGTTGTACCAGAGTGGAGGAGTAGCCTAATGGTTCCATGTAATGGTGTAGGAACCAAGAGAAAAGGGTTCAATTCCCACTAGTACTCTTTGTGGTCTTGGACAAGTCACTTAACCCTCCGTTGCAATATGAGGCACTTCAACCAATCAAGCTGCAAATTCTTGACAAGCAGCCTATCACAGCAGGGCTACAAGACAATGTAACTCAAGCATCAGAGAGCCATTTTGTTTCTGACTTTCAGGAAAAGAAGGAGGGGGGCTGGGGTTTAACAGCTTGAAATCTGTCTTTGAGGGCTTGGTGCTGGGACTTAGGATTCGAAAGCTGAAAAAAAGAAAAATTAACAGCTTGAAGTTTCATCTTGGAGGCAGTGAAGAAGGGGTGTTGGCAGGGCCGGATTTACCTTGAGTGAGGCCCTATGCCAACAAAAATTGTGGGCCCCCAGCAGGGGCGGCCCAAGGGGGGTGTGGGCCTCATTTGCATAAGGGGCCTCATTTGCATAAATATTTGCATAATGTTACCATATACTAACTTTTAGTAAACGTGCCTCTTAATGAGTGTATGGATAAAGAAAGACTAAAAGATTTCTACATTACTATAATCCAGTGCCAACCTGTGCTAATTGAACTCCACTGGCTCCCCATCATAGCTCGTATAAAATACAAAACCCTAGTGACCACATTTAAAATCATCCACAACCTGGCACCAACTTTCCTCACTAACCTAATCAACTTACAACCTGCAAACAGAAATAGGAGAACCACCACCATAAACAACCTGCAGGTACCAATAAGTATAAGATCAGTTAAAGTAGCCACAAGCAACAGGGCATACTCCTACACTGCCCCTTCACTTTGGAACCAACTCCCGACTGAGTTGCGCTCAACCAATGACCTTATGGTCTTCAGAAAAAAACTGAAGACATACTTATTTCAACAAGCCTACAATGTGTCTTGAACATCAATACTTTCTTAGCATCGGCTGCTTCATCAAAATGTAGCCAATACAAAAAAATGTATTTCTACCACAAAAATGAAACAAGTGTAAAATTGTACATATGTAAATTCTCTCTCTCTCTCTCCCCCCCCCCCCTAACTGTGTGTTGTGCTTATCCTATTGAATCAAACTATATACATTATTGAAAATGACTGGCTTTGTACTGATGTCTTATAACCTTGTAAATCTCACTGTAACTTCTTGAAATTTGTCACTGATCAGACACTCCTTTTTACTTAATCAAACCGCTCCTGATCGCTGGAAGTAGCGGTATACAAATATATGCTAAATAAATAAAAATAAATAAATAAACTGCCAGACACATTAGGAACTACTACAAACACTGCCCATTTAGAACCCATAGCAAACCCGCCGTATCCTAACAGCACTACCAGGACTCACAAAGCACCATACTCTACCAATCAAAAGGCAACACTGCAAATATTAAACCAATACATTTCAGAGAACAACAATACATGACCTACTGGGGAAAGAGAACAAGTGGCAATGTCAAATAGGAATTATATAAACAGAACACCTCAGCTCAGTTACACATGCAGAACATAGACCATCACCAAACAAGTAATCACATTTTAGAAACAGGAAGACAATAATTAAACTGGGAATCCCAAAAGCCAAACTTGGAATGTACAACACTGTAGAAATAAAACTATACATTAATTTGCTCTTGTACTAAACAAAGCGCAGACGTTAATGATGCACATTTACCAGAGCTGACATATTCCAATTAATAAATTCAAAATAAAGAGATATTTTTCTACCTTTTGTGCATTTTTTTCAGCTGCAATTGCTCCAGCCACTTTCTTCTGGTTTCTTCATGTCTTCTGCTAACTCTCCATCGTCTGCTGTCCATTTGTCCTTTCTTCTCTCTTCTAGTTTTTTTCCATTCTCTCTCTACATCTGCTTTAACATACTAATCTTTCTCCTTTTGCTCTTTCCTCATTCCTATTTCATCCACTCAAATTTTACCCCTCCATCCTCAATCCCCACTTACTCTCCCAATACCCGGCCAATTGTAGATTTTTTTATCCCTCCCACACAAAATATTTTTCCCTTCTCCATTTTACTCTTCCAGCCCATCCCATTCTAATCCTCCCCCAACATCAGCTCCCTTCTAGTTCCAGCCTCACCCAGCATCCATTCCCTTCTAGTCCCTGCATCAGCCCATTTCCAGTCCTAGCCACCCATCAGCCCATTTCCAGTCCTAGCAACCCCCCAACCCAATACCAGTCCTAACCCCCCATCACCCCATTTTCAGTTTAAGCCCCCCCTATAACCCATTACCAGTCCTAACCCCCCATCAGCCCACTTCCAGTCCTAACCCCATCAACCCATTTCCAGTCAGCCCCCCATAGCCCATTGCCAGTCCTAACCCCCCCCCAATCAGCCCATCAGCCCACAGCCCATTACCAGTCCTAACCCCATCAGCCCACCTCCAGTCTTAACCCCCCCCCCAGTCCATTTCCAGTCCTAACCCCCCCCCCCATAGCCCATTACCAGACAGCCCCCATCAGCCCACAGCCCATTACCAGTCTTTTATTTATTTATTTATTTGTGTGCTTTTCTATACCGCCCCTTCCAGAGATCAAGGGCGGTTTACAAGGAACTTAAAACAACAATACAGCAGAACAGTGCAATATTGCATTACATTAAACATTAAGTATTACATAAGAACTATGATACATGGAAAACAGTGTGTAAGCTATTAATAAAAGGAACATAACTATGTTACAAGGAACCAAAAATGGCAAATTATTTACATGGTTAGCAAGAGTTATTTGCAGTCATAAGTACAATATTGGGAGGATGCTGACTTGAGAGGATATTCAAATGAAGTCTGGATTTAGGTGGGGTAAACTTGTGTTTGGTTAGTTGTATGTTCTTGTGTAGTAAATTTGATTTCAGGTTGTAGGTTGCTATAGTGTTGAGTAAAGAGGTAGGTTTTTAGTTCCTTCCTGAAAGATGTGAGATCCTTAATCTCTCTTAGGTTTAGGGGCAGTTTATTCCATTGGCTGGGAGCATAAAATGAAAAGGCAGTGTTGGAGGTTATTTGTTTTGATTTTGTCACGGCAATGGGAATTAGTAGCATGTTGAGGTTAGTTTTTCTTCTAGTTCTGTTTTCTTGTGGGGTTTGAAGTAGAGTTGCCAACTGTGATGGGGCTAGGTCATTAATGAGTTTAAAAGTTGTGACAAGTGTTTATATTGAATCCTACTATAAATGGGTAGCCAGTGAAGAGCGTATAGGATAGGAGAAATGTGATCGAATATTTTAGCTTTAACAATGATTCGAGCAGTGACATTCTGAGCTCTTTGAAGGATATGTAAATTCTTTTTGGATGTTCCTTGGAGGATGCCATTGCAGAAGTCTAGGTGTGGCATAATGAGAGCCTGGACAACTGTTCTGAAATCGTTGATGTCAATGAGGGGTCGGAGTTGCTGTATGGTTCTCAGTTTGAAAAATATAGTTTTGGCAGTCTGTTTTATGTGATTAGTCATGCTTAGGGTTTTGTCTAGTGTCACTCCAAGGTATTTAATTTCAGATTTGACTGGTAGAGTAATGTTCAGAATGTTGATGGAAGTTGGGGGGGTGAAGGTGGTATTTCTTGTTACGAAGAGTGCTTCAGTCTTTTTGTAATTAATATCCATATGGATAGAGTGGAGCCATTTTTCAGCTTCAGAGAGGCAGGAGGCGGAACAGTCTTAACCCCCCAGCCCATTTCCAGTCCTAGCCCCCCCCATAGCCCATTACCAGACAGCCCCCATCAGCCCACAGCCCATTACCAGTCTAAACCCCCCAAAACCCATTACCAGTTCTAAACCCCCCCCAACAGCCCATTACCAGTCCTAACCCCATCAGCCCACCTCCAGTCTTAACCCCCCCCAGCCCATTTCCCGTCCTAGCCCCCCCCATAGCCCATTACCATACAGCCCCCATCAGCCCACAGCCCATTTCCAGTCTTAACCCCCCCAAAGCCCATTACCAGTTCTAACCCCCCCCCCAACAGCCCACAGCCCATTACCAGTCCTAACCTCATCAGCCCACCTCCAGTCTTAATCCCCCCAACCCATTTCCAGTCCCAGTCCCAGCCCATTTCCAGTCCCAGTCCCAACCCATTTCCAGCCCCAGTCCCAGCCCCCCCAATTACCAGTCCTACCTCCTCCCCCTCCCCCGGCCTAAAGTAAAATTTAATTAAAAAAAAAAACCTGCTGGCTGCCGCCGCGGGGCCCCCTCTGCTGCCGCGGCAGCATGGACAGACCCGCGGGGGCCCCCTCTGTAAGCTCGGTCCCGCCCGCCGTGCCTCCGTGTCTCCCGCCGTGCCGGCTGTGAGAGTCGCAACGGCATTATGTCTCCTTCGCGTATCGGTTTAGCACGCAGGGGCTGATGGGACATTTCCCAACAGCCCCTGCGGGCTTAACAGAGACGGGAAGGCAGAAGGAGACAGTCTGCCTTCGCGTCTCTAACAGCCTGCACGGAGGGAGACACGGAGGCACGGAGGGAGGGACCGAGCTTACAGAGGGGGCCCCCGCGGGTCAGTCCATGCTGCCGCGGCAGCAGAGGGGGCCCCGCGGCGGCAGCCAGCAGGTTTTTTTTTTATTTTATTTTAAAAAAAGCCTAACTAGTTCAATTTTTGTGGGCCCTTTGCAGCTGTGGGCCCTACGCCATGGCGTACATGGCGTATAGCTAAATCCGGCCCTGGGTGTTGGAACTTACCAGTTGAAAGTATATATTAAAAAAAAAAGAACTGAAAAAAGAGAGCTTGAAGGGACACAATTGTTCCTGCCTCCCTATTTTAAACTTAGGAGTGCTGCTGTGTCACCGTTTGTCTGATTTTACAACTAGGAGTTTGAAAGTTTTCCAGTGCTTCCTGCCTCTTGCCTGCTTCTGCCTGGTGTGTCTCTCTGAGGTGGGGGAGGGGGAGGGGAGGTGGGGAGCCAGAAACTCCTAGAAATGTTGCTTTTATAGTCTGCCGTTTAGCAAATACTTACTGATCTTAGCATTGGTTTAAGATGTGTTCTGTGCATTAATACACACAAAATATTTATACAACACTTTCAAAGCAAGTAAAGTATAATATAATATAAGACCCAAAAGGGTACACTCACAGAATATACTTATAATCCCAATGATTATTTGCAAAACAAAACAAGTCATAAGTAACCAAGCCTTCTCTTTTGTCGCACCCTTATTATGGAATGTCCTCCCAGACTCAATTTCTGCCATTAAGGATTTACAAACTTTTAGAAAGGAATTTAAAAAACTACTGTTCATTCTACACTACAGAGAACATAATGGAAAAAGTATCACACAGCAAGCACCTCACTACACAATGTTCCACTGAGCAAACCTACTACACAATGAAAAATTGGAATTCTGCTATTCTTGTAAATAGTTTCCTATGTAAACAGTTCCGTTCAATGTTGATTGTTTGATTTATACAATTGTTTGATGTAAAGTTGCTGTTGTTTATTGTAAACTGCCCCTGATCTCAGAAAGGGGCGGTATAGAAAAACCTTTGAAATAAAATAAAATAAGAATAAGTAGTGGCACTGAGAAAGGACACATTACTGTACTTAAACATTCCACTGTACAATCAGAATATGCAGTGAAATAATTTTAATAATTGTAACAATCTTTCTTATCTATTGTCTGCAACAGCAGTTGTGGAGTGGGAGAGAAATGCACTTTATTCCATTCCATGTACATAGAATACTATTAAATAGGTTTTTGATGGCACTTGGCAGCTGAAGCCCATTGGGTAGTGCAGGGTGCCTAAAGACAGGCAGACCCTTTCCCACAAGAGCTGGGAATCCAGTATAATAGGAGGGTTAGCTGAATAAACACATTTCCCCTCTTCCCAGTCCATTAAAAAGTGGAAGCAGGAAGGTATATTTGGTGGGCAGTGCAGGGCCTATGCCAGGCTGGGTGAGAGATCCCATAGCCAGTATCTGATGCAGAACACTTGGAGAAATGGTACTTCAGGGCACCAGAGGTCTATTGGGTGATGCAGGGTGTGAAAAGACAAACAGTTATTGCCCTAAGAACTAGGAATGCAGCCCAATAGAAGCATTAACTGTGCAAATACATTTCCCCTCTTCCCAATCTGTTTATGAGTGGGAGCATGGAGACAGGATTAGTAGGCAGTGCAGAGCCTATTCCAGGTTGGGTGAATGATCTTGGGGAAACTATCTGACACTGCACACTTGGGTTGATGGTACTAGACGGCAGAAAAGGCCTAGTAGGTGGCACAGGATGCTAAAATACAAGCAGTTCCTTCCTACAAGAGCTGAGAAGCCAGTCTTAAGATATCGTAATAATTAGGAAGGGTGCATTTGGAAAATTTCACAGGTCTAACAGCATCAAGCTAAGCAGTCGTCCCCCACCCCCCAAGGAGATAGAGGAGAAGTCTTGTAAAACCTCACAAGTGTGGAGATATTTTTAAGTGCTTGAGGACCACTGCATGAAGAATACAATTAATATAGGAATCACATTAGTAGAGGGAAACTGAATGGCCATCTTATGAACGTTAGCACGCAGCATCATTTGCTAAAAACCAGCACCCTTTCCAGCTCAGATCCTAGGCTGGGGACTCAGTCCAAAAGAGAAAAGAGCAGTGTTGGGAAAGGCACAGAAAAGAAATCCCAAGAAGAACTCCTAGCCTCTTCCCAAGTCAACTTAATGGCAGCAGGTTCAACGTGTATCAAAGCAAGTCGCTATCAAAGAGATGGGCTGATGTTCAGCAACACTGTCATGGAGCAAGCAGCAGGCATCGTTGAGAGTGCCTATATTGTAACAATGAAGATGGCTGTGAAAGTGAGGTTTAAGAGGCTGTTGCATCTCTTAGCTCTGAATCAGGTGATTTCTAGCCTGTGTAATCAGTTGTGTCACCAACAACAGGTAAAGCTGGCAAATGCTGAGGCTGGTATTAATCTGCATTTTAGCACTGACATCAGGACTATTCAGAATGCTACACATATCCGTCTTTTCCTACCGGCACACTGGTGGCAGCTAGACAAGGCAGGACAGGCTATAGGTACTGTATCAGGGCTGGCCTGCCCACTAGGTGAAAAAGACAGTTGCTTAGGGTGGCAGGCCCTGGGGGTGGCATCGCTACCCCCCTGTGAAGCAGAAGTTCAGTGCTACAGCAGGCTTTAAAATGAGAACTGTGGCATGGTGTGGCCTGCCATGCCACTCCCCTGACATACATCTTCTTGCCTGGGGGAGGAAGGTGGCATGGTGATCCCTCCACTGTGTCAGACCTTAAAGTGCACAAACTGGCTTTCTCATGGCCTGCACTCCTGCTCCCCCCCCCCCCATCCAATAAGAGGCATGAGCAGCAATGAGCATGCCAGCTCAGGCACTTTAAGGCCCGATGCAATGCAGGGATTGCTGTGCCGTCCCTCACCCCTAGGCAAGAAGATGGATAGAAACATAAAAACATGATGGTAGGAAAAGACCACATGGCCTATCTAGTCTGCCCTTCCATATCAACCACTACAACAGTCCCCTTTTTTCCTTTAGAGATCCTCTGTGTTTGTCACATGCTTTTTTGAATTCAGATATTGTCCTCATCTCTACTACCTCCACTGGGAGACTATTCCACACATCTATCAGTCTTTCCATAAAGAAATATTACTCCTAAGTCTATCCCCTTTCACCCTCATCCTATGTCCCCTCAAAGCAGAGCTTCCTTTCAATCGAAAGTGGCTGTCCTCCTGTGCATTTATGCCACGGAGGTATTTAAACATCTCAATTAGATCACCTCTATCCCACCTTTCCTCTAAAGTATACATATTAAGCTCCTTAAGTCTGTCCTCAAATGTTTTATAACAAAGACCACTAACCATTTTAGTAGCAACCCTCTGCACTGATTCCAACCTGTTTATATTCTTTTGATGGTGCGGTCTCCAGAATTGCACAAATATTCCCAATGAGGTTGCACCAAAGACTTATATAGAGGCACTATCACCTCCTTTCTTCTGCTGGCTATTCTTCTCCCTATGCACCCAAGCATCCTTCTAGCTTTCACCATCACCTTTTCTACCTGTTTAGCTACTTTAAGATCATCAGACACAATCACAACTACTGTAGGTCCCACTCTTATTTTGTGGACAGAAGTACTTCACCCTCTATACCATATTGCTCCCTTGGATTGCTGCAACCCAAATACATGACCTTGCATTTTTTAACATTAAATCTCAGCTGCAAATTCTAGACCATTCTTCAAGCTTAGCTAGATCCCTCCTCATGTTATCTACACCTTACTGGGTGTCTACTCTATTGCAGATTTTGATATCATCTGCAAAGAGGCAAATCTTACCAGACAGCCCTTCCACAATATTACTAACAAAGATGTTATTAAGAATCAGACTGATCCCTAGGGTACACCACTGTTAACCTCCTTCTCCTCAGAGTGAGCTTCATTTACCTGTACCCTTTGCTACCTCCCACTCAACCAATTTCTAATCCAAGCAGTAACTTTAGAGTCCATCCCTAGGATACTTAGTTTGTTTATAAGTCACCTGTGCGGAATAGTGTCAAAGGCTTTACTGAAATCTAAGTACACCACATCCAGGGCTCTCCCTCAGCCCGACCCCCTGATCACCCAGTCAAAGAACTCAATCAGATTTGTCTGACAAGACTTGTCTCTGGTGAATCCATGCTGCCTCGGATACGGTAATCTGTTGGACTCCAGAAATCACTATTTTTTCTTTCAACAGCATTTCCAATAATTTACTCAACACAGAGGTTAGACTAACCAGCCTACAGTTTTCAATCCACTTTTGTGTAAAAGGACCACATGTGCCTCTCTCCAATCCTCTGACACCACTCCTGACTCCAAAGAGGCATTGAAAGGGTCGGTCAATGGAGCCTCTAGAACATCCCCAAGTTCCCTCAGTATTCTCAGGTGTATCCTATTTGGTCCTATCACTTTGTCTACTTTAAATTTAGCTAATTCCTCATGAACATAGTCTTCTGAAAATCGTTCAAGATTCCCATCATTTCTGTTCCTGTTTGTGGGTGTTTTCTGAGGTCCTGCTCCTAGTTCTTCATCTGTGAACACAGAACAGAAATATTTGTTAAGCAATTCCGCTTTATCCTCATCAGCTTCTAAATATTCCTCCCCTTCACTTTTGCCCTTCCACTTTTCAGTAACATATCTGAAAAATGTCTTATCCCGTCATTTTATTGCATTGGCTATTTCCTTCTCTTTTTGAATCTTTGCTTTCCTGACTACTTTGCTAGCTTCTCAAAGTTTTTCCAAATATAGATGTCTTTCTTCCTCTCTCTGCGATATCTTGTATTTTATGAAGGCCTCACTCTTATTCTTCACCCTTTTATCTTCTTCTTTTGAAAGCCATAGTGGTCTCCTTTTCCTTTTACCTTTATTTACCTTTTTAACAAAAAGTTTGGTAGCCCTTAAAATATCCCCTTTCAGTTTTGTCCACTGTTTTCTACATCCCCTAACTACTCCTTGAGATATTGGCCCATCTTTTTGAATGATCTGGTGATCACTGGATGCAAGATGATCTCCCACTATAACATCAGAAACACTTTCACCATTGGTAAGCACCAAGTCCAGTATGGCCCCTTCATGTGTGGGTTCTGTTCCAGTTGCCCGAATTCTCCCTGTAGAGAATCCAGGATCTTTTTACTTCTAGATGATACTGCAGCAGGGATGTGACACTCAACATCTGGTATATTGAAATCCCTTATCAGTAGCAATTCCACCTTTCCTAGCAATGCTGAGTATGTCTTCTATTAAATCTCCGCCCACCTCTTCTCCCTGTGAGGGAGGTCTGTCTATTCTCTTTCCCTCTTTCTAATTTAACCACACTGCCTCTTCTCTCCTTTTTATGTCCTGTATTTTCATAGCATTAATATTATTTTTACATATAGTGCCACTCCTCCTCCCCTTCTTTCAACCCTGTCCTTTCTGAATAAGTATAGCCTGTTACAGTTACATCCCAGTCATGACTGTCCATGACCCATGTCTTTGTTACCGCCACTAAATCCAAGTCAGCCTCTCCCATTAAAGCCTCAACTTCTGGGATCTTATTTCCCATGCTATGTGCATTTATACACACTGCTTTCCGTATGTTGTCCCTTTTACCCATTTTCATAAAGGTATTTAATGTTTCACTTACCTGTGGGCTTTCATTTACCTAGGGGCTTTCTTCACCCGTCCCCAATTAATCTAGTTTAAAGCCCTCTTCGGTAGGTTAGCCAGTTTGCTACTGAAGACATGTAGATCCTTCTTGGACAGATGGACATCATCCCTGCTCTGCAACCCTTGGTCAACCCATGGTTGAGGAAATCAAAATGCCCTCGATGACATCATCCACCCAGCCATACATTTATCTCCAAGATATGAGCTTCTCTCCCTTGGCCTTTATCCTCAACAGGGAGTATTGAAGAGAACACCATCTGCACATTAATCTGCTTCACTCTATGTCCCAGAGCCATGAAATCATTCTTGAAATGCTCAGAGGGATACCTGGCAGTATCATTTGTGCCAACATGGATGAGCAACATTAGATAATAGTCAGTGGGCTTGATGAGTCTCAGGAAACTCTCAGTAACATCTTGGATTTTAGCACCTGGCAGACAGCATACCTTTCTAGACTCACGTCTTATCAGCAGATGGATGCCTCAGCACCCATCAGAAGAGAGTCACCAACCACCACTTCCCTTTGCTTCCTTGTGGTCACTGATTCTGCAAATTTGGGGTGTTCGAGCTCTGGTTCTTCCCTTTCCTGGGATACTTTCACCTTCTCCACTTCCAGGACTGCATAATGGTTCTTCAATTCAAGGGCTGAAGGTGTTGGATTGGTGATACTGTAGGCTCTGGTAACTCTAGTCCAACCTTTGTCATTCTGTAGTTTTCCATCTTCTCCTCTGCTGGAGAGTTTGGATATTTCAAAAAGCATCTCATCAATATACTTCTCACTGTCTTGAATGCTCCTAAGCCTCGTCTCCTCCTCTCTGAGTTCCTCCACTTGTTTCCTGAGAGCTTCAGCATGCATGAATCCTGCACATGGCACCGGTCCTTCAACTGACATTTGGATCTCTGTCTGGACAGAGGCGGAAGCTGTAACAGATTTGGCAATGAGATTTTTCCCAGCCATTGTTCAGTTGGTGGAGCTTAGGTATATGTTGAAGCAAAAGAGAGAGAGACCTACCAAAGTACCAATCTGTTTCCCAGCTGTCCTTTCAGAGAAAAAAACTATTAATTTCTTTTAAGTATGTTCTAAATGTGCTATTCCAAGTCCCTGTGTGTAGATAATTGGGGAGGTGCCCTATAAAGCAAGACTATTCACATGGGGTGGGTGGGAGTTGGGGGGTAGGGAGGGAACTAACACCTGATAAGGTGTCAGTAGCTTCAAAGAGCTGAGAAAGATACTAAAAGCAGAACCACCAAAGAAAATATTTCCCCTTTCGAACTAAGGCAGCAAAAATATTGTAAATTTGTTTTAAAAATGTACCAAAAACCCTTTTAAGAGCTCTCAGGCAGAGAAATAGTAATTAAAAGCCACACACCCTTACCTTTGCTTGAAATGCAGAGCCTCTGTTAGAAATGCCTCTGTTAGGATGCTGGAGAGGGCGACAGTCTGGGTGGCCCCACAATCCTCAGGAGGGGTGGAACTGAGGGTCTACCTATGGTGGCAGAAACCCTTAGGTCAGCCCTGGTAGGTATAATAGGAGAGCAACAGGAAAAGGGTACCAGTGAGCTGTGCTGCACAGTCAAATGATGTATGATAGCCATACCTGGATAGCAGAACTAAAAGCAATGCTGTAGGATTGGCAGATAGGGCAGAAACAGAGCATCATACTTCCAGGTTTGTTTATTAAAGATAGTAGAATTAACATGGTTAAGGCAATGGAGCAAGAGGACTTTCATGGTATCATATACTTTGCACACTTGCTGCACCTGGTTGTCAGAGATTCCCTCGGCTTGAGGAGCAAGGAAAGTGGCAGCCCCGTACTAAGGCAATTGATTTAGAAGTGCCCAAAAATAAGATATTTTTACTAGAGTGTGAAGAGTTGGGCAAACAGGAAGCTCAAGCAGGATATTGCCCTAATTGGAATTCTACATACAAAATGTTGGAGAGGTTTGTGTAGCACCAGCTGGCTCTGCATCAGATGCCACTGGAGCCTGAGATTAGGATCAAAAACTTTGTGTCTTCAGGAATGGGCAAATATCACTGAGGTGAGCAAAGTCTTAAAGTCATTTAAGGATACCGCAGAGGAGATGATTTTCACAAGGGTTTTGCCTAACCTTCTGATCCCGATAGTGCATATATTACAGGCAAAATTAGAGGGTGTTCAGCAGTGATAGGTATTCACAGCAGACGTTTTGGTAGTGGTGGATTTCTTGTATGGTCAAGTGGAAAAAAGGTTGCAACCCCTTATGAAGCACAATGTGACCTGCAGATGAAAGGAACTATTATTGTGCAGTGCAACACACTTTTGAACAGGAAGAAAAGGTTGATGACTGAGGTGGAAGAAAGGGAGCACCAGACTTGTGGCATTATAGCATTGTAGCTAGCGCTTCGGTCACCAAAGATTTTCCCAAGCTGGAGCTCATGGACGTCTGCCATGTAAAGCTAGCATAGGCAGTGGTAGATAACAGGTGGACCTGTGCCACCAGTACTGCTGGATGCATTAAGTGTGTTATGTGCCTATTTGGATGTACTGCTACCCGCTTTGGCATGCACTTTATAAACATAAGTCTGTGAGAAACTGAACCCAGAGCAGGTTGACAAGCCCAGAGCTCTCTCCTCAACGTTCTTTTCAAATATCCATTACTGTATTTGTTTGGAGGTTCAAGCAGGAGAAAGCAGCTGCTGTTATACCTTTGACCAAGAATGGTATTTCTATCAGGAGGGATGCGCATGGAGCACTGACAAAGGAAGAGGACACCCACTTAGCTGGCCTTAGTGGAATGAACTCTAGCAATTATTTATTTATTTATTTAGACAGTTTTGTATACCGCCTTATCCTTCAATCAAAGCGGTCACAACACAATTGGGGGATACATTTAACACACGGGGATATGAGACACATACACTAATACTTACAGGGAACATGGGCAATGGAGGGTTAAGTGGCTTGCCCAAGACCACAAGGAGCATCTGTGGGACTAGAAACCCCAGTCCTTCCGGTCCAAGGTTGCTGTCCTCTAGTAGGATTTGAACCCCCGACCTTCCGGCCTGAAGTACCTTGCCCCAACCACTAGGCTACTCCTCCCTCCATTATGGGCAACAGAGCGCCCTCACGTGTTAACTATCTGTTTTCTTCCTCAAGTATTATTAGCCTTTCATTTTAGGGCCTTCCAGCTTATCTCGCTGATGCATTGGTCTTCCTCAGTTCTTTTGGGCAGACACCTCCAGTGCTGTAGCCCTGTTCCTACTGTTTTTAGGTCTTCATCACAGTGCATCTTCTGATTCTTATTTAAATCCCTTTGCATGTTATCTAGGCTCTATATATCCGGGTAGATCTCCCTCCTTAGGGTTTCTAGTTGGGACTCTATATTATGGACACTGCTCTTATCTGAACTTACCTCACTACCATGGCTTGGGCATATGCCTCCTCTTCTACTGTTGCTTTGGCCCTCCTCTGCTGTTTTATCATCTTCTGTGCTATACTTGTTCTCCTGGCATAAATTAGGGCATTGCAGCCAGTCTGGGTGCTCTTCCATTCTCTTGCCATTCTGCTCCTCTCTAAAGGGCCTTGGTGGGCTTCCACCAATTGTGGTGCTGTTGCACTCTCTCCTACTATCTTGAGACATTCATTACCCTCTTTGTACCACTTTATCATCATGATAGTAGCTTCCGACACTCATCCTGCAATTGCCCTCTTCTGGTGTCTTTGAAGGTCTGTAGCAATCTTGATGGCTTGTAGTGCTGTTAGAGATGCCGTCCAACAAATTTGAAGCAGGCTTAATTGAAAATAGATGACAAGCCTCTCTGTTCAATTGCAAAATAGGTTCTCCTATGACGGAGATGAATGGGATGAACAAACGAATACTATGGTTCCCAAAGACTAATCAAATGGGTAAATTATGATGAGCAAGAATGAGTTGACATCCCTAGAGTTAAATATAGATACCATGCCATGGTTATACAGACACACATGCCCCCTCACATACTGGACACTATCAACAATTCATCAGAGCTCCTATGTAGTCTCTCCACCCATGCACCCATTCATCTGTTATTCTATCAAGACACACCTTACCATGCTTGTTCCTGAATTCATCACACAGATATGTCTGAGTCTTTGAATAGAGAATTGGGAATTAGTCATTTTGTCTCACTGTAACTTTTTATGCAACTTAAATTGTTTTACTGGATTTTAAGCTTCAAAAGTGCTCCTTAAATATAAGATAGTATTATTTTATTTTATTTTTTATATATCACTAATATAGGAAAATCACCTATTCATTGCAGCATACAATTCATGCCATCATTGCACAAATGTTCCTTTATGGCCATCTGTTTTTTAATTACTTTTTATCAATTAAATCTGGTTTCATTTTAAGTTTATATTTGGTTTAAGGTATTTTTTTATTATAAGTGAACATGATCTTGAATAGTGTGTACTAAACAAATAGTGCAAAAATGTATGCATGGTAAGTGCAAATTCTGTGTGTTAACTGATGAGGGCATAGCATCTGTCCTACAATTACTGCACAGGACAATTTCCATACAGTCATGAGATCGAAGGATAAAGGCATCTATGCCATCTACCAATACATTTGAAGCAGCCCTGCAGTAAAAGGAAAACACTTACCAGGAGTTTCCTTGATGGATTAGTGGGCAGGATGATTTACAGATGTTGTTTATTTATTTAGACAGTTTTGTATACCACCTTATCCTTCAGTCAAAGTGGTCACAACATAATTGGGGGATATGAGACACATACACTAATACTTACAGGGAACATGGGCAGTGGAGGGTTAAGTGGCTTGCCCAAGACCACAAGGAGCACCTGTGGGACTAGAAGCCCCAGTTCTTCTGGGCCAAGGTTGCTGTCCTCTAGTGGGATTTGAACCCCTGGCCTTAGGTAACTTTCCCCAACCACTAGGCCACTCCTCCCTCCCTGTTGCTGTTGTTGTTGTTGTTAAGTGCTGTTGAGTTGATGACGACTCATAGTGACCCTCTGGATAGTTATCCTAAAATCTGTTTGATCTTCAGTCAGGCAACTCATTGTTGACAGAGTGGCACCCATAGCTGCTGTTATTGTATCGATCCATCTCATTGCTGGCCTACCTCTTTTGTGTTCACCTTCTACCTTGTCAAGCATGATGTCTTTCTCTAATTATCTCTCTCTTCGCATGATGTGTCAAAAGTATGAAAGTCAAAATCTTATCATCTGAGCTTCTACAGAAAACTTAGGTTTGATCTCCTCTAGTACTGTCTGGTTTGTTCTTTGGGCAGTCCATGGTATATAACATATTCGTTGCCAGCACCATAATTCAAAGGCATCAATTTTCTTCCTGTCTATCTTTTTCACTGTCCAACTTTCGCATCCATATGTCGTTATTGAAAATACCACAGCTTGAACTAGTAAAATCTTTGTATGAAGAGAGAAATCTTTGTTCTTGAGAATCTTATCTAGTTCCTTCATAGCCATTCTGCCAAGAGCAATGTGTCATTTGATTTCTTGACTGCTTGTTGTTTCTTTATTGATGGTTGATCCAAGTTGGTTAAAGTTGTCCACTATTTTGATTGCTTCTCCATCAACAATGAACTTATTGATTTTGCCAGTTGTCAGGGTCTTTGTCTTCTTTATATTAAGGTGCAGGTCCATTTTAAAACTATGGTTCCGATTTTTTCTTTTTTTTATTTTATTTTTAATTGCATTTACAATATACATCCAAGATTTAGCATGAATGTAAGAAAAAAAAGTAGCATACAAACATAACTCATCAAAAAATAAACAGAAGGAAAAATACAACTCCATATCTTATACCACAAAAAGGAGAAAAAAAGAAAGAGGAGGAGGTACCAAGAAATCAGTAAGTCAGTGAAAGAATAAGCCACCATAAAGAAATAAAAATACATCAGACAGGTGAAGACTTAAGCATCAGCTATATGGGTGGGGACAGCAACTTGAGCACCAGCGTCTTCTCTAGCAACCAAGAACTCAATAAGATGTTTTGGGTCAAAGAACAAATATACATTATTTTTAAAAGAAAACAACATTTAACAATAAATTTCAATTGGAAGAAAACTCCTATAGCCAAGACTCTTGGCCGAAGGCTTAAGAACTCCTTCCTATGCAACTGAGACCCACAAGATAAATCAGGAAACAACCTAAACAATCTCATTAAATCTCATTAAAGTTCCTGAAATAAGACCAAAAAAATCAAAGCTTTATCTGACTCCAGAGCAAGAGTAACTAGCATAGTGGACCTATCTGTGACAATCTCCAGGGAATTCTCTAAGAATCCCATCAGGTCCCCTCCTCCCAATGAAACAGCCCCAAGAACATCTCTACGACTGCCAGAGTCCAGAGTCAAGTATTGTGCTCGAATTAAAGGAGGAAAATGCTCCAGAAGTATCCTCAACACCTCTCCAAAGTATTTCCTCACCATCTCCACAGCTAACAAAATAGGAGACCTAGGAAAGTTCAACAATCTGATGTTATTACATCAAGCCTGATTTTCTAGATACTCAGTCTTCCGAGACAACATACACTTGTCTTTTATCTGGACTCCAACCAGTTCCCGGAGATGCCCCAATTCTTGCTCCAAAGCGAGGATATTCTCAGCTTGATGCTCTTGAGCTGCGGAAACAGAACAATAATTAGACTTAACCTCCATTAATTCAGTACTCACTGTTACCACAAAAAGTCCCAGAGAGGAGTTCATAGTAGCCATCGCATCCCATAGCGCTTCCAGAGAAATAGCCTTCGGTTTCACCAAACTTGTAATTCCAGAAGCAAGCAGAACACCAGGTTGTCTGGATGGAACCTCAGCAGACAAAGTTGTAACCACGGTCTCTTTCTCTCCTAAAGCTACTATCTCCACTGGTGCTGCCAAATTCTCCAGAATGCCCTCTTCACTTTCTGAAGATGGTGTGCTCTTCGGCAGGCCGGCGGGAAGCACAACTCTGCAGGAATAAATGCTTCTGGGATGTGGCGGGGTGGTCCATAGCTTAGGAGAGATCTGAATACCCAGTGCGCATAGAGCCAAAAGATTTTCCACAGGCTCTGCTGAAGACACTGCTCCAGCGCTGGACATGAAGCCACAGTAATCCAGGGTTTTTTGTCTTGCCGAACTTCCCACAGGAGGACCCAAGGGTAGGTTCCCCTGCTTACATTTTCTACAGCCCAAAACAACGGCCGCAAACACTGCTCAAAGACAGAAACCCCTGAAGACAGCATGGCTTAGACATCCAGCACACTTCCTGCCGCTATCTTACTTACTCCCTTGGACCGATTTTTAACTGGGCAGTGCTATGTGCCACGGTGGCGCATAGTCCAGCCCCCTTCTGCCTAACCCAGATTTTCAATGCTGGGGTCATATGTGGCCCTGACATTGAAAATCCAGGTCTCACTGCACACCCTGGAAGCCGCAGGAGCTATCTGGATAGCACCAATTTTCGATGCTACCCGCTTAACCCTCTGTGATAGTCAACAAGCTTCAGTGGGCCGAACAGCGCTGGATTTTCCATTTGAATACTATTCAACCTGCTGGATTAAATAGGGAAATTGATTGGCTTAACCTTTTGTGATTGACAATTTTGGCAAAGGGTGCCATTCCTCATGACGTCTGTCTTGTTCTGGCCAATGAGAGCAGGGATTCCCCTGAGTGTGGGGTGTATCCTGTTCCATTGGCGGTTCTCCATGATTGACAAAGATTCAGCCAACCATGTGAGTCTGAGTCCTTATAAAGTTGCTTGATACAGCTTTGGTGTCTTTTGACAGTTGGTGTGAGTACGGATTATCGGAGCACTTGATACAGGGCTTATGCCCGAAATGTGCACATCGTGCTGATTTGTGCTATAATTGCAACTACAACTACAACTACAACTGTAATTTTCAAAGATGACCTTTTTCAGATAAGTGACCTTACTATTGTTGAAGGTGGTGAACCTTGTATGAATAAAAGGAGCATACTGTCTGGTGTGGGTGATTTCTGTTCATTCCTCCCTCTGTTTGCTCCGACAAAAATTACTTTGGCTTTGGGTGCTGGTTTTGTGAAGTTGTTTGGTAGATATTAAGTTTCTTCACAAGTCGGGTGATTTTTTGTAGTTGTTCTTTGATAAGACTTTCAATGCTGCTTCAACTTCTTCTTCATCACCAATGGTTTCTGATCATGAAGTACAGGTTGAAAAGGCTGTTAGTCTACTTGACTGTTATCATATAATGACTCTGTATATTCTTTACACCTTTTCTTAATCTTTTCAGCATCATTCAACATGGATCCTTGTACATCTTATAACATTTCAATTTGAGGCTGGAATATTTTCTAACTCTTATAGCTTTAGGAAAGCCGATCTTGTTCTTTCTCTAATAGTTTCTGCTTATTTCCTTGCATGCATCATTGTAGTACTTCTCCTTGTCTTGTCTTGCTGCACATTGGAAACCTCTGTTGAATTCTGCAATTACCTCTCTTTCTCCTCTGGCTTTAGCTTCTCTGCATTTCTGGACAATTTTCAGAGTTTCTTCAGTCATCCCTTTTGGCTGTTTTTGTTTTTTCAGTTTTTGTAGAGATCATTCACTTTCTTCCATCACAGCCTTCTTGATGTCATCCCATAACTCTTCTGGAGCTCTGTCATTTGTATCTAAAACAGCAAATCAATTTTACAGGCAGTCTTTAAATTCCAGTAGTATATTCTCAAGGTCATATTTTGCTACATTCATGAGTGGTTTGATCTTTTTCAACTTTAGCTTGAATTTCCATACTAGTATTTGGTGATCCGTACCAAAGTCAACTCCAGGTTTTGTCTTTGTTGATGTTCTAGAGCTTTTCCATCACTTACTTCCACAGATGTAGTCAATTTGATTTTTATACATTCTATTGAGTGAAGTCCATGTGTACAGTCACCACTTGTGTTGCTGGAAGAAGTTGTTTGAGATGAATAGATCGTTGGTCTTGCAGGATTCTCTCAGTCTTTCTCCAGCTTCATTTCTATTGCCAAATCCATATTTGCCAACTACTTTGTCTTCTTCTTTGTTGCCAACTTTTGCATTCCAGCCACCCATGACTATCAGGATATCCTGTTTGCATGTTCTGTCTGTTTCAGCTTGCACTTGTTTGTAAAACTCATCAACTCCTCTTTTGCAGCTGTTGTTAGGGCATATACCTGAATTATAGTTAATGGAGAGCTGCTTCTCCCCTCCCACAGCCCCGTTTGGGCCGGAGGCAGTTCGTTGGTCTCGCGCCTCTTAGGGACCGGCTCAGCTGCTGTTCCTGCCATCGGCGGCTGCTTGGCATTCCTTGAAGATGAATAGAAATTAAGTTTTCACTGATTGTATTGTATTTCAGTTCTTGCAAGTTTCTTCTTGATTATAAATGCAACACAATTTCTTCTTTGTCTTTAATTTTAAGCATATTAGACCATGTGATCATCAGATGCAACGTGCCTGATGCCAGTCCATTTCAGTTCGCTGACACCCAACAGATCGAGTTGTAGACATTCCATTTTATTCTTGACCACCTCCATCTTCCCTTGGTTCATGCTTTATACATTCCATGTCTCAATATGCAAGACGTTTTTGCAACTTCTGACTCTCATTTCATGCGCAGCAGTCAGACGTCCCGAGTGCTTTGATCTAACCACATAATACATGCTGGCTTTACACTGAAAAGTCTTCAGCTCCTCCCAGTAGCCAGTTGTGCCTTCTAACATGGGGATCTCATCTTCCAGCACTATAGTGCAATTTGTTTTGTTGTGATTATCCATTGTGTTTCCATGGCAAGATATGGAAGTAGATTGCCAGGCCTTTCTTCCATGCAATCTAATTCTAGTGTTGTTGCCATTGTCACAGAAATGTGATCCTCCACCGCCAACACTGACCCATTCTGCTGCTGCCCAGATGGGTGGTTTGTCTTGGTCTGGCACCTCATCTGAGACCTGTCCATCTTGGGAGACCCTGCCAGTAGTTAAGCTACTGATAGCTTAGCCCTCAGCATCACTGATGCACACAAGCCCTCACAGCTCGACAAGCTGCAAACCAAGTTACGGGATTTACAGATACTCTTGCCCTGTTGCTAGTCTGGCTTCAAAATGGAGTATTTGAGCCTTAGTGGTAGTCTTGTGGCACCATGACTAGTGGTCAAGCTGCCCCTTTGGCTCTCTCCTTCACTGTCTTATCACCTCTTTCCTCCACTTTGTCATCTGTATCTGTTGATGAGGCAGTAGCTTCCTGAAATGCTGCACTTTCCTCTGCTCTGGATGCTCTTGCTTCATCCATGCCACATCCTTTGAGACACACAATACCCCAGCCCTGGCTGTCTTCCACCACCCACTATCTACATTCCTGTGCCCATTTAGCTGAGCACACTTGGCTCAAATCCTGCACCTTGCAGACTTTCTACACTTCAAATTCATGTTTGCCCCTTTCCAGTCAGCTATAGCACTCACCAAACAAGACTAGTATGTCCATCTGACTAACTCTCTTGCCTCTAACCCTTTATTTATTTATTTATTTAACAGGTTTTTTATACCGCCTTTCTTACAATCAAAGCGGTTACAAGACTACATCAGGTTAAGAATAACTTACAAACATACAATCATCAGCCTATACAGACCAAACAATAAATCCATTTTATACCACCTTATCAAAATATCAAAGTGATAAGCCATGGATCCATAGATGACAGGGAAGGACTACATCATGTTAACATATAATACAGACATACCTCTAAACGAAGGAACAGCGTAAGGGAGAGACAGAAAGAGGACATTGTACAGAGAATACTTTTTGCCACGGGCCAACGCCTAAGGGCCACGCCAAAGGGCCCTCTGGCGAGGCCCTCAGGCGTGGGCCCGACAGGCGCGGGCCCGACAGGTGCGGGCCCGCCTGTCGGTGGCTGCTTTAATGGAGTGCTGCTTCTCCCCTCCCACAGCCCCGTTTGGGCCGGAGGCAGTTCGTTGGTCTCGCGCCTCTTAGGGACCGGCTCAGCTGCTGTTCCCGCCGTTGGCGGCTGCTTTAATGGAGAGCTGCTTCTCCCCTCCCACAGCCCCGTTTGGGCCGGAGGCAGTTCGTTGGTCTCGCGCCTCTTAGGGACCGGCTCAGCTGCTGTTCCCGCCGTTGGCGGCTGCTTTAATGGAGAGCTGCTTCTCCCCTCCCACAGCCCCGTTTGGGCCGGAGGCAGTTCGTTGGTCTCGCGCCTCTTAGGGACCGGCTCAGCTGCTGTTCCCGCCGTCGGCGGCTGCTTTAATGGAGAGCTGCTTCGGCTCAGCTTCTGTTCCCGCCGTCTGCGGCTGCTTTAATGGAGAGCTGCTTCTCCCCTCCCACCGCCCCGTTTGGGCCGGAGGCAGTTCGTTGGTCTCGCGCGCCTCTTAGGGACCGGCTCAGCTGCTGTTCCCGCCATCGGCGGCTGCTTTAATGGAGAGCTGCTTCTCCCCTCCCACAGCCCCGTTTGGGCCGGAGGCAGTTCGTTGGTCTCGCGCCTCTTAGGGACCGGCTCAGCTGCTGTTCCTGCCGTCGGCGGCTGCTTTAATGGAGAGCTGCTTCTCCCCTCCCACAGCCCCGTTTGGGCCAGAGGCAGTTCGTTGGTCTCGCGCCTCTTAGGGACCGGCTCAGCTGCTGTTCCCGCCGTCGGCGGCTGCTTGCTGTCTCTTTACAACTCTCATTTCTCTCTTCAAGTTGCCACTGCCTCCAACCCTTCCCTTTCTGCCCAAACCCTGGCTGATTATTTCTATGACAAAATCCACAAGATCACACTCCAATTCCCCACAATGTCAGCTACTTGCCCTCCTCCCCCTCTTCACTCCCAAATCCCCCCTACCTCTGCTAGCCTCTCTTCCTTTTATATGATCTCTGAGGAGAAAACCACATACCTTCTTTCTTCCTCCAAACTCACAACCTACTCCTCTGATCCTATTCCCACCTGTCTCTTAAGCTCCACCTTCCCCACTGTTGTCCCTTCCATCTCTCATTCTCAACCTATTGCTCTCCACTGCAACCGTCCCTGCAGCTTTCAAGCATGCTGTGGTCACACCTCTGCTCAAGAAATCCTCACTAGACCCTACTTGTCCTTCTAACTACCCATCTTCCTCCTCCCCTTCATTTCTAAACTACTTGAACATACAGTTCACCACCATTACCTAGACTTTCTCCCCTCTCAATTCCTCCTGGATCCTTTACAATCTGGCATTCATCTTTTACATTCAATTGAAATGGCTCTTGCCAAAGTCTCCAGTGACCTGTTCATGCCTAATTCCTTTTTGACCTTTTTGCTGCTTTTGACACTGTTGACCACAACCTTCTCTTCGATAACTTGTCCTCACTTGGTTTTAAGGGCTCTGTGCTGTCCTGGTTCTCTTCTTATCTCTCCCATCGCTCTTTCAGTGTTTGTTTTGGTGGATCCTCCTCTACTGCTATCCTGTTTTCAATTGGTGTTTCCCAAGGATTTGTCTTGGGTCCACTCCTTTTCTCTCCCTATACCCAGTCTCTTGCTGTATTCCTCTCTTCCCATGGCTTTCAGTACCATCTACATACTGATGACTCCCAGATCTAACTCTCTACACATGAAATCTCTCTGGCAATCCAGGCCCGGATCTCTGCTTGCCGTTCTGTCATTGCTGCTTGGATGTTTCACCGCCACTTAAAATTGAACATGGCTAAAACTGAGTTTGTTATTTTTCCCCCTAAACCATCCTCTCCCCTTCCTCAGTCTATGAATAACTCTCTACAACTCCTGTCTTCTCAGCTTACAACCTTGGGGTCATCTTTGATTCTTCTCTCTCCTTCTCCACACACATCCACCTGATAGCTAAAACATGCTGTTTCTTCCTCTATAACATCAACAAAATTCATCCATTTCTTTTTGAACACACTATTAAGACACTTTTCCACTCCTTAGTCACCTCCCGTCTAGACTATTATAATCTACTCCTTGCAGGTCTCCCTCTGAATCATCTCTCTCCCCATCAATCTCTTCAACACTCTGCTGTGCGGCTAATCTTCCACCAGCCTCATCATGCTGATACTACCCCTCTTCTCAAGTCACTTCATTGGCTCCTTATCCATTTCTACATCCAGTTCAGACTTCTCCTGCTGACCTATAAGTGCATTCAGTCTGCAGTTCCTCACAACCTTTCACCTCTCCCTACATCTCTCATCGGGAATGCCGCTCTTCTGACAAATCTATCTGTGCCCTTCTCTTATATCACTAACTCCAGACTTCGTTCCTTTCACCTTGTTTCTCCTTATGCCTGGAACAAACTACCTGAGTCTGTATGTGAGGCGCCTTTCCTGACCTTTTTCATATCCAGGCTGGAAACTCAGCTCTTCGCTGCCACTTTTGGATCTTGACTCACCTGATGTCCTTTGTGTTTCCTACTGTGTTGTCTGTCTTGACTAGATTGAAGTTCTGATGAGCAGGGACCATCTTTTACATGTGTCTGTGCAGCACTGTGTACATCTTGTAGTGCTATACAAATGTTCATTAGTAGCAGTAGTAAATCAATGTGCAGCCAGTGCCCATACTCTGTACACAACACACCTAGCTCCTGCCCAATAATACAACATTTAGTTAGCACATAAATTTGCATGCACTTACCTGCGTGGCAATAGTTATACACACTAACTCACATGCTAACTACTTAGCACACTTTAGTAAACAGGCCCCTAGTAAGAATAGCACAATTTAAAAATTGAGATTTTAGGGGATTTTGTCTTGTTCCATTCAGAAAATTACATGAAATCACTCACATCCCTGGCTACTTCTGAATACATATGACAAAGACAGGTTGAAATTTATGAATTTTTTCAGAGAAGGTGTGTTATAAGAAAAAAGAAAAAAGAAAAAAAAAGTCTAAATGTTGGTCTTTTTGCACATTTCTGAGTGATTTACAGATTATTTTCTTCATGTGAACATCTCTCCTGCATAATGGTTTTCCTTGGCTTCCCTAAACAGGGATAGCTCCTAAGCTAAATAACTAAGGGGCATGTTTATTAAACTGTTCTAATGGCTAATGAAGGGTTTAGAATACTATAAACAGTGTGGACCATGGTAACCATTACCACATGCTAAAAATGTCAGTGCAAATCCTGATCTAATCGCTTAACATACAATTGGGTAAGGGCTGGTGGGTTAGGGGCAGAGAGTGGACATTACCTTCACATTACTATTAGCACTTGCAACATCAGCATGTGCTAATAATAACCGGCGTTGGAGTTAACGATGGTGCATTTACCATATCTCAGTGGGTAGTGGTAAGTATTTCTGCATTAATCATGGTTGCAGGCTTATCGGCTGATGCAGAAAACTAGCACGGCCTTTAAGCACAGATAACGCAGAAAAGAGACGGATGCGTGCGTAAACAGCAAAGGAAAAACTAGAACACAATTTAAACCGAGAGTATTTAAATTATAGGCAAATGAGCTGGCCATAATTAAATGGCATGCTAATATTGCGTACACCCTTTGCAGAGAAACGCGTACAGGATTTTGCAACCAGTATTAGCATCAATATTTATACACCTGACCTTGAGGTGGTTTAAACATCTAGCATGTGCCCTTGACAGTATTTTGATGGCATTGTGTGCTTTCCCTGATGCCTAGATCCCCTGACTGCCATAGAAAATGCCTTATATGGCGGTCTGACCTCGCCCAATGCATCCTAGGATACACTGCGTGGGGCCAGGTGCTGCTATTTTTCAAGTTGGCGGCACAGCTGCGGGGGTGCATGGGTAGCGCTCCTGCTTGTTTGCAAAGGTACCGGGAGGGGGATGAGGGGTCTGGGGCAGCTGAGCCACCAGGGATTATTTTTAGTTGACCGGGTAGGGGATCGTGGTCACTAAGCCACTAAGGATTTGCTTTTTGTTGGGGGCACTGATGATCCATGCATCCGGGAAAGCCCCCGATGTTAGCAAAATACTGTTGGGGTTCCTATGCAAATTTGCCCCAACTTCTGTGCACATATGTTTAGCTTGCTCTCCCTGTTTAATGTTGCCTTTTGTGCCACAGTATAACATGTGGCTGATTTGCATATAAGCCCCTTTCTGCATGCCAGCTTTAAAGTCGTTCTACAAATAACCGTTAAAGGTGATAGTGCCGGCTTTCTGCATCGGCCTACTAGTGTCATGAAGTGCTTCCCTCCACGCTAATTGCATGGAGACTTGCCAGGAATTCCCCAACAGTTAGTATGGGTTGGCCACAACTACCATGCTAAATTTTAGCACTAAATGTGTGCTAAGATGACGATTCTTAGCATGGTTTAGTAAACGAGCCCCTAACTGTGTTATTTCTGCCTTTTCTTGAGGTTTTTAAATTTGTATTTAGTTTCATTTTTTTGTATAAACATTGAATTCAATCAGTAAAATTCAGATATGATGGCTAGCCACTATAGCTTTGTTTATTTAAAGATACTGATCTATGGCTAGGAGGCAAAACTATTTATATTCAAGAGACTAGACTGCAGCCAAAAGTAGGATCTACTTTTCTTTTCAAAAAGGCTTTAGATATCCAGGAGTCAAGTGGGTTCAGTTTAAAACTCTGTTAAAGCAAGGAGCTGGAGGTGTTTTTCCTCTTGATTTTCCTGTTTCGGTTTCTTAAAGGGTCACTAACCCCTTTCCACAAGAGGAAGTGATAGAAATAAATAGAGAAAGAAAACTGGTCCATGGATTTATTTTCAAGCTCCAGAAGCAGCAGTGAGACATTGCCTGAGAACGGATGAGCACTAGAATATTGAATAACATGAGCATAAAGACCTGATTATCTTGCGGATGAAGACTCGAGTGATTTATAATTTAACATATACCTACACTGTATTATGGGATTTAAAACAGAGATATATCTATAGTTTTAAAAACAATCTTTCCTGGATATATGTACTCTGTGTATTTTATTATATGTCCTTTTATATATTGTTTTCAATATTATAACATATTCTATGTTGGAAACAATTTCTAGGTTTTTTTTTCCAAAATATTCAATTCAGTTTTAGCATTTACAAGATGATTGGAAAATGATTGAAGCACTTACATTTGATTCTCTATAGAACCCCCTTTCCCACTTCAGCTAATAAATAATTACATCTAAGTTACACACTGCCAAAAGAAAGTTTGGTTCATGCTCATTTAAAATGAATTTTCCTGATTTTTGGCCATTTATGGATGTTCATTTTAAATATTTGCTCTTTGGGCATGCATTTCATATGTCCTCGAACTTTAAGCATGCAAACTGATTTTATGTGTGTGGTGGGGACCCTTTTTCTAAAGTGTGCTGTAGTTTTGCACTCAAAGTGTGTTTAGCCTGAAATTAAAGTATCACAAGTGCAAAGACTCAATGGTACCTGTCAGGGGCATGACCAACATGTTCCCGACAGTGAACACGCAGATATGCACAATAAAGCATGACCCTATTACCGTGGCTGCATTTACTTCCACCTATTGAGGGTGACAACACAAGCTATGCACCCACACTAATTGCAATAAGTTCACCATGCCGACACTTCATCCCAAAGCATGAATGACATCAGCATGTGATAACTGTCATGCTCTTGCACTGTTACCTCAGGCCCAAGCGTGTGCTTACTGCGTGCCAAAATACAAACTAACTGCTTAGTGCACTTTAGTAAAATGGTCCCTTAATTTGTAGGTATATGCACATAGATGTGATCTGAGAAGACAACATTCTGAGGCATCCAAATGCACACTCATGAATGCATACCCTTAATAAAACCTCTCATCAAATTATATTTACTTAATGATTCATAATCTTTGCTTAAAGATTCCAGTAAAATATACAATCTAGATAACCTTATTTAATATAAATGTTTGCTGACGGTTCATTCTTTGTTTTTGTATTTTGAAATGTTATTTGCTTTAAGAACATAAGATATGCCATACTGGGTCAGACCAAGGTCCATCAAGCCCAGTATCCTGTTTCCAACAGCGGCCAATCTAGGTCATACGTACCTAGCAGTTTCCCCAAAAGACACAGGTTCTGCAATGCTTGTACTAGTTCAAGCATTGATATCCTGGGTCCCTTCTTAATAATGGTTTATGGACCTTTCCTCCAGGAACTTGTCCAAACCTTTTTTAAACCCAGCTACACTAACAGCTTTTACTACATCCTCCGGTAACAAATTCCAGAGTTTGATTACACGATGAGTGAAAAAATATTTTTTTTATTAGTCTTAAATAGTTTACCCTGTAGCTTCATTGCATGTCCCCTAATCTTTCTATATTCTGATAACATAAACAGTCGATCTACGTTTACCCGTTCCACTCCGTTTATTAATTTATAGACGTCTATCATATCTCCCCTCAGCCGTCTCTTTTCCAGGTTAAAGAGCCCTAACCTTTTTAGCCTTTCTTCATAGGAGTATCCTTCCATCCCCTTTACCATTTTGGTGGCTCTTCTCTGAACCTTTTCTAATAATGCTATATCCTTTTTAAGATACGATGACCAGAATTGCACACAATATTCAAGGTGTGGTCTCACCATGGAATGGTATAGAGGCATTATAATATCTTTTGTTTTATTTTCCATTCCTTTCCTTATGATACCTAGCATTCTATTTGCTCTCTTGGCTGCCGCTGCACACTGGGCCGAGGGTTTTAACATGTTATTCACAATGACGCCTAAATCTTTTTCCTGGGTGGTGGTCCCTAATGTGGAACCTTGCATCGTGTAACCATAGCTTGGGTTGTTCTTCCCTAGGTGCATAGCTTTGCACTTATCCACATTAAATTTCATCTGTCATTTTGATGCCCAGTCTTCCAATTTATCAAGATCCTCTTGCAATTTTCCACAATCCTCTTGGGTTTTAACAACTTTAAATAGTTTTGTGTCATCTGCAAATTTGATAACCTCACTCGTTATTCCACTTTCCAGGTCATTTATGAATATGTCAAAAAGCAGCGGACCCAGCACAGATCCCTGGGGTACACCACTATTCACCTTTCTCCATTGGGAAAATTGGCCATTTAGCCCAACCCTCTGCTTTCTATCTTTTAACCAGTTCCTGATCCACAGTAGTACACTGCCTCCTATCTCATGACTCTTTAGTTTTGCCAAAGGTCTCTGATGAGGGACCTTGTCAAAGGCTTTCTGGAAGTCCAGATACACTATATCAACCGACTCACCTTTGTCCACCTGTTTATTCACAGTTTCAAAAAAACATAACAGATTAGTAAGACAAGATCTTCCTCATCTAAAGCCATGTTGGCTGTCACCCATTAGGACATGACTATCTACATGCTGAGTAATTTTATTCTTTATGATGGTTTCTACCATATTTCCCGGTACTGACGTGAGGCTCACCGGTCTGTAGTTTCCTGGATCACCCCTCGAACCCTTTTTAAAAATTGGTGTTACATTGGCGATTCGCCAATCTTCAGGTATTAGAGATGATTTTAATGATAGTTCACAGATTACTAATAGCAGGTCTGCAATCTCATATTTCAGTTCTTTCAACACCCTTGGATGTATACCATCCGGCCCAGGTGATTTGCTACTCTTCAGTTTATCTAATAGTTGTAATACATCTTCCTGATGTATCGATATTTCCTTCAATTCTTCCGCACCTTTAAATACCACTTCAGTCATGGGTAACATCCCTACATCTTCCTCAGTAAAGACCGAAGCAAAGAATTCATTCAGTCTCTCCACTATCGCCTTGTCGCCTCTTAGTGCCCCTTTAACTCCTCTTTCATCTAATGGTCCAACTGACTCTCTCACAGGTTTCTTGCTACGAATGTACTTGAAAAAATCTTTATTTCACGTTTTTGCTTCCGCAACAAGCTTCTTCTCAAATTCTCTCTTTGCTTTCTTTATCAATGCCTTGCATTTGACCTTCCAGTGCTTGTGCTGTTTCCAGGTTTCATCGTTTGGCTCTTTTTTTGCATTTCCTGAAAGATGCTTTCTTGGCAACAACAGCCTCACCTTTAAACCATGCTGGCAGTTTTTTGGACTTCCTTCCACTTTTCTTAAAGCATGGAATACAGCTAGTCTGGGCTTCCAAGATAGTATTTTTCAACAACACCCAAGCTTGATGTAAGTCTTTAACCTTGGCATCTGCTCCTTTTAGTTTTTTTCTTAACTATTTTCCACATTTTATCATAGTCTCCCTTTTGAAAGTTAAAAGGTAGTACTGTGGATTTCCTTACTATCCCTCCTCCACTAATTAAATCAAAGGCGATCATGCTATGATCACTATTGCCAAGTGGCCCCAACACCCTTATCTCTTGCACTAGATCTGGTGTTCCACTAAGGACTAGGTCTAATATGGCTTCCAATCTCGTCAGTTCATGGACCAGCTGCTCCAAAAAGCAGTCATTTATGTCATCTAGGAACTTTATCTCCCTAGCATGTACTGCCGTGACACTGACCCAGTCGATACCGGGGTAATTTAAATCGCCCATTATTATTACCGTGCTGTAACTTTTGTTAGGTTCCTTGATTTCTTTGAGCATTTCATCATCCATTTGTTCATTCTGGCCAGGCGGTCGATAGTACACCCCCACCGCCATCGCCTTCCCCTTTTTACATGGAATTTCAATCCATAGAGATTCTACAGCAAATTTTGTTTCCTGCAAAACTTTAATCCTTTCTGACTCAATGCCCTCTCTAACATAGAGCGCAACCCCTCCACCAATTTGATCAGCTCTATCATTACAATATAGTTTGTACCCAGGTATCACAGTGTCCCACTGGTTGTCCTCCTTCCACCATGTCTCTGATATTCCAATCACATCTAACCTCTCATTTAGTGCTATATATTCTAACTCTCCCATCTTATTTTTTAGACTTCTAGCATTTGCATACAAGCATTTTCTAGACTGTATTTTATTCATATTAATTTGGCTATTGGTAGACATGGGTAATTTGGGATCTTTAAGCTCCCTCTGCTCCATACTCGAGGGCATTCGGGCTACTTTACTCTTTTTTGGAACCTCTCTGCTTTTGGTAGTATCCTTCAAGGATACATTTTTCCTTACCATCTGCTCTTGGGCGACTGTCAGCTTTCCCCTATTATCTAGTTTAAAAGCTGCTCTATCTCCTTTTTAAAGGTTAATGCCAGCAGCCTGGTTCCATCCCGGTTAAGGTGAAGCCCATCCCTTCGGAAGAGCTCCTCCTTTCCCCAGAATGTACCCCAGTTCCTAACAAATCCAAACCCCTCATCTCTGCACCATTGTCTCTTCCACGCATTGAGACTCCGGAGCTCTGCCTGCCTTTTGGGTCCTGCACGTGGAACGGGAAGCATTTTGGAGAACGCTACCCTGGAAGTTCTGGATTTCATCTTCCTACCTAAAAGCCCAAATTTAGCCTCCAGAACCTCCCTACCACATTTTCCTATGTCATTGGTACTGACATGTACCAAGACAGCAGACTCCTCCTCAGCACTATCTAAGACCTTATCTAGGTGGCGCATGAGGTCCGCTACCTTCGCACCAGGCAGGCATGTTACCAGGTGATCCTCAAGTCCACCAGCCACCCAGCTATCTACATGCCTAATGATCAAATCACCAACTATAACGGCTGTCATAACCCTTCCCTCATGGGCGCATGGCCCTGGAGAAACGTCCTCGGTGCGAGAGGGTTTTAGATCACCTGGAGGACAGGTCCTAGTTACAGGATCACTTCCTGCCACACCAGGGTGATGCTCTCCTATCACGTGACCTCTCTCCTCCATGGCAACAGGGATGTTGCCAGACTGGAGGTGGGACTTCAGGACTATCTCCCTGTATGTCTCGTCTATGTACCTCTCTGTCTTTCTTATGTTTTCCAAGTCTGCTACTCTAGCTTCTAGAGGACGGACTTGTTCCCTGAGAGCAAAGAGCTCCTTGCACCTAGTGCACATGTAAGACCTCTCACCAACTGGGAGAAAATCATACATGTGACACTTAATGCAAAAGACTGGAAAGTCCCCATCCCGCTGCTGGACTGCTGTCTGCATCTTAGTTTTAAGTTTTTGTTTAGATTTGTTTACTTACTAAGGGTTGCTATGGATATTTATACCAATAAAACTGTACCTAATACGTTTAATATACCTTGTTCACCTGAAGCTTAATTAATCTCAGGTCCTTAGTGTATGTCTGATTTGGGTAACAAGCTTCACCTGAGAGCACTTCCTGTCTTTTAAGATGTGTAAGTACCTATAAAGCTACGATTATCCCAGGGGTGGTGGGTGTGGGGAGGGAGGGAGGGAAATAACACTTATTAAAAGAGGGCTGCTACACAGTACCCTGTCCTGTGCTGCTGAGGTAAGCTATATTCTTATTTGATTTAAATTATAGCTCTTTGCTGCTGCTAGGCTCTAACATATTATGAAATTTAAACTACAAGCTCTCTGCTGGGTTCTAAATTTAACCAGAAAGCTCTCTTCTGTGTTTTAAATTTAAACTAAAAGTATTTTGCTGATGCTAGGCCCTGAGTGACTATTAAATTTAAACTATAAGCTCTCTGCTGGGTATGAAATGTAACCAGAAATTTCTCTTCTGTGTTTTAAATTTAAACTTAAACTGCTGCTACTAGGCCCTGACTGATTTAACAAAAAATAGTGGGTTCACAGATTAAATAGCTTTAATAGAAAGAATTCCTTTCAGAAAATTCCCAGAAGTATATACTCACAATTGCAGATCTCTCTCCAGAAGTAACAGTCCCTTTTTCTAGTCCTTGCTTTATGGTTCATCTTTTGACACAGACGTGGTCTGAGCAGTGTTGGCTGTTTGTTTTATAGGGAGTGGGCTGTATGTACATGGCCATGCAGTGCTGCTGATGGCCCTAGGGGTAGGCATTGGGGATTCTCATCATTTCCCTCTGTTTTCTGCACCAAATGAAGTCCCTCACAATTTTGCCCTCCTTGGGATTAGTGGATGGGATGCCCATCTTCTTTATCAAAAAGGTTTCTCTGAGAAAGATGGACTGTACAGATGAAGGGAGACTGAATGACTACTGTATGTAGTTCTTGAGCTCTGACACTGAGTGTGTGCCATGATTCCTGTGAGTCGTGTAATACTTAAGGCTCTGGTGCTCTCTGTTATGCCTTTCCATTAGCATTGTGTGTGTGTGTGTGGGGGGGGGGGTTGTACCCCAAAATAGCATATTCCATGTGTGGTTATTGGGTGGGTGGGTGGCATAGGCCAGTTTTCTGTATGGTTTGGGGTTGACATTTGTGGTGGTAAGGTGGCCACAGCTTTTTGGGTGGAGGAATGGTGACTAGTGGTGGGCAGACATAACTAGTGGCAGGAATGGGTCATCCCAGAATTAGCAAATGTTGAAAGAAAAACTATACAGAAAGCACTGAAATGTTTAAGAATTCAATGGTTAGTGTGTGTTTCCACCATGAGCTCTGTGGATAGGGAGTGGTAGCCTTCCACAGGCTTCTTTACTGATTTCATTATGGCCAGTGTCAACTATTTGAGTGGCCGAGTATGGTTTTGGAAGTGGGATGCTGGGGAATGTGTTAAAGCAGCAGGGAAGATGTATAGAAAGGGAGTCCTGGAAAAGGGATTAACGAGTGAGGTTATCAAATTTGCAGATGACACAAAACTATTTAAAGTTGTTAAAACCCAAGAGGATTGTGGAAAATTGCAAGAGGATCTTGATAAATTGGAAGACTCGGCATCAAAATGGCAGATTGAATTTAATGTGGACAAGTGCAAAGTTATGCATCTAAGGAAGAACAACCCAAATTATGGTTACACAATGCAAGGTTCCACATTAGGAACCACCACCCAGGAAAAAGATTTAGGCGTCATTGTGGATAACATGTTAAAACTCTTGGCCCAATGTGCAGCGGCGGCCAAGAGAGAAAATAGAATGCTAGGTATCATAAGGAAAGGAATGGAAAATAAAACAAAGGATATCATAATGCCTCTATATTGTTCCATGGTGAGACCGCACCTTGAATATTATGTGCATTTCTGGTCACCGTATCTTAAAAAGGATATAGCATTATTAGAAAAGGTTCAGAGAAGAGCCACCAAAATGGTAAAGGGGATGGAAGGATACTCCTATGAAGAAAGGCTAAAAAGGTTAAGGATCTTTCAGAATATAGAAAGACTAGGGGACATGCAATGAAGCTACAGGGTAAATTATTGAAGGCTAATAAAAGAAAATATTTTTTCACTCAACGTGTAATCAAACTCTGGAATTTGTTACCGGAGGATGTAGTAAAGGCTGTTAGTGTAGCTGGGTTTAAAAAAGGTTTGGATAAGTTCCTGGAGGAAAGGTCCATAAACCATTACTAAGAAGGGACCCAGGATATCAATGCTTGACCCAATACAAGCATTGTGGAACCTGTGTCTTTTGGGGAAACTGCTAGGTACATATGACCTAGATTGGCCACTTTTGGAAACAGGATACTGGTCTTGATGGACCTTGGTCTGACCCAGTATGGCATATCTTATGTTCTTATGAATCAAGGAAGGCCAATCTGGAAACTGATGGTGGTGAATATTGTAATCCGGAATAAAGGTACAACCAATGTTTATTTTATTTGTGTCTAAGAGAAGAATGCTTAATACAAGGAGGCTTTTTATTGTGAGTTAATTGTGGCATTGTCACTTCATTTTTGAGGTAAGTAAGCAAGCTAGATAGTGATAACAGATACATGTTATCACATGTTATCTTCACATCCTCACCAATACTTCCCCTACAATAAAGGTCTACCCATACCGCAAAAAGAGCTCTATCACTGGCAGCACCTGCAATATGGAACACTCTCCCTGATGACCTACAATCGACGATAGACATCAAGGACTTTCGGAAACACCTCAAGACGACTCTCTTCATTGAGCACTACGGTGACGTCTGCCTGTCAGTCCGGATTACAGAACAAGCCCCCTCCCTTTCTCATTCATGTACATAGTATTGTAAAGTAGCGCACGCTGTAAATAGCCCACCAGGAATCAGCGCCAACTTACACACACACACATTCACTGTATAACACTGCATGCACACACAAATGTCATTATACTTCGATTGTTTGCTGTATAAACCACCTTGATTACAGGAGAAAGCGGTATATAAATCCTTTTAAATAAAAAAATAAATATCCTAAGCAGACAGGAGAGTGCAAGTAGCTCCAAGGACTAAACAAGTTCAAGCAAACCATATACCCCACAAGTACATGTTGCACCACTCCCTGAGAAAAAAAGCATGTCAGAATGAAACCAGGGACTTATTAATGATACCTCGCCACCCAGCATTTGAAGTACCCTATGCTTCCTATCCCTCTCCACTCATGAGTGTCCTTACCAGCCACTCCTTGAGCACTCAACCCCAGCACTCCTCCCACTGACTGTCACTAGATTAGGAGACACCATCAAAAAATCCAAGGACAATTCCAGGGTTGCTACCCACACATCAATATGCCATGCTTCAGCCAAAGGGAAGGAAAAACACTCCATGAAACTCTCACACATGGCAAAACCATCACTGCCACCAAGGAAACAGTCTCAAGACAACCCATACAACAGATCACTTACATAGGAGGCTGCAACGTTTTTCCACAGCAGCATGCTTAAACATCTGCTGGCACTGAAGGTTCCTTGCAATCTCCAAGACAGGAGAAGTGACCCTAAGATGACACTGGCACCAAGGAGGCAAGTATCCAAATAGAGTGAGTCATCACAACTGACACAATAACACAGTTGAAGACACCCCCCCCCCCATGTCTTTCTTTACCACTTCTTTGTTGTTAAGGATATCGAATCAATGCCAGCTCATGGTGACCCTATGGATAGTTGATCTAAACTGTTTTTGGTCTCCAGTCAGGCGGCTATCCACTCAAATTTCACCAACTGTCTGCTCCTCAGAGCCCGGCATTTTTCTCTATGTCCACTTCTCAGAGTCCAGCATCTGCCTCTCACTGTCCACCATCCCACTGTCATCCCCTCATAGTGCAACATCTCTGCACTCTCTGAAGCCCCCTGTCGTCCAGTTTCTCCCCATTCCCTATGACAGAAATACTTTCCTACGACAAAAGTAGATTTCTGAAGCTTGTCCTCTCTGTGCATCTTGCCTTTAAATGCCGATACTGCACTTATATGCTGCATGCACAGATTCTCAAATGATATAGTCTCCCATCATCAACTAGTTCAGAAATTATACCCAAAAGAATTTTGCAGATTCAAAGTTTATTGCATTTCTCAGTATTTTCCCCCCAGTAAACAGAACTAGATGATGCTTACAGTGTTAAGACTTCACTTCTTAGTAGACAGGCCAAGCAAACGAGCAGGCTGCATCTGATTTATCATCATCCCTGAGGTGAGTCTCCATGGAGGTCTGCCATGGTTACACAATGCATTCAAGGCTTGGATGCTATCAGTGGAAATTTTCCAGAAGAGCAGCACCCCAGAACTTTTTTGAACTTGCTTCCTTTTCCCCACTGCAAGTTCTGTCTTCTTCCTCTGTTCCTTCTCTCCCTTACCTGACCATTTACAGTCACCAGTCTATCTGTGAGTCCGTCATGGGGACTGTTAGGGGGCTGTGTGTGTGTGTGTCTATCAGAGTGTCAGGGGCTGAGTGTGTGTGTCTGTCAGAATGTGTCAGGGACTGAGTGTGTGTGTATATATGTCATAGTGTGTGTCAGGGCCTGCATGTGTATGTATGTATCTGTCATAGAGAATGCCAGGGGCTATGTGTGTGTATATATGTCATAGAGTGTGTCAGGGCCTGCGTGCGTATGTATGTACGAGTCTGTCATAGAGAGTGACAGGGGCTATGTATGTGTGTGTGTCTCTCTCTCTTTCATAATCCCCCTTACAGGTTTCCTCCAGTCCATTTCTCTCTCTCTCTCATAATCCTCCAGCTTTCCCCCAGTCTATGTCTCTCTGTCATATCCCCTCCCCTCCAAGCCTTCCCCTAGTCTGTCTCTCTTTCCCTTAAGGCACCATCAAGCTTCACCGAGTGTCTTTTTCAACCCCAACCTCCGAGGCCTCTCCCTCTCAAAACCCTCTAGCCTTCCCCCAGTTTATTTTTCTCTCTCAAACTCCACCCTCCCTAGTCTTCCCCCAGTCTGTCTCTCTCTCCCTCTCCTGACCCCATCAAGCTTCACCCAATGTCTCTCTCAATCCCATCCTCCGAGGTTTCTCGTTTTCATACCCCCCCCAGCCTTTCCCCAGTCTGTTTCTCTCTGTGTCATACCTCCCCCTCCCCCAGTCTTCCTCAAATCTGTCTGTCTCTCTCCCTCTCCTGGCCCAATCAAGCTTCACTCAGTGTCTCTGTTTAACTCTGGTGCCCGAGGCTTCTCTCTCTCTCTCTATTTCTCTCTCATAGCCCCCTCCCCCAATATCTGTCTCTTACCAGTGCTTGCAGAATGCTGTAGTTCAACAGCTTCCATTCAGCACGATCTGCTCTGTGAATGGTAATGCCATGTGGGACAGGAAGTTTGAGTATGATCTCTCAAATCACGAGATCAGTGTGAACTTCCTGTCCCTTGCGATTCCACCATTTACAGAGCCGATTATGGTGCAGGAAGCGCTGCTGATCGCTTAGGTAAAAACTGATCTCACTACTAAAAGGCAGCATGGACCTTTTGAGCTCATGCAAGCGCTACATGTTAGATAAGCAGCACACGCATGGGCTTTTAAGCCCCGTGCTACATTTTACTGCCTGCCCACTGATGGGGTCCAAATAGCTGTGCTGCCCACTGCTCACTGTAATGACTGTGCCACCTCCCAGGGCTGCTGTCCTGTGCGAGTGCATGGTTTGCACAATGGATCACACCAGCCCTGGCTCAGGTATTGTTATTAAATTTAAAGGGACCATACTCCTGAAAATAGTGAATGTTCATTAGTGGTCAATCTGGGGCGAGGTCTGATGCTGGAGTGGGTGTGGTGGACAGAGGCAGATCTAGGAAAGACATGGTGTTGGCTTCCCAAAAATTTAAAGAAACAGCATCACAAAACTGAAACATATATAATCAATTTAAAGGTGCTAAAATGAGCACTAATTTGCTTAAGGGGGATTATCTAACAATAGTGAAGATTGGCGTATACAAAGCAAGTAGCTGTATGCAAGAAAAAGGTCCAAAATAAGAAATATTGTGGAACTGAGCAGCACTGCAAAAGGGATTTTTATTAGGGTCTGTTATGCCATAAAACTAAAGAAGTTATTGCTTTAGTGATCAATGTAAGAGAGGCAACTGTTTGTAGTAATTTTAGGAGTAGTGAAATTTACATTTGTCATTTCACATGGAAAATAATAGCTCCCATAGGAGTTAATGGTCCTATTAAACTCTATGGATATTTCCTAGGTAACCTCTGAAAATGTCAAACATTCCAGCGAAAGCAAGTCGGAGGGAGCTCTTACTCAAAGCCTCTTTGATCTCTTCCTGATGACACCATAGAAACCCCAAAGGGAGCATGGTGGCATCCTCTAGATTGCCTAGGAAACCTGATGATGTAGGGAGAGATCACCAGGACAAACCTATGCTGTTGAGCTGGGAGAGAAAGAGTTGTATGTAAGTAAAATAAGAGATGCAAAGCTGCAGATTCTCTTGTTGAATGAATGAGTTTGAATGAATGCACTTAGTTTTACTACCGTGGTCTGCATTTAACGCCACTTTGAACGAATGAACGAAAAGGGCTAGCCTGGAGGCATTGTCAGATTATGAGAACACCGAAGCACAGTGTCATTTAAAGAGACCTGTGCAAAGAATATTAAAAGATTTCTCTGTGTGTTCTTATAAGCCACAGTAAAGGGTGCAGTTAGATCCGAAAAGTGCCTATAGATATACAGTATAGGAAAGCCCTAAAGCTCTAAAGTGGTCATGATTTTGAAAATGTTGCACGAATGTTAATGTGTAAAACTGTATGCTCAGCCATGGTCTCGAGAGACAGGGAATTCAAATGATCCGTTTATTTTTCTTTATTAAGTTTAAGTGGTAGGAAAGCAACAAGAACGACCTTTTCCAGATAGTAGTCAAGGTTTTGCTTTATTGAGTTCATAAAGGTAGGAAGTCGGTACTCTTGCAGGACTGAGTGGCAGAAGGACAGCACCAAGAGAGGAGAGAAATTTGAAGAAGGAAGAGTGAACAAGCAGTACAGCATCAGCTAAATCGCTATCGAGATAACAGCACACCAACAGACTTACCCTCTGGCCAGAGGTTATTGTTTTTTCATTTTTAATTTGAGAAGCAGTTCCGAAGAGAAAAAATAAGATTAGTGAATGAACATTACGTTTTTTATTTTTGTCATTTTAAATAAATTTTGTTTTTGTAGAGCACAGACACACGGACATGGACATACTAACAAGCACACACACACAAGAAAGTATCATACTTAAATGGCTTCATAGTGCAAGATTAGTTTAAGATGTAATAAGGAAGGAATCTCAAAGTATCAATACTTTTAAGAGTTAATGAGAGAGGATACAATAAAGCTGGGAAAAAGTGTAAAGTTATTCTTATTTGATATAATATTGTTTGTTGAATATATTTTGATTGCTGTAAGAAAAAGAAAACTACATGACATGGTCACGTTTGAATCAAAGTTTTGTGTTGTTGTGAAACCCCTCTCTCCATTTGCAAATCAAAGGCATTCACCAGTAATAGAGCATTCACTTACACTGCTCCAACACAATGAAACAAACTCCCAGACACCTTAAGAACTAACAAAGATCTCATATCATTCCGTAAGAGCCTTAAAACACTTCTATTCAAAGAATACTTCACTTTGACAGAAATAACATAAAGTAATTCCAGGATTAAATCAACTTGTCAGAGATTTTTTACACCTTTGCCAGTTAAAAATTTCAAATCCACGGAGAATCAAATAAAAATCTACCTTTACTATCGTTCACAAATAATGTATATAGTTAATTGTATAACATGTATGTTTGACATTACTTCATGTATATAGTTTTTCTATTTCATTGAGCTATCCTAATGTTCAAAAGTTATTATCTTACAGTTTTATGTATACAGTTATTATTGTTCTACTTATTGAGTTATCCTAATGTTATTATCCTACAGTTTTATGTAACTGCTAAATCTATGCAGAGTTAATTGTTAGATGTAAACCGCTGCTGATCACTGGAAGGAGCGGTATAAAAATGTGCTCAAATAAATAAATAAATAAATTAATTAAAAATTAAAAACAGTATTAAAAAAAGCATATTTACTATTCTTTGGTTCCAAATAAAAACTATTCTTTGAATACACCTTATTTATGTTTTGCATTATTATAAGTACAACCAGATTTAATATTTTATCCTTGTGAAAGTCTCGTGAAGCATAGCATGTGATATGGACCTGATACATCTTTGCTCCACTCGGTCAACATTGTCTTTAAGAGCAGGACGGATTTCTTGCACAGAGAAGCTCACACCTGTTAAGGAGATTAAGAGCCTGATTCTGAAGAGGGCCGTCTGGGCCATCTGGACGTCTCTGCTGAAGACGGGGCTGTTAGCGCCCCAGACTGCTACGGATTTGGACCCAAAGATCCCAACCGCTCGACCCACGGCTGGCCTCCCGTGGCCTGGATGAGGCGGTGGAGACCCTCCCGCACTTGGCCCCGGCACCGGTGGTGGCTACCATACCCCGATTTGCTGAAAAAAAACCAACTGCTTATACCACCTCTGAGGCCTGGCAGCATGTACTGGGCCGTGACCTGAATCGGCCATGGACGTGCTGCTGGGTGGCCCACCCTTGCTCCGCCCCAAATCCCGTCACCCCCCCCCCCCCCTGCCGCTGGCTTTCCCCATCCTGAAGCACAGGATGTATAGGGAAAGCCGGTGGGGAAAGAGGGTTCAGGCGGATTGTGGGTTCAGGAACCAAACACAAGTGGGTGATATTTTAGACCCAGTGCTTAATGGAACACAAAATCTGGTGGAAGACAAAATGGTATTGGGGTTACTTGGCAATTGTGATCATAAAATGATCAAATTTGATTTTGTAAATGGACAGAGGAGAGCAAGGAACTCTACTGCGCTAGCATGTACAGTATTTTTCAAAACAGAGACCTTAATAAAATGAGGAAATCGTTAGGAAAAAACCAAAAGAAGCAACTGCAATGGTTAAGAGTTTATATTAGGCCTGGGCATTGCTTAAAAATACCATCTTCTAAACCTAGACCAGATATATTCCAAGCTTTAAAAAGGTGGAAGGAAGGAAGGCCAAACATGTACTGGCATGGTTTAAAGGGTAGATGAGAGAGGCTGTTATAGCCAATAAAGAAGGAAAAAGGATCCAAATGAAGGAAACAAGAAGCAACATAAATATTAGAAAGTTGGATGCAAAGCATTGATAAGGCGGGAAAAGAAAGAATTTGAAAAGAAGCTTGCCACAGAAACAAAAACTCATAATAACAATTTTTTCAGGTGCATTTAAAACAAAAAGCCTCTGAAGGAATCTGTTGGACTATTAGATGATAGAGCAGTAAATAGGGCAGTAAGAGGATAAGGCCATATAAGAAAAAGCAAAATACATCTTTGCTTTCGTCTTTACTAAAAAAGATGTAGGGGAGATACCTCTGACAGAAACGATATTTAAAGCTGAAGATTCAGAAGAGCTGAAACAAATCTCAGTGAACTCTGAAGAAGCAATAGGACAATTTGATAAACTAAAGAGAAGCAAATCATGTGGAGCAGATGGTATACATTCCAGGGTGCTGAAATAACTCAAAAATGAAATTATACACACATTAACCTACTATTAGTAATTTGTAAACTATCATTAAAATCATAGAAACATAGAAAAATGATGACAGAAAAATACCACATGGCCTATCTAGTCTGTCCTTCCATATCAACAACTACAACAGTCCCCTTTTTTTTCCTTTGGAGATCCTCTGTGTTTGTCCCATGCTTTTTTGAATTCAGATACTGTCTTCATCTCGACCACCTCCACTGGGAGACAATTTCACGGATCCACCACTCTTTCCATAAAGAAATATTTCTGCATATAACTCCTGAATCTATCCCCTTTCACCCTCATCTCATGTCCCCTCGTAGCAGAACTTGCTTTCAATCGAAAGGGGCTCTCCCCCTGTGCATTTATGCCACGGAGATATTTATTTATTTTTTTTTTTTAATGTAATAAATTTTATTAGGCAGAATCGAACAAGACCATACATTTCATAACAACAACCCCAAACATTGAAAAATACAATTAGAATGACATTCCCCCCCTTATACACAACGTAAGCTCAGCATTGAAAAGCAGGGCCGGAGATCAGCCTCTATTGAGCAGTCATTAACAGTCATAACGATCCATAACATTGCAGAACCTTCCATTTCTAGATCAACAGAACATAGAAGCAAAAAGAAGGTACAGTATATTCTACCCTCGATTTTGTGCCCCCCCCCGTCCCTCTCAACGTCCCTCCCCCCCCTACCCACCCCCCCTCCTGACTTATTCTATCTGCCAATGAGTAGTGTTACAGGGAAGAAAAGAAAGAAAAGAAAAAGGAAGATCAATGAAGGGAGAGAGAAGAAAGAAGAAGGAACAGAAAAAGGAAGATATGCCCGGAAGGGGCACACCACCTACCTATGGCCGCCGCAGGGTATTATTTCTCCTGCAACACAGCATCCCAAAGCGACTCATCCTGGAAAGGCCGTCCCCGAACCGTAGCGGTAATCTGTGCCATCCGATATGTTTCCAAAACCGATCAATCACTGATCGGCCCGCAAGAAGTAGCGATTGAATCAGAGGCCGCAACGAGCGACTAACAGAGGCATCCGAAAGAATCCCCAGAACACATGACTCCATGTTTCAGGGGATGGTAATCTGTAACCTTTCACCAACATGTCCTAGCACCGTCCCCCAAAAGCGCTGAATGTGCGGGCAGTGCCACCACATATGGTCAAACGATCCCCTATGCCCACAAAGGTGCCAGCACAGCAGGTCGTCAGCTCTGCCCCAGTGGAAAAGGTCCACCGGTGTTATAGATAGCCGGTAAAGGATGCGAAGTTGAGTATGAATCAATCCCAAGGACAAGGAACACGAGTGTGAATAAGCATAAACGTCAAGCCAAAAATCTTGGTCCTTCCCCGGTAGGGTTCTACCCATCTCTGTTGCGGCAATTTTGAGGTAGGCAGGTCCGGCAAGTCAGTCACAATATATTGGTACAGTCGAGCCACAAAGGCTTTAAGGCGCCCCGACACAAAGAGATCCTGCTCCCAACATTTAGGGCAATGCAATATGTCAGTGGTCGAGAACTGAGTCCGTATACAGTGTGAAATTTGGAAAGCCTGAAATGGAGAAAGTTGGAGACCCAAAACCCCCGCTATCCGGTCCATTGGGATAGGGCCCCCCGGATCGTATAACGTAGCAAGATTCGTCCGAAGAATTTCAGAAGTGGTATCTCTCTGCATATTCCGAATAAAGCCTAGGGCCCCCAAAACGGCAAAGGGCGAAGAGGAGGCAGGTAAGCTCATCTGCTTACACAACCCCCTCCAAGCCTCCCAACAAGGTCTAAGAAAAACGTGAGCTTTCACATGGTTAATCTCTTGGGAAGTACTTAGAAAGGGTATAGCCTCCAACGGAATCGGGTGCATCCATTCCCGTTCTAGCAAGACCCATTCAGCCCCCGGATGGATTCGCCATAAAAGTAACGACCGTAGGCTAACGCAAGAATAATAGAGTTCTGGATCTGAGAGGCCTAGCCCCCCAGACCCTTAGGGGTGGTGAATATTTTCCAGCTGAGCAGAGGTTTCCTCCCCAGCCACAAAAACCATGTCACCGCCTTTCGAAGGGAGACAAAGAACGTGCCCGGGAGAGCATTAGGCAATTGCATAAATAGGAAGAGGAGAGTTAATTCTGCCTAACCAGGAAACCGAACAGCGACTCCACTTTTCCATATCGCCCCTGATTGAATTCAACAAAGGGAGATAATTTAAGCTGTATAATTTCGATATGTCCCTGTGTATAACAACACCTAAATACCGAAATTGGTGCACCACCGGGAAATACCGATCATTAGAGAGAGATACGTCAGGAGAACGAGATAGACACTGAAGTAGCGTGGATTTCTGCCTGTTTATGGTAAATCCGGAAACCGAAGAGAAGCGGTCTAATATATTGATCACAATAGGTAAAGATCTGGACGGGTCCCTCAGATAAATCAGGGTGTCATCCGCATAAAGGGATATAACATGCCACTCAGAACCTATATGGATACCGGTGTCTGCTGCCCGCAATCGGATATGAGCTGCCAAAGGCTCCATAGCCAGGGCAAACAACAAGGGAGAAAGAGGACATCCCTGTCTGGCGCCTCTGCGCAAGCAGAAAGAGGGTGAGCTCATACCGTTAACAGACACCACAGCTTGGGGATTAGCATACAATGATGCAATCCAAGAACAGAAAATCGAGCCGAAGCCAAATTCCCGGAGAACACGTAAGAGGTAGGGCCATTCGAGTTTATCAAAGGCCTTCTCCGCATCCAACAATAATATGCGAAACGTCCCCTCTTTGCGCTTTAAACCCTGTAAAACATTGATGAGTCTACGCACATTCTCAAACCCATAGCAGTGTTTTATGAAACCAGTTTGGTTGGGATGAATAAGATCTGGAACTAAAGAGGCTAGACGGTTAGCCAACAGAGAGGTGAAGACTTTGTAGTCTAAGTTTAGTAAAGAAATCGGTCTGTAATTAGCACAGCAAGTCTTGTCTTTATCAGCCTTGGGAATCACCACAATGTTTGCGTGATAAAAGGATTCTGGTAAAGTTTGTCTGGATAGGATTTCATTGAAAACTGTCACGAGAATAGGCACAAAGATATCTGGAAAGGTTTTATACAGCTCTGCTGTCAAGAGATCAGGGCCAGCCGCCTTAGCTGATTTAAGGTTCTTTATTACCTGCTGAACCTCCAGCAATGTAAAAGGGCGCTCTAACTGTTCTCTGCTTTCCCTTGACAGCTGGGGGAGAGAAGCCTCCCTCATCCACTCATCCAGACCAGCATGAGACGCCAGTGCCTGGTTAGTATAAAGCTCCTCATAAAACTTGGCAAAGGTGGACGCGATCTCTCTAGAAGTATACAACAATTGCCCTTGTGGGGATTGAATAGCATCTACCCGGTGTCTTTGTCGCTGCCTCTTCAGTTGCCACATCAACAGCCTACCAGCTTTGTTACCCTGTTCATAATACCTCTGCTTGGTGCGCAAGAAGAGCGAGGCTAATCTATCAGAGTCCAGCGCAGCCAATTCCCCTCGACATCGGGTCAACCGTTGCCACACCTTCTCTCCCCTCCCCTTCTTGTGCTCACTTTCCAAAACGGCTATCTCCTTCCTCAACTCACCTTGCCGAGCATTTAGACGCTTTTTGAAGGAACTGGAGAGGGAAATGAGATGTCCTCGCAGGACCGCTTTCCCTGTGTCCCATAAGAGAGCTCTAGAGACCTCCGGAGTATCGTTAAATTTCAAATATTCTAACCATCTTTTGCGCACCTCTGAGACAAACTCCGGTCTAAGTAAGAGTCCCCGTGGCAAGGACCATCTCGGCCCTGGGTTGTCCGTCATCCCCAAGGCGAGGTCGAGAGATATGATTGCATGATCTGACGGACCCATTATACCAATGTCCGCACTGTTCAACCAAGGGATCCCCGATCGCGACATAAACCACATATCTATCCGCGAATGACATCGGTGTGCTTGCGAGTAAAACGTATAAGCCCTCTCCAAAGAATGGAGGTGCCTCCAAACATCACACAAATCAAACTGCAAGGCCCAGTCCGTCAGCCGCGTCCCCAAAGTACTGCCGTGAGTTTGATTCCCCGAGCGGTCTATCACCGAGCAAACACAGTTAAAATCTCCCCCTACGATCAAGGGCCCTTGACCAAATTTCTTAAGCGCTTTAGAGAGATCAATTAGGGTACTGCCTACAGTGGCAGGCGGTAGATATACATTAACAAGAGTGAGTGTGATCCCCTGAATAGAGCCTACCAGAATCAGGAAGCGGCCCTCCTGATCACTATGTTTATTAATCAGCTGAAATGAGCATATAGAGGAGAACCAAATAGCTACCCCCCTCTTCCGAGTAGAGTAATTGGCTAAATGTATTTGCGGAAACCGATGCTTAGCAGAATCAAAGTGACCTTGCGGAGAAAAATGGGTTTCTTGAAGGAAGATTATCTCCGCTTTCTCTCGGCACAACTGACCTAAAACCCTGCGCCGTTTACATGGGTTATTTAACCCATGTACATTCCAAGATAGAGCCCTAACCATTCCCAATACAGGAGAAAGCCGATTTGTTTTTTTTTTGTTTTTTTTTTTTGTTTGTTTTTAATGGTAGTTTTTATTCAGTTTAAACATATAAAATAACAGTACAAACGATCATGATATAAAAGGATACAAGCAGATGCTATTGATCAAAATAGCAAAAGAATATAATAACTTGAACAAGACAGTACAATAACTTTAACAAGAACTAGTATCAGTCCATGCCAGCACGCCACCCTCCCTCTCTCCGTTCAATGTGGTTTACAGCAGAGACCATTCCACAAGGCAGCCTCCATCAATCACTTTCATCAAACATAATTTTGTAAAGCTGACCATTTCTTACTTAGTTTACCAGACCATGGGTTCTTGGCTATATAGATCTCTTCGTAGGTCTTGTGTAGGATTAAGAGACTCCACCAATGCTCGAAACAAGCTTTGTCGAGATTCTTCCAGTGTATTAGAACTATTTTAAGCGCTATCCCGAGCATTAAGTCCAGCAGTTTACTATCCCATTTCATCAGAGTAGGTTCCAGAGCTATGGATTTATATATTACTATCCGATAAGTGATAGGAGTTTGTAAGTTGAGGATTTGTGATATGCGTTCCCATACTCTGTTCCAATATATTTCCAGGGATTTACAATGGAACAACATATGTGCAAGTGTCCCAATTTCCATGTTACAGGACCAACATCGATTTCCCTCCTGTAGTGTCCATTTCATTTTCTTAGCCGGTGTAATATGCGCTCGATGTGCTATAAAGTACATAGAGATTGTGTGAGAGACGCTGCTCTCCGTGGCACGTATTTGAGTTCCCCCAAAAAGTGTCCCAATTTTCCGGAGGTATATCTTGACCGGTTTCAGTAGCCCACACCGACTGTATCTTAAAACATGTCTTGTCACTTTTGGATCGGAGAATCGCAACACATCTCGAAACAGCTTTGGCATCTGTTTGTAATTCTTGAATTTTCTGTCGCAGTGGCCATCCAGTACGTATCAAGACAGGTGACACACACCCGCTTTGCTCATGCAGTGTCGGAGCTGACACCATTGGAAATAGCATGTATTAGGCAATTGGAATTCCGTTCTTAATCTGTCAAAGGTTTTAAATGCACTTCCATTGATCAGTTGTCCAATGGTTATAAGATCATGTTCCACCCATTTTTTTCCATAAGACAGGCTTCCCTCCGATGATAAGGCGCGGGTTCAGCCATAAGGGCATATCTGCGGCGAAGTCATCCCCTCCATCGATACATGATGCCAATAATCGACAGGCATGCTGTGTTTCTCGGATAATAGCATTATGTGGTACAGTCTGGTCTACTACTGTGCCAACCATTAGCCATGTAGGTAGGGGGGAATGTATGGCCCGCTCCACACTCAACCATCTAGGTCCTTTATCCGTGTCGTCAGAGTCGACCCATTGAGCACCCTGCTTTAAAAGAGAGGCAGTGTGCAGCCAGCCGAGATCTGGGAAATGGACACCTCCTTGTGCATTAGGTAACTTCAGTTTCCAGGCAGCTATTCTAGGTACTCGGTTGTTTCCATAAAAAGGCTATCAGTTGACTATTCATTTTCTTATAGAAGGCTGACGGGAAGCGTAAGGGAATCATACTTAAGATATAGCTGAGTTTTGGTACCAACATCATTTTTATCGTTTCTAGCCTGCCCCACCAACTCAAATGAAGGGGGGTCCACCGGCAGACGTTATCATGTACAATTTCTTGACACATCTTAAAGTTGATTGCGACAGTCTCTTCCAAGGTGGTGCCATAGGTCACGCCCAGGTATCTAAAGGATGACTTCTCATATTGAAAGGGGTATCCACGCATCATTTCTTCGCTGACCTGTTCATTCAGAGGAATAATTGTTGTTTTATTCAGATTTACTTTATATCCGGATATCGCTGAATATGCATCTATGAGTTGCAGGGTTTCAGGAAGGTCTGATGGTTGTAGAAAAATGAGCAGGTCATCTGCATATGCTGACAATTTACAGGGACCATCAGCTAACTCAATTCCTTTTATGTTTTCCTTCTGTCGGATCGCTATTAATAAGGGTTCCAGGGCTAAATTAAAAAGCATCGGTGACAGGGGGCAACCCTGTCTGGTCCCTCTTTGCAACTGAAAAGGGGCTGAGAGGTGTGAGTTGACCGCTATTCGAGCTGTGGGTTTGGTATATAACAATTCAACGCGTTTTAGGAACTTTTCTCCTATCCCAAACCACCGTAGGGATCGAAATAGAAAGGACCATTCCAGTCGATCGAAGGCTTTTTCGGCATCCAATGCTAGCCCTATCAGGGGCTCGGCCTTAGTCTTGGCAGATGCCAGTACATGTGCCAATAATCTTCCATTATCTGTAGTGGATCTGTTTTGTATAAATCCACATTGATCCTCATGTATCAAATCTTTTAAGATCCGTCCTAATCGGTTAGCAAGCACTTTAGCATAGATTTTATAATCAGAGTTTAGGAGAGAGATGGGTCTGTAATTCTCTATCTTTTGTGTATCCCTGCCCGGTTTCGGGTGAATTACCACCACAGCCTCTGCCAGGGCTCCAATCTCTGGAGATTCATCTTGTAGGCCACTGTAGTAGATCTGTAGCATGGGAGCCAATTGAATGCAATATTTATTATAGAATTCCAGTGGGATACCATCTGGACCGGCGGCTTTGCCACGAGCCATCTGTTTGATCGCATCTTGTATTTCAGTTACAGAGATCTCTTGTTCCAGCGTTCGACTTTGATGACTGGTTAATGTGGGTCCTACTATATTGGAGACAAAATCTTCAAAGGCTTTGTCACTACATTGGGTATCCGAGCGATATAGTTCCTCATAGAATTCTTTGCAGCGGTCTAGTATTTTGTCAGATCTCAGGAGAAGGCCCCCGGAATTGTCTTGCAACGTCGCTATAGCGGTCTTGCTGGTCTTTGGTTTGAGCTGCCGAGCTAAGAGGGATCCAGAGCGGTTGCTTTCATAGTAGTATGTACTACGTTGTAGCTGGATACTACTCAGTGCTTCTTTGTTGAGGAGAGCATTATATTGGTATCGCAATTTTTGGAGTCTAATCAATATCATTGAGTCAGCTCTTTTGGCTAGTAACCTTTCCCCAGCTTTTATTTGGAGTTCCAGTTCATCTTTTTCTTTTTTCCTGGCTTTACGCCGTCTAATGGTGTAGGTGGTAATATGAGCTCGTATTGTCGCTTTAAAACCTTCCCACCAGCTCCAGATGGAGGTATCAGTAGGTGTATTATATTTAAAATAGGTCTCAATTTCCCCTGACAGTAGCTGTACAAAGGAGTCATCTGCTAGTAGGGATTTATCAAATGTCCATCTTGGCGGAACATGTTGTGTAACGTTGGTATCCAGCACTAGGGAGACAGCGGCGTGATCCGATACCGTTGTAGCATATATCTCTGTGGACAACACTTGAGGCATCAGCTCTGTGGACAGTAGGAAGAAATCGATCCTTGTTTGGGTATTATGTGGGATGGAATAAAATGTGTAGTCTCTTTCTTGGGGATGAAGTAGGCGCCATGGGTCTACCAAGTGTAGCTCTGTTATGATTCCTTTAAGAATCGCCTGCAATTTGACTTTGTCTACAGCCCGATAAGGCGTGCGATCTAACAGTGGATCCAAGATGACATTGAAATCGCCCCCTAAGATGATATTGGTGTGAGCTGCGGCTGTAACTTCTTTAGCTATCAGTTTGAAAAAGTTAGGGTCATCGAGGTTGGGTGCGTAAATATTGAAGAATGTGTAAAGCTGTTGATTTATTTTCATCGTCACTCTGGCCCATCGACCTAGCGGATCAATCTGTGTGCCGGTAATGGCGGATTGCAGGAATTTGCGCACTAATATTATTACCCCCCCTTTGCGTTGAGTGGCAGAGGCCGAGGCCGCCACCTGGAAATATTTAGAGGTTACTTTCTGCGATTCAGTATCTGTTAAATGTGTCTCTTGTAAGAGGGCAATATCTGCTTTTTTTTGTTGGTAGTACGCTAAAATCTTCTTTCGCTTGACAGGGCCAGTAATACCTTTTACATTTAACGAAAGCATTAGGAGATCACTAGACATCAATGTTGGAATAAGCTGTCTTATAGGTGAAAGCTATCCTATGGATAGGTCTGCCGCGTACTTGCATTTTGCGTGTATGTGGAGGGTTTTGCACTGGACTGGACTGACACAAATAACTGCATAACTGGCAAACATTGTATCGCTAAGGTGAACACAATCCACTGAAACAGTAACCAACCCCGACCTCCCGTTGCCACCCCTACATTTCAAGCAGAAATATCTGGTTTAATTAAAACTATTTAGAACAACAGAAATACAGTCAATGAGGTGTTTAACAAGGCTTAAGGCGTTCTAAAATTTGTGAGAACGCACGGCCGCACCCCCTGAGTATATGCAGAGGTCTCTACACTGCGTGAGAGATCAGAATATTGACCTCAGGTTTCCATACCGCATTTTTCTTGTAGGAAAGTTTTCAGTTTTTCAGCTTCAACAAAATTCCTCGTTTCATTATGCAGCGTGACCCGCATGGTTCCTGGGTAGTATAGCCCGTATCTTGCCTGTGCACTTAGTAGCATGGGTCTACAGGCCAGCAACGCTTTTCTCCGATCTACCGTTTGCTTGCTCAAATCTGGATAGAGTGCCACTTTGTGTCCCTGGATTTGCAGTGATCCGGCTTTCCGTGCAGCTTGAAAGATCTGCAGGACCTGTGGGTATCTCAGTACCTTCATTATGAGTGGGCGCGGGTATCGTGTGTTTTCAGCTTTGTGTGTTGGGATTCGATGGGCCCGTTCTAGTTCAAAAGGCCTTGCAAAGACAAGCTGCAGCATCTCCGGTATGGTTTTTTCCAGAAATCCAATCGGATCGGTGCCTTCAGCGCCTTCAGGGACTCCAACAAGGCGGATATTATTTCTACGGGCTTGGTTGTTTTGATCTTCAATCTGTCTTTCTATGTGCCGGTCTCGTTTGACCAAAGGGCCCAGCTGTTCTAATGCAACGCCATGCTTCTGGGTTTTGTAATTCAACTGCACTAAGTCGAGTGGTGATGGTGAGGAGTTTCTCTTTTACCTCCAGTAAGTCTTCTTGAATCATGTTCAGTGAACTAGAATTGGCTGCGATCATTTCTTTAACGCATTTCAATTCCTGTAGCACTTCACATAGGCCACCGGCAGTCACTCCCTCCTTCTCTCCCGCGGCCATTTTCTGTGGGGAACCCACTTCGGGTTTGGATCGTTTCGCTGCTGAGCCGGATCCCTGCGGAAATTCCAGCCGGGCAGGCTTCAGGGATGCCATCCAGCTATATTTCGGTGTTATTGATGTAGGTAGGGGGTACAAACTTCAATTTAATACCGGGATATGTTCAGGATTCTTGGGCAGCAACGGGAGCAAAAATTCAGGCGTCCATTCTGTTCAGTGGCTAGCTCCGCCCTCCGAGAAAGCCGATTTGTAAAGTAGCAGTCTAACCCACACTTACTCCCCATCGTTGCCCATTCGGAAATTGGCATCTTCCCCTCTTTGTAGAGCTCCAACACCCCTTTGAACTCTCAGAGCTAGAGAAAACAAAGAATTCCAAAGGTTTAGTATAGATGTCCTGCTGCATTGGTCAGAAGAGCCCCCCCTCCCCCCTCCCCACCCCCCTACATTCCTATGACTGCAGGAAGTAAACCAACCCTGTGAACAATACAATAAGGGTGACACTCCAAGTGCCCCTGAGAAAAGCATGGGAGGGCCCAAAAGCATGGGAGGGCCCACCCGCCCACCTCCCCTCTTCCCCCACCTGGCCACTGATTAAGAAGGTGGAAGCAACAACCTCCCTTGAACCCACTTTACTTCTCCATGAATTCAAACTACCTTTGACCTCACCCCCTAACCACCCCCCTCCTTCCGCCGTCCACGCCACTCACTGCTCCCCACACCTACGCCACTCCCCCTACCTCCCCCCCACAACCCTTCTGCTGCTAACTGGGCAAGATCAGGTTGAGGAGAAAGAGAGAAGAGACCCCAAAATACAAATCCCACCAATGATCTGACAAACATAAATACTCAAGTAGGTGCAGAAGTGTCCATCTCCTTCTGTGAGTGAGGGTCAGTGTCCGAATTAGGCGACTGTCGAGAGCGCGGAACCTTGCGTAACTTTGGCACAGACATCTCCCACTTTCCGTTTGAACCTCTCTGCCAAGTCGGGCGTTCACCGTGGTGCATCAAGTCCAGGAACTCCAGTGCCGCTGCGAGCTCTACTATTTTCTGTGGGTGGTTGTTCCAATTGAAGAATAGAGCAAAAGGGAAGCCCCACCGATAGGAGATTTCTTGTTTCTGTAGCGCTTGTGTTAAGGGCTTAAAGCTCCGCCGCCTCTCCAGAGTGTACTGAGAAAGATCTTGATATATCTGGAGCTCCTGGCCCTTGTACACCACTGAGCGCTTACCTCTGAGGCTTCTCAACAGTGTGGTCTTGTCATCAAAGAAGGTGAAGCAGACTATCACTGCTCAGGGGCGAGGATTAGAAGCGATGTGCTCTTTCCAGCTTCACCGGTTTCGGGGCCTGAGGTACACAGTAAGCATAGAGATCCTGGACTAGAGCCATAGTAGAGGGAGTCAATTGGACCATTAGATGATAGAGGGGTAAAAGGGGCAGTAAGAGGAGACAAGGCTATAGCAGAGAGACTGAATGAATTCTTTGCTTCGGTCTTTACTGAGGAAGATGTAGGGATGTTACCCAAGACTGAAATGGTATTTAAAGGTGATACTGCAGAGGAATTGAGAGAAATATCGCTACACCCGGGAAGATATATTACAACTATTTGATAAACTGAATAGTAGCAAATCACCTGGACCGGATGGTATACATCCCAGAGTGTTGGAAGAACTGAAATATGAGATTGCAGACCTGCTATTGGTAATCTGTGAACTTTCATTAAAATCATCTGTAATACCTGAAGATTGGAGGGTCGCCAACGTAACACCAATTTTTAAAAAGGGTTCCAGGGGTGACCCGGGAAATTACAGACCGGTGAGCCTGACGTCAGTACCAGGGAAAATGGTAGAAACCATCATAAAGAACAAAATTACACAGCATGTAGATAGTCATGGCCTAATGGGAGACAGCCAACATGGCTTTAGACAAGGAAGATCTTGTCTTACTAATCTGATCTGTTTTTTTGAAGGTGTGCATAAACAGGTAGACAAAGGTGAGTCGGTTGATATAGTGTATCTGGACTTTCAGAAAGCTTTTGACAAGGTCCCCCATCAGAGACTTTTGGCAAAGCTAAAAAGTCATGGGATAGGAGGCAGTGTACTATTGTGGATCGGGAACTGGTTAAAAGATAGAAAGCAGAGGGTAGGGCTAAATGGCCAATATTCCCAATGGAAAAAGGTGAATAGTGGAGTACCCCAGGGATCTGTACTGGGTCCGCTACTTTTTGACATATTCATAAATGACCTGGAAAAGGGAATAACTAGTGAGGTTATCAAATTTGCAGATGACACAAAACTGTTTAAAGTTGTTAAAACCCAAGAGGATTGTGGAAAACTGCAGGAGGATCTGGATAAATTGGAAGACTGGGCATCCAAATGGCAGATGAAATTTAATGTGGACAAGTGCAAAGTTATGCACTTAGGCAGGGCCGGATTTGCCTATACGCCACGTACGCCGTGGCGTAGGGCCCACAGCTGGCAAGGGCCCACCGGGAATGTTTTTTGCACAGGGCCCCGCGTTTCAGGGGGCCCCGCGCAAAAAACATTCTGATTCATCATTAAAATTTAAAAAAAAAAAAAAAGCTGTCGCTGCCTCAGCCGGGGCCGGGGCCGCCGCGGCAGAATCGAGTGTGCCGCGGGGCCCCCCCTGTCCAGCAGAGCCTGCCCTCCCCGGTATCACCTCTCTCAGCTGCCTCCCTCCAGTCACACGCGCCGGCTTTCAGAGCGCGAGGTGAGTTTCTCCCTCGCTGCTCTGTTAAGCCCGCGGGGGCTGATGGGAAGTCCCATCAGCCCCCGCGGGCTTAAACAGAGCAGCGAGGGAAAAACTCTTCCCTCGCGCTCTGAAAGCCGGCGCGTGTGACTGGAGGGAGGCAGCTGAGAGAGGTGATACCGGGGAGGGCAGGCTCTGCTGGGCAGGGGGAGCCCCGCAGCACACTCGATTCTGCCGCGGCGGCCCCGGCCCCGGCTGAGGCAGCGACAGCTTGTTTTGTAAAAAAAAAAATCGCTGGGCTGGGGTGGGCTGGGGGGGTTAGGACTGGTGATGGGCTGGGGGGGTTAGTGGTAATGCCTGTGGGCTGATGTGGGGGTTATGACTCGTGATGGGCTGGGGGGGGTAGTATTGGTAATTGATGTGTGCTGTAGGGGGGGATAGGAGTGGTGATGGGCTGGGGTGGTTAGGAGTGGTAATGGCTGTGGGCTGCTGGGGGGGTTAGGACTGGTGATGGGCTGGGTGGGGTTAGGAGTGGTAATGGCTATGGGCTGTTGGGGGGTTAGGACTGGTGATGGGCTAGGGGGGGGTTAGGAGTGGTAATGGCTGTGGGCTGTTGGGGGGGTTAGGACTGGTAATGGGCTATGGGGGGGGTTAGGAGTGGTGATGGGCTATGGGGGGGGCTATGGGCTATGGGGGAGCTAAGTCTATATGGGCTGATGGGATTAGGACTGGAAGTGGGTTGATGGGGGCTTAGGACTGGTAATGGGCTATGGGGGGGGGGCATAAACTAAAAATTGGGTGATGGGGATTAGGACTGTAAATGGGCTGGTGGGATTAGGACTGGGAGTGGGCTATGGGGGGCTAGGACTGGAAATGGGATGGGGGGCTTGCTAGGACAGGAAATGGGCTGGGGGATTAAGACTGGAGGTGTGCTGATGGAGTTAGGACTGGTAATGGGCTGAGGGCTGTTGGGGGGGGTTAGGACTGGTAATGGGCTATGGGGGGCTAGGACAGGAACTGGGCTGATGGGAAGGGGTTAGGACGTGAGGTGGGCTGATGGGGTTAGGACTGGTAATGGACTGTGGGCTGATGGGGGGGTTACGACTGGCAATGGGCTATGGGGGGGTTAAGACTGGTAATGGGCTGTTGGCTGATGGGGGCTGTCTGGTAATGAGCTATGGGGGGTTAGGACTGATAATAGACTATGGGGGGGGGGGCTAGGACAGGAAATGGACTGATGGGGAGGGGTTAGGACTTGAGGTGGGCTGATGGGGTTAGGACTGGTAATGGACTGTGGGCTGATGGGGGGGTTAGGACTGGCAATGGGCTATGGGGGGCTGACTGGAAATGGGTTGATGGGGGTTAGGACTGGAAGTGGGCTGATGGGGGGTTAGGACTGGTAATGGGTTATAGGGGGGGCTTAAACTGAAAATGGGGTGATGGGGGGTTAGGACTGGAAGTGGGTTGATGGGGGGGCTAGGACTGGTATTGGGTTGATGGGGGGGCTAGGACTGGAAATGGGCTAATGGGGGCTAGGACTGGAAATGGGCTGATGCAGGGACAAGAAGGGAATTGATGCTGGGTGAGGATGGAACTATAAGGGAGCTTGTGTTGGGGGAGGATTATAATGTGATTGGGCTGGGAGATTAAAATGGAGAGGGGAAAAATAATTTTTGTGGGAGGGATAAAAAATCTACAATTGGCCGGGTATTGGGAGAGTAAGTGGGGATTGAGGATGGAGGGGTAAATTTTGAGTAGATGAAATAGGAATGAAGAAAGAGCAAAAGGAGAAAGATTAGTATGTTAAAGCAGATGTAGAGAGAGAATGGAAAAAAAAAACAAGAAGACAGAAGAAAGGACAAATGGACAGCAGATGGAGAGTTAGCAGAAGACACGAAGAAACCAGAAGAAAGTGGCTGGAACAATTGCAACTGAAAAAAAATGCACAAAAGGTAGAAAAATATCTCTTTATTTTGAATTTATTAACTGGAATATGTCAGCTCTGGGAAATGTGCATCATTAATTTTTGCGCTTTCTTTAGTACAAGAGGAAATTAATTTATAGTTTTATTTCTACAGTGTTGTTGTATATTCCAAGTTTGGCTTTTGGGGTTCCCAGTTTAATTATTGTCTTCCTGTTTCTAAATTGTGATTCCTTGTTTGGTGATGGTCTATGTTGTGCATGTGTAACTGAGCTGAGGTATTCTGTTTATATAATTCCTATTTGACATTGCCACTTGTTCTTTCCCCAGTAGGTCATGTATTGTTGCTCTCTGAAATGTATTGGTTTAATATTTGCAGTGTTGCCTTTTGATAGTTAGGGTATGGTGCTTTGTGAGTCCTGGTAGTGCTGTTAGGATATGACGGGTTTGCTATGGGTTCTAAATGGGCAGTGTTTGTAGTAGTTCCTAATGTGCTTGGCGGTTGGTACTGGATTATAGTAATGTAGAAACCTTTTAGTCTTTCTTTATCCATATACTCATTAAGAGGCATGTTTACTAAAAGTTAGTGTATGGCAGAGCTACTCAATTCCAGTCCTGGTGGTCCACAATCCTGCAGGTTTTCAGGATATCCCTAATAAATATGCATGAGATATATATGCATTGGAGATATCCTGCCAACCTGACTGGTTTGTGGCCCTCCAGGGCTGGATTTGGAGACCCCTGCCTTACATCTCTGTCATTTACGATTGTGAGTGGGCAAGGTGCAGATGTCCAAGACATCAAAAAAGTTAGATAGCATTTGTCACATTCCTCCTCGCTTCTCACCACCACCAAAATATTATCTATTAGACAACTTTTTGGTGGTGGTGAGAATCGAGGAGGAATGTGACACATTCTATCTACCCTTTTGATGTCTAGGATATCTGTACCTTGTTCACTCACAATCTTAAATGACAGAGATGTAAAGCAGGGGTCTCCAAATCCAGCCCTGGAGGGCCACAAACCAGTCAGGTTGGGCAGGATACCTCCAATGCATATATATCTCATGCATATTTATTAGGGATATCCCGAAAACCTGCAGGATTGTGGACCACCAGGACTGGAATTGAGTAGCTCTGGTATATGGTAACATTATGCAAATATTTATGCAAATGAGACACCTTATGCAAATGAGGCCCCGCACCGAGTCTCCGCACATGGCCCCGCACCCCCCTTGGGCCGCCCCTGGGCCCACCGGAGGGCTTTAGAGGGAGCCGGGGAAGCCCGCGCGAGGCCCCGGCTCCCTCTGTACAGCCACCAGCGTGAAGAGCCTTTTCCTTCACGCTGGCAGCTGTTTCTGTGAAGCCGCGAATGCTGGGAAAGGTTAAAGGTTGCCCTTTAACCTTTCCCAGCATTCCCGGCTTCACAGAAACAGCCGCCAGCGTGAAGGAAAAGGCTCTTCACGCTGGCGGCTGTACAGAGGGAGCCGGGGCCTCGCGCGGGCTTCCCCGGCTCCCTCTGAAGCCCCTCAGACAGCCGCGATGCTGTCCGGGGGGCCAGGACTGCATGGGGGGGCCCAGGACTGCACGGGGCGGGCCAGGACTGCACGGGGGCACGGGGGGGGGGCCCAGGACTGCACGGGGGGGCCCAGGACTGCACGGGGGCGGGCCCAGGACTGCACGGAGGCACGGGGGGGGACACGGGGGGGCCCAGGACTGCACAGGGGGGGCCCAGGACTGCACGGGGACATGGGGGGGCCCACAATTTTTCTTGGCGTAGGGCCTCACTCTAGCTAAATACGGCCCTGCACCTAGGAAAGAACAACCCACACTATAGTTACACGATGCAAGGCTCCACATTAGAAACCACCACCCAGGAAAAAGATTTAGGAGTCATCGTGGATAACATGTTAAAACCCTCCGCCCAGTGTGCAGCGGCGGCCAAGAAAGCAAATAGAATGCTAGGTATCATAAGGAAAGGGATGGAGAATAAAACAAAGGATATTATAATGCCTCTGTATCGCTCCATGGTACGACCGCACCTTGAATATTGTGTGCAATTCTGGTCACCGTATCTTAAAAAGGACATAGAGTTATTAGAAAAAGTACAGAGAAGAGCCACCAAATTGGTGAAGGGGATGGAAGGCTACTCCTATGAAGAGAGGCTAAAAAGGTTAGGGCTCTTTAACCTGGAAAAGAGACGGCTGAGGGGAGATATGATAGAGGTCTATAAAGTAATGAATGGAGTGGAATGGATAAACGTGGATCAATTGTTTACGCTATCAGAATATAGAAGGACTAGGGGACATGTAATGAAGCTACGGGGTAAACTATTTAAGACAAATAAGAGAAAATATTTCTTCACTCAACGTGTAATCAAACTCTGGAATCTGTTACCGGAGGATGTAGTAAGGGCTGTTAGTATAGCTGGGTTTAAAAAAGGTTTGGACAAGTTCCTGGAGGAAAGGTCCATAAACCACTATTAAAAAGGGACTCAGGATATCAATGCTTGACCTAGTACAAGCACTGCAGAACCTGTGTCTTTTGGGGAAACTGCTAGGTACGTATGACCTAGATTGGCTACTGTTGGAAACAGGATACTGGGCTTGATGGACCTCGGTCTGACCCAGTATGGCATTTCTTATGTTCTTATGTTCTTAGTATCCTCCCGGTCTCCTGTAGGTTCTGGAAGACCAAATATTCTTATGTTGTTACGTCTCTGCTGGTTCTCAAGTTCATCTTGTCTTTCTTTTAAGTCTTTGGTAAGCTGGTCTAGTTTCCCAATTTTGGACTGGAGAGCTATGGACGAATCCATTTGTTCCCCGATAAGTAGCTCAGTCTGCGTCACTCGATCGTCCAGAGATTTTAAGTCGGTTCGGATGTCACTGACAGCTTTGGTAAAGTCCTGGCGGAAGAGCTTCAGCTCCTGAAGGATTTCCAAGAAGTCAGCTTTAGTAACCGGAGCTTGCTGCCCGGAGCTGTTGGCTTTAGAGGTAGCCGAGTCCGTTGAGGATTGTAAGGGCTGAACAGTATGCGTGTCCGAAGAATTCGCAAACTTAGCGAGGGACGCTGCGTAGGATTTGGTGTTAGCCATGACTTACATATATTGTGACAAGTCCCGCAGTGCTGCCGAGAAGGCCGAGAGGACCGCTGGGTAACCAGATACAGGCTACTAGCGAAGGCTAGCAAGGAAACTGATCAAGAGCAAATTTCAGCAAGGCTATACTGTTAGTGGCCTGCAATACTAACTTCCGACACCAGAGGGAGCTTTAGGTCAAACAAGCTCCAGGACTCACAGATATGACAGTCTGCACTGCTAGGGAACCACACAGAGCTGGTCCCTCCTCAGCCACCACATCCGAGAATGGAAAAAGACAGATTCACCTCTTCAAAGACACTCCGGACACTCGATCGCCAAATCAGTGGTCTGTAGAGCACCTCAGAAGAACCAGAGCTGAAACCGGAGTTCTAACACTGGGTGGCGGCCATTTTGAAGGAGGGGACTGAATCAGAGAGCCCTCAGTAACAGCAGCAGCCATCTCTGAAATGTCGGTAGCAATTGTTTGCGTTTCAAGAGGACCACAACAGACGATTTTCCCGCCTTCTGCGTTCCACAGGGCTAATGAGGTACTTTACTAATGGCGGCGACCTTGTTTTAGAAATTGTGGGTAGCTTTTTAACACTTCAGGGCTGTCCAAATCCAACCGGAGAGCAGACATTCAGCAGTGTAATATTAAAGCAATTAAACTTATCAAAATAGCAGAACAGCCAGGGTAAGGTTAAGGTATAAGGGCAGCCAAACTGTAGGACCCCTCCAAAAACTTCAGACAAAGTGGAGAAAGCTGCCCTACATCAGAAATTCAATATATCAGGCTGGCAGTTCCATGCTGAAGGTAGATGATTAGATAACACTGACACCGTAGGGGCTGCCGGATTTCAGCCGCAGCTCGGAGATGCAGGAGTGTAATAAAGATGTACTCACTTTTGGAAAAGACAAGAACTCCCAGGCTTATGATGCTTCTTTAGAATATCTGGGCTGCACAGCCCCACTAGCAAGTTCATACGGTGGCTCCACACATAGCCCCACTTCTGAAAAATTTCAATATGCCATACTGGCCATACCCGGCTGAGGGATCCCCCAGTATAGCTGAAGTGGGAAAGTCAGGAGTGCAGCTAAATCAAGCAGGAGGAGTATGTCTGGTCATATCATCTTGTACAAGAGTCTTAACTCATTGAATAGGAGCAGTCGGGGTCATGAAAGTAGTAGATCCAGCGTTCATTATTTGAGTAATTGGGGAAAGAAGTGAGGAGCCTCAGGGAAGTGTGGCCATCTTGGCTGGGCTCACGAGCGCCCCGCCACGGAGATATTTAAACATCTCAGTCATATCACCTCTATCCCCCTTTTCTCTAAGGTGTACATATTAAGATCCTTAAGTCTGTCCTCATCTCCTTTATAATGAAGACCACTAACCATTTTAGTAGCCACCCTCTGTACTGACTCCATCCTGTTTATATCCTTTTGAAGGTGCGGTCTCCAGAATTGCACACAATACTCCAAATCAGGTCGCACCAAAGACTTATACAGAGGCATTATCACCTACTTTTTTCTGCTAGCCATTCCTCTCCGTATGCACCCAAGCATCCTTCTAGTTTTTGCTGTTGCCTTTTCTACTTGTTTAGCTACATTAAGATCATCAGACACAATCACGCATAGGTCCCGCTCTTCTTTAGTGGACAAAAGTACTTCACCCCCTATACTATATTGCTTCCTTGGATTGCTGCAGTCCAAATGCATGATCTTACATTTTTTAACATTAAATCCCAACTGCCAAATTCTAGACCATTCTTCAAGCTTAGCTAGATCCCTCCTCATGTTATCTACACCTTCCTGGGTATCTACTCTATTGCAGATTTTTGTATCATCCGCAAAGAGGCAAACCTTACCCGACAGCCCTTTCGCTGTATCACTAACACAGATGTTAAAAAGAACTGGACCAAGGACAGATCCCTGGGGCACACCACTGGTAACTTCCTTCTCCTCAGAGTGAGCTCCATTTACCTGTACCCTTTGTCGCCTCCCACTCAACCAATTTGTAACCCAAGCAGTAACTTTAGGGTCCATCCTTAGGGTATTCAGTTTGTTTATAAGTCACCTGTGAGGAACGGTGTCAAACGCTTTACTGAAATCTAAATACACCACATCTAGGACTCTCCGTCAGTCCAACTTCCTGGTCACCCAGTCAAAGAAATCAATGAGATTTGTCTGACAAGACCTGCCTCTGGTAAATCCATGCTGTCTTGGATCCTGTAATCTGCTGGACTCCAGAAACCTCACTATTTTCTCTTTCAGAAGCGTTTCCAATAACTTACTCACCACCAAAGTTAAACTAACCAGCCTGTAGTTTTCAACCACATCCTTACTTCCACTTTTGTGTAAACGCACCACATGAGCCTCTCTCCAGTCCTTTGGCATCACTCCCGATTCCAACGAAAATGTCAGTCAGTGGAGCTGCTAGAATGTCCCCAAGTTCCCTCAGTATTCTAGGGTGTATCCCATCCGTTTCTATCGCTTTGTCTACTTCACGTTTAGCTAGTTTCTCACAAACACAGTCTTTTGAAAATTGTTCAGGATGCCCCTTACTTCTGTTCTTGTTTGTGGTTTTTTTTCTGAGGTCCTGTTCCTGGTTCTTCATCTGTGAACACAGAACAGAAATATTTGTTAAGCAATTCCGCTTTATCCTCATCCGCTTCTACATATTCCTCCCCTTCACCCTTGAGTCTGACAATACCATTTTTGCCCTTCCTCTTCTCACTAACATAGCTGAAAAATGTCTTATCCCCCATTTTATTGCATTGGCTTTTTTCTCCTCTTTTTGAATCTTTGCTTTCCTGACTATTTCACTAGCTTCTCTAAGTTTTTCCAAATATAGATGTCTGTCTTCCTCTCTCGTATTTCATGAAGGCCTCCCTCTTTTTCTTCACCTTTTCAGCTACTTCTTTCAAAAGCCATAGCAGTGTCCTTTTCCTTCATCTATAGTAACTGAAGATTGGAGGGTGGCCAATGTGACACCAATTTGTAAAATGAGTTGTTGGGATGATCTCGCAAGCCAAACATCAATCACCAGGCAAATGTTAGAACCAGTAATAAAGAGCACATGAAGACACATTTTACCAAGGACATCCAAGTGCAATTTGTGACATCCAAGCCAGCACATCTGAAAAAAAAAGCAGGCACATCCAACGATATCTCAAATTTGGATGTGCCCAATATGGATATCTACGGGGACATCTCCACAGATGTCCCTGGAATGGCACATGGGAATGGGGATGTCTAATAATCTAGTGGTTAGTACAGTGGGTGAGGACCAGGGAGGGACAAGTTCAAATCCCATAGCTGTTCCTTGTGATCTTGAGCAAGTCGCTCCTTTATGCTCTCTTGATGTTTTAAGACCAAAACAAGCATTTTACCTATGCCTATTCATACCAGGAGAAGGAATAAACTCGGATGACCATGCAGACATCCCTGACATTTCTGAGATCTAGTGAGGACATCTAAGTCCATTGCTCTGCCTCTGCCATGCCACCTGCCTACTTGGATCCAACGCTAAAGACATCTTCAAAAGTCAATTTTAAAATGGCTCTGGATCATCTCCATGATTTGGACTTCCACGTGCACATTTTGAGGCTCCAAATCACAATAAAGATTATTTAAATGACCCTTATAGATTGTTATGGTGAAATGGAAAAAAGTCAACAAGCATTTAACCAAGCAAATTCTTTCCTCACCAATCTGCAATATTCTTTTTGAAGGTTTGACTAAACTTAGAGATAAAAGTGAGCTGGTTGATATAGGGTTTCTGGATTTCATAAATCCTTTGACAAGATTCCCAATGAGAGACTGAAATTGAAAAATCATGTGAAGGGAGACTGTCCTGTTGTAGATTGGGAATGGTTAAAAGATGGAAAACAGAGAGTAGGGCTAAATGATCAATTAAGGGAGAAATGTGAACAATGGAGTGCCCCAGGGATCTGTGCTGGGCCCACTGCTCTTAACATATTTATCAATGACCTGGAAATGGGCACAGTTCATGAGGTGATCAAATCTGCAGATGACACAAAACTATTCAAAGTTATTAAATCACAAGAGGATTGTGAAAATTTTCAAGTGGACCTTGAGAAATTGGATGATTCAGCATCCAAATGGCAGATGAAATTTAATGTGGACACCTGTAAAAGTATACAGTTAGGGAGTCATTCTGTCCTGCAATTCAACCCCCTGCCGGCCCCAGCAAAAGTCTCCCCGTACGAATAGCTGGGCAACAACTAACTGGGTCGTGTTACTGAATATCACTATGATCATGTTTTAGCCAGTTAGCAGTTAGTGTATCTAAAGAATTTCAAGTAGTCCCAATTACAGACATTCCAAATAGGATAAAAGATGATGCCCAAAAAGATCTTGAATATATCAGAAAGAACTTGTGACTGGCACTCTGTGTGGCCTTGGTCAAGTCACTTCACTTTCCATTGCCTCAGAAGGAAAGGCCTGGCAATCTACTTCCAGTCATATTTTGCCAACAAAACCCAGGGGCTGCTGGGTCACCAGGAGTCAGCATTGACTTGAAAGCACTTTAAAAAAAAAGAACTGGTGAAGTTTAAGAGGATCTGCCTTCTGGCAGACATGAATATCACTGAGCCATCAACACACATTAAATAAATCTTAACCTTATCCCACCAGACATACTTTGAATGAGTGTTACAATTTCAGTAGCTTTCATGAATGGAATAAAAGCTGTGGGAGATTTAAAGATAAGCTTCACCCCTCTGGCATTATATTATTCAATCAATGGAAAGGAATCACACTGCGACTAGGCAACATTTCTTGCTGAAGGGGGCTAAAAATACACAACAAATGTACTTTATTTTATAGAGTGTGAATCCTTCATAATCTGTTCAGTGATGGTCCTAGAGTATCCCTAACCAAGAAATGATAAAATAGTGTTCACAGTCCCCATATCAAAGAGTATTCAATGTGCCAGTTATAAACAACAGTCATTGTTCTCAGAATGGGCTCCGAGCTTAATGAAATCCACACTGGCAAGAGAGTATCAAGAGTGTTATGTTCCTTCATACACAGCAAGAGCACTAACAAAATACTAGATGAAAATGTGATGTGAATTAAACTCAAAGGCTTCCTCGTAGACTTGCCAAAGCTACTTACTCATTCAACACTGAGCCCTAAAAAAAGATATTTGAGACTGATCAACCCAAACTAAAGAGAGATATTATTGTGTCTCAGAAGCATAAATTCAGGGAGAAGATACCTAAAATGGTTATATGAGCAGGAATACACATTGGCAGTGCACATCAGAAGAGGAAAGAGCTGAAGATGTTATTCCATCTCGAAATTAAGAACCAAAGGTGCGGAGAATCAGTCTTGAAAATCCATGCTTGTACTGATATGGTCAGCAAAGAGCCCTGTCAGCTTTATATTAATCTTTCTTTAACTCCTAAATTTTAATTACTTTAAAATAATCAAAGATTTATTAAAAACTGCTGTTTTACTCATCACTGAATGGATTTTATTCAGTCTGATTGAAGGATAATGTTCTACTTTTCTTCAAGATTGCAGAATCTGTGATACAGCCTAGAGATTTATAGCATCAACTTGTGATTGCCACTATGTTTCTTGTGTTATGCTAATGGTTTATGAATGTTTTTATGTATACTACTGTGGAGTTATGAACTGGTGAATTAGAACAGTTTTAAATAAATAAATAAATAAATGGTAAGATTTTTTTTTTCTGATATCAGTGAAAAACCTCAGTACAACATTGGTGATCTATCTCACAACCAGGAAAGTGCCATGCAGGCCTCGGGTAGATATGCCATACCTCCACCCCCTCCCCCCCCACCCCAGAGCCCCGTAAATATTGCACTGACTCAATCATTTTCACCAGATTAGTTTTGTTTATTTTGAACATTGTTGGAAAATTTGTTGGCCACAGCAAAACCATAACAACATTCATTCAAATGTTACATTACACTTGATGACCTCTGCAACATGCCATTTGCCTGAACTTGTCTTGCCCTAGCCCCAAGAGGCACAGCCCATACTTTCCATAATAAGGCAAAGGGGAGGCGGTGCCGTCAAAGTCCCTCCCTCCCCTCCCCCCCCCCCCCCGTTTGACACCCAATGATAGTACCATTAAGCTACCACTAGGGGTCATCACTGCCATTTTTAAACCCAGCAGCAATGGGGTGAGAGCGCACAGGGATCATTTTTCTCATTTCTATGCCAACTTTATTGTTTTTTTTATTGGGAAAAAGGGGTCTAAAGAAAGAATTCTGAAACAACATTTTTGTACTTTTTAAAAGTACTGAAAGGGACATAATGCCATCTATTCAAAGGATAGATGCATCAGAGGAAACAAAAAGATTTTCCGGAAAAAAAAAAAGTATTTCAAACTCAAAAGCCCATGCAGTTTGTGAATTACTCTAGACTCTGTTTTGAAAACAGACAGCATTCACAAAACTGTGATTGATCACCACCTATGTATTTGTTTGGAGAAGTAAAAATGAAGTTTGTAACATGCATTAGTCTACAAAAAAAAAAATCAACTAAATAAATTACAAATGGTGTGGATTAAAGGAGTCAGGATGATGTGAGGCTGTAGAGGTAGAGAGAGGGAAACTCCAGTGGGGCAAAGTCTGTCCAAGCAGCCTCTGCAATGCATGAAAGGCCAGACAGGACAGGGGCCCACATGACGATGGTAAAGACACAGTTACAAACTTACTTGGAAATAGGGTTGCCAACTGGCTCCAGATGCGCCCGACAGGGTCGATCTAGTCCTGGGTTTAGCCCATTGTATGCAGGGATATGTAGTTCTGATTTCTCCATTGCACCCCATAAGAAAAGGAAATCTACAAGTCAGTGCATGCAATGGGGTAAACCCAGGACTGGATCGTCCCTGTTGGGTGCATCTGGAACCAGTTGGCAACCCTACTTGGAAATGTTTGCCGCACTGCCTCCCAAGCCTCTTTTCTCTGCACTGAAGTTTTCATACCAGTCAGTGGTCACCTCCTGTTGCCAGGCCAAAGTTTTGCGGTAGCTGCTGCAGTTACTGTGAGATTTTAGCCTGGTAGCGGAAGGTGACAAATGTTAGGCCTAAAAACTTCTATACAGAGAGATTTGGGATGCAGTCTGGAAAATGTTTTCAAGTGAGTCTTCTGGGGGAGGGGGGTGGTACCCAGGGCTGGCACAAGGGTTTCTGCCACCCTAGGTAGAAACCTCAGCCTTTCCACCACCACCCCCCTGCTGCCGTTGATTCCGTCTTGAGAGGGGGAGGTGGGCAGTAGCAGCGGCAGTATTTCCAAAAGTGGGAACTTTTGCCGCTGTTTTTGGAAATACTAATGCTGCCCACCTTCCCTGCTAACTAGTGGATGGGTCGGCCCTGATGGTACCCCTGCACAACAACGGGGGCCCTCAGAAAAATTTTGCTTTAAAGTTCCTCATCAGAACTTGCACCATTAGAAACCTCCCTTATTTATGGGACTGTATTTGCATCTGATTGCCACATTTTTGTAAGTAATATTGCTGAAGAACTATCAGGTAAGGTTTGCCTCTTTGTGGATGATACCAAAATCTAGAATAGAGTAGACACCCAAGAAGGTGTGGAAGGATCTAGTGAAGCTTGAAGAATGGTCAATAATTTGGCAGCCTGCTTTTAATACTAAAAAATACAGGTTATTCATTTGGGCTGTAGAAATCCAAGAAGCAGTACAGTAAAGGGGGTGAAGTACAATAGAAGAGCAGGACTTGGGGGTAGTTGTTTCTGATGATCTTAAAATGGCTAAACAGAAGAGGTGATGGTGAAAGCCAGAAGGATGTTTGGGTTCATAGGGAGAAGAATGGACAGCAGGAAGAAGGAGGTGATAGTGCCTCTCTATGAGTCTTTGATATGACCGAATTTAGAATATTATGTGCAATTCTGGAGATCACACCTTCAAAGGTATATAAACAGGATGGAATCAGTGCAGAGGGTGGCGACCAAAATGGTCAGTGAGCTGCATCATAAGGCATATGGGGAGATATGAAGAGATGTCTAAATACTTACATGGCATAAATGTACAGGTGGAGAGTCTCTTTCAATTGAAAGAAAGCTCTGCAATGGGGAGGCATAGGATTAAGGTGAAAAGAGATAAACTCAGGAGAAATTTTAGAAATAGTTCTTTATGGAAAGCGTGGTAGATCCACAAAATATTCTCCCAGTGGAGGCAGTAGAGACAAAGACTGTATCTGAATTCAAGAAAGCATGGGTCAACCACAGAAGATCTCTAAAGGACAAAAAGGGACTATAGTAGTTGGTATGGAAGGGGAGATTGGATAGGCAATATGGTCTTTGTCTGCCATTATGTTTCTATGGAAAACAGCTAAAGGTGGTGGTGGGGCACATTTACTAACAGTTAACACATGCATCCAGTATGGCTGGTAACTTAACAACTGTGCTCACACATCTATCTCGCAGCTTCTCTTAAACCTGGGAGTCAGTCTCCAGAACCTTTACAGCCCTCTAAGTGCCTGAAACCTAACTGTCCATTTATCAGACAGTTCCTGTTCTCATTTGCAAGTGCTGGATGTGAAACTGGGGGAAGGAGCAAAGTTGGATGCAACAATGGAGCAGAGAATTGCCCTGAGAAGTGCATGATCCAAGTGGCTGGGAGTAGAGGTCAGTAGTTTCAAGTGAAGTTTTATTGGCAATAATGGCATCTGTATGCACCAGGCAATGTGGCAAAGGGAAGGAGAGGACTCGAGAGTGGCCACTGGAGATTTTTCCCCAGTAGAACTACACCTTCTTCCTCTCCTTTCAGCATTGTGACTGATCTTCAGAGCTGCGAAACTGGCAAAACAGAAAAATCATAAATAACCTACAACAACTGCTCCAAGAAGATGAATTACTGACAGAGATATTTCCTGCTCCACCAATATCAGCTTTACAATAAAATCCAATCTGAAGCAAAAATGGGCAAAAAGCAAGCACGCAATAGACGCTCATAAAATAAGAGAATAGAAAAAGTCTCTGCAATATACCAAGCTGAAAATTGTGCCAGCACATGCCACAGGGCCCCACAATAATGCACATGGAAAAGAATTATTCAGTCTAAGGCACCTACTTGTGTTATTCCTCTAATGTACTACATATTATTCAATGCAGAAAATCTGAAGAGGCATGCTACGTTGCAGAGAAAGGCCAGATGTTAAAGACTAGAATCTATTCCCACAGATACTAGCATTTAGTTCAGGCCTCTAGTAGTAGCTCAAGGCAAGTTACATTTGGGTATGATAGTTGTTTCCGTGTCCCCATGCTTCACACAGGAGTGGAAGAGTGGCCTAGTAGTTAGAGCAGCAGCCTGGTAACCAAGGGACCCAAGGCTGGTGCTACCATGAGGCAACCTAGGCAGATACCTGCAATGCCACCCCTCTATGGGGCCTACAGCAGTGGAATGCAGGGCAACTCTTACCTCAAGTCTCTGGCGCCGACCCTCTGGTTTCTGAGCTTTACAAGGCCTCCAATGTAGACTTCAAAACCAGAAGTAGCATCGGAGAGGAGCAGAAGAGGCATAACAAAGCACAGGAACAATAGGGGTAGTGCTGGTGACCTGCGGTAAGCACTGAGGCATTGCTGACACTGAAGACCCTGGCAAGGGGTAGCGGCGGTGGCAATAGCAGTGTGGAGGGACAGGGGCTCTCCTGGGGTGCCTCCAATCCTTGCTCTTGCCATGAAGAGACCTTGTAGCCTTGGCAAGTCACTTTAGCCTCCATTGCCTCAGAAGAAAGGCACAAAGCCTTTCTTCTGAGGCCAGTCACACAACGCTATTGCTTTTTAGCCAGCATTAATCAGCATTGGGGAGGGGGGGGGGAGCAGGAGGAACCCTCTTCCCTCACCCCTCCATCCATCCACCTGCTTGAAAAGAAGAAGTACAAATAGTTGAAATCAAGTCATAAACTTTATGACTGTGAATCATTTCAGCTGTAAGTGCAAACAAACACCACATTTTGCTAGCGGTCTATCAAGGAGCAACATCTATTTACAACATATTGCACATTTCAACAGATTATGTTTTTGTTTTACAGACTGCAGCTGCTTGCAGATGTTCTGCCTCGCAATGGCCAGTAGTTTACTTACTCTTTCTGAGCATCACAACATCTATGGAGCAGACTGTTTTTTGAGAATGTAGCCCAGTAGGGGTGAGGAGAAAGGATACGAGACATCTCTGCGGATATAGGCTAAACATTGGGTGAAAGAAGAGGAGGCCAATACAAGGTTGTGAGTTTAAAAGAAGTAAATGGAAGGTATGATGGGTCCTGGAGAAAAGAAAGCTGACATGTAGCAAGTTACAGAATCCAGAATATGTACCTTCCCAATGTAGGCTCGTGGGTGATGTGGACTCAGTGGAAGTGGTGGTCGAGAATGGTGCTGTTGTCAGGGACACGACAGTCTACTGTTTGGTGATGCTGATGATGCTCTTTACAGTTTCTCCAAGAATTGATGCTTCTGGCCAAACTTCCCTTTCACTGCCTCTGTTAGGTCGTGCATAGATTTCAGCAACAGCAAACTCCAATAGTTTTTTAAATGTATTTTCTTTTTCAGATTCTTGCCATTTGAGGCCTTTCCTTGCCTACGTTTTGTTTTCCCAACACTACCAAGTTGTCAGCAGGCAAGTATGGCTCTTCATAATTAGTAGAAGAAAATCGTGCTCAGCTAAGATTGCCAAAAAACTGGAATATGGCCAGCCCGGCCTGTTTTCTGAGTGGCATTTTTCTGAGTTCACACTCTCCTCTCCTCAGACCGCCGCATGACTTCTCTACCTTTTTCACATCCCATCCCTCCCCTGGGCCGGCAGCAGGAACAGTGCTTAAGCATATAGCATCTTGTGCTTCTGTGGAACCAGCCTAGTTGTCTATTGTGAGTCAGTGAGATTAGCCCCATGACAGCAGTAGCTGAGGTATGCTTACACACTGCTCTTACTATTGACCCGGGAAAAAGCTTAAAAGGTTAGGGCTGGAAAAAAGACAGCTGAGGGGAGAAATGATAGAGGAATATAAAATAATGAGTGGGGTGGAATGGCTAATCGTAGATAAGTTGTTTACACCATCAAAAAAATAGAAAGACTAGGGGACATGCAATGAAGCTACAATGTAACCCATTTACGACTAAGAGAAAATATTATTTTCAGCAGCGAGTAATCAAACTCTGGAATTTGTTACCAGAGGATGTAGTAAAAGCTGTTAATGTAGCTGGTTTTAGAAAAGGTTTGGACAAGTTCCTGGAGGAAAGGTCCATAAACCATTATTAAAGAAGACCCGGGAAATCCACTGCTTACCCCTGGAAAAGAATTGTGGGATCTGTGTACCTTTTAGGGAACCTGCTAGGTACTTGTGACCTGGATAGGTCACTGTTGGAAACAGGATACTGGGCTTGATGGACCTTGGTCTGACCCAGTATGGCATTTTTTTTATGTTCTAATGTTAAGGTGGGGGGGGGGGGGGGTGCAAATAGTGGGTGCGAAAGCCATGTAGGTTGATTTGGATTTATATCCAGCCCTGTAGAAGACATTTGAACTAAGACTGCATGCATATGTTGATTTTACCCTCTTCTAGGGCTGCAGAGAGCAGCAATAAGGTATGACTAAGGTTTATGGGAAGAGTGAGGAGGATAATTAATATTCTGTGGAAACCCCAGGGTGAAGGTAGGATGAATGACAGTGCTAAGAACGTTATTTGCTCTGAATATTGGGTTCAATGTGTCTTTTCATTGGTATTCCCCCATGACAAGATTCATCTCATTCTGTTTAATTTTCAGGGCGTTATTTTGCTCACAGCCATACAGATGGATAGTCAGGCAGACATTCATCTACCCCTTTTGTTTGATTTTTTCCAACATTGGGTTGGAAAAATAAAAAAGTGGTAAGTACTAATGATACAGCTGACATTTTCCAAAAATACATCTTCCAAATGTGCTCCCATATGTAGTAACGGGATCTCCCCACCTCCTCCGATCTCAGACATGGTCCACTCTCACTTTCCAACATGCACAATGTCTATCCAAAGTTAACCAGTTGATTTTTTATTTTAATTTCTATTTCTATTTATATAAATTATGTTTAATTAGCAAGAGCAAATTCATCAAAGTAATTATATGGACATAAAATTAAGGGGTATGTTTACTAAATTGCGGTAATGTAGCAGTGGCTATGTTAACGCGTGCTATGTAACGTTAATGTGAGCTATGTAATGTTAACGCGCGTTAACGTTACCTAACGAGCGTTAGTGTTCCTGGCCGTGGTAAACACTGCAGAAGGTGGAGAGAGGCCGGAGAGAAGTGGTCAATGGGCGGGGAGTGGGTGGGGAGAGGCTCCTTTTACACTAACGGGGGAACTGAAGGGTTTAAAAGTACCGTGAATGAAAACCTGCCGTTAGATGCACATTTGCAGGAGAGAGAAACCATTTCAGTGTCAGCAATGTACAGCATAGGCAGGGAGCCCAAGAAACGTGATAGTAGTGCTCCACTTTCAGCAACAGTGTAGTGCCCAAGTATGAAAGGCCACTATGGCGATGGTGCAAATGGGGCATAGGGGGCTGCAGGTGGGACATGTAGCGGGGGCAGCTGGGGCACAAGGTGGACTAGGCGGGCACCTAGGTGGCACATAGGAACATAGAAACTGGAAATCAGCAAGACAGCAGCTAACAAAAGCCAAACACAATCCACCTACATCTACCTGGTCCACCCGAGCTAACAGTTGCCATGGCACTGACTTGACATCCCCCCAGCCACCCCTCCCCCAAGTGGAAGGGACAGACTATTGGTAGACAGTGATGGGGGGATGTGAGGATGCTCATGTATGCCCCCCAGCCCTAGACCCCGCTCCCTAGGCGACCAACTACTCACACAGTGGATGGCCTAGGACCGTGCACTACCAGCACCGACAGCATATGGTCATGTCAGCATGGCAGGGGGTGTGTGCCTGTGCTGGAGGGGGCAGTGGTACCTGCCTGCAGAGGACCTAGGCCATGCCCTGTACCAGTACCTGGTGTGCAGTGCAACATAAAAGGTCTGGCTGAGGAAAAGTACAGGTAGCTCCAGGGACTGCCATGCATGTGTGGTGCAGTACACCCAGCCAGTGTGTCTAGAAACCAAGGATCACAAGTTCAAGTCCCAGATGTGGTTCATGCAGAACATGTCCCCATATTTTACCCTACAATGCAGATACAACAGCAACATGTGCAAAGTCCAAAGCAGCAGTGAACAGGGGTACAAACACCCACTCACATAGGCTCCACAATCCAAAGGTACATGGAGAGTCAGGCTGTTGGCCCCAGCATTGAGCTGAAGTTATCACCAGAGCACTACTACTATCTCCTGCACAGTTTAGCAATGTTGGCACTGTGATCAGGACCAGTGTAGTGGGCAGGGTTGCCAACCACCCCTATCTTTGCACAATGCTGCAATAGGAGTGTGTGTGTGTATGTCTATCCATTGTTATGTGGCTGCCCACCGCTCACTGGGCCAAAAATCTACCACTGTTATCAGTGTTAGCCTGAATATGTGCATAATGAGGAGCAAGGTATTGTGGGTATGGCCCGGACAGGGTGGATTGGCCAGGATGCATCTTCACAGGGTGTGGGGCAATGGCTGGGAATTTGTAGTGCCCGACCACCACCTGCATGGACAGGGTGGCAACAGCATGACATGGTGGGAGGGCACTCACTCTGACTGAGCAGTGACCATGGCATGTCTAGGTTCTCACATAGCGCTCTATACTATCTACTTCAAGTGATGCTTTTGTTTTTCTAGTGCTGGGGTACCAATCACTGTTTCCTTTATGAGTCTGTACTATAGATTGGCTAAAGGACTGCCTGCAGTTAGACTTGCATGGTTGAAACACCTGTAAGGTGCAGTCTGACTGTGCTGTCAACTCATGACTGGTGGATAGTGGTGTGAGGTAGTTGGGGTTTTCCAGATTTAACCCCAGCATTGCTGCTGGTCTGCCACTGCCCCTGTCACAAGTATGGTACTGGCCCACCAACCTTGGAGAGCTGTCTTATTCCAGCAGGATGGAGGTTGCTTTACCAGGGCTGGGCCACCTGTCCCTTACATACAAACAAGGGTGATGTGAGCCCTTGGGGTATGTAGGGTATACCACTATGACCTATAAAGGCACTGCTACACAAACCTCATGCAAGTCTAGAAACCCCTCTGCCTTGATAGCTGGTGCCCATGTCAGCCAGACCCTAACACAGGGTACACACTAATCTGGGTGGTGTCTGGTCCCAGAGGGCCACATGTGACCGCAGGATACAGATGGATAGCAAATTACTTTTGGCTGCACTGCAAGGAACACCTGGCACACACTGGTAGGGATGGGGATGTACAGCAGGACTTATCTCTAGCACCACATGTACTGCGGACCTAGTGCTGGGCACCCATCCTATCCCTCAGGGAGAACACAGAAATCGCACAATGGCATGGTCTGTAGCTACACTGTCAGTTCATATTTCCAAGCTGAGGTATCTGAGAGGTGCAGACCCCATTTGGTGATCAGCTGTAGACAGCTATTCAGCATGTGCATTGAATCACGGGTACTGGTGGGGTTACCCTATCCTGGCACTCAGAGCAGACAGTTTGTGCGGTGACCTGTCGTCCTTCTGTACCCAGCTATTGCTGTGACATGCACCACAGAGGTATAGCCTACTGGTTAATACAATGCAATTCTCGGCAGTGTTCATGGGTTTAATTCCCCATTGTTCCCTCCTCTCATGCCTGTCCTACTCAAATATTGTGCATGCCTGTAACAGTCATTTTTTTGCAGATCTGTGCTGCCAGCCCATAATACCCTTGCCACAATTGCCAACATTCCCTTGGTCCGTCTATCTGTGTCTGTCAGCTGTGTAGAGTCCTGTCTGCCTGTGCAGGCTGCCATACCATGTTCTGCACTGCTACCCTTTCCTGCATTGCACCTCATCATGCTTGCCTCGCTTGTGCCTGATCTGCATGGCACCACCACTCCTCTGTCCACCCATCATTGTAACTATCCTGCCACCTCCGCCTCCACTGTGGGACACGTATTCCCATCGTCTGCCACCAACTGTCTTTCCAGTACTTTACATTGCCAACACCCTGTGCTGTGGTACAGTTGCCCCCACCATGTTTGTCATCAGTACTGGCAGCCACATGGGATGCTCGCAGAAATGGCAGGTCCAGTAGCTCCCAGCTCTCCCTCCTTCACTTACCTGTTCATTGCCTTTCCTGGGTGCTCTATCTAGTGTTAGTGCTACATCTGTCTCTGTTCCTCACAGGTCATGCATGTCATTCTGAGGCACCTTGCAGCCCTTAGGGCACACTAACCTAGGGCACCATAACCTTATTAGGCCACCGTAACCTATGGTTCCATAACCCAGGGTGCCTTCTACGGTGCCTTGTCCAGGGGTGCCTAATACAGCGCTTAGCCTAAGGAGCACCTTATGATGCACCTTACAAGGCACTTAACAAGGCACCTTAAAAGGCACCTAACAAGGCAACTTATAAGGCACCTTACGTGTGTTAGCTGATATGGCTTGCTGTAACGATGCACCGCTCACGCCTTTATATGGGCATCTGTACCTTTATCGCAGAACCTAACGCGGGTGACATTACCGCATTTTAGTAAACATACCCCTAAGCGTATAAATGATACAATTGCTGAGAAAATCATTACTGCATATTTTCTATGAAACCTTGAAATCTTTATTTATGACTTGAAGAGGTACATGGACAGAGATAGCATCAGCTTTCTATCTTGCCTGCCTATGAACTTCAGCCCTGGTCTGCGGTGCCATTTTTGTGTGTCAGAAAGTATTTCAATTCTCATTCATCTCAGTTCTGACGACCAATAATATAGTCAATTAATGCCAAATTATGATGATTGATTTTGTTACTGCAGACATCAAGCTTTGGGGAACTATGCTGAGAACATCAACTTATTTTGCATAGATTATCAATGACCTTGAGATGGTTATGACTATTAATCATTATTAATAAGAAAAAAATATTGTGATTCAGTGAATTGTGTTTAACACTTCATAAAATCTGGATTAATAGATAATGCAAATGTATCAATTATTTGAAGAATTTCAACAATAAGCCCATTGTTATCTTCATTCACTTGAAGGTTAAAAAGCTAGCCCTAAAATGTTTACAAGGTCTAATTTGATGAGTTTATCTTTATCTGTAGCTTCTGGGCTGAATATTTGCTTGACTTTGGATGAGTAACAACTAATTTGTAAGAGATCTCTGTACTTTAAAATGACCTTGTTTATTAATTTTACATCTTAGTACCCAAGGGATAAGATACAATACCTGTTCATGAGGCATGACGATGCTAATTACGCGTGTTTCGTATCAGGCAAAAAGGCCTATGGTTGAAGGTCAGTCTGAGCGTGTCTGTGTTTATCTGTCTGCATACATAGCTTAGTTTGCGCATGTGCAAATAAAACTGCCTATGGAGAACAAATGCGGCAGGCAGCCAGTTAGATGGCAATGATGAAGAAGCAAAGTGACTGGCAACATTGCTGGAGGAGGGGAATCCAAGTCCCACCTTCTGAAGAAGGAAAAGGCCAGTGGCATTACAGCAGGAGGGGAGCACAGGCCCCACCTACCCAAAAAAAGAAGAGAATGGAGACATTGCATAGAAAAGGAAATGCCAGTCATGGAAAAGTCTGCAGGGGAGAGCTCCATCTAGCGAAGAGCCAGTGGAAGTCCCTGGGTCTCAATGATGCACAGAAAAAAAAGCTCAGAAAAGAAGATAAGTGGTGGAATGGAAGACACAGGGAAGGTTATGAGAAAAAGTGAGGTAGAGCAGAGGGAATATAGTATAATGCAAGAAGAGCAGGAGTGAAAGGGATGGGCTAAAGAGGAGAAGGGGTAGGTGTAGAGGTAGGGGAAAGTATAAGGCAAGGGTGGGGTTAGAGAGAAGAGAGGAGGACTGAGGAAGAGTGAGGGGTAGAATATATGCAAAGGGGTGAGGGTGGGAGGTGCAGCAGAAGGGAAGGGGTAAGACTAGACAGGAGGGAAGGGAAGGAACGAGGAGAAGTGACAGGAAAGGAAGATCTGAGAGGGAATTGGGGAATCAGAGGAGTGAAAGATAATACAGGAAAGTTAAGGGGAGAATGAAAGAAGGAAAACCAAGAGAGGGAGGAAGTGAAGGGTGGCAGGATAAAGATTTAAAGTGTATAGGTAAGTGACAGGGAGAGCAGCAAAGGATAGGGAAGGGGGAATAGAGGGTGGGATGGAAGAGAGTTTGTGCAAGAGGACGGTGGAAAGTGCCAGAGAGAGGTAAACCTACATGCCCACAACCAACTTCCTTTGGAGGCAGGACAATGCTGCACGGAGCCCGTCGAGAGACAGGAAGGCTTCGCAACAGCTTCACAGGCACAGCCGTGGTTCCCTAAGAGTGCAGATGAACAGGGCAGTAGCAGGCAGACATAGGAAGAGGGGAGGAGGGGGCAGGGAACCTGCAACGGGGCTGACATGGGGGAGGGACGGAAGGAGGGGCTGACATGGACAGAGGTGGGGCTGACATGGAGGGAGGGGGGACTGACATGGATAGGGGGGCTGATATGGATGGATGGAGGGAGGGAGGGAGGGAGGGGGGCTAACAAGGATAGAAGGGGGCTGACATGGATGGAGGGAGGGAGGGGGCTGACATGGACAAAGGGGAGAGACAGGGGAACATACTGGACAGACAGGGGATAAATGATGGACAGAGGGGAGAGACAGTGTGGGTTAGGATTATAATGGGCTGATGGGGGGGCTAGCACTGGTAATGGGCAGATTGGGAGGGCTAGGACTGGTAATGGGTTGATTAGGGAAGGCTAGGCCTGGGAATGGACTGATCAATGGGGGGTTGGGACTGGTAATGGGCTGATAGGGGGGTAGGACTGGTAATGGTCTGATGGTGGGCTAGCATTGGATGAGCTGATCGGGGAGGTTAGGACTGGAAATGGGCTGATTAGAGGAGGCTAGGACTGGTAATGGACTGATGCGGGGTAGGACTAGTAATGGGATGATTAGGGGAGCCTAGCACTGGTAATGGGGTTGAGGGGGGACTTGCACTGGAAGTGAGCTGATTGGGGGGGCTTCAACTGGAAATGGGCTGATGGGGGGGGGATAGGACTGGTAATGGGCTGATTAGGGGAGCCTAGCACTGGTAATGGGGTTGAGGGGGGACTAGCACTGGAAGTGAGCTGATTGGGGGGCTTCAACTGGAAATGGGCTGGCGGTGGGGAGGGGAGGATAGAGCTGCTGGCCTTGGAAGAAAACTGAGGGCTAGGGCTACAAATGGGCTGATGCAAGGGGATGGGAGAATGGGACTGGAAGGGAGTGGATGCTGAGAGGGGCTGACATGGTATTTGGACTAGAAGGGGACTGGAAATAGGCTGATGGAAAGAAGTGAAGAAAACAAAAGAAATAAGAAATGGCAGATGGACCATAGACCACAGAAAGAGAGCTAACAGAAGACAGGAAAGCAGAAGCCTCAGATCGGGACCAGCATGATCAGAGAATAAATTGGTCAGACAACAAAGGTAGAAAAAATAATTTTATTTCATATTAGTGATTTGACTACAAAATCATCATAATTTTGAAATCAAATATTGTTACTTGTTATTGTGATTAATTATTGTGGTTTAAATAAGTACATTTTATAAATAAAAACATATTGCAAAGGCCTATAATATATTAATAATTCAACAAATGATTACAGTGACAATGCGTTAACGGTAAAGGAAGAGAGACACATTTGATTTTATCATTGGGGGTCATCACAAGTTGACCAATGGTAAATGGGGTCGTGGTACAAAAAAGGTTGAGATCCACAGATGTAGTTGATGCCAGTATGTGATCACTGCTAATTAAGTTTGCCTCCCCGCCATGCCGGTCTTGATTGCCCAATCCCACACAGCTCCCGAGGGCAAGCCTGCAGTCTGATGCTGGTCTGAGTGGTTCCCGATAGCTGAAATACAGTATGATGTCCAGCCTTCCGCTTTCTGTGATCAACCCGGTACAATTGTGTGTGAGAGCTGGATAAGCGGTGTGGCGCTTCACTGCAAGTCTATACTGCCGTATGGGGTGGAGGGTGAGCGGATTTGTACTGCAGTGGCTCTGCGATTTTTGTCAGAGGTGAGGAGTAGTACTTCACAGACACTGATTTTTTTCCATTGGAAAAAAAAGTTCCGACGATGCGGCCCGTGGGTTACTTTACAAGTCCTCATTTGGCCCTCAAAACAATTTGAGTTTGAGACCCCTGCTGTAGGGTCAGGAAGCTCATGGAGCTTTGACACAAAAGCAACACTCGCCAACGCCCCTGAGAGAGCATGTTGCGGCAAGCAATGCTCAAGCTCCAACTCCAGAAAATGCATCGTCATGCTTAATCTGCTGCCCTTCCACTGACACCAAGTTCAAGAAACGCTGCCAGCCAGCTGCATAGGCTTTCCAGGTGATCGCCACCAGCATAGCCTTTAACAATCTTCCAAGTGATGAGGAAGGATGTCCCAACAATTCTTCAGGATCCAGGAAGGGGCAGCATCCACAGCTGAAGCCAAAGCATGAAACCGGGCCCACTGAAAATGGGATAAAGCATCTGCAACTGAATGATTAACCTGAGGCACATTTTTCACCCCCAACAATACATTGCGCTATAAGCACGAAAGCACCAATTGTCAGAGCAATCCCACTACTAAGGTGGAGCTTGTATACTGCCGGTTGATCCCCATCACCACCGCCATATTATCAGAATGCAAGAGCAAACTCTGATTACACAAGTGCTCACCCCACAGCAGTAATGCTACCCAAATGGGGAACAGCTCCAAAAAGGTAATGTTCCGGCACCAACTCCGGTCCTTCCATGCATCAAGCCAAGATTCCACACACCATGCGCCTCCAAAATAAATCCCAAAATTGATCCCCCTGGAGGCGTCCATATATAGCTCCAGATCATGATTGGACACCACCGGTAATTGCCACACACACACTCTATTGAAATCCCACAAGAACTCCTACCAAATGCCGAAGTCCACCCTCACACTGCAACTCAACCAAATAAAGTGATGCTTCTACACCCCTTGAGTCAGGAATGCGAACCACCGCATGGATACTCTACCCATAGGTATCACCTGATCAGCAAAATTGAATTGCCCCAAAAGTTATTGCACTTGCCCCATCGTCAACTTAGATCGGGATTGAACTTGCTGAATCAAAACCACCAACATGGAGACCTTCTCCATAAGCAACCAAGATTCCATACTTACAGAATCTAGTTCAATTCCAAGAAAAGCGAGAGAGATATCTGGATCCTCCATTTACCCCTCTGCCAATGGCACACCCCAAACCTTCGCCAACTGCTGGATGACCCCCAACAGTCGGCCACACTCTGGGGACCCGTCATAGTTACCCGAGGAAATCATCTAAATAGTGCACCATTGAGCATTGGGCATTGGGCAGCCAGCCAGAATGCTCAATGGAGGAAGGAAGAAAAGGACTCAAAACAGGCACAGGCCACCAAACACCCTATGGGCATGCATTTGTTGACATAATAACACTCCTGGAAACAAAAGCCAAGCAGATAAAATGAACTGGGGTGAACAGAGAGCAATCAGGATGCAGATTCCACATCTGTCTTTGCCATAAATGCCCCTGCCCCGCTCTTTGCAGCAGGCCGACAGTGGAATTGAAGGATGCATATTGTACCTAATAAAAAGCCAGGTCAATAAAATCATTCATACCATACTCTGCCAGATACGGCAAATTGTGTATGAGCTGATACTTGCCCAGCTCCTTCTTTGGCACAATCCCCAATGAGGACACCACCAGATTGCATAGAGGAGGATGCTCAAATGGACCTGCAATTCTGCCCAGTTCCAGCTCGATCTGCAACTTGCTGGAGACAATCCCCTGCAGCTGCTTAACTGGGGGAGTATTACCGGCCTAGTGAAAATGAGATGATCCTGAAAAAGGAATCATAAACCCATCCCAAAAACCCTTGCATAACAAACAGGCAGCTGCCAAATCCAGATAACCCTGCAACCATTCCACCATGGCCACCAGGTTAATTGGAAATGGTACCTTGGCCAGGGATCATTGATGGAGGCATGCCATCCGACTGGGTCTGTCTGTCCCTAAGCGGGCCCCCACCCCGAGTGAAACATTGAAAGGCCTGGTGCCCCCTCCCCCCCCACCCCCATATATTGAGCATCTATGTTTGAAATGACACCCCGGTTGGTCGCAACAACCTGCATTGAAATGAAAACAGGCACTGTCCGCTCCGGATCTCCAAACCCCCCAGACAGGGGAAAATTCCCTCCACTGCTTAGAATCCCAGACCCCTGGCCCTCCCCCCACCCCACCTACTACCCACCACCTGCAACCAGCCCACCAGGAAAACCCTCACTGCCTGGTTTCCCAAAAGGTACCGACACGGAGTCATTTCTGTCAGCCAGATGTCCACATCCTAAAATCCCCAAGACTCACCCTTGTCCCTTGCTAAGCTCTTCCTCAACTGCTCATCATAGTTGAGCCAGGCCAATCTCCCATAAGACCTATGAGCCCGCAAGAGCCCTGGGTAGAGGGCCGGCTTGGCCCCATCCAAGATAGAGGAAAACACGTGGAGCGCCAGCACCAGTTACTAATGGTCTTAGGAACCCGAGATTGCACCTTCTTGCCCTTGTCCTTAGAACCCTCCCCCTTCATCTTATCCCCAATGTCCTGGTCTTGAGCCAAAAGTGAAAAGATATCCATATACCACTCCTGCAGCACCTTCACTCATAGTTTCTGAGACACATGACAATCCAGTGGAGCAATCCTGCTCAAAGTATGCCCACTCACCTACAACTTTTACCAAGGCCTTCTATTCTTAGGTGTTTATCAATTGTCATTTTAGGTGCTTAATTTCCAGTTAATTAAGGATTCTATGGGGGTACAAAAATGAGCGTTTATTGGTGTTTTTGCACTACAGGCACTATTGCTTAGTATTTTTTCAGATGAAATTTAGTCGCTTAGGAGACATCCGTGCAAATAAGACACAAAAAAAAACTGAGCAGAAGATGCAAGCTAGGGAAGGGTGAGAGAGTACTAGAGGAAGTGGTGTTTTACTAATCTTTAGCCAATGAACACCTACTCTCATTTTTTAGCATTGGGGTTGTATTATCTGTTGAAACCTAAAATCAGAATTTGTGCTTATAGCCTCTATCGTTCATTCTGTAACGTCACCACTAATCCCATCCATTTAGTCACTGACTTACTCAGGCAGCTTACCTCATCACTTCTCGTGGCTTCATTTACTCAGATGTTAACCTGATACATGCACTCACTGTGTCACTCAGAAAACCCATCTACTCACTGACTCACTCGCCCTCTAATAATCCTACAGGCATTTCCTCATCCTCCTGCCACTCATAATCTGTGACACATTCATTCATTTAGTCTTCCTAGCCATTTACTCACTTACTCAGCTCCTTGACTCATCCACTCAGTCACTTAGCTTCCGATATCATTCATAACTTCTCCATCCTTAGAGGGGATGGGAATCCATTCATTCATTAATCCTATTGCAAATATTAAGTGCTACATCTACTCACTAACAAATGGCACCTATGCACTCCATCAGTGAAACACACCTTTGTACAATATAGTACTTACAGCTTGCATTTTATCTGCAAAGCTGGCAAGCTGATGCTAACTTGCATCTGCTATTCCGATGGCAGCCAGTAGATGGCAATAGCAGCTAGGAGCATGAACAGGCCACGGCAGTCTTATAGTGCTGTCTCACATTAATCATACACAGAGAAAATTCCGAACAGTGCAAGCTGACAAAGACCTTGCTTTGCCACAATCAATCTTTATTCACCACTAGATTAAAGTGGTTAGATATACTTGATTGCCTCGGTTCTAGGATAAAACTTATAAATATCTATGTTTAAAGCTTTTTGCTTTTTAGTATGGGGGAGGGGAGAGGGTTTGACTAGTAATATATCAATCTCTTTTATTTTAAAGCTTTGATCTTAAATGTCTTCTATTGTGAAGCTATTGTCCTAGCTTCTAATTTTGGGAATGTTACAGTTGCTTTCTTTTGTGCATGGAATACTAGCAATAGTTCATAGGTAACTGACACAGTGGCAGCTGGACCATGTTATACCTAAACACACTTACTGTTTGCAAAACATTGTTAAAGGACCAATTTGCCCTTTATAAAGCAATCTCTCTATCATGTCAAAAGCTATAACTAAGCATCCTTACAAATAGCTAAATAAAGACAGACATGGGATTTCCTAATGTGTTAAAAAGAGTACACAGATGCTAGCAAGTATTTTAAAATTCTGGGTCAATATCAGTTAGCTGTAATTATCCATCCTGTGCTGCAAGGGTGGTGGAAGCAGCCTCTTATGTGGGATAGCCACAAAGAATAAACAAGGGCATAAAGGTAACGAAAAGTGTGTAGCAGGAAGAGAAAATGGGCAGTTTGAGTAAACCCTGAGGCCGTCTTAAAGTTGCTTGAAATGCCCAATTTGTAGTCTTTAAGGTGTCTATGAATTGAAGAAGTAGCCTTGTGGTAAGAGCAACTGCCTAGTTCTCAGAAAATCAATGGTTTGTTTCCCACTGGCACTCCTTGCAACCTTGGGCACGTCACTTTACCCTCCATTGCCTTGGAAGAAAAGACCTGGCAATCTTCTTCCAGTGGTACATTGCCATGAAAACCCAGAGGCAGGTGGGTCTCCAGGAGTCAGCACTAACCCCCCCCCCCCCCCAAACGTCTCACATATGCATGCTTTTTAGAAAGGGCAAAGAAAACCTTGTAATCTGTGGACAATTTCAAAATAATCACAAGAATGAGTGGGTATTATTTATCTATATTTATAATTTATCTATATTGTTAATTGTTAATACTCCTACTCAGTTCTTTTGTCTTGGATCAGTAAGAGGTGATAACATCAAATGTTATGACAGACAAGCTTTTACACCTAATTTATCTGCCCAGTCAAAAGATTTAAATTTCATCAGTTTAACTTTCATTGCACGTGCGTTCATGGCTCTCTCCATCAGAGATATCTTTGCTACTGTAAGAATTCTTTATGTGGCCTGGCCTGGTAGGTCAGAAGCAGTGCCACATATTTCTAGGCAAAGGGACCTGAGCTTGCTCCTGGCTTAACATTTCACCCCTGAGTCAACTGGGGTGGGGTGCTGCAGAGGTAGCTTTCATTGCACATGAAAGGCGAGGGGAATATAGCCATCACTCAATGGCGACAACTGGTGGCCAGACAGGATTCATGATTGCAAGACCCCAGAAGGACTTTTGTCGAAATGGCTTGGCTTAAGGAAGTTGAGAGGGAATATGTACATGTATATGTACAGTGCTACATAGATATTGTAGTATTATATAAATGATTAATAGTACTAGTAGTAGAATATAAATTGAGGAAAACAATTATTTCTGGAGTTGCATATAAAAAGGTCAAAGTGCTAGATCTCAACCCAGATTCCACTTGAGGTGGAAGCCTAGAGAAAAAAGAGGGAACTGCTGAATAAACTCAGAAAAACAGGAGGAAATTCATCTCCTTGTGTTTCCCTTGTGCTGTCTGTAAGCTCTGATGAGCAGGGACTGTTCCTTACATGTCTGTGCAGCGCTGCGTACATCTTGTAGCGCTAGACAAATAGTAGTAGGAGTAATGGGACAAAATCAAAACTGTATTACAGAAAGGGTAAATGAGTGTGTCTTTCCTTAACACACGAATTACTGATGACTGGAATGTACGCAGATCAGACTATCTCCTTATAAATCTTTGGAAAGTTACTTGCTCTGTTCTTGCTTTCTTGCAAGTATATCAAAGGTAATTTCACAATACGTCATGTAAAACGGCATGCCATCAACTAGGGATGTGCTTTTGTATCGAAGGATAAGCAGAAGTAGTTCACCCTATTGCACAATAGAGCATACTATCGCACCGTAGCATGCCGTGTTCGCACATGTGCCAATAGTACACACTGTCCATGCGTGCATGAACAATGCACACATTTGTAAACAGGGCATACTATTAAAAAATATGAAGATGAGAAAATATGAAAACCCCAACAAAATGATTTTTTTCCCAGCACATCCCTACCAACATGCATTTTTCTTGACTTTAGGCATATACGGGAATTTTGGGAAGCTACTTTTCAATAGTTACGTGCATAAGTTTGATTATGGGTACTTTCAATGTGGGCATGGATGGGGCAGAGTTTGGATGGAACATTTTATTTATTTATTTATTTAAATGGATTTGTATCCCGCCTTATCCTAAAATCAAGGCGGAACGTAGGTGAGAACATATTTACATGCATAGGTAACAGGGTACACCGCAAGGTAGCGGTGTAAATTCTGCCCAAACAGCCCCTGCAGTGCAGGTGGGCCCAAGAAAGCCCACTTGCAGCCTCTCCCAGATCTTTTAAAATGGCCTCTTATTGCGTTGGGGTCTCTTTCAGAGCCTATTGCTTGGGAGCCTTTAATTTGAACTTCTGCCAGTGCAGCATAGTCATGAGAATATCACCCAAACCCATTTCACTGATGTTTACTCCCGACCGCCCTTCCTGACAAATGGCTAGACACAGCAAGAAACAGTCCAACTCTGTATTATTGGCTTAACAGTGCTCACAGCTTTATTATACCATTGAACAAAAACAAATGGTATCCTATCCCGGCCAGTTACAGGAAAAAAATGTTGTCGTAACTTTTGTATAAACACATCAAAATACCAAAAAATGCCCAATACCCCCCCCCCCCAACCTCCACTAGTCATATTACTAGCTAGGTGGATCCTCATCCCATCCTGCTCAGTGTGTCCTGACTGCCCTCGCCAGATTACTAGCTGAGGACTTAACACTGAGCCTGAGCCTCCATGACCAGACTGTCCCCCTGTCCTTATTGCCACCACATGATGGCAGTCTCCTGGGTTCCCCAAAGCATAAGATCAAATCCCAGTTGGCTTGGACACCCCCCCCCCCCAACACACACACCAGCTGCAATAATCCTAAACATTAATCAAAGGTGCCGAGGATGGATTTGTGGAAGGTGACATTGAAAAAATGAAAATGCTAAACAAATACTCCTGTTCTGTATTCACGAAAGAAAATCCTGGAGAAGGACCACATATGAGTGACAAATATACAAATGTGAATGGAATAGATACCACACCATTTACAGAAGATGATGTGTTTGAACAACTTGCAAAACTGAAAGTGGACAGGGCTATGGGACTAGATGGAATACATCCCAGGATACTGAAAGAGCTCAGAGAGGTTCTGGCAGGGCCTTTAAAGGATGTTTTTAATAGATCTTTGGAAATGGAAGAGGTTCCATAGGACTGGAGAATGATTACTGTGGTACCTCTTCACAAAACTGGTAATAGGGAAGAGTTGACAAAACATAGACTTGTAAGCCTTAACTCTGTGGTGGAAAAACTAATGGAGGTGCTCTTGAAAGAAAGAATAGTGGACTTTCTAAAAACCAATGGATTGCATGATCCAAGGCAACATGGTTTTACCAAAGGACGTTCATGCCAAACAAATTTGATTGAGTTTTTTAAATGATTGGATGAATAGCAAATTAGATCAAGGGCATGTGATAATGTGATATACTTAGATTTCAGCAAAGCCTTTGATACTGTCATGCAAACAGTATCAAAGGCTTTGCTGAAATCTAAGTATATCACATTATCACATGCCCTTGATTTAGGGAGGCTTATCAATAAACTGAACAGCCTGAGGATGGTTCCCAAGATGGTGAAATGGATCAGAAATTGGTTGACTGACAGACAACAGAAGGTGGTGGTAAATGAAACTTACTCAAAAGAAAGGAAAGTGCATAGTGGCATGTCAATACTGTTCAATGTATTTGTGAGTGATATTGCGGAAGGACTAAAGGGAAAAGTCAGCCTTTTTGCAGATGACACGAAAATTTGCAACAGAGTGGATACTTTTGAGGGAGTGGACAACATGAAGAAAGATCTAAAAACACTGGAAGAATGGTCTAATGCTTGGCAGTTACAATTTAATCTGAAGAAGTGCAGAGTCATGCACTTAGGATGCAGAAATCCAAAGGAATTGTGTATGACAGGGGGTGAGAGATTGGTGAGAATGGACTAGAAGAGGGACCTTGGAGTGCTACTGTCTGAGGATCTCAAGGTGGCAAAACAAAGTAACAAGGAGGTACTCAAAGCCAGAAGGATGCTAGGCTTCATGCAGAGAAGAATAGCCAGCAGAAAGGAGGCGGTATTAATGCCCCTGCACAAGTCTTTGCTGAGGCCTCATTTGGAGTATTGTGTTCATTTTTGGAGACCATATCTCACAAAGGACATAAAAAGATTTGAAACGGTTCCTGTGACAGAAGACGTATAAGAAGAGACTTGAAGACCTAAGTTTTCAAGTGGAGGAGTAGCCTAATGGTTAAGAACACTGGCTTAGGAACCCAGAGACCAGCATTCAATTCCCACTAGCACTCTTTGTGGCCTTGGGCAAGTCACTTAACCCTCCATTGCCTCAGAAAAATCCCAGTTATCAATGTCCCTGTTTAATGTTCATGACCAAGTTTAAGTTTCAATGTAAACCAGTTTGATTTAAATGATAAAGCAGCATATAAAACCTGTTAAATAAATAAGTATGTATACCCTAGAGGAGGACCTTTCTCAAATAAGGGGAAGCTAAGAACATAAGATATGCCATACTGGGTCAGACAAAGGTCCATCAAGCCCAGTATCCTGTTTCCAACAGTGGCCAATCTAGGTCATATGTACCTAGCAGTTTCCCCAAAAAACACAGGTTCCACAATGCTTGTATTGGGTCAAGCACTGATATCCTGAGTCCCTTCTTAATAATGGTTTATGGACCTTTCCTCCAGGAACTTGTCCAAACCTTTTTTAAACCCAGCTACACTAACAGCCTTTACTACATCCTCCGGTAACAAATTCCAGAGCTTGATTACACGTTGAGTGAAAAAATATTTTCTTTTATTAGTTTTAAATAGTTTACCCTGTAGCTTCATTGCATGTCCCCTAGTCTTTCTATATTCTGATAAGGTAAACAATCGATCTACGTTTACCCGTTAATAGAGTGGATGACCTGCATGAAGCTGCAGTTAGAACCACTCTAGCCACCTTATTGGGCAGACTAGATGGACCATACTGGTCTGTATCTGCCATTATATACTATATTTCAATGTTAAGTGGTAAACCTCAGGAACAAAGGATGGGTGGGCAGGAAAACTGAGACTTCAAATTAAAATGGCTCTTACTAGGTCCCCTAGAATCTGCCTGGTCCCCCTGCCCCCCCACACCTCTCAACCCATCCCCCCACCCACTAAGCCCTCTGCATATGCTCTTTTCCAGGCCCTGTAGAGAGACTTTGCTCTGTGGCCTTTGCAATAATAAAATGCCATAACTTACGATATGTGCATTCCTGAGAAACCTAGGCACAGGCTTTTACATCTTCACCTATGACCCCTGTCTTTCCTTCTCCACATACATACATCTGATAGCTAAAACCTGCCATTTCTTTTTCTACAACATCCACCCATTCCTTTCTGAACACACTCTTTTTTGTGCCATCAAATCAACAACCCAACTGCCTCTGGGTTTTCTTGGCAATATATCACCAGAAGTAGATTGCCAGACCATTTCTTCCAAGCCAATGGAGAGTAAAGTGCTTTGTCCAAGGTCACAAGGAGTGCCAGTGGGAATCAAATCCTTAACCTTCTGGGTAGAAAGAAGCTGCTTTAACCACTAGGACACTCCTCCACTCCAAGATGCTTAGTCACTCTGTAGCCACCTCCCATCTAGACTACTGTAATCTACTCCTTGATGGTCTCCCTCTGAATCACTTCTCTCCCCTTCAATCTGTTCAACATTCTGCTGCACAGCTAGTTTTCTGCCAGCCTTGTTATGCTCATATCACCCCTCTTCTCAAGTCACTTCATTGGCTCCCGACCCATTTCTGCATCCAGTTCAGACTTCTCCTGCTGACCTATAAGTGCATTCAATGTGCATCTCCTCACTATTTTTCCTTTCTTTTCTCTCCCTACATCCCTCCTCGGGAACTCCGCTCTTTTGGCACATCGCTTCTATCTGTGCCCTTCTCTTCTATTCCTAACTCCAGACTTTACACCTTTCACCTTGCTGCTCCTTATGCCTGGAACAAATTACCTGAGTCTGTACAACAGGCACTTTCTCTGACCCTTTTCAAATCCAGGCTGAAAACTCACCTCTTCACTGCCGCTTTTGGAACTTGACTCACCTGATCTCCTTCGTGTTTCTTTACCATTCCCTCTAGCTGTATCCCATGTCTACAGCTACTCTGTTTTCTGTCTTGACTAGATCGTAAGCTCTAATGAGCAGGGACCGTCTTTTACATGTGTCTGTGCAGCACTGCGTACATCTTGTAGCGCTATACAAATGCTCAGCAGTAGTAGTAGTAGAAGGGCAAGTGTAAGTGCCTGCACCCAGTTTGTGTTTATTTCACAATTTACAAATTTCCCTCTTTTATAAAGTGCACATATTCTTTTTAAAATAGGTGCAAAATATGTGCATCACAATGCATGTTAAACTAGGTGACCCTTATACAGTTACCCTCATAAAGGTCAATGCTTTAAAGTGTGCTGAAACTTGCAAGGTCTGCTATCAGGCACTATGATTATAAAAGTCCAATAAAAAAAAATTGTTTGCACAAATATTTCTGAGGTAAAATGGAAAATAGCATTTGAGAAATATTTTTCACATATACCATAGTTTAATTACATGTTCTTCACTAATAAGCTTCTTTGCATAATTTACTTCACAGCCACACATTAGCATACCATTTGTGAAAAATGCACACAACTTTTTGTGGGCTAAAATAGCTATTTCAAAAAAAAAAATTACTTTGCAAGCTAAATGGACCTGCGGTGTTCCTTTTCCCATTTAAAGTGTGTTAATAGAAAATTCAGCTCACAGAGGAACTAATGCAACAGGCTATTTAATAGGCCAGGCACTGGAATTGTGTGCTGAGCTTCAGTATACAGTATAGTTTACTAATACATATGCTAAAAATTTAATAAGCTTAGTTCTCTCACTTTGCACCAATTTCCTGTCTGTGCATGAGCCAAAACCTGTTCGGAAAGAAAAAAAAAATTCCGCCATTAAAGTAGTTCAGGTCTAGGGCATCCTTGCCCGGGCACTCGGAGTTTGAATATCCTTGAACCAGACACACTGAAAGCAGAGCATACCTAGCTCAGGCACTCTTGACCAGGGCACCCAGCACAAGGAGTCCCTTAAAAACAGAGCCCCTAGTGTTTTGGCACCCCCCATTGACCGATATTACCTACCCAGTCCCAGGGAAGTGTTCCTTTGTGTCCTATTTTTCCATAACTATCTTGAAAAATGGTGGCATATGACCCCTAGCAGTGTATTGGAATGTACCATTACGGCCGGGCCTGCTAAGTTATGGAGCGCTGCTTTATTTGGCAGGGTGATCCCTCGTGGTATGTTCCCGTGTACCAGTTGTGGTCTGGAATTGCAAATTTTCCAAGATAGCAGCACTGGAGGCAGGGGCAAGTGGGCCTTATTCCTACCTTCTGGCCTTAAGGTGGGTTGGAGCAGGAAAGGATGGGTGTTTCAAGGCTCAGTTTGGCCTCCAGAGATTTTTTTTTGGAAAGGGGGAAGGGGGCTTTGGAGTCCACTTGGGCACTAGGCAAGAAAGGAAAGAAGGAAGAGGGAGGCTTCATGGTCTACTGGGGCTACCAGAACAATTTTGTGACCAGGATCATCTGAGATGAAGTGCTGACTTTCACCTCAGATGACCCTTTAGCTCCTTCACTCGAGTGTTTACTACAGCTAAGGGTTGTAGTAAGGACTGAGTGCTAATGTGAAAGTAAACTTCCACACCTAAATTTTACATGTTTTTTTGTTACGTAGGGATCATCTGGTTATTCTCCCAGCTAGTATGCATTCACATTCCAATCATGCTACCCTTTGGTTAACAAAATTAGCATGGTGAAATCTGGAGTAAAGCGCTTTGCAGCTTATTACCGTGAGTAACCTTTTGAAATACAGTACGAGCCACTTTATTATACTGGCCTCAAAGAGTCATATTTTTGTTCAAAATCTTTGTGCAATTGCTACTACTATTTATCACTTGTATAGCGCTACAAGGCATACGCAGCGCTGTACCTACACATATAAAGGACTGTCCCTGCTCATCAGAGCTTACAAGCTAGTAAAATAAGGTCTGTTCTTTTTTTATATACTATAGTCAGTGGTATACTTTCGACGGAGAACCTTTTCCCTCCTTTCTTTCAGTCAGGCAAGGAACACAAGAAGGAGTTTAGCCCAGGCTAATGATAAATAAAATGGACTGCACCAGAGTTGACCAATGGATTCCTCCATCAGACTGCTTCAGCAAATGCATGCCACATGAAAGCCTCGCTGTCCTACAGCACCTAACATGATCTAGGAAGGATCTTATATGGAGATAAATTATTTTTTAATTAACTGTAGATAAAAGGACTGGAGTCCATTATCTCTAGCTTCATTTCCTTGCCTGTTATTTCTCCCGAAACCATGAAATGTATGCTAAAGAAATGAATGGCTTGTGGAAAGGCTGTATTAACTGCTAATCTGTTTTGCTTTCAACTTGCTAAACAACACAGTGTATTTTTACCCACATGTTCTGTGCCGCTGTATTTATATAGCCTGTGCTGAATAAAACAAAGGGATATTCGTCACAAATATGAACGTTTCTTTTCAGCATTTAAATTGCCAGTATATGATAAGATGACATAGTGATAAACTATCTTTCCGACCCTGCTGTAGCTGGTAGTGCACCAGTTTTAGTTTTTGTTCTGAACAAATGCTGTAAATCATGAGTCCTCACATGGCTGATGAACGAGCCTGCTCACTTGAGCGCGGCCTGACGATGCCTGTGTGAACAAATGGAGCCGAACCCTTTTTATGAAGGACTATTTGTTTTATCTTTTTCTGCAGAAGGAAACAGTTTTGCCAAAAGACGAGTTCTCTTAGCAAGTTTCGAGAAACCGCTCCTCACTTTACCATAATGCCTGTTTTCCATGCACGCTGGCATTTTGACATGGAAATTGAGTTGGCGTCAGTGGAGTCATAAAATGTGGGTACTCTCTGTCAAGCTATCAGCTTTGTCACTCGAAGAGTAAGTTGGCCACTTGATGGGAAGAAAGTTAATGGACTGTAACACCACTGGTGTCCTCTAAAGTAAGCTACTGAAACAGAAAGACAACCAGAGTGCATCAAATGGCACATGGACCCAAAAGGAAAGGAAATGGTGACAATATTTGTCTGGTGAGCACTACAATTAGTTGAATAGTTCCAACTGCCATTTACTCTTGAGCGAACTCAAATCTGCATAAATTGTCCTTTGTAGTCACGCTTCATCACTGTCTTGTGAGCTGCAGTCATTACCTCCCACGGCCATATTTTCTTCACAGGAAAATAAATGTTATCTCTTTGCCAAAGACTTTCCATCAATCATATTGTTCTGTCATCTTTGACTGCAGTCGTCCTGTGCTATCATTTCACGAGGAAAAGGGTCACCATTTCTAGTCGTTTTAAATTTCAGGACATAAATTAGGCAATTTTTGTCTTCATCTTTTTTTTTTTAATGAACTTTCTCTGGATGAAAAAAAGTATACAAGGGGCTTTATTAAAATCTGACATGTATTCACTGTAACTAGGAAACATGCTAACAGCTCGCCATTTTCTCCTTCCTTTTGTTTTCCTTATCTAGTGATTGGTAGGAGGTGGAAACCTGAATCCATTTTTTAATTAAATCACTCCTGCAATAATAAATTTCATTCCTATCCGGTATTGAAGGTTATAACAGCTGGGAAAGCTTATGATTTACACAGTGCACTGAAAGGATAATTCTCAGTGGCTACAGGCAGCTTGCAGACTGGTACTTAACTTTGAACCTGTGAGCCTGCAAATTAATTTGCAACCACAAAGTCTCATGGAGTTTCCCCTTTCAAAATCCATGACCACTGTTGTTAGCAGGGAGTGTTTAGCCCACGCTTCTTGTGTGTTAAAGCAGTGACACGTATGCACATAGATTTCAAAATGAAACCCTTGTGCTTGGGTTTTTTTTTCTCTATAGCCACATTCCCAGTACTACTTCTTTTCTTTTCTGCAGAGAGGCCTGTGCAATGTTTACAAGGGCTTTAAATATTGTCCCCTAAATGAATTTGAATAAGGCCCAGTAGGACATTAACCTTACAAGTAAAGCAAACTAACTTGAAATTGGTAAACATTTCTGTCCAAATTTAAGTTATGCTTATATTATTACATTATTATTACACTTACATAAATAAGCTGAGGCAAAAAACCCATATTTTAGTGAGATTATTTTCTTCCTCAAGGAAGCTTTTCTCGCTGATCTCCATTATGTTAAATCCACCAGTAAGTTTAACTTCTCACTTGTCCTATAAACCTATAGCAAAACAGTTGGCCTCAATATTTGACCAGAAAATCTTCAAATATGGCAAGAAATTGCTTTTTCTACCCCACCCACTGCATGTCTTTAACTTGACTCTGATATGACCCCTTTTTTTGCCCAATCCTGCTTTGACAACTGTGATGCATACCGGATCATTTTTTAATGACATCACACAATTTTCTGCATCTAAAGCATATGCCGCTATTTGTAAGACCACATGTTTCATGAACCTCAGCCACGCAACTGGCATGACAGCCTCGGGTTTGCCTACCCTTACCCCGTCGCCCCTCCCCCAACCCTCCCTCCAATAAGTCACAACATTTCAGCAGGGTTTTCTTTCAACAAAACTATTTCTATTTATTTACAAACAATGGTTATTAACAGCACACAAAACTGTTGGCCACAGCATGCACGTAACAATCAACAAAACACTGTACACAAATTCCTTTTAGCACCACCTGCCTTTTTGCCCCCTCGAGAGACACAGCCAATATCCCACAGTCCTTGTAAGTGGCAGGAGGAAAATTTTGCCGTGAAAGCTTTTCCTCACTCCTTAATCTTCTCCATATCCTTCAGTCGAAAAGCTGTTACGCCTGCCGTTCAAGCAGACTTCTCTTCTTAAAACAAAAATGCTCCACTTCAACTGATGCGTTGTGACTTTAGAACCAATGGTGTGGGGTATTATAACAAAAACTTAATACCATTCATACATGAAAGAACCTATCTCTGGAAAGGTCTCAGACTCAATAGCGCTTTTTATGGACTTCAGTACTTATAATACTGTCAAACGCGCTGGCAGCATCAATGACCAATCCAGAGAACATGGGTCAAGGGTCATGCTAAGGGGCCCTAGGGCTACCGCAAGTATAATGCAACAACAGAAATATACCATGATTACAGTATCTTAATGAATTTGTTTAAATGTTGCGACTTTTTCACTTAGATTCTCTTATTTCCACAGCTTCCACCATACATAGACCTGTCAGCTTCTGGCATGTGACAGGAGTAGCGTTGTAGATACCTCAAGCTTCTGCCGTACATAGACCTGCCAGCTTCCGGTTGGTGGCAGGAGTAGGGCTGTAGACTCTTACCGCTGTGGTTGTCGTCGCAGTGTGAGCTGCAATGGCAATTCTAGATTGTTTGTTGAAGTCCAGTGACAAAGTTCAGTAGATGCCGCTGGCTTTACTCGACTGTGGTGGATCCAAGGCTCGTGTTCTGTAGCTTTAGACAACATAGGGTCCTTTCCAGTGAGGCGCCAGCGGCGTCTTTCTCCACTCTTTGATCCACACCGAAGATCCAGGCTTGAAGGGATGCAGAGGCTCAGTCAGATTAATGGGCATGGAAAGTCTGCAAAACAGAACCTAGAGCCAACAGTTCTCGTCTAGTAATTTCAGACCCAATCTGGTTCATATCCCCTTTTATCCCTTGTACAATGGGCGGAGGTCGCCTGTACAGGATCTCAAAAGGGGAAACTCCTAATGACTTGGTGGGAGCTGAACGTATCCTGAGAAGGGCTATAGGAAGAACCTGGGGCCACTTCAGGTGAGTTTCCTGACAAAGTTTAGACAGCTGGAACTTTAAGGTGCGATTCATATGCTCTACCTTCCCTGAACTCTGGGGTCTGTAAGCTGTATGCAATTTCCACTGCACTTGTAGAGCTTGGGCTAACTGCTGAGTTACTTGGGATACAAATGAGGGCCCATTATCTGACCCTATAGCTAATGTAATGTAACACTGCAACTTCCTGTATCCATCTCTAACGCTGAAGTTAGTCCAACTATATAGTACTGTGTAGTACTGAATCCAAGTCCATAGGTGCATGCCAGCCTCCTGTAAATTAAGATATCTTAACTAAACTGCCTAGCGATACCATACCACTGAATCACTCCTAATAATTATCCATATCTCAACTGAGACAAATACCCCCAAGATGTCTATACTCATACCACTTTCTTTTTCCTCCTCACTTTTGGATTTCATAGTCAGGCATTCAATACATGTGCTAAACATATACCAATCCTCCACAGCAATAGTAGGAGATGGTCAGAGAAACTACATCAAACTGCTCATAACACCTCCAATACTCCATATCAGCATCTACTATACATTCCATTACAAAATATCAAAAAACCCACCCGGACAAACATCAGCAACAACATTTACTAAAATGTGCGCTTATAAATACAAGATCTACACGCCAAAAATGGCCAGCAATCACTGACCTTATAACATTCAACGACCTTGACATATTAATGATCACTGAGACGTGGTTATCAGACTGTGATAATGCTATCATCAATCAGATGACCCCAGCTGGTTTCTCACCATATACTTGTCACAGAGCTAAACAGAAAGGAGGAGGGGTACTCATCCTCGCAAAAACAGAATTGAAATTCAAGCTAAATGACGCATCTACCTCAGCGCACCTCGACACTATTACAATATCAAATGACCATTGCACAATCAATGCACTCTACAGAGCCCCAACACCCTCTTCTGATGACCTACCAGCAATCATTAAGCTTGCATGCAACTCGAATAACCCACGATCCTCAAACTGGCTAATGGGAGACTTCAACCTCCCCTCCTTACCTGAAGCACAAGCAAGATCCTTCCTTCCTTGAAGCTTTATATGACCTGGACTACAAGCAAATAGTACACTCCCCCACGCATACAAAGGGCGGTATCCTTGACCTTATTTTCGCACCCCAATATATAGCTGACTCCACTCCTCAACTGTTGACTGCTATATCCCCAGTACCTTGGTCCAATCATAATCTCATCAACTTCTACATACCAGTCACCCACCATCATAAGATCAGTGACAGGACCAACACCCCTGATTCCAGAATATTAACAACACGATTTCGTCCACTCAACAAAGAGGATGTTCTTGTTAAGCTACTGCCAGGCCTCGATGTTTCTACAATTGACCCCGACGAACTTGTAGCAAATTGGAACAACAGTATCAGAGACATAGCCTGTATCCCATCCATTAACAAAGTACCCAGGAAACGTGAACATGCCCCCTGGTACTCCACTGACCTTCGAGCATCCCTCTTACAACTAAGTAGACTCGAAAGACGATGGCGAAGGAATCAGACTACAGTAGCCTACCACAATTATAACTCACATCTAGCATTACACAGAGAAAAAATAAGTGAAAAAAGGAAACAACATCACTCAACCATTCTAAAACGGTCTTTGAATAAGACACATGACCTATTTAATATAGTAAAATCATTAATAGGGGACCCAGCACCAGTATGTCCACTCATGCCTCAACCACAGGATTATTCAAACTATCTGCAATCAAAAATGACCCAATCCAATATGATTTCATCAACCTGTAACCCAACAATCGTAATAAGTACACCAAAACCTACCCTACTACTCAACTTCTCTACAGTATCTACTAAGGAAATTTAAGACACCATTGCCTCCATCAACCTTACCACAGCTTCTAATGACCCTTGCCCAGCAAGCTGGATAAAGGAACTTCGACATGAACTAAGCCATTCATTATGTAATATAACCAACCAATCATTATTAAGGGGTGTCTTCCCACAAAGTTTAAAACACACATCAATCAGGCCCTTACTAAAAAATAGCCGCCTTGATACATCCAAAGTCGAATCATACAGACCTATATCGAGTATTCCCCTGCTTGCTAAGATCATCGAGAAAATAGTCCAATGACAGATCCATCAGCACGTTGATGCCGAGACTCCTCTCGACCCAGCTCAACATGGCTTCAGAGAATTGCATGGGGTAGACACCATTTTAACTACCCTCTTCGACAAACTAATTACAGGAATTGACAATATACACCATGGCTTCGTCCTTATCTTTCTCGACATTGCAGCCGCCTTTGATTCTGTGGACCATAAGATACTATTACAACGTCTCCAAGAAAAAGGGATACAGGACACTGCATTACAATGGTGCGAATCATACTTAACGAACAGATGGCAGCAAGTAAAAACAGGCAACACAGCCTCTGAGCCTTTCCTACAGAAGCAGGGAGTACCCCAGGGATCATCACTGTCTGCTTTACTATTTAATATTTATATGCAGCCTATATGCTCTCTGATCCACTCCTTAAATGTAGAATGCCTTTTGTATGCTGATGACATACTACTATACATTCCATTCATTATTGAGCAGCCTGATTTCTCCCCTATCATCAGATGCTTTGATGCAGTCGCTGAATGACTCCTCACGCAAAACCTGAGGATCAATCATAGCAAGACCGACGTCCTCTTTGTCACAAGGAATCAGAAGTTCGTCCCACCTCCCTACCTTCAAGTTAAAAACGCCGAACTCACAACAAAAGATACAATCCGATATCTCGGCATCACTCTAGATCGGCACCTAGATATGACAACCCACATTAAGAACGTTACAAGATCAGTTTACCACAAGATACGAACCCTACGCCACCTCCGCCCACTACTCGATTTTTCGGACTATCGAACGATATTTCAGGCCCTAGTGATCCCACACCTGGATTTCGCGAACATCATCCTCCATGGTCTCCCACAGGCAACCCTCAGCCCGCTTCGGCTGGCCATGAACTCAGCTGCAAGGGTTCTAACAGGTGTATCAAGATTGGATCATATAACGCCAGTAATGAAAGAGTTACACTGGCTACCGCTACAAGCCCGAATTCAATACAAGGTACTAGTCATGACTTTCAAGGCATTGAACAATCAGTCTCCCACACCAATCAGCAATCTGATAAACAACATACCTGACAACAGAATAAGACGGCCCGCACTACTGAACATGTTAACAGTACCTAAATTTACCACAAGGTGCATAAAGGCAACTTCTAATAGAGCCTTTTCGATTTTTGCTCCGACAGCCTGGAATGAACTTCCTACCTGGATTCGATCCATACCAAGCCTCACCACATTCAGAAAAGCAATAAAACACCACCTATTTCAAATCTACTATCCTGAAACCAGTCCCGGAAACCACAAGTCACAGGCATTCACTCCTTGCTCCAACTATCCCAACGCTCTAACCCAACATGAGAATGGTTAGTCACCCCTCTCCCCTGGCTGTACCAACTATGATCATATGAAGAGTTTAAGTTTAAGCATTAGTTGTATATAGCTCCATGTAATTACTATGCATATATTGTGTAAATAGTTTCCCCCATTCTCTCTCCTTTATCATTGTCCCCTGTTCTATGTAAGCACTTTGTGTCATTTAATACATTGTTGTATTGTTCAGTTATAATGTAAACTGCACTGATTTTAATAGCGCGGTATATAAGAAAAATAAATAAATAAATAATGGTATCTTTGCCGGTATGCCTCGCCATGGGCAGTCCATGGGTTCGTAGGTGGATACTGTTTTGAGCTCTAGGGAGTTCTTCGGCTCCCTTGTATATAGTTCACTTGAGGCCCTCTGGGGTGATGTTACAGTTCATGTTGCATTAGCTTGTGGACGTAACTGAGGGAGACCCCTAAGGGCAGGATTATATCTCCAGGCTCCAGCCTATCAGAGCTCTGGTAGAATTCTCTGTCTCCAAGATCTGATGGCAGGGGTGCATAACCAGTTTGTCTGGACTGGTCTAGCAGTATTCCAGGAAAGGAAATTAACGGCTACATAGCCTTGGGATGACAAATCAGCACCACCCCTTTAAACATTCCCAATATTTGGGCAAAGTCTCTTTTTGCTGCATTGATCAACTGCTTGAGGGTCCACGACGTCAAATCATTCCCTCCCAAATGCAACAGCAGGAATCCAGGCGATGTCCGCACACGTGCATGGTGACGCAGCAAGGGCAGCAGTTCAGCCCCCTCTCTCCCAGCCATGAAATGTCCACCACTGCAGGTTCCAACCCCAGGTTCCGCCCGATAGGCCTGTTCTCTGCATGCCGGCCAGCCCAGAACACAAACGAATGCCCCAACATCCAACAACCCCGCACACCTCTGCCCCGATCTGGAAAAGAAAAACAATGGTAAATATCCGTACCCCCCCTCACGCCCTTTCAGAACCGAACATAAGTCTGAAAGGCTCTGGACCGCCACCTGCCAATTGCTTGTATCTGGGTGGCAGACATTCCCGCACCTGCTGCGCTAGTAGCTGCCCCTATGCGAAAGGAATGCGCCGCAAATTGGCTAGCGTCCACCCCCAGCCGCTGCAGCCCCAAACGCAAAACCTCTGTCACTTGATATCTTGTGACCAACCGAGAGTTCGCATGCACAAACAACCCTCCTGCAACCTGCGGGCGCCCTTCGAGGAACAACAGCATTGCCGTTACTGGGCACGTTTCCCCTGCAATCGCCCTCAGAACCACCCATTTGCCTCTGCCCCGTTGGTCCTTTTTCGATCTTTTCAAAAGGACCCTCAAGCGATCCCCTTGCACATGCACATGCTGCCTCAGCAAGCTGTTCCCCACACCCCTCTTTGTGGACTCTGCTACCAATTCCCCCACCCGGAAGGCCCCAAAAAAGGCCATGCAGAATATTGCCTTAAATAGCTTGGCTTCGTATCCTGACGTTGACACCTCAGGCAAGGCTGCACACAGACCTCTTAACAAGTCATGTGTTAACGAGCGACGCTGATCCGGCCTAACCGGCCTCACTCGCCCCCATCCTTGCATCAACTTCCTAACTAAAAAGCCCTCGCCCAATGGGGCCCAACCCACCGCTTTTGCGAAAAAATGAAACCCTGCCAAATGCCCTCGTACAGAAGCCTGAGACACGCCCCGCCTCTTTGCACTGATTATATATCCCCCCAATAATTGATCCGGAACTATTCCGCCACACCACCCTAGCTCGTGCAAGAATTCTACCACCCTCTCACATCCTCTGCAATATGCCTCCCAGGTTTTTTCTGCCACCGAGCTGCGCAGCATCTCTCTCATCTCCGCAGGCCATCGCTCCATAAGCTCCAAGGGACCTCCAATCCCACCGCAGCCGCCTCTGGTGCCAGCTTCTGGAAACGATCCCACTGCAAACGTGAAAGAGCATCAGCAATGCCGTTATTATGACCCGGTATATGCCGCGCTCTCAATGTCACATTCCTGCACAAACAGTATAACACAACTTTTCGCATCAATGCTGCCACTTGGCCGCAACGCGGCGTATAATTATTCACCACATTCACAACTGCTTCATTGTCGCACCACCACACTACTTTTTTGTTACGCAACTTACCTGGCCACAACTCCAAAGCAACCAACATCGGGAAGAGCTCTAAGAACGTGATATTCTTTAAGAGTCCCTCATCCTTCCATGATGCTGGCCATCTCCCAGCACACCATTCCCCTCCAAAATAAATACCTAAGCCCGTGCCTCCCACCGCATCCGTGAACAACTGCAAGTCCTCACTTGAACGCTCTTCCTCCACCAGGACAGCTGACCCATTGAAATCAGTCAAGAAGACATCCCACACTAACAAGTTCTCGCGCAAGGTCTTGTTAATTCTAATATGGTGATGAGGTTTAGACACACCCGCCGTGGCCAACGCCAAACGCCGTATGAATACTCGACCCATCGGTATGACCCGACATGCGAAATTCAATGACCCAATCAGAGCTTGCCTTTCTTTCAAAGTGTACTTTGCAGATACAAGCGCATTCGCTACCAAAACCATTAACTTCACCACCTTCTCCGGGGGTAGTCGCGCCACCATGTCCACTGAATCCAACTCAATGCCCAAAAAGGTTATCCTAGTCGCCAGCCCTTCAGTCTTTCCTTCAGCTAACGGCACCCCCAGTTCCCCAGCCATCTCCACAAATCCTCTAACAAGGCCTTACATTGTGCAGTCGTAGCTGCCCCAACAAACAAAAAATCATCCACGTAATGAACAATACTGGCACAGCCAACATGCCTCACCACAACCCACTGCAAAAAAGTGCTGAATTTCTCAAAACACGCACAAGACACAGCACAGCCCATGGGCATGCATTTGTCGAAATAATACTCCCCTGCAATGTGGAAACCCAGCAGATGAAAGGAAGACGGGTGCACCGGCATCAAGCGAAAAGCGGCCTCGATGTCCACCTTAGCCATCAACGCTCCCTGCCCAGCCTTCCTCACTAGGCCAACAGCTTTGTCAAATGAAGCTTAACGGACCGTGCAGCATTCCCGAGGAATGTGGTCATTCACCGACTCCCCTTCCGGATAAGACAAATTATGAATTAACCGGAAATTACCCGGCTGCTTCTTTGGAATAACTCCCAATGGGGAAACCACAAAATTCCTAAATGGGAGCTTCAAAAAAGGTCCCGCTATCCTGCCCAACATCAACTCTCTGTCTAATTTTGCCTTCACCACATCTGCAAAACAACGTACAGATGGCCCATTCTTCCCAACCGTGGTCCCGACCCCACCCTTTACTGGAATTACAAACCCATCACGAAAACCCTTAAGCAATACCTTGCCATCCTGTTTTTTAGGATAATGACGCAACCACTCTCTCAATACTCCCACCCGTACTGGAGAGGGGGCCACGCCGAACACTGGGCTCTCACTTGGCCGACGGCAACGCGCTCCCCAAGAGTCCCTTTTTAATACATTTTGTCGCAGAGTGCCCTCCTCCGCAGCTCGTACATGCGTGCCGGAACTTGCAATCAGGGAACGGGCAGGAGGACTTGTTAAACCTCCAACACACATCCCCACCTCCAACCCCTGGCTTGTTCGACACCCCAACTCCTCCTGCCCGAAAGGAACGGTTTCCCACAGCATTGGCTCCCCCCACCGATTTCACCACCACTCCCCCCCCCCCACCTCCTGTACCCGACCTTGCTGACATTTGCGTGAGCCACAAGTTGATATCCTGGCTGCCCCAAGACAACAACTTGTTCTCCTCCATTTTATCCTGAAACTTCTCGTCGTAATTGAGCCAGGACCACCCTTCATGCGTCTGCGACGCCTCAAGAATAGAGTCTGCATAAGACAAAAGCATCCCATACTGTTCTGTGTAACATTTACCCCACACACTTGCCAAACGCAAAAAGGCCCTCACCCAATTTACCACTGTCCGCGCCACTTTACGGACCCTCCCCGCCTTTTCATCCTCTTTCCGCTTTTTTTTACTTTCCCCAGAACGCTTACGTCCCTCCAACAGCCGGAAAATGTCAATGTACCGCCTCTTCCGAATCCGCCGCCTCAACATTTTTGGCACCCCTTTCCGCAATTCCGACAATGCTGTAACCACCGCCGACCCCACACCGGAAGCGCAATTCTCCCCGCTCTTACCCCCCTCCGCGACGAACCTGTGGACGAACTCAAGGACGACGATGTGGACGATTCCGATCTGCGCCTCCGCCGGCAAGTATGCCTCTGCTTCTGGGTAGCCTTCCCCGCCTTTTCCACTCGCACCCCCCTCTCACCCCCACCCTCATGTTCCCTTTGCAACTCACCCATCACTGCCGCCTCCGTAGACTCCAGCCCTCGCTGTGGATGCACCTCTCTGGAACCGTCTTCTACCGTTCGCGGCTCACCCTCTCCAAGTGCTGCCGATCCATCAGAGGGGCCGCCACGTGCCGGCGTCACCTGCGCTTCTCCACTCGCTGTCCTGTCTTGCTGCACTCCGCAGTACCTTGCTCCCATGGAAGCCATTGCCGGAACCTGCGGAGACAAAAAGGGGAGAACCGCAGGGGGAACAACCGCAGGCCATGCTGCCTGCCAGTCCCCAGCCCAATCAGCCCTGGAAGGTCCTTGCCCACCTCCCATCCAATGCTCCCATCCCTGCTGCCCCATCACCCCTGCCCCCCCCCCCCAGGACTCCCCCAGAACATCCCACTCCCACCACCCCTCGCAGGAACCCCATATCCCACACAATCAGTCACATTCCACGCACCTCTGCCACATAGCCCTGTCTCAGGCCCTTCCGCCAACATGCTGGCCACTTCTCCTCCATCCTGCCCCACACCAGCATCTCTGTCTGCACACTGCCGCCCTACAGCACACCCCATACCCCTACCCCCCTCACCCCTGCAGCTCCCCTTGCTTGCCTCTCTTGCCCCGCACCATCACGCTGCCCTGCTCCTAAAGGCCCACCCCGCCCGCTCCCTACAGGCCCTGTTGATCCGACAGCTCCTTGTGACCTTCCACGCCCCCTTCCCGCAGGCCCTGCTGATCTAGCCCTTACGGAGCCTTCCTGGCCTCCTGATCCCTGATGCTGCCCCTTGCCTCCACCTTTTCCTGCCCTGCCTCGAGTCTTCTGCCCTGCCACTCCCTTGCCTCTTTCCAAACTCCCACCAATACTCCTTTTTCCGCCCGGCTTCCTCGTTCCTATGTCACACCTCTTTATGTGCAAGTACCTTTCTTTCTGAAAAGTTTCTCGTCCCCCTCTTTTTTTTTTTTTTATTTCCCTCCTCTTAGGCTTGACTCCAGGATCGCCTTAAATTATGGGCTCCTCACCTCTGTGATCGCCACGTCCGTGTCCCCGTACCCCCAGATACCTATTTCCGCCCCTCGTACCTCCAACCAAAAACGCTTGTGACTATACCAACCACAAGTCTGTGTCCCGCTCTCCTGTGAAAAGCTGAGGGTCGCTGCCGCTATCACCGCTGCCGCCTTTGCCCAGAGGATTCTGCCGCCGATCGCCGCACAACTCCGTTCGCTGCCCTGCTCTTCGGCCATGTGCTGAAGGCGCATCCCAGATGCCTCAGCACATGGCCCTCTTTCCTCCCATGATTAACCACACCTCCAAGGGAGGAGTGGTCTAGTGGTTAGGACGAGGTACTTCAGGCCAGAGGGCCGGGGGTTCAAGTCCCACCTGGGGACAACAATCTCAGGCCGGAGGGACTGGGATTTCTAGTCCTATAGGCACTCCTTGTGGTCTTGGGCAAGCCACTTAACCCTCCATTGCCCATGTTCCCTGTAAGTATTAACATATGTGTGTCATATCCCCTTGTGTTAAATGTATCCCCCAATTGACCGCTTTGACCTGGTGAAAAGCGGAATATAAATACAGCTAAATAAATAAATAAATAAACAAAAATGATTGGCTCTTTCCGCGCGCGATCCCGCGGCAGAGCCAATCATTTTAAATAATGCGGCCCGCATCTTGCCTCAGAGCCTGCCTAGCCCACCTCCCCCCCCCCCCCGCCGCTTCCCTTTCTAATGGGCAGGGACCCGCGCCGGGCCGCACCACCGGTTAATGGCGGCCTCCGGGACCCTGCCCGCGGCCTTTAACTTATCTGGGTGTTTTGCTTAAGACAAGTGATAGAGCCTATGGGGAAGGCCTCAACTATCTGTCTATATGTTCACATCTATGCATTCTTTCTCTCACACACACACACACACATTTGACAAGACACACACCCTGTGAGACATACATATACAGAATATCCTGATGTGCAGGCATGCACAGACACTTGAAAAAATACAACATACACCACAAATACCGTACACATAGTACATAGAACATAACACACACATAGCACATAGAACATAACACACACATTTCTGTACACAGCAGTACACATACATACACATATAACACAATACAAAAATATCACAGCACACACAACACAATATAACACACACAATACCAACACAATACCATGCACAGAAGACACACACACAACGTATTTAACAGATCACATACAACACATACAAAACATCACACAGCTCAGCATCAACACAACACACATACCACATAAACATAACAAACATACACAATGAACATACAACACAATACATGCAACATGACACATCACACACAACACAGCACCCACATAAAACTAAAACCACACTATACAATACAACATAGCACAACACATCACATAGAACACAGCACACATATAACACCAAGAACACAGCACACACATAATACCAACATCACACCATACAATACAACAAAAAACATACATTCAGCATACATTTACAACTCAACACAACACACGCAATACAACACTACATGCATCACACACACACTCACATTAAAAAATACAAAATGCCATAACACACATACAGTATCACAACATACATAATGCAATACAAAATGCACACAAAATACATACACACACACACAACTCCACAATACAATACAACATAACACAAATCACATACAATACACATAACACAAGAGAACATAAACATAATAACACTCAACCACCAACACTCATGAAATATGTACAAACATCCTGACACACACTCCTAAACAAGACCCCAGGACATACACACACACACACACATGACCCCTAGGTAACACACACATACAGCATGACAACCACACAGTACACATACACTATAGCACACATAAACCTCTGTCATACACTCACCTCTCTAACACACTTGTACTTCCCTCTGAAACACATACACATCCATGACACACAAACACACACGCACACACACACACATGCACACACACACACACACACAAGCACACATCCCCCATACTCTGCCATCTCACCTTCAGATTTCCACAGCAACACAGTCATACCCTCCTCATAGAAATAAATATACACCTCATACCACTGTGCTACCCTGCTGAGCAACACTTTACCATGACTGTTTCATCTAAATCTCCCACACAGACATGCCTGGGTTGTATTAATGGAGAAAAAGGGACATGTGGAATTGTGTCACATTATAAGTGTGTACTTTCAATTTGTTAATTAATTATTTGTTTGAATAGTGACTGCATTTGCCATCCTTGTTCACGGGCTTCAGATTTATTAATGCATATCATAAAATAAAGAAATTGCATTGTTTTAAAGAGACCTGGGATATACTCCCTCAACTAGATATTCAAGAATTTATCTTCTATGCCACAGTGTTTATCTCAAATATTCCTGAAGCTGAATAATTCTGAAAGCCTCTTATTTCTCAAGAAGAACCTGAAAAGCTTTCTTAAAGTGCAATCTTCTCTGAAATGAAAAGCAAAATATGACCTGAGAAACAGGTTGTGAAACATCTCATATCAATTTCATTTCTAAAAAAGTAGCCAGTATAACTTTAATGTGGGTTATATTCAACTTGACTCATGCATCGATATGTTAGTAATGCAGTGTATGGATAACAAAAGTAATACAAAATGAACTAATTTGTAACTTTGGTACATGAGCATTGAACATCTTTATTCTATATCATTGCACAAATTTCAGTGAGAATACAGTTCATAAAATAATTCAACAGTCATAGAACCCTAATTTATATCTAAGAAAAATGGCTTCCAAGCAAATATTTTATTGGTATCAATAAATGGTTTGCTTATTATGTTTTGTACATGCAATACTTTTATATACATAGTAACATAGTAACATAGGGTTATGTTTACTAAACCTTCTTAATGTGCGCTCTGTGACGTTACCGTGTGTTAAGGTACCTTAACGCGTGTTAATGGTGCTTTATCAGGCGCTTAAGTACCATAGCGCACGTTAACGTGCGCAGAGGCGCAAATGAGCGCGGAGGGCAGAGGAAGGCTCCCCAGGGGCGGAGAGAAGGGGTCAGAGGGTGGAGAGTGGGAGGGGAGAGGCTCCCCGCACACTAACGATGTGAAATTTGAGGCTCAAAACTAACGCCAGTGAAACCCTGACGTTAGAGCTGATTTAAAGGGCAGAGAAACCATTTCTGTCAGCAATGTACAGCAAAACAAGGGAAACCTACAAAAAAGTGATAAATGTGATACATGTGCACGGAACAAAAGTGAAAATAAACATTGAAAATGACCCCAACAAAATATAAAAAAAACATAACCAAGCTGGGCAATAGTGATATTAATGGGAAACATCAAAAAGCACTCCCGAGAAAGCTCCAAAAAAAAGATATGAATTTTGGAAGGGTCTACGCTCCATCCCCATACAAGGTGAATGATCCCACAGTGCAATTGCGCTCATCAGGGTTTCCCTCTCCATTGGACAGGTTTCTTATGGGGTGCACATGTTCCACAACAGCAGGGCGGGTATGTCGGAATGGGCAACTAGACAGATGCTGGGAAAGGGGACACAGAGGGCTGCAGACGGCACATGCTGTACTGCAGCTGGGCCACAGTGCGGACTAGGGTGATGCCTAGGTGGCCCATAGGAATGCTGAAACAGTAGAGCAGCCAGACAGCAACTGATGAGGGCCCAGCATGGGCACGAGTGTGCTTCCCACAGTGTCACAGGGGAAAGTACCCAGTAGGGACCCCCAAGGGCACAGAACAGTGGCAGGCAGTGCTGGGGGGAAGCGTGGACACCTATGCAGGCACCCCTACCCCAGAACCCACACCATAGGCAGCCACCTACCTACACACTGGATGGCCTGAGACTGCGCTCCACCAGCACCACCAGCAGAAGGGCATGTCAGCAGGGTGGCAGAGGGACAGTGGTGGTGGAGGGGGTAGTGGCAGCTGCCCAGAGCAGACCATGGCCTAGCCCTGTGTAGGTGGGTGCCATGCACTGCAACAGACAGGCTCCGTCTGATGAACAGTCATGGTATCCCCAGGGAAGGTACTGTCTCTGTGGCAACACAGTGGTGCAGTGCACACAGTCAGTGTGTTCAGGAGCAGAAGGTCACAGGTTCAAGTCCCAGCTGTGGCTCCTGCCAACCCAACCCCCATTTTTTACCCACTACTAAAACGTGCTAATACAGACAGAACCTTTATTGCAGATGACGTAAACATGCCCAAAACACCTACATTTTACCCTACAGAGCACAGACACCATAAACAGGCGCATTACCTAGAGCAGAGTCTCCCAAATGCAGTCCTGGAGGGCCAAACACCATTCAGGTTCCATGCTGCCTCTAATAAAGAATGCCTGTGATGCATATCTATGTACCGCCCCCATGGTATGCAGATGTATCTCATGCATATTTATGAGGGACAGCATGAAAACCCGAACAGTGTTTGGCACACCAGGACTGGAGTTGGGAACCTCTGCCGTAAAGCAGCAGTTAACAGGGGCAGACACACCCACACCCACAGGCTCCATTAGCCAATGCCTCCTGGAGAGGCAGGACATTGGGCCCTGCGTGCATCTCCCAATACTAGCACTTGCATACCATAGTAATGCCACCCTAAAACCTGGGAATACGGTACACAGCTATCAAAAGGTTGCTATCATTACTGGCAGATAGCAATTCCTACCTTAAGCACGGTTTGCTGATTGAGCTCCATCATGGCAACCTGTCTGATGTCTGTGGAGTGTGCTTCAGGTCTGGTGTCTGACAGTGTTTACCACCCTGGGGAGTGACCCCCTACAGTATTGCGTACCATATCCATGCCTGCACTTTGCCCAGGACTGGTGTGGTGGCCAGGGCTGCCAAACACCTCTATAGTAGCACAATGCTGGCATAGGTGTGGGAGTATGTGTCTGTCTATCCAGTGTGTGGTGGCTGCAAACACCCTCCACAGCCCACACTTCCAGCACTGTTGCCAGTAATGGCCTGCCAATGTGCATAATGAGGAGCAAGGTACAACGGGTATAGCCCGGACTGGGTGGCCTGGCCAGGATGCATCTGCACATCAATGGCTGGGTCATTGTAGTGCCTGGCCACCATCTGCACAGACAGGGTAGCCACAGCATGTTCTGCTTGGAGATCACTCTCACCCTGACTGAGCAGTGACCACGGCATGGCTAGGTTCCCCCATAATGCTATATAGTATTTCTCTCATGTGATATTTATGGGTTTCCATTTGGGGCCCAGTCACTGACTTATCTGCTTGGTGTGTATGCTGACATTCTAGTTCTGGGTGCACGCATTTCCACCAGGAACATGCACTATGGACTAGCTAGCAGACTGTCTGCAGCTGGTATGTGTCTTGCTGGAACACCTTGCAGGGTGCAGCGGCTGAAGGCTTGCTGCAGGAGAATATCAGATAGCAGTGGGGTGCAGCTTAGCATATCCAGGCCTAATGTCTGTCTGCTATTGCTTTATGGATGTGTACAGAGCTGCATTGCCTGCCCTGTAGGGTGTCTGTTCCCCAGCATGATTGGGGTTGATGGTTCTCTCTACTGCCACCATTGCAGGGAGGTAGAATGTGGATCTGTTGGTGGGAGACCCTGTTTACCACCCTCAGCCCCAGAGGGGGGGGGGGGGCGGTGGTACATAATCCTCCTATGGGTCCATAAGGGCTAAACCTGACTGAGAAATACAGATGTGTCCAAGGTGTGTCTGCAGAGACTACCTATCTCACATATTAGCACTGCTGGGGACCTGTAGCATGGACTATTTCTGCTGTGAACCTGGTGCTGGGCACCCCACCTCACCCTCAGGGTGAGTACGGTACCTGCACAATGTGACAGTATGTAGCTACTCTGTGCCAGTACCACACACGGTCAGTTCCCCCTACAAGGCCGAGGTACTGTGGGGGTGCATACCCCATCTTGTGATCATCTTGTAGACTGCTGATTTGCATGTGCAGTGCATCATGGGTATGGGTGGGTTAACCCTATCCTGGTGACCACAGCAGACTGTTTGTGTGGTGACGTGCAGTCCTTCTGCAGCCAGCCAGGGGCATGCTGACAGCTATGGAGCTGTAGCCCACTGGTTACTTCACTGCTTGTGGAGCCAGAGGTCATGGGTTCAAACCCACAGTGGGGTTATTTGATAGGGCTGTCCAAAGCATTGTCTATTTTTAATGTACATTAGTGCTGCCAGCAAAACACCCTCAGGGTACTGCAACCATAAGGTGCCTCAGAAGGCGCCTTATAGGGTGCCTCAGAAGGTGCCCTATAAGGCGCCTTATAGGGCACCCTATAAAGCGCCTTCTGAGGCACCTTATGGTTACAGTCCGTATAAGGTGCCTTATAAGGTGTCCTATGGAGCGCCTTATAGGGTGTCCTATAGGGGACATTATAGGGTGCCGTGGCGGACAGTGTACTTTATAGTGTGCCCTATGGAGTGCCTTATAGGGTGCCTTATGCGGCACCTTAGGTTACGGCACGTGAGGGTGTGTTTGCTGGCAGCAATAATTAAAATCCCTCAGGAAACAATACTTACATGTCAAAGCTGATGCCTAAGCTAGCCTTATGCATTAGGCACACTGGGGGATCAAGCTCATGACCCCTGTATCATCAGTCAGTGCATTAGCCATTGTGCTACACTTCTGTTTCTATGTTTGGATGTCTGTGCGCCTACTTAAGATTACCACGCGGTAATGCGCTTAGCGGCGCTTTGCCCGATAATGTGCGCAGCAGCGCACGTTATCGCGCGCTAATCCCGTTTTGCTACTTTAGCCTGAAACGCCCACTCCTTATATGGCATCCTGCACACTAATGCCGGGCGCACATTAAGAAGGTTTAGTAAACATACCCCATAGTAAATGAAGGCAGATAAAGACCAATATGGTCCATGTAGTTTGCCCAGTAAGATGGCAGGAGTAGGTACACCTGCCGCTCCGTGCAGGCCACCCCTTCCCATGTCTTTGTTTAGGGGTGAACCCACCGCTCCATGTAGGACACCCCTATTTGTTTAGAAATTAGATGGTTCCGTTTATTTTGATTTTAATAAAATACATTAGCTTTGTAGAGAGCATTTTAAGACAGAGGTGAAAGAAAGTGCCCTATGGGGCCCTTTTACTAAAGGGTGCTAAGGTGTTACACCTAACATGGTGTTAGCGCTGAAACTATGGTCCATTAGATGCAATACCACTGTGTTAACCACTGAGTGTGTGGAAAGCATTTCCCTGGCAGCTAACGTGGAGCCCATCCCTTATGGCATGCCACATCTGCAAGCGTGCACTTAATGCAAGAGATATATTTAGGCTCAAATTTAGGCACAGACAATATAAACAATGGCTGCTGGCACCAGATTTTGATAGTCACTAGTTTGTTGCTGTCATTGCCATATCTTGTACAAAATATTTTACATTTAAATGAGTTAGTTAACATAATTTTGGAAATCTATCAGCTCATTTGAATTTTAGCATAAAAATCTGCATTACCAGAGAAAAAAAATTGTTTCTATTAGTGTACTGTAAATGCTCCTGCGCAAATTAATATGTGTTGAGCATAAATGCAAGGATTTAGCAAGTCTTCATGCCATTTAATAAACCAGTCCCTTATTTTTCAAAAATAAAATAACACTGATACAGATTAAAGATCTTTGTCTAAACTCAGAAGAATTCTGGAACAGACTCAGAGAAACATTAGGAAATATGGGACCCTACGTTCATAGGAATTAATGCAGTTTGCAGACCTGCTAATCGCGTTAATCACAACAATTGCCACTGAATATCCCCAGGTGACGCCACTAAATGCGCTGGGGCTACCAGGTTGGGCGTCTTTTTGGAGTGGGGTCATTTGATTGGGGGGAGTTTGGATCAGGTGGGGTATCTGATGCTGGGGGTTCTTCTTGGGAAGATGATGCTGTTGGGGGGGATCAGATGCTGGGGGGGGGGGCAGATGCTGTGGGGTGATTGGATGCTGCAGGACATGGTACTGTGGGTGGGAAGGGGGCAACACCACAACCACACTTTCTTTTTTTACCTTTTGCAATGGGCAGTGGCAATTCAACTGGACTGCACTTAGCACCACTTCTTGAGGTAGTGTTAAGTGCAACTTGCTATCAGCAGTTGCAACAACTAGCATGTAGCTAAATCCTCTTCTATTGATCACCAGCCAATGTGCCCAATCTCTGCCTGATCCTACTTCATCATGCTGAGAGCTGTTAGCTTGGGATTTTTACTGTACTGGCTGCTTTCAGTGCACAGTAGCAGCTACTGCAGGCTTGCACTAATGGTTAGCATGTGCTAAAATGTGTCTAAATGTTAGCACACTTTAGTGGATTGTGAACTCGGTAAAAGATAGAAAACAGATAAAAGGGCCAAATGGTCAATTTTATCAATAGAGACAGGTAAATAATGGAATACCTCAGGGATCTGTGCAAGGCCCACTACTTTTTAACATATTTATAAATTACCAGGAAATAGGAACAATGAGGGAGGTGATCACATTTGCAGACAATACAAAATTATTCTAAATTGTTAAATTACAAGAAAATTGTGAAAATTTACAAGATGATGTTGAGAAACTGGGAGAGTAGGCATCCAAGTGGCAGATAAAATTTAATGTGGACAAGTGCAAAATTATGCACTTAGGGAAGAACAACCCAAACTATAGATACATAATGCAAGGTTTCACATTAGGAGTCATTACCCAGGAAAAGGATCTAGGCATTTTCGTAGATAATAAGTTGAAATCCTTTGTTCAGTGTGCAGCAGCAGTCAACAAATCTAATATAATTTTAGGAGTTATAAGGAAAGGAATGGAGAATAAAACTAATACCTTTGTATTGCTCCATGGTGGGATCTCACCTTTTTGGTCACCATATCTTAAAAATGATATAGACAAATTAGAAAAGGTACAGGGAAGAACAATCAAAATGATAAAGGGAAGGGTAGGATACCTCTATGAGGAAAGGCCTCAAAGGTAAGGGCTCTTCAATTTGGAAAAGAGACGGCTAAGGGGAGATATGATAGAGGCCTATAAAGTAATGAGCAGAGTAAAATAAGCAAATGTGAACTGTTTTTTTAAACCTTCAAAAAGTATAAAGACCAGAGGGCATGCATGACATGAAACGCCACATAAGCAACATAGTCAAAGCCGTCTATTTCAAAATCCGTTCACTCAAGCACCTATGCCCCCTGTTGGACCCAGATGATTTCCGAACCATATATCAAGCGTTGATCCTGCCGCATTTTGACTTTGTAAATGCCATCTTACAAGGTCTCCCCAATCCACACTAACCCCCTTAAAGTTGGCCATGAATGCCGCAGCTAGGGTCCTTTACGGAGCATCCAGAAACGACCACGTGACCCCCATTCTCAAACAGCTGCACTGGCTACCGATCCATGGGAGGATCACATTCAAAACCCTTCTATTAGCTTTCAAGGCAATCAAAGGTATTTCAGCCTCCTCACTCACACATCTTATCCACATTGTTCCCCCCAACAGATCCAGAAGAGCAACAGCTGTCAACTTGCTAGCAATACCAAAGACATCGACAAAGTCCAATACGACAACCACAAACAGGGCATTCAGTTTTTATGTCCCCAAATGCTGGAATGCTCTACCCCCTGACATTAGGGCCATAGCCAATCTATATCAGTTCAGGAAGGCTCTCAAAATGCACCTTTTCCTCCAATACTTCCCAGACAGCAATTGAACCTAGATATACCTCTCAGGAAATGACCCAATCTAGAAAGGCCCTTACATGCATTATCTGAGTTTTACCTATCCTTCCAGTGTAAATAGCTTATGTATATAGTTAACCTCGTTATCCAAGTTTGTACTCCTGTTCGATGTAAAACCTGACAGCTTGTTGTTATGGTCGTTAAGTTATGATGTAAACCGCGCTGATACTAAATAGCGCGGTATATAAGAAATTGTAATAAATAAATAAATAAAATGAAGCTACAAAGCAGTTTAAGACTAATGGGAGAAAATATTTCTTCACTCAACATGTAATTCAGCATTGCAATGTGTTGTCTGAGGATGTAGTAAAAGCTGTTAGTGTTGCTGGGTTTAAAAAAGGTTTGAACAAGTTCCTGGAGGAAAAGTACATAAAGTAGCTAAATCCATTATTAAACTAGATTGGAGGAAATCCACTGCTATCCCTGTGATAAGCAGTATGGGATTTTTCTACCTTTTGAGGTCCTGCAAGATATTTGTGACCTAGATTGGGCAGTGTTGGAAACAAGATGCTAGACTTCATACACCATAGATCTAAACCAGTATGGCAAATCGTATGTTGTTATGTTCTTAGTAAATATACCCCTAATTAAATTCAGATGGAGGCTGATGTACTAAATTGCAAAGTTACTTTGCAAAGGTGTGCTTTACTTAAAAAAAGTGAAAAATAGCAAAAGAAACCCCACAAAATGCTAAAACATTAGTGTTACTCATACCTACCATTGTAATTCCAATATTATTGGAGCACAAAGGTCACCTCACCTCACTTCTCAAAGTGAACCAACTGTTGAAATCCCTGTATAGTGAGCATTTCTTTGGTATTTTAGGAAAACTCCCATAGCATACAAGGGGCTGATATTCAGAATCCTTACAGTATCTAGATGGCCACTGGGATGCTGTCTAGATAAGGGTCCTGAGTCAATATCGAAACACATTGCAATATAAAAATTCAAAAAACATCCATATAGAACTCCAATATGTCATAAATTAATACAGAAACCTCTCATAATTTCAAAATACAATAATACATATCTATATGTTGGTAGTATATATTCTTCATTTAATGGCATTTACTAAAAATATAATGTACAATCAAACCTCGGTTTTCATTTGCCCCGGTTTTCATACGCTTCGGTTTTCAACGTCTTTTTTGACTGAGATTTTGTCTCGGTTTTCATACATCGCTTCGGTTTTCAACGTCTTTTTTGACTGAGATTTTGTCCCGGTTCTCGTACATCGCCTTGGTTTTCGTAAAGTACAGTACTGTAAATACATACACCCTCGCGCTGCACACCGGTCTGTATACACTGCCAGAACGCCCACCCGGTCCAGGCAGCACTGCCCCCCGGACTCACCGATCGCCAGCGTGATGAGAAGCGAAAGCCAGCTGAGCACGTAAATGAAACACATCCTCGAGCCTGGTCAGAGTTAGAGAGGCAAGGATTGCGCAGAGAGGAAGGCCCCGATCTCGTCCACCGCCTGCCCGTTCTCTGGAGCGCTCCCTCAGGTTCGGAGGTAGCAGGGAAGAAAAGCTGTCAACGTAAGCAGGAGATGTTGCATGAATGTGGGAGGCAGTTCTTTCTCTTGCAGGGTACGTCTGAAGCTATATCATTAAGATTTTCTGCCATTCTGAAGCATTGAGCAGATAATGTAAAGGTATTTTAATGGGCTGAATCCAATGTGATTCCGAAGAGAGCTGGGCACAGCAGCTTGTCAGGGGTGGCTAAGGCCAGATGTTAACATACTGTACTGTACAGTAGCTTGCTTTCAGTGATGTTAAATGTTCATTTATCCATTTCATTAGTCATTTATATTTATTTCTCATTGTTTTCTGTATGTAAAAATATAGTTATTCTCTATAAAATGTACTTTTTGTGAATATTTTTGGGTGTCTGGAACGGATTAATTGGATTTACATTATTTCTTATGGTAAGTATTGCTTCAGTGTTCATACGTTTCGGTTTTAGTCAGACTCTTTCGAACGGATTAATCATGAAAACCGAGGTTTGACTGTACTTTAAGACCTATAATATACAAATATCCATCATAAGTAACACTCTACTAATAAATGTATTTCATAAACAGCACATAGCTAATACAAAGTCTATTGACTTAAATTACCCCCCAAAATCATGAAAATACATGAATAACAAATATTTGATTACAAACAATATAACACTCACAAATATACTATTAACAAATTCCATACAAAATTCATAACATCACCCAACTATCGCTCATGTTATACCTAAAAAACATTTCATCATCAATCCCTCATAATATTGCTGCACAACTATCCTTTAAGGAAGACATTATTCATATTTTAAAGGGTCCTGAGTGACATATTCAGCGACACTATCTGGAAAGTGCCATTAAATATGCCCACAGATTACCCTAATGGAATCTGGTTAATGCAGGGGCAGTCCACGGATGGAGCAAAAGTGGTATAGCCGCTATCTGAATAAGTACTGGCACTGAGTTTCATATAATTTTATTCTGGCACTTCCCTCACTTGTTTTGCACAGCAACACTTACCCAGAAAACTTAGGAGACATGAAAAGCAGGCCTAAGTTACAATCTGGTAAGTGCTGGCTGGACATCACGCTAACGAGGTTAGTGTCATTACCTATCCAGGCATCCTCCCTGGCCCTCTTCAAGTCCAGGTTGAAGACCCACCTCTTCAACGTTGCATTCAGATCCTGACTCCTTCCTCATCCTACCCTAACCCCCGTCAACATTTATGACCAAACTACAGACCAAACTGTACCACACCGTACCCTGAGCAGAACTGACAAATGCTCTGTACTGTTCTAACTAATGAACTATTCTAACTAAATTGTAAGCTCCGATGACCATGACTCTGACGGGCAGGGACTGCCTCTTGTATGTTGGCTACCTCTTGTAGGTTAGCTGTGCAGCGCTGCGTGCGTGGCGCTTTACAAGTGCTGAATTGTAGTAGTAGTAGTAGTAGATAGCACCTCTCAACTCCGATATTCAGTGGCAGCTCCTATCTGGATACTGCTAATGAATAACCTGTAGATATTTAAGTGCCACAGCTTACCTCTATAGCACTTCTGAAAATTAGGCCTCAAGATTTTAGACTCAATGCCTGTTTTCTGATTTGAATGACATAATTTAAATAAGATGTATTTCCTCTTTAGATCCCACTAGCCAATTCTCAATTTGCTGCTAAGAAAACGAGAGCAAACAATACATTGTTAGAGAAATTTCATTGCTCATTTCTTCCAACAAAGAAACTCTTTGGAAGGCAGAAAGTGGGGATGTGCACAGGAAAGTGTCCAGTTTGTTTTATTTTTGGATCAATTACTCAATTTGAATTTAAAATCACATTTAATTTATTTCCATTAAAATTGATGGGACAATCAATTTTTCACTCTAGCAGTGGGGGTTGTCAATCTATTTTCAATAAAACTTGCTAGCAGGCATCTGCCAGAGAGCTAACAGAACAATGCAAACTATGGCTACATGATGCAAGATTCCAATAGGAACCACCAGCCATGAAAAGGATTTAGACGTTACTGTAGATAATACATTCAACTCTTAGCCCAGTGTGTAGCGGTGACCAAGAAAGCATATAGAATGCTAGGAATCATTAGGAAAGGAATGGAGAATAAAACCAAAGATAGTATAATGCCTCTGTATAGCTCCATGGTGCGACTGCACTTGAATATTGTGGCCAATTCTGATCACCACATAATAAAAAGGATATAGCAGAATTAGAAAAAGTACAAAGAAGAGCAAACAAAATGGTAAAGGGGATGGAAGGATACCTCTGTGAGGAAACGTTTAAAAGGTTAGGGCTCTTCAACTTGAAAAGAGATGACTGAGGGGAGATATGATAGAGATCTATAAAATAAATAATGAATGGAGTGGAACAAGTAAATGTAGATCATCTGCTTACTCCTTCAAAAAACAGAAAGACTAGGGGACATGCAATGAAGCTACAATGTAAATGTAACCCATTTAAGATTAATCAGAAAAAATATTTTTCCACTCAATGCGTAATCAAAATTTGGAATTTGTTACTGGAGTATGTAATAAAAGATGTTAGTGCAGCTGGGATTAAAAGAGGTTTGGACAAGTTCCTGGAGGAAAAGTCCATAAACCATTATTAAAGAGGACAGAGAGGAGGAAACCACGTGACGCATGAGCGAGTAAGAAGTACCTCTGCTCGCTCCGGGGCTGCCTCACCTTTATTTAGATTTTTTTCTTTGTCTTCTTCCCGGTAAACGCCTGGACAAAACACACGGGGAAACTCTGGAAGTCGCCAGGGCAAACAACAGCTGCACACATGCCTCTCTCAGTGCAAAAAGTGCGAGAGAAAACTTCAAAGGTGGGAGCGGCCTCGGCGTGGAAGCTGGTGTCCAATATGGCGCAACCGCGCTCCCCAGGCACGGAGAGCGTGGAGTCCGGGTCAGAAGAGCTGGCCAAGGAAGTGGCTAAATTTTTAGAGCCGAAATTCGATATGATTCTACATAAGCTTGACACGGTGGGTGAGACCCTGACGGAGTTCGGTCAGCGTGTTGATGAACTTGAGCACCGCATGTCAGAGCTGGAGGATGCGGAAGGGAATCACGCCCGGGAGAAGGCCACAATGAAAAAAAACATTGAGACACTGCGAGAGAAAGTGGACGATTTGGAAAACCGTTCGCGTAGGAACAATCTACGGCTCGTGGGTGTCTCGGAGTCTAATACCGAGGCCATGTTATTGCCTATGGTGGAATCCTGGCTACCACGGGAGTTGGGGCTGGAGGATTTGGTCAGAGAAATAAAAGCAGAGTGGGTACATCGCATTGGGCCTAAGTTGGAGGCTAACCAGAGACCTAGAGTGATTATAGCCCGTATATTAAACTTTCACCACAAATGGAGGATTTTACAGGCCTATCGGAAGAAACGGACACTGATGATGGACAATCAGAAAATTCTTATTTTTCAGGACTATTCAGCTGCTGTTGCAGCACAGCGGAAGGCTTTTTCTCCAATTTGTTCTGTGTTATTTCAAAAGCAGGTCCGCTTCACTCTGGCATTTCCTGCGACGCTCCGGGTCCAACATGAAGGGAAGAATCATGTTCTGCACACGGTAGCCGAGGCTAGGAAATTTGTGGAAGATCTGGAGCAGCAAGAACAGCGGCGAGGCAGTGATACATGAAGGGACGACCGCCACTCTGCGGGCAAGGGATGGGACAGTTATATCGCACGTCCGGACTTGAGACAGGAGAGGTGTACATTTCGCAGTGGAAAGTCCTGGGCTAAGGGTCCAGGAGAGCAAATACCCTGGCGGCTGCAGGATTCTCCTGTTACGTTATGTTATGTTGTGTTATTTTAAATTTGTCTTTGATTTGAGAGCATACAAGACGATTCACAGTAGCATTGGCTGTGGGGTTAATTGTGTTGCATTTTGGAGGGCGGGAGCGGGTATTTACCCTGTACGTGCCCCAGAATTTGTTGTATGCTGGGTTCTTATGTTTGGTTTAGCCGTGGAGGGTGGGGGGAGTTCCGCTCCCATGTGGAACGCAACCCTGCTTTGGTAGGTTATGATATTATTTGGGGTGTGCAAGCTATGGTGGAGAGGGGAGCTAATTGATTGACACATGTGGGAGAGAGGGGCGGGGCAGCCCTGCAGCGCACGAATGTGGGATCTGAGCCTGGCTGTTATAGCCGGGAGTGGGGAGAGTGTTTTTAGAGGGGGACAGGGCGGTTGGGATTGGGGAAGGAGGTACGGGGGAAGGGGAGGACAGGGGTAGCGGGTAGAGGGGGGTGCATAAGGGGAGGGGGGGATGGGGAAGAGGGGTGGGGCTGGTCGGGGATCAGGATAGAGAGGCAGGGGGGGGCCAAGGGAGGAGGAGGGGGTGGGGAGAGTATGTGAGAGTTATGAATGTTTGCCAATTCTATATGAGGCAATTGGGGGTTCCGCGAGTCCTTGGAGTGCGAAGTCAGGTAGGACTGGGAGCTGAGGCTGGGCGGCTCGCAGTTCAGAGCTACTTGATAGGAGCAGTGAGGGGAGTAGCATGGGGGTGGAATGTTGATGGGGTCTGACCTGCAATTCATTTCCTGGAATGTTGGGGGCATAGGTACACCACTGAAGTGTACTAAAGTGTTACAAGCCCTCAGGAAACAGGGGGCACATGTGGCATTCCTGCAAGAGACACATCTAACTGGAAGTGGGCATGCAAAATTAAAGAGAACTTGGGTAGGTCAACTTTATTCGACAGAGGGAGTGGGGGGGGGGGTGGAAAAATGGTGTGGCCATTCTGTTTCATAGACAGCTTAAAGTGGAGGTTCTTAGGGAGAAAAGAGACCCCCAGGGAAGGTTCATCTGATTACAGGCAAAACTCAATGGGGAAGAAATGCTTTTAGGGAATGTGTATGCGCCTAATGTTTATAATCATGCATTTTTTAAGGCCCTGGGGCGAAAATTGGGAGGTACCCCTAATATCCCCATAATTTTAGCTGGAGACTTTAATTGCCCACACGATCCTTTATTAGATAAATCAGCAGCGCCTTCGGGCGCGGAGGGGGGGGGGTTGGAGCACCTATGGGATATCATACCTGCGCCAGACGGGTGGGCTGTTGGATGTGTGGAAGGTCCTACATGGGGGGGAGCGCGACTACACACATCTGTCCCGAGCGCATCGTACTTGGTCTCGGTTGGATTATATTTTGGTTTCACAGACGGCCTTCGGCAGGGTGAGCAAGGCGACGATTGGGCCGGTTCAAGTTTCAGACCACGCGATGGTGAGCATTAGTTGGAGGGGGCGTCACCGGTTGGGGGGTCAGTGGTCGTTTCCCAGGCAGTTTTGGCAACATGAGGAATTTAAGGAGTTTGTGCGCAACAAGTGGAGTGAATTTCTCGCAGATAATGATGGTAGTGTTTCTTCGGTGGCCACGCTATGGGAAGCGGGCAAAGTGGTCGTACGGGGGCACATCATAGCTTATGTAGCTAAAGAGCGGAAGAGAGTTGATGAGGTGGTAGTGCAGTTGGCGGCCGAGCTCCAGGCAACGAAAAAGGAGTCACTCCGGAACGCGCATAGTGGGGCGCTGCAACGATATAAGAACATAAGAACATAAGATATGCCATACTGGGTCAGACCAAGGTCCATCAAGCCCAGTATTCTGTTTCCAACAGTGGCCAATCTAGGTCATATGTACCTAGCAGTTTCCCCAAGAGACACAAGTTCCACAATGCTTGTACTGGGTCAAGCATTGATATCTTCGGTCACTTCTTAATAATGGTTTATGGACCTTTCCTCCAGGAACTTGTCCAAACCTTTTTTAAACCCAGCTACACTAACAGCCTTTACTACATCTTCCGGTAACAAATTCCAGAGTTTGATTACATGTTGAGTGAAAAAATATTTTCTTTTATTAGTCTTAAATAGTTTACCCTGTAGCTTCATTGCATGTCCCCTAGTCTTTCTATATTCTGATAAGGTAAAAAATCGATCAACGTTTACCCGTTCCACTCCGTTCATTAATTTATAGACTTCTATCATATCTCCCCTCAGCCGTCTCTTTTCCAGGTTAAAAAGCCCTAAACTTTTTAGCCTTTCTTCACAGGAGTATCCTTCCGTCCCCTTTACCATTTTGGTGGCTCTTCTCTGTACCTTTTCTAAAATCGCTATATCCTTTTTAAGATACGGCGACCAGAATTGCACACAATATTCAAGGTGCGGTCTCACCATGGAACGATATAGAGGCATTATAATATCTTTTGTTTTATTTTCCATTCCTTTCCTTATCATACCTAGCATTCTATTTGCTCTCTTGGCCGCCGCTGCACACTGGGCCGAGGGTTTTAACATGGTATCCACAATGACGCCTAAATCTTTTTCCTGGGTGGTGGTTCCTAATGTGGAACCTTGAATCGTGTAACCATAGTTTGGGTTGTTCTTCCCTAGGTGCATAACCTTGCACTTGTCCACATTAAATTTCATCTGCCATTTTGATGCCCAGTCTTCCAATTTATCAAGATCCTCTTGCAATTTTTCACAATCCTCTTGGGTTTTAACAACTTTAAATAGTTTTATGTCATCTGCAAATTTGATAACCTCACTCGTTATTCCACTTTCCAGGTCATTTATGAATATGTCAAAAAGCAGCGGACCCAGCACAGATCCCTGGGGTACACCACTATTCACCTTTCTCCATTGGGAAAATTGGCCATTTAGCCCTACCCTCTGCTTTCTATCTTTTAACCAGTTCCTGATCCACAATAGTACACTGCCTCCTATCCCATGACTCTTTAGTTTTGCCAAAAGTCTCTGATGAGGGACCTTGTCAAAGGCTTTCTGAAAGTCCAGATACACAATATCAACCGACTCACCTGTTTATTCACTCCTTCAAAAAAACATAACAGATTAGTAAGACAAGATCTTCCATGTCTAAAGCCATGTTGGCTGTCTCCCATTAGGTTGTGACTATCTACATGCTGAGTAATTTTATTCTTTATGATGGTTTCTACCATTTTTCCCGGTACTGACGTTAGGCTCACTGGTCTGTAGTTTCCCGGATCACCCCTGGAACCCTTTTTAAAAATTGGTGTTACATTGGTGATCCTCCAATCTTCAGGTATTAGAGATGATTTTAATGATAGTTCACAGATTACTGATAGCAGTTCTGCAATCTCATATTTCAGTTCTTTCAACACCCTTGGATGTATACCATCCGGCCCAGGTGATTTGCTACTCTTCAGTTTATCTAATAGTTGTAAGACATCTTCCCGATGTATCAATATTTCCTTCAATTCTTCCGCACCTTTAAATACCACTTCAGTCATGGGTAACATCCCTACATCTTCCTCAGTAAAGACTGAAGCAAAGAATTCATTCAGTCTCTCCGCTATCGCCTTGTCGCCTCTTAGTGCTCCTTTAACCCCTTTATCATCTAATGGACCAACTGACTCTCTCACAGGTTTTTTGCTACGAATGTACTTGAAAAGGTCTTTATTTCACGTTTTTGCTTCCGCAGCAAGCTTCTTCTCAAATTCTCTCTTTGCCTGCCTTATCAATGCCTTGCATTTGACTTGCCAGTGCTTGTGCTGTTTCCAGGTTTCGTCGTTTGGCTCTTTTTTCCATTTCCTGAAAGATGCTTTTTTGGCAACAACAGCCTCTCTGACCTCACCTTTAAACCATGCTGGCAGTTTTTTGGACTTCCTTCCACTTTACTTAAAGCATGGAATACAGCTGGTCTGGGCTTCCAAGATAGTATTTTTCAACAACACCCAAGCTTGATGTACGTCTTTAACCTTCGCAACTGCTCCTTTTAGTTTTTTCTTAACTGTTTTCCTCATTTTATCATAGTCTCGCTTTCGAAAGTTAAAAGGTAGTACTGTGGATTTTCTTACTATCCCTCCTCCACTAATTAAATCAAAGGCGATCATGCTATGATCACTATTGCCAAGTGGCCCCAACACCCTTATCTCTTGCACTAGATCTGGTGTTCCACTAAGGATTAGGTCTAATATGGCTTCCCCTCTGGTCGGTTCATGAACCAGCTGCTCCAAGAAGCAGTCATTTATTTCATCTAGGAACTTTATCTCCCTAACATGTCCTGACGTGACACTGACCCAGTCGATACCGGAGTAATTGAAATCACCCATTATTATTACTGAGCTGTAACTTTTGTTAGCTTCCTTGATTTCTTTGAGCATTTCATCATCCATTTGGTCATTCTGGCCAGGTGCTCGATAGTACACCCCCACTGCCATCGCCTTCCCCCTTTTATATGGAATTTCAATCCATATAGATTCTACAGCAGATTTTGTTTCCTGCAAAACTTTAATCCTTTCTGAGTCAATGCCCTCTCTAATATAGAGCGCAACCCCTCCACCTATTTGATCAGCTCTATCATTATGATTTAGTTTGTACCCAGGTATCACAGTGTCCCACTGGTTGTCCTCCTTCCACCATGTCTCTGATATTCCAATCATATCTAACCTTTCATTTAGTGCTATATATTCAAACTCTCCCATCTTATTCTTTAGACTTCTAGCATTTGCATACAAGCATTTTAGAGAATGTATTTTATTCATGTTAATTTGGCTATTGTTAGACATGGGTAAATTGGGATCTTTAAGCTCTGTCTGCTCCTTACTTGAGGGCATTTGGGCTACTTTACTCTTTTGTGGAACCTCTCTGCTTTTGGTAGTATCCTTCAAGGATACATTCTTCCGAACCATCCGCTCTTGGGCGACTGTCGGCTTTCCCCTAATATCTAGTTTAAAAGCTGCTCTATCTCCTTTTTAAAGGTTAATGCCAGCAGCCTGGTTCCATCCCGGTTAAGGTGAAGCCCATCCCTTCGGAAGAGCCCCTCCTTTCCCCAGAATGTTCCCCAGTTCCTAACAAATCCAAAACCCTCATATCTGCACCATTGTCTCATCCACGCATTGAGACTCTGGAGTTCTGCCTGCCTTTTGGGTCCTGCGCGTGGAACAGGAAGCATTTCGGAGACTGCTACCCTGGAAGTTCTGGATTTCAACTTCCTACCTAAAAGCCTAAATTTTGCCTCCAGAACCTCCCTACCACATTTTCCTATGTCATTGGTACCGACATGTACCAAGACAGCAGACTCCTCCTCAGCACTATCTAAGACCTTATCTAGGTGGCGCGTGAGGTCCGCTACCTTCGCACCAGGCAGGCATGTTACCAGGCGATCCTCACGTCCACCAGCCACCTTGCTATCTACATGCCTAATGATCGAATCACCAACTATAATGGCTGTCCTAACCCTTCCCTCATGGGCACATGGCCCTGGAGAAACTTCCTCGGTGCGAGAGGGTTTTACATCACCTGGAGGACAGGTCCTAGTTACAGGATCACTTCCTGCCACACCAGGGTGATGCTCTCCTGTCACATGACCTCTCTCCTCCTTGGCAACAGTGGTGCTGCCAGACTGGAGGTGGGACTTCAGGACTATATCCCTGTAGGTCTCGTCTATGTACCTCTCTGTCTGTCTTATGTTTTCCAAGTCTGCTACTTTAGCCTCTAGAGAACGGACTTGTTCCCTGAGAGAAAAGAGCTCCTTGCACCTAGTGCACACGTAAGACCTCTCACCAACTGGGAGAAAATCATACATGTGACACTCAATGCAAAAGACTGGAAAGCCCCCATCCCGCTGCTGGACTGCTGTCTGCATCTTAGTTTTAAGTTTGTGTCTTTATCTTTAAGTTCTTACTTACTAGGGGTTGCTATGGGTATTTATACCAATAAAACTGTACCTAATACGTTTAATATACCTTGTTCACCTGAAGCTTAATTAATCTCAGGTCCTTAGTGTATGACTGATTTGGGTAATGAGCTTCACCTGAAAGCACCTCCTGTCTTTTAAGATGTGTAAGTACCTATACAGCTATGATTATCCCAGGGGTGGGTGGGAAATAACACTTATTAAAAGAGGGCTGCTACACAGTACCCTGTCTTGTGCTGCTGAGGTAAGCTAAATTCTGATTTGATTTAAATTATAGCTCTTAGCTGCTGCTAGGCTCTAACTTCTTATGAAATTTAAACTACAAGCTCTCTGCTGGGTACTAAATTTAACCAGAAAGCTCTCTTCTGTGTGTTAAATTTAAACTAAAAGTACTTTGCTGTTACTTGGCCCTGAGGGACTATTAAATTTAAACTACAAGCTCTCTGCTGGGTATGAAATGTAACCAGAAAGCTCTCCTCTGTGTTTTCAAAGTCAAACTTTAATTGCTGCTACTAGGCCCTAACTGATCTAACAAAAAAACCGTAGGTTCACAGATTAAGTAGCTTTAATACAAAGAATTCTTTTTAGAAAATTACCAGAAGTATATACTCACAGTTGCAGATTTCTCTCCAGAAGTAACAGTCCCCCTTTCTAGTCCTTCAAGACAGGTCCAGAAACATCTGAATACTCTGTTGCACGAGAGGGCGGTCTTTGACATGCAGTTCTACCGCCATCGGCTTTTCCGATTTGGTAACCGGACAGTAACGCTGCTAGCCCGCCTGGTACGAGACTGGCAGGGCACTAAATTGGTGACGGTGATTAAAGCTGGCACGGGGATTCAGCTCACAGAGCCGAAGGATATCGTGAAGGAGTTTGAGCATTTTTACCGTGTTCTCTATACCCCAGAGTCGGAGGACAGGGAGCAGGAACGTAGTTTTCTGGATGATGTGGTTCTACGCCAAGTGACGATGCAGGAAAGAGCGGCGTTGAATCGGCCAATTTCGGGGGCGGAGATTCAGTCGGTTATTAAGGCGGGAAGGATACATAAGGTACCTAGCCCAGATGGGTATGGGGCAGAGTTCTATAAAATCCTTGGGATACATGTGGTGCCCACTTTAGCGGCAGTTTATGCGGAGGCATTGGAGACAGGGGGGGGGGGTTCCCAAGAGATATGAAAACATCGTCTATCTCGCTTCTCCGTAAGCTGGGCAAGGACCCCACAGAACCGGCCTCTTATCGGCCCATATCCCTTATTAATTTTGATATGAAGATTTTGGCATCCATTCTGGCGATGCATGCACAGGACGTTCTGGCGCGTCTTATTGGTAATCATCAGGCAGGCTTTGTACGGGGGCGTGTGGCTGCTTGTAACATTACGAACGTTTTGCTGGGCATGGAGAAGTGCCTCCGGGGGAACGTTCCATTATTGTTAGCCAGTCTGGATGCGGAAAAGGCTTTTGATCGCGTCTCATGGACATACATGTTTGAGGTACTGCGATGTTTTGGGTTTGAGGGGCCATTTGTGGCTTGGATTAGGGTGTTATATGCTGAACCCCATGCATATATTAGGATGGGGGGGAAGCCTCCGCCCCCTTCGTGTTAGGACGAGGTACCCGGCAGGGATGCCCTTTGTCACCGCTCATATTCGTGCTTCAGTTAGAGCCTTTGTTGCTTACGTTGATGCAGCATGAGGAAGTCTCGGGGATCCGTTGGAAGGGGGAGGAAACCAAAGTTTGCGCCTTTGCAGATGACATGCTGCTTTGTTTAACAAACCCACAGCTGTCGCTGGTGATGGCGCTACAGATCATAGATATATTTGGAGCCTTTTCTGGGTTAAAAATAAACAAAGTCAAATCCTTGGGCTTAGATGTGGGGCGACGAAATAGGGGGCTCTGGCAGGGAGTCTTCCCACTGCGCTGGGCGGACGGTCACATGCGGTATTTGGGTATTCAGCTCCTTGCGAGCTTGGATCAGCTCTATCAAGTGAATGTTTTGGCTATGCTGGAGGGGACGATAAAGCAGCTGAAGGGGTGGAGGGCGCTCCAATTGATCTGTTATATTGTATATATGTATATACGTAATACACCCCCACCCACGCATCCTAATGTATATGTATATAGGTAAGCAAACCCGCACACAATTAATCAAATGTAAATCAAATGGCTCTGCGTTGTGTTGTTTCAAATCAAATCTTTAACCAATCAAAATGTAAATCATACAAATTACTGTACTGTACAGTGCAACCTGATCTGTAAAGTTAACCGCTGCTGATCGTAGGAAGTAGCGGTATACAAGTGTCTACTAAAATAAATAAATAAATAAATTGTGGGGTAGGATCGCACTATTTAACATGGTGGAATTCCCCCGCTGGGTGTATTTACTGCAGCATATGCCTGTGTGGGTTCGGCGGAAGGAGATGCGGCTTCTACAGAGCCATCTGTCTCGCTTCTTGTGGCGGGGAAGACGAGTGCGCATAGCGTTGGATACTCTATTCCAACCCAGCGAACATGGGGGGGCAGGTTTATTGTCGATACGAGGATATAACTTGGTCTGTTGGGTGCGAATTTTGCGAGATCTCACCATGGGGACCTCAGAGGTCATCTCGGTGGCCATGCTAGATGAATTGGTGGCTCCGCAGCATCAAATGGCCGCATTACAGGGGCGGGTGGGGACGCTCCCGGAGGGGTGTAAGTCTTCGGTCTTCTGGCAAACGTTGCGTGTTGCCTGGCGGGCACTGTGTCGGTCTCGACATCTCGACTGGAATAAGACTGATTGCCTTCCTTTACTGGGCAATGCAGCTTTTCCCCCAGGAATGACGACTCTAGTTGCCAAGCGATGGGTGGAAAGGGGCTTGCACTACATGGGGCAGCTATGTATGGAAAGGAGCGAGGTGATTGACTCGTTTGCATCCTTGATGGTGAAGTATGGTTTAGAGCCTCGGGACCAATTCTTCTACTTTCAGGCCCGGCATTACGCCCAAGCGCTGCGAAAGGAGCAGGGACGAGTGTTGTCGGCAGATGGCATGCTTGACTTGTTTACTAGTTTGGAGGGGAAGATAACTGTCCGAGGTTTGGGGTTAGCTCTCCGCCCCGAGGGAGAGCGTGAACGCTTGGTCGGGTTAGCGGAGAGGTGGAGGGCTGATGGTGTGCCGCAAGCTACGGAGGAGTGTCTACGTGGAGCTTTTGCTTCCATTAAATTGATCTCCGAGGCAGTTCAGTTGCAGGAGATCCAGTATAAGTTTCTGTGGAGGGCTTATGTGCCTAATGTGTGTGCGGCGTGAATCGGCTTGACAGAGACTGATGTGTGTAGTTTGTGTAACGAGACCAAGAGGGGATTTGCACATCGGTTTTGGTTTTGTATCCACATCCAAGGGTTTTGGTTAGGGGTTGGTAGGGCCTTGGAGAAATGGCTGGGGAAAGATGTAGCACTCTGTCCCAAGTGGTGTCTGTTTGAGGGATATGAGGGGGGGGGGGTTATATTAACTGGAGCTGAGCGTAGGCTGTGTGGCAAGGGGTTTACAGTGGCGAAGCAATGTATTTTACGCCATTGGCTAGGAGATCTGGCCCCCACAGTGGGAGAGTGGCAGCAGACGCTGATGGAGCTAAGAGACATGGAACGACGCTCAGCCCGGTTGGCAGGGCAGCGAGCGTTGGATAATTATTTGAAGATATGGGGGTCTGTGTGTTTAACTGCATCCGAGGAGAGCGGGGAGAAGTGAATGGGGTTGGTGTGTAGGAGGATTTGCGAAGCAGCAAGAGAGAGGGAGAAGGGGGTGGGGGGTTAGGCGGGAGAAGGGGGTAGAGCGGTGGGGTGGTGGGGGGGGAGGTGTGGGTTGCAGAAATTGGAGGAATGAGTACTTTACAAACAATACACTAAGGTAGAAACTTGGTTAGTATTGTTCATAGAGTCTGTTACTTTGATATGCCTGGTATTGTTTATATTCTTTCTTACTGGGTGTAAATTGTGTTTCTTCGTATAAGAGTGTTTTTCATGCTGTATTATTGAAGTTGTTTGTACTCAGATTTGGTATGGCCTGTTCTATATTTCAATAAAAATGATTACACTAAAGAGGACAGAGAAATCCATTGCTTACCCCTGGGATAAGCACCATGAAATCTGTGTATCCTTTTGGGAACCTGACAAGTATTTGTGATTTGGATTGACTGCTGTTAGAAAAAGGATACTGAGCTTGATGGACCCTTGGTACAACTGAATATGGCATATCTTATTTTAACAGAACTATAAGGCAGCATGAGGATCCCATAGCATCAATTGAGGTCAAAAGGCACTATAACTGGCATTCTTGTTGTTGTTATTAAGTGCCGTCAAGTCGGTGTCGACTCATGGCGACCCTCTGGATAGTTGTCCTAAATTGATTTCGGTCTTCAGTCAGGCAGCTCATTGTTTACAGACTGGCACCCATAGCTGCTGTTATTATATCAAGCCATCTCATTGCTGGCCTTCCTATTTTACGTTGACCTTCAACCTTGCCAAGCATGATGCCTTTCTCTAATGATCTCTCTCTTCGCATGATGTGTCCAAAGTATGAAAGTCGAAGTCTTGTCATCTGAGCTTTTAAAGAAAGCTTAGGTTTTATCTCCTTTAGTACTGACTGGTTTGTTCTTCAGGCAGTCCATGGTATACGTTGCCATAATTCAAAGGCATCAATTTTCTTCCTCTCTATCTTTTGCACTGTCCAACTTTCACATCCATATGATGTTATTGAAAATGCCATGGCTTGAACAAGTCAAATCTTTGTATGGAGAGAGACATCTCTGCTCTTGAGAATGGCACTGGGACACCATGCAGGACCCCCGCAGCCCCACACAACATTAAACTAGCTTCTCCCCACCACCCAACCCCTGGAGGAGCCAGCCAAGGCTGAGATTGGGCAATGGTCAGGGGGGTCCTGCAGTGATGGCCGCCAACCTCAGGAGTACATATTCCACCTCCAAGGTGGAATAAGTCCCCCGTCTATATCCTTAACTTCGGACATACAGGGCCACAACCAAAATCATCCCTGTACATCTGGGGTCATAGGCCCGTCTGCACCCCACCCATGTTCCTCTTCCAGCCCTGTCCCTCTTGCCCCCATCCAGAGCTCCCCGCACATCTCCTCTGTATGTGTGGGGAGCTTTGGGGATAGAATTGGCCCCAAGCAATTAGCGGGGGATGTATGTCCAAACCAGACCTACATCCCTGCTAACTGCTGTTCAGAATGACTCCCAAAGGAAATAGTAGAAAATAGTATAAAAACTGGGACATTACCAGGACATGATTACTGGCACCCTTATAAATAATTTCACTGGTTAACAAATTTTTACAAAAGTAATGTCACTGAAATAAAAATAGTCATTTCTTATACATTTGTATATGCTGAACACGAATATGACAGTGAAATTGCAAAGTTGGCTCTAGTTTTTTGTAATCTACAAGAATTAATGTTTACATCACAAAATGCATGTCAATAGTAAATATAATAGGCCGTCGGTTAATACCTGTATAAAACCAAGTCATAGACTACTTCTTAAATCTTTTCGCCTGTCTCTTGTACAGCTGTTCGAGAGCTTCTCTGGGGAGTGTCCAGTAGTAGTCAGCCAGCATTGTAGTGGACCATTTTCCTTGGTATCTTTGCTCCATCGTTGCGATATCCTGGTGAAAACGTTTGCCCTGTTCATCACTAACCATACCACAGTTGTCAGGAAAGAAATCGAGATAGGAATGAAGGAAATGGATCTTTAGAGACATATTGCAGCCAAGTTTCTGATACTGCATCAGCATGTCTTCTACTAGTTCCTTTTAGTTTTCTGCCCTAACATTCCCGAGAAAGTTTGTTGACACTAGGCAAAAAGCATTCCATGCTTCTTTTGCATCACCCTGAAGCAAGTTGTTGAACCGGTCATCTTTGAAGAGCTCTCAAATCTGAGGACCCACAAAAACTCCCTCTTTAATCTTTGCTTCGCTGAGTCGAGGGAATTTTTCATGCAGGTATCGGAAAGCTGGTGAAGTGCGGTCCATGGCTTTCACTAAGTTTTTCATCAAACCTAGTTTGATGTGAAGGGGTGGTAGCAGGATTTTGTGAGCCTGGGTGCTGGATATTCTTCTCTCCAACTGTTACATTTTGTTTGCAATTTCATTCCTTCCGCAAATAGTGCCAATCCCTTGCTCGGCTATCCCACTCACATAAGAAACACATGTATTTTATATATCCCTGCTGCAGCCCCATTAAAAGGGCAACTACCTTCAAGTCACCACAGAGGTGCCAGCTGTACTTGTTATAGTTAATGGAAATCAGTAGATGCTTTAAGTTATCGTATGTCTCTTTCATGTGGACGGCATGCGCTATTGGAATAGATGGAAGATGGTTTCCATTGTTCAAAAGCACAGCCTTCAGACTCAGTTTCGAATAGTTTATAAATAGTCTCCAGTCTTGTGGATCATGAGTGATTTTTAAGGCATTTATGAGGCTTTCAATATCGGAACAGAATACCAGATTACTTTCCTTTCCGACTGCGTATAGTACACTGCTGACGTCAGATGGCTTCAGCAGCCGTCTGGCAGTAGTATTGCATTGCATCAGAAAATGATGCAATCAACTCTGGATGATGTGTGCATGCTGGTATTATGTGATGTGATGCAATATTACATTATTCTAGGCTTATTTGGGATGTTGTTGATGTCATACTGGATAAATTTGCACGGTGAAACGTCAAAAATGAACTACATGCAATATCTTCAAAACGAGAGCCAATACATTTTTTTAATGTTATATTCATGTTCAGCTCACCAAGATACTACAGATTAGGGCCTTTTAAAGTCAGTAACGATTTCAGTGTTGACCAGTGTAATTCAAATAAGTTTTAACAGAAGAACCACATTCTCATGGCATTAAAATTATACTACCTGTGATCAATTCTCAGTACTCATATGATTTGAATCAACCAATGAATGATGGAGTGGAGGAGTGGCCTAGTGGTTGGGGCAAGGTACTTCAGGCCAGAAGGTCAGGGGTTCAAATCCCACTAGAGGACAGCAACCTTGGGTCAGAAGGACTGGGATTTCTAGTCCCAAAGGTGCTCCTTGTGTTCTTGGGCAAGCCACTTAACCCTCCATAGCCCATGTTCCCTGTAAAATAGTTCTCTGTGTGCTGTGCTTTCCTGTCTAATCAATGTGTTTATACCTCAAAAATCTCCTGTCATGATTTGACAATTTCCAATCTGTAATCAAACCACTGCTGATCGCTGGAAGTAGCGGTATACAAAATGTATACTAAATAAATAAATAAAATAAAATGGCTCTAATGTTTAAAATGGACACATTCACTCCCTGATCCATTTTCACAATGGTGAAGACAAGAGAGCTTCCTGAGACAATCAGAAAAGCCATTATCACTAAACACCAAACTTCGATTTGCATAAGACCATCTTCAAAGACCTTGGCATTCCAATGTCTTCAGTTCGCAATGTTATCAAAACATTTTCTGCTCATGGAACTGTCAAGAACCTCCCAGAACATGGAGGGAAGAGAAAAATGAATTCAAAAAGTCTTCAAAGGTTAGTGCAAACTGTTTGAAAAGCACCGTGTACAACATCTAAAGAGCTTAAGGCTGACACGGAGCAATCTGAAGTGGTGGTTTCAAGCTTCACCATATGCCATATGCCATGCACTAAACAAAGAAGGCAGAGGACGACTCCACTGCTTAAAGATAGACATAAAAAGGCACGCCTGATCTTTGCCCAAACTCACCTTGAGAAACCACAATCCTTCTGGGAAAATGTTCTGTGGACAGATGAAACCAAATTTGAGCTCTTTGGCAATGCAGACCAGCGATGCATTTACAGTACATGTGAAGAAATGAAGCTTATAAGAAAAAAAAATACTCTTCCTACAGTTAAAGATGATGGAGGCGCCATAATGTTGTGGGGCTGTTTTCCTGCCTCAGGAATTGGAGGTCTGGAACATATTAAAGGAATCATGAAGTCAGAGGACTACCAAGGTATTTTGGAATGAAATGTGCTACTTAGTGCTAGGTCTGGGTCAAAGGTCATAAGTCCTCCATCAGAGCAAGATCCAAAACATATATCCAAAAGTTTAAAAGAATGGTTAAAAATGAACAAATAGACTGTTTTAAATTGGCCAGCAATGAGTCCTGATCTCAATCCAATTGAGAACCTTTGGAAAGAGCTGAAATCTGCCATTTTATTATTATGATGATTATTATTATACTTTTACTACTACTACTGCTACTTATAATGTCACCAGATTTCTGTGACTATCAGTAAGTTTGTGGTCCATATAAGGTTATGACTCTTATTTTTTTTTTAAATTTAAAATATTTATTGAGTTTTAACCAATTAACAACAAGTCAGTTTAGAACAGTTTTTCACACTGTTATAACCAAGATATCTATACAATTAAGTACTAATACCCCTTTCCCTTTAGCTGTAATGTTTAATCAGGTGGTTGACATTGGAAAAAAGGCCCCCAAACCTTCTCAAATTCAGCAATTCTATTATTATGTAGTGCTGTTAGTTTTTCTAAGAATCCTATCTGGTGCATCCGAGCCCACCAAAAATGGATTGTGAACCATTGCATTCCTTTCCAGTGCAAGGTTACCTCACACCTTGCCCATGTAGCAAGGAACCTCATTAGCTGTCCCCATCTTTCATAACATCCTTCTCCTTGTCCCCCTAACAGGATCACTTTGGGATTCCAATCGATGCTGTTGGGTACTATTTTACGTGTGAAGGATTCTACCTCCCCCCAGAAGGGTTTAATTTTTGGGCATTGCCACTACATGTGGATGTACCCCCCTATCTGTCCACACCCCCGCCAACATACTGTAGAAGTCATTACTTTCATTTTCCATAAGCAGATGGGGGTGAGATACCAATGGTATAAAACTTTCTAGCCGTTCTCCATTAATCCTGCAGGTAATGAACTTTTCCCCACCCGGAGGAAGATGGCCTCTCACTGTTTATAGTCAAGAGCATATCCGAGATCTTGCACCCAGGTGACTTGGAAACCCATTTTATCTAGTCCCCCTTTAAGTAATAACCTATATAAGTGGGAGACCACCTTTCTGCAGGTCACAGAGTGCCAACAAAGGACCTCAAAATTGGTGCAGTCAGCTAAACAAGCCTGCACCCAGGTTTGAGTATCTAGTAGGTGTCTTACTTGCAAATAGCCTTAGAAGTCCCTTTGGGGCAGTCCATAGTCCTCCTGTAACTCCACAAAGGACTTCACCCCACCTTCCACACAGAAGTGTATTAAGATACTCACTCCCATCTCCTCCCATCGGTGGAACAGAGGGAAATGTTGTCCTGTGGAGAACCTGGGGTTATGTCGGAGGGATGCTAATAGAGAGGGTTCTCCCTTGAGAGCATATCTCCCCGCTAGTCTTTGCCACAGAAGACACACCTCACGCAGAAAGGGATTTGGTCCTATGTCTTTCCTTCTCCCTATCCAGGGCAAGTGGCGCCACTGTATCTCAGGAATGATGTTATGCGCAATTAGCACCCACTGCCTTGGTCCTCCTCCCACCACTCTATAATGCTTTTAAATTGTGCTGCCAAATAGTATAGATAGAGATTAGGCACACTTAGCCCTTCATTCCTCTTACTTCTGTATAACACCTTACAAGGCACTCGTGGGAAACATTTGTGCCAAATGAATTGAAACACTGTCTTTTGTAATCTTTACAGCTGGTATTTAGAGATGGCACTGGAAGAGCTTGAAAGTAAAAGAGGATCTGTGATAATATGACCATTTTCATGCACACTATTCAGCCTAGCCATAGTATAGTACGCTTGGACCATTTATCCAGTTCCTCATTGATTGATCGCCACAGTGAGGAGTAATTCCAGTTGTAAAGCTGGCTGTGATCATTACCAATTTGCACCCCTAGATATTTAATATAGTGGGGTGCCCATCTGAACGCTTGTGTGCTACAAATAGACTGCTCTGTCTCCCTTGGCATATTGATATTTAGAGCCACTGATTTGGAGTAGTTGACCATAAATCCTGAGATCTATCCATAAGATTCCATTTCAGCAACCACTGCCGGTACAGAGGACTCTGGTTCCGTTAGTGTCAAGAGCACATCATCAGCATACAATGTTATCTTATGTTCTATCCTGGCTTAAACTACTCCCTTTATTGTCCCCAGAGTTCACACTCGTTCTGCGAATGGTTCTACTGCTAAGGCAAATAGAAGAGGTGACAGGGGTTAACCCTGTCTGGTGCCCCTACCTAGAAGAAAGGCCTCAGAGGATCCACCATTAATTTTCACACATGCTTCCGCTCTACTGTACAAAGTCTGCAGCCATGAAAGAAAATTACCCCCCCCCCCCCAAACTCATCTTCTGCAGTACTCCCCAAAAGTAGGGCCAGGGCACACGATCAAAGACCTTTTTGGCATCTATTGATAACAGCAGTGCTGGTTTCTGCTCCGCCTTAGTAAGCCAAATTAGGTTAAGGACCTTCTTAATATTATCTGATGCCTGCCATCCACTGATGAAGCCGGTCTGATTTTTACCAATCAATTTTGGCATCAAGCTAGATAATCAGCGCGCCAAAATGTCTGCCCAAAGCTTAACATCTATGTTTAATAAGGAGATTGGGTGATAACAGGAGCAACTGCTTGCTTCTTTCCCAGGCTTTAGGAGTACGCTGATGCCTGCCTGTCGCATTTAGGATGGAATGGAACCTCTGTAGAGAGGTCATCAAATAGCTCCAATAGTGGGCCAATCAGGAGCGCAGTAAATATCTTATAAAATTTATCTGTCTGTCCATCTAAGCCTGGTGTTTTATCATTAGCTAATCTTTGAATGGCCTGCTGTATTTCCTTCCCATCTATTCTTTATCTCCGAATCAGTCAGGATTGGCAAAGATACTTTAGCCAAGTATGCGTTAACTTCAGTTTCATTTACCAGCCCTTCAGTCTCATATAACTTCTTATAGTATGTCTGGAATGCCTGTCTTACTGCTTAATCCCCTACAAGCCAATTCCCCTTGGTCCCTGTATTCGGAAGATAGAGTTTTGTAACTTGCCATTCTCGAAGGGAATGTGCTAACAGTTTTCCTGTTTTATTTCCCCCTTGATAATATCGCTGCTTGATGCATTGCATCTGGAATTCTAATGTATCCAACTGCTTTTTCTTTAGTTCCATTTGGGCTACTTCTAAATTCCTCCGCGATTGAGCTGTGCCCAGACGAACATGCCGTCCTTCAAGTGTACGAACTCTTTCATAGCCAACTTCTAATTCGCGTACTCACTCTTTTCGTTTAATGGATGCCCACATGATCAATTACCCTCACATCACTGCTTTGAAGCCATCCCAGAGCATACCTACATTAACCTCTCCTGTGTTATTAAGCTGAAAATATTCTTCTATAACCTTTTGCAGAGCCGTTACAATGCATTTATCCTTTAGTAAGCTATGGTTAAGTCACCAATAACGTAGGCCTACCCTTATTCCTAATCCCCTTTAAGATAGCAATAGTGGCCCATGATCAGACCATGTTACAGGATCAATGGTGGCCTCCTCTATCTCTGCACACAAGCTCCAATCTAGAATTAAATAGTCCAGGCGTGAATATGTTTGGTGTACAGGGGAGTAAAAGGAGTACTGCTGAGCATTCAGATTCATTAGGCACCACCCTCGCTCAGGTGCCATAAGTGTAACAGCTCCTGCAGTTTTTGCCTATACCTTTGTTCTCTCTTCAGTGTGCTCCCTGTTCAGTCTACTTGCTAATCTAGAGTGATGTTTAGGTCGTCCCACATTACAACCTGCCCCTTAATAAATGGAGTGACTTTCAGCCCTAACCTTTGATAGAAAGTGCTTTGGTCCTGTGCGGGGCATATTTAGTATTTTGACAGCTTTGTATACCACCTTATCCTTCAATCACAGTGATCACAACACAATTGGGGAATACATTTAACACAAGGGGATATGAGGCACATACACTAATACTTACAGAGAAGATGGGCAATGGAGGGTTAAGTGGCTTGCCCAAGACCACAAGGAGCACCTGTAGGACTAAAAACACCAGTCCTTCTGGCCCAAGGTTGCTGTCCTCTAGTGGGATTTGAACCCCTGACCTTCCAGCCTGAGATAACTTGTCCCAACCACTAGGCCACTATTCAGGTCACAGTCATAAGCACATACGCTTATGATTGTGACCTGTGCCCCCTTCCAAAAGCGCTATAAAGTGGCTTTGGGCATCCTTGTTGTTTTTTGGAATTCAAAATGTAGATTGTGGTGTATAAGGATTTCTGACCCCCCTGCCTCCCACTCTTGCCTGATCTTCTCTGAGAGGCACAATAGGTCTGTAAATAGGCTCGGTCTCGCAACAGTTTATGGTCGCGTGTGTGTAGGTGTGTCTCCTGCAACAAAGCAATATCCCACAGCAGCCTGGCAAGTTCTTTAAATAATTATTGCTTCTTCCTAGGTTGGTTTAGGCCCTTGGTATTAATAGTCCCTGTTTGTATACTCTCACCTCCCCTCATCGGTAACTCACCAGGGCTCTTGGGTAACGGATATCCACACACAAAGCAATGAGAAGGAAAACAAGCATGGTAAATCAGTAAATAATACACAACACACTTGGATTATTTAAAAATAAACAACCAAAGCTTTGGGAGAGCAAACCAAGTTAACACCTTCTTTACTCTGCCATCACAGCTTTCAGCCATTTTATTTATAGGTAAATATTCCATTACACAGCATAATTTCCACCTTATTGTTCTATGTCAAGCATCACGTATATTCATAACATGCATTTCTATATCTCTGTGTCATAGGTCAGTTCTTATTAGCATAGGTCATCATGAGGAGACATACACGTATTCCCAGACATAACTTTTGAGACAATAATTCTAACACTTGCAGTTTTGATATCTCTGAATCGAGACTGAGAGGCTGAGAAACAAACTTCTTCCTTCACTATCTATTTTATAGCAAGCCTAGTGTCTTTGTTTTTGAAAGTTCAGCCTAGTTTATTTTCAGTAGAGTCTTTCTGACAGTCTATTGTTTCTAGTTGCCCTGTTCCTGCATCATAAGCTTCACCTGTCCGCTGTGGCTATGAATCATACCTTTTTGGTTCTCTGGTATCACCTCAAGTTTTTTTTTTTCTGTGGCACAGCTTGTCTGCACTGTTTCAAGACTGGCAGAGTAGGGTCAGCTTAGGGTCAGTTGTAGGGTTTCTGCCTTCTGGACTCTTTGATTTTGCAGCTTGATTTTACAGACCCTGTCCTGTGCCAGAGAGGGAAACGGTATTTGTTATTGATCTCTTGTCTTTTCTTCGGTTGGGTGGAGACTTATCCCACTACCAGTATGACTGCTGGGGTCCCCATCAAATTACAGCTCACTTAGTTCATTCCTGTTTGGGGTGTACCTTTTGTTCTTTCTTCTGATCAGGGTCCAGCCTTCGTTGCGAGTGTCTGGGAGGGTATTGGAAATTGGTTTGGTATTAAGAAACAACTACACACTCCTTATCATCTGCAAAGCTCTGGCCAAGTGGAATGGATGAATAGCACACTCAAAGGTCACTTACGCACTTTGACACAGGATTGGGCTACAGATTGGACAGAAGCCCTTCCTTTTGCTCTCATGGCAGTGCTTAATTCCCCCAGCATGCTCAAGGAGGCCTGACACCATACAAAATAGTTACTGGACGTCCAGCTACTTCTCCACATGAATTGGCAGTAATCCCACAGCCACACAACTGGCATGAAAGCCTCGGGTTCGCCTACCCTTCCCCGTCACCTCTCACCCAACCCTCCCTCCAATAAGTCACAACATTTCACCAGGGTTTTCTTTCCACAAAACTATTTCTATTTATTTACAAACAATGGTTATACGTGTTGGCCACTGCATGCACGTAACAATCAACAAAAACACTGTACACAAATTCCTTTTAGCACCACCTGCCTTTTTGCCCCCTCGAGAGACACAGCCAATATCGCACAGTCCTTGTAAGTGGCAGGAGGAAAATTTGCCGTGAAAGCTTTTCCTCAGTCCTTAGTCTTTTCCATATCCTGCAGTCGAAAAGCTGTTACGCCTGCCGTTCAAGCAGACTTGGCAACCTTTTCTTCTTTACCCCCCCTTTAGCCCGCCGTCAAAGCAAGGCAGGGGGCCCTCTGCACGGTGTTCTTGTCACCATATCAATCTCTCCGGGGACAGGTCCGTGTTTCTCTCCTGTACCTCTCCCCCTTTACTTAAAGCCTAGGCTGTGTTCTTTCTCACCGGGTGCGTTTTTCCTGCGTCTCACATGCTGTGACTCTCCCACCCCCTTTTTGCTAATTGGGTGGGTTGGGCGGGTGTCCGGCTTCCTCCAGGAAGAGGGGGGTAGCGGCAAAAGAGGCCGAGCCAGCGCCGGGCGCGTTCTTTGTATGCGGCTCATTGCCCGCCCCCCCTGCCATCCCCCCGCCCCTCCCGCCCCCGCCAACCCTCAGCCCGCCACTGCACACCTGTGCCCGGCCGCGTTAATTCGCAGCCGGGTCTCAGCCACGCAACTGGCATGACAGCCTCGGGTTCGCCTACCCTTCCCCGTCGCCTCTCACCCAACCCTCCCTCCAATAAGTCACAACATTTCACCAGGGTTTTCTTTCCACAAAACTATTTCTATTTATTTACAAACAATGGTTATTAACAGCACAAAACTGTTGGCCACAGCATGCACGTAACAATCAACAAAAACACTGTACACAAATTCCTTTTAGCACCACCTGCCTTTTTGCCCCCTCGAGAGACACAGCCAATATCCCACAGTCCTTGTAAGTGGCAGGAGGAAAATTTGCTGTGAAAGCTTTTCCTCAGTCCTTAGTCTTTTCCATATCCTGCAGTCGAAAAACTGTTATGCCTGCCGTTCAAGCAGACTTGGCAACCTTTTCTTCTTTACCCCCCCTTTTGCCCGCCGTCAAAGCAAGGCAGGGGGCCCTCTGCGTGGTGTTCTTGTCACCATATCAATCTCTCCTGGGACAGGTCCATGTTTCTCTCCTGCACCTCTCCCCCTTTACTTAAAGCCTAGGCTGTGTTCTCTCTCACCGGGTGCGTTTTTCCTGCCAACCCTGCCAACAGCGAATCCTCACTTGTTGACGGGGCCCCACCGATCAACGCGCTGCTGTGGCCAACACCTGCTTCTGCCATAAGCATTCGACCGTGTCTTGTATGGCGCAGAGAAAAATGTCCATTCCTATGTCTGACAAGTGCACTCCATCTGCGCGATACAATCCCGGGCATCTCTCTTCTATGAGGTCATGCTTGATGCTGTATCCCCCTATGGCCCCCATGAAGCGGGCCATCCACCTGTTCACTTTTTGTCTTGTCCTCTCCAATGCCCTGTGCGAGTTCTCGCCCCTCCACACACGCTGCGGTATGATGTGCGACCATGCCAAGAGTGTCCCGGGAAAGGTGTTTGCCAGTGTCAGCAGGTCGCTTTGCATCTTCTTGGTGAGCTCGACGCTGCGTGTGGACGCAAGGTCGTTGCCCCCCAAGTGGATCACAATCATCACTGGGTTCCCGGTCGCTCTCTTCCTTTGTAGCAAGGACGGCACTAGCTGGTCCCACACCATACCCTGTCGTCCCAGCCACACCACAGAAACCTCTGCACTTGGTAATCCCAAATTCAACCCCCGTGGTCTGCACCAAGTCCTCCTTTGGGCCCAGTGAACAAATGAATGGCCACATATCCACGCTTCACGAGGCCAGAGGCGCGACTCACTCCTGCATGGATCACAATCAGAAAGATATGATTACAGCAGCACTTATCCAACAATGATCACTAGCATTGACTTTATACAAAATGCTTCCATATTGCCATTATCGCCTTACCCTGCTCTCTACATGTTGCAAATTTTTTTTTATTTTTATTTATTTTATTTATTTATTTATTTATTTATTAACAATTCTTATATACCGCACTATTAGACATCAGCGCGGTTTACATTGAACAAAAACATCCGACAATTTACATATGTCTGGTCAATTACATTTAACAGGAGATATAAACTTGGGAAATAGGGGAAACTATATACAAAGGTGTGTTATCTGACAAGAGATATCATAGTTAACTATATACAAAGGTGGTGCAATAGTATATGGAACTGTTTGTATTTACGTTGTGCAGTTGGCCTGTTGCGATGGTCTGTCTGTTTGGCCACTCCTGCTATTCACCTGGAGGTTATGTTCTGAGCTGTCATTGAGATATTTAAGGAAGAGGAAATGTTTCAGTGACTTTCTGAACTGACTCAAATTTGGTACTGATCTGATTTGTGCTGGTAAGGTGTTCCATAAAGTGGGGGCACAGAGTCGGAATGCTCTGTTGGCTGTTGATCTGGCACATCTTGTGGTGTCGTTTGGGATAGCTAGTGTGTTCATTTCTGCTGTTCTTCTTGGCCTGTTTGGTGCAAGTGGTAGTATGAGGTTGGAGAGAGAAGAAGAGGTGAGCCCCTTGGTCGCTTTAAATGTTAGCAGTACAGTCTTGAAACTGATCCTTGCTTGAATGGGAAGCCAGTGTAGCTGTTTTAGGAGTGGTGTCACGTGGTCTCTCCTAGATGCCCCGAGGAGTACCCTCGCTGCACTATTCATGGCCAGTTGCAGGGGGTTTAGGGTGGACCGGGGGAGCCCCTGTAGAATAGAGTTTGTAAAGTCGAAATGGGGAAGTATAAGGGCTTGATAAATGGTACGGAAATCATCTGGTTCAAGTAGTGTGCGTAGGTGTCTGAGGGATCTAATTTTAAAGTAGATTGCCTTGACTGTGTTGGCTATGTGACTCTTCATGTCAAGGTTTTGGTCCAGTGTTACTCCAAGGTAACGTATTGCAGGTTTCACTTGGAGCTGGGCATCCTTTACATTAATACAACTAGGAGGAGTGAAGTTGGTGTTCCTTGAGACGAAAAGGACTTCCGTCTTTTTGTGTTGTATTCTCAGGTTTTGGGATAGGAGCCACTCTGCTACGGCATCAAAACAGTTAGTCAGCGGTGTGAGGTCCAGGCAATCCAATGATATTGGCATATATAGTAGCACATCGTCTGCATATATCATGTAACTGACATTAAAGAATCTGATGATGTTGCAGAGGGGTTGAATATATATATTAAACATCAATGCAGATAAGGAGGATCCTTGGGGTACACCTTGACTTTGTTGGAATGGTTCAGATGTATCCCCGTCAATTCGGATGTGCTGCCATCTGTTGGACAGGTAAGATTTGCACCATTCAAGTGCTGTTCCGCAGATGCCTTTTTCCCTTAACCGGCAGATGAGAATTTCATGGCATACCGAGTCAAAAGCCGCTGCTATATCGAGAAATACAAGAGCGAAACCTTGGCGTATGTTATCCATACCTGAGATTATGTTGTTGAGGAGTGTTGTAAGTAGTGTTTCTACTCTATGTGACTCTCTGAAACCATGTTGAGCCGGATCAAGTGGAGCAGAGGTGTCTATATGATCCTGTAGTTGCCTGTGCACTACTTTCTCAATGATTTTTGCTAGCATAGGTATGCTAGATATGGGCCTATAAGATTCTACCTTCTGAGGATCAAGTTTAGTGTTCTTTAACAGCGGTCTTACAGAGGTCTGCTTATAACCCATCATTCCTCACTCCGCTGGACGTATATACAGTTTGTATCTATCTGATCGCCATCGCCCTATATTCATGATCTGTTCTCTTGACATCCTAATGCTGGCTGCCGTTGAAGCAGCTCCAATGCAAAAGGAGTGCGAGCCGTATAAGCTTACTAGCTTGAGTACTCTGATAAATTGGAAACGTGATGCATGCACGAACCATTGATTTCCTGAGTGCGGCCGTAACTGTTGGTAGGCTAAAGCATTTCTCAGTGGGCATGAGGGGTCATTGTGCAATGCCGACAACACCACCTGTGCCCCTTTTCCTTCCGCGTCAGTTTTGGATCTGCGCAAATGTAGCACTATGGCCCTTGTGAGTATGCTCACATTGCGCTTTTCCATACCTCCGCAGGCTGTTCTGTGCTCCGAGGATGAGGAAGCCACTAGCTCCTCTACTAGAAATGCTCAGTAAAAGGCCCAGGAAAAGGCGCATTGAAACAGCCTTGTCTCGTACTCATCGTAACACACTCGGCCAGTCGTTACCATCAGTTGTTGGAGCATCTGATGAGTGATCGGGCGGCGTTGGTCTACTTTCCGGGGCTGCCCCAAGGACCAGCCTCTCATTACCTTCTTTATGATAAACTCAGCCTTAGTACTCCTCTTACCCATAGCCTTTGCGAAAAATGATACCGCAGCTAAACGGACTTGTACTGCAGCTTTTGTGTAGCCATTGCCTTTGCAATGCAAAATCCATCTCAGAATCGTTGCTACTTTAAATCTGTCTTCTTGCTGTATTATGGCTTCTCTGCAAAATGTTTGGTACTGTTCTCATGCCGCTACGTATCTGCGCCTGGTATTCTCCGCTAAGGAGCCTAACAGGAGCTCCCATACCTCAGTGGACCATACTCCCAGACATGATCGGGCACAGGTGTCTTGACCGCGTCTGCCTCGGGAGCCAGTTGGTGACACAGCCTGATCTTACAACGAGAAAGAGCATCGGCAATGTTATTATTTTCGCCTTCGATGTGCTCTGCTCTAAGGGTTATGTTATGTAACAGGAATAGCAACACTATTCGTCTTAATAGTGCCACTACCCTTGGCGTCTTAGCTCTCATACTGTTCACTGCCCACACTACCGCTAGGTTATCGATATGGAAGGTGATAGCTCTGTTGGCAAGCTCTGGTGCCCAGATACACAAGGCTACCATTAGCGGGAAAAGCTCCTAGAACGTGATGTCCCTGGTGGTTCCTTCTGCTTGCCATTCCATGGGCCATGTCTCTGAGCACCATGCCCCTTTATAGTATATGCCGAAACCCATCCCTCCAGAGGCATCGGTGAAGAATTCGAGTTCCGCATTAGATACCGGGAGCGCTTGCCAGAAGGCAAGGCCATTGAAGGTGTGCAGGAATTGCAGCCAGACCTGCAGGTCTTCCCGTATCTCCCTGGTGACCCTGATGCGATGGTATCTTTTTGCGATACCTTTCGTTGCCCATGCCATACGATGACAGAAAACCCTCCCCATGGGTATCACCCTGCATGCGAAGCATAGCAGGCCCAGTATTGACTGAAATTGTTGGAGTGTCACTTTTCGCTGGCTGTGCAGTAGTTGAATATTTTTCCTCAACTTCAAGACCTTATCTGCTGGCAAACATGACCTGTGTGCCGGCACATCTAACTGTATGCCCAGGAAAGTGATGATCCCTTTCGGGTCATCTGTCTTCTCTTTCGCTAACGGGATCCCAAACGTTTGTGCCATCCGCTCAAAGATATCCAATATCCTTTTGCAGTCGTCATGGTCTTTGCCTACAAATAGGAAATCATCCAGATAGTGCACAACCGTGTTGGGGCCCGCCAGGTCTTCGACTACCCAGTGTAGGAATGAACTAAATTGTTCGAAATATGTGCATGATACCGCGCATCCCATGGGCATACATTTATCATAGAAGAACTCCCCATTGAATGAGAAACCCAACAATGGGAAAGACTCGGGATGCACCGGCAATAGCCGGAACGCGGACTCGAAGTCCACCTTCGCCAGTTGTGCTCGTGGCCCCTTGCTTCGTATTAGCCTAATTGCCCGATCCATGGTTGCATATTTAGCAGAGCATAACGCCGGATCAATATAATCGTTAACTGACTTTCCCTCCGGGTATGATAGGTTATGAATTAACCGGAATTGTCCCAGCTCCTTTTTGGGTATGACACCCAATGGGGAGATTATGATGTCCTTGAATGGGGGTGAATGGAAAGGACCCGCTATTCTCCCCATACCTATTTCTGTTGCTATCTTGCTGCGCGCGATCTCGTTGTGGTTTTGGACAGATGGTGGGTTGTTTATAAAGCGTGCTTGTGCTTTTTTCATCAAAATTAGGGAAGGGATGCGGAAACCCTGCGAGAAGCCATCTTCGATACTGATAGCTATGTCCCGCTTAGGGTAGGCTCTTAGCCATGGACGCATGTGCTCAAGTCTGATGGGTGTTGGGGCCAACCCCTTCGGTTGAGTGTTGCAGTAATGCTCTGAAAGGCTTGGCCTCTCTTGATGCTTATGATGATGTTTATGCCTATTTAATACATGAGCGATTTATCTTGATTTTGAACACATTTTGCATCGTTCAGTAATTGACCAATTCTTCCCTTGATGCCCTGCAGGTGAAAGCAGGGTGTCCACTTCCGCATACTGAGCAGGAATGCTTGAATTTACAAGGCTGCCATGTACAACTCCCTGCGTTGTACTGTCGGCATGCCCGTCTCCCTGGCAACTGATTGGCTTGCCGCCATGGCGTGTTCTGAAAAGGCTGTTGCCACTGCACACTCGGCAGAGGCTGCTGCAGGCCGTCCTGACACCATGGCCTATTGGGCGCCATTTCTTCTGTCCACATGTCCAGAATTCTGTGATGCCATGCTAGGGTGGGATCTTTTGCCATGCTTCTCCTGAACTTCACATCATAGTTCAGCCAGGCCCATCCCCCGTATTGTTTATGTGCTCTGGTGATCGTGTCCAGGTACCTGGTCAGATATGGCCCAGGTTCGGGTTCCTTGTCCATCACCACGCTCATAAAGATGTGGAATGCTGTCACCCAATTGTTAATAGATTTGGGAATTTTAGGTTTCCTATCTCTCTCACTTCTTTTATCCTTATCTTTTCCACTGTTTGACTCGTCATCTTGATCCCTGAGCAGGAGAGAGAATAGGTCAATATATTCTCGCCTCCAAATCCTCTTTTTTTATCTTTTTGGGTACAGACACAGCCAGGGAGCTCACCCCGCAGCGTGGGTCACGACTGGTATTGCGCCAATCCAGCTGCATTCTTTGGGCCACCCCAGATGGTGTGCTCCCGCGGTCCTTACCCCTCTGACTCTGCCCTGACCAGGTCTGTCTGAGGGGATTGGATTGTTTTGGGCTCCTCTTCCTTTTAAATTTCTTTAATGCATATTGTATCACATCTGCCCATGCTATGTCACCCTCACTGTCTGAAAAGGAATCGTCAGATGATGATGATGTCAATAACTCTGGCGCCCCCTTTTCACACCCCGACTTACCATGCGCCGAGTTAGGTGTTGACGTGCTGCCATGCCACTCGTTGACGGCATTTCTTCGTTTGTGAAGCCTGGCATTCCCATTCGTTGTCTGACTGAGTTCAGGCCGTGGTGCGTAACCTGTTCCCGAACCTTCTGGAGCAGGTCATCCAGCTCTTGCCTCTGTGGAGGGGCTGAGCTTTCCAGTTGCTGTGGCACCTTCCTCCTATTACTGCGCCTAGGCCTTACTGCTGCTGCACTGGTAGTTGCGTCATGGTTGGCCATCTGTGTTCCCCTCCTGCTTGAACTAGCAGCTGCCCGTGCCTTTGGTGCTGGTGCTGCCTTCGGTGTAGCCTTGGCGCCTCGTGTCCTGGAAGCCTTTTGTGTCTCCTTTCTCGGCATCTCTTAACTAGGATAAAATTACTACGCAGAGGTAATGGAAAATCTAAATTACTATCAGTCTCGGATGCTTGCCTCAATCCCGTGCTCCACTCGTTTCCTATAGCCATATATATATATATATATAGGGCTATCAATATCCATTTATCTCTACCTAACTCTATATATCTATACATATCTATATATCACTATGTAAACATCTTTATATACATATATCCCCCCAATTGAACATTAAGTTCAATTACTATTGGAAATGTGTGATTTCATTGTTTATTGTAAACCGCGTTGATGCTGAATAGCACGGTATAGAAAAGACTATAAATAAATAAATAAGTACAATCTATTCCTTGTTAGCCTTCCAGAGCAGAACATAACAAAATCATCCTAACAGTGTGCAGTACCGCATTTGTCCATGAGATGGCAGCCTTACACCATCATTTACCTCCCCCATTGCCTTACTGCATCAATTTAAAACATTGCTATGTGGCCGTTTTTTTTTTTTTAATAAAGAAAGAACCCTCTGGGCTGTGCCTTCCCACCCGTATCCGGCTGCAATTCTTGTACTTTTTATGTTACTAGTGATTGTTGCCCCAGCAGTTTGCTCAATTCGCCGTGCTTGGCCACGTGTACACGTGGTGTATTGTTGCCGCGTGGCCCGCACAGCCCATCACCCCTCCTATGACTCCCTGCACTTATGTCTCCGGACTAGTTCCCCACTACTGCCCACATCAATACAGGTAGGGGTTTTGTTTGCCTTTATGCCGCTGTCTGCCATACACCCCCCCTCCCCACTGGACCCATCTGCCGCATCGCGAAACGGGACTCCCCGCCACGGTTGGAAGCACCGCTAACCCCGTGCTATTCCCCACTTCTTCTTTTATTCATTTAACTTTTCTTTTTATTACCTGCCGATGCTCTCCTTTAGATGCGGCCTCGTCACGAATCCTCTGTCGATCTCAATCTCTGTCTGGCTTCCTCCAGGAAGGGGGGTAGCGGAAAAAGAGGCCGAACCAGCGCCGGGCACGCTCTTTGTATGCGGCTCATTGCCCGCCCGCCCTGCCGTCCCCCCGCCCCTCCCGCCCTCCCCCCCCAACCCTCGTCCCGCCACTGCACGCCTGTGCCCGGCCGCGTTAATTCGCAGCCGGGTCTGATCCTCAACTATTGCGCAGCGATATTTTGACTTATTACTCACGATTGCACTCAGTCCTGTCTGTTTTCCCTTTATTGCAGGTGACTCCTCAACAAGATACTCTTTCACAGTTATCACATCCAGAATTGAAGCCAGGAGATTGGGTCCTGATTAAGAATTTGCATCCAAAGACACTTTTGGCTCTCAAGTTCCTAGGTCCATTCCGTATGCTCCTGCTGGGATACTCAGCTTGTAAAGTGGAAGGACATTCCACTTGTCTGAAGTTTCTTGTTCCATGTAAACCGCGCTGATATTGAATAGTGCGGTATATAAAAAATGTTAATAAAATAATAAATAAAATAAAATAAATTCTCATTGGATACATCTTACACAGTGTAAAAAGGCTCCTTCACAGGATCCAGAAGGTGGTTCCCTGCATCGGTGAATCAAGAGATTGCAACACAGAGACTCATTGGACAACAGTGATATTGCAGAAAAGACTATCATGATTAAGTGCTATTTGAATGGACTAATTATGTAAAACACCTTCTTCCAGCATCTATACTGCTGATTAGGTGGATAAAGTTAGTTTGAATTAGTGCTTTACTGATATATAAGCAATGACCTTTTGGCACTTAACCTCGACTTCATGAAGAGATTGGGAATTGGGGGTTGGTTATAGTTATAGTATATATCTTCATCATATTAAGAAGGGTAGGTGTGATTTCATTTTGGTTAGAATATTTATTTTTGAAGTAATTAATAGTTTTAAATATTTAGAGGTTTGTTAAGAATGTTTCCTTATCTGGTCGTAGTTGTGTTGTGGCATATTATTGTTAATAAAACAGTACTGCATTCAGAATCTTGTGAATGTTATGGGGAATACCCAAATATTTTTGAGTCACATCTACACTCAGTTACAAAACACTCTAACCTGTCAAATTGTGCTGTTTGCCTTCCAACTGTGACAGCCGCTCAGCATGGGTTTCTGCTACGAGCTAGTCCTAAAACCTTTAAAGAGTTTCGTGACATAGCTTTTAATCTAACCACTGTACAATGGTCTCATATAAACACAGACCCAAGAGTGATCAGCCTTATGCCTCTAAAGTCCCCTCCAATATATTTTATGGCTCAAAATAAAGGGAAAAAGGTAGGGGACACTCTGTGGAACATCTGTAAACAGTAATGCTACATAATTCCTCTATCTGGTATAAAAAAAATCCCATGTAAGACGTTGCTTTATTTCAGTAGTACAATTAGTGCCAGTTCAAGGGAACCAAGTGCATGATTATGAATTGTTACAGTATAACAGTTCTGGATACCCAACCCCTTTGAATGCCTCTAGTTCAGACCTAGACATACCTAACTGGAGTTGCCCCTAGTTAGGGTATTACCATCCCTGGGAACGTACATAAGAACATAAGATATGCCATACTGGGTCAGACCAAGGTCCATCAAGCCCAGTATTCTGTTTCCAACAGTGGCCAATTTAGTCATATGTACCTAGCAGTTTCCCCAAGGGACACAGGTTCCACATTGCTTGTATTGGTTCAAGCACTGATATCCTGGGTCCCTTCTTAATAATGGTTTATGGACCTTTCCTCCAAGAACTTGTCCAAACCTTTTTTAAACCCAGCTACACTAACAGCCTTTACTACATCCTCCGGTAACAAATTCCAGAGTTTGATTACACGTTGAGTGAAAAAATATTTTCTTTTATTAGTCTTAAATAGTTTACCCTGTAGCTTCATTGCATGTCCCCTAGTCTTTCTATATTCTGATAAGGTAAACAATCGATCTACGTTTACCCGTTCCACTCCATTCATTAATTTATAGACTTCTATCAAATCTCCCCTCAGCCGTCTCTTTTCCAGATTAAAGAGCCCTAACGTTTTTAGCCTTTCTTCATAGGAGTATCCTTCCATCCCCTTTACCATTTTGGTGGCTCTTCTCTGAACCTTTTCTAAAATCGCTATATCCTTTTTAAGATACGGCGACCAGAATTGCACACAATATTCAAGGTGTGGTCTCACCATGGAACGATATAGAGGCATTATAATATCTTTTGTTTTATTTTCCATTCCTTTCCTTATCATACCTAGCATTCTATTTGCTCTCTTGGCCGCTGCTGCACACTGGGACGAGGGTTTTAACATGGTATCCACAATGACGCCTAAATGTTTTTCCTGGGTGGTGGCTCCTAATGTGGAACCTTGCATCGTGTAACCATAGTTTGGGTTGTTCTTCCCTAGGTGCATAACCTTGCACTTGTCCACATTAAATTTCATCTGCCATTTTGATGCCCAGTCTTCCAATTTATCAAGATCCTCTTGCAATTTTCCACAAGCCTCTTGGGTTTTAACAACTTTAAATAGTTTTGTGTCGTCTGCAAATTTGATAACTTCACTCGTTATTCCACTTTCCAGGTCATTTATGAATATGTCAAAAAGCAGCGGATCCAGCACAGATCCCTGGGGTACACCACTATTCACCTTTCTCCATTGGGAAAATTGGCCAATTAGCCCTACCCTCTGCTTTCTATCTTTTAACCAGTTCCTGATCCACAATAGTACACTGCCTCCTATCCCATGACTCTTTAGTTTTGCCAAAAGTCTCTCATGAGGGACCTTGTCAAAGGCTTTCTGAGAGTCCAGATACACAATATCAACCGACTCACCTTTATCCACCTGATTATTCACTCCTTCAAAAAAACATAACAGATTAGTAAGACAAGATCTTCCCTGTCTAAAGCTATGTTGGCTGTCTCCCATTAGGTCAAGACTATCTACATGCTGAGTAATTTTATTCTTTATGATGGTTTCTACCATTTTTCCTGGTACAGATGTCTGGCTCACCGGTCTGTAGTTTCCCGGATCACCCCTGGAACCCTTTTTAAAAATTGGTGTTACATTGGCGATCCTCCAATCTTCAGGTATTAGAGATGATTTTAATGATAGTTCACAGATTACTAATAGCAGGTCTGCAATCTCATATTTCAGTTCTTTCAACACCCTTGGATGTATACCATCCATCCCAGGTGATTTGCTACTCTTCAGTTTATCTAATAGTTGTAAGACATCTTCCCGATGTATCGATATTTCCTTCAATTCTTCCACACCTTTAAATACCACTTCAGTCATGGGTAACATCCCTACATCTTCCTCAGTAAAGACCGAAGCAAAGAATTCATTCAGTCTCTCCGCTATCGCCTTGTCGCCTCTTAGTGCTCCTTCAACCCCTTTATCATCTAATGGACCAACTGACTCTCTCACAGTTTCTTTGCTACGAATGTACTTGAAAAGGTCTTTACTTCATGTTTTTGCTTCCGCAGCAAGCTTCTTCTCAAGTTCTCCCTTTGCCTGCCTTATCAATGCCTTGCATTTGACTTGCCAGTGCTTGTGCTGTTTCCAGGTTTCGTCGTTTGGCTCTTTTTTCCATTTCCTGAAAGATGCTTTTTTGGCAACAACAGTCTCTCTGATCTCACCTTTAAACCATGCTGGCAGTTTTTTGGACTTCTTTCCACTTTTCTTAAAGCGTGGAATACAGCTGGTCTGGGCTTCCAAGATAGTATTTTTCAACAACAGCCAAGCCTGATGTACGTCCTTAACCTTTGCAACTGCTCCTTTTAGTTTTTTCTTAACTGTTTTCCTCATTTTATCATAGTCTCCCTTTCGAAAGTTAAAAGGTAGTACTGTGGATTTCCTTACTATCCCTCCTCCACTAATTAAATCAAAGGCGATCATGCTATGATCACTATTGCCAAGTGGCTCCAACAACCTTATCTCTTGCACTAAATCTGGTGTTCCACTAAGGATTAGGTCTAATATGGCTTCCCCTCAGGTCGGTTCATGAACCAGCTGCTCCAAGAAGCAGTCATTTATTTCATCTAGGAACTTTATCTCCCTAGCATGTCCTGACGTGACACTGAGCCAGTCGATACCGGGGTAGTTGAAATCACCCATTATTATTACTGTGCTGTAACTTTTGTTAGCTTCCTTGATTTCTTTGAGCATTTCATCATCCATTTTGTCATTCTGGCCAGGCGCTCGATAGTACACCCCCACTGCCATTGCCTTCCCCCTTTTACATGGAATTTCAATCCATATAGATTCTACAGCTGATTTTGTTTCCTGCAAAACTTTAATCCTTTCTGACTCAATGCCCTCTCTAACATAGAGAGAAACCCCTCCACCAATTTGATCAGCTCTATCATTACGATATAGTTTGTACCCAGGTATCACAGTGTCCCACTGGTTGTCCTCCTTCCACCATGTCTCTGATATTCCAATCATATCTAACCTTTCATTTAGTGCTATATATTCTAACTCTCCCATCTTATTTTTTAGATTTCTAGCATTTGCATACAAGCATTTTAGAGAATGTATTTTATTCATATTAATTTGGCTATTGTTAGACTTGGGTAATTTGGGATCTTTAAGCTCTGTCTGCTCCATACTTGAGGGCATTTGGGCTACTTTACTCTTTTGTGGAACCTCTCTGCTTTTGGTAGTATCCTTCAAAGATGCATTCTTCTGAACCATCCTCTCTTGGGCGACTGTCGGCTTTCCCCTAATATCTAGTTTAAAAGCTGCTCTATCTCCTTTTTAAAGGTTAATGCCAGCAGCCTGGTTCCATCCCGGTTAAGGTGAAGCCCATCCCTTCGGAAGAGCCCCTCCTTTCCCCAGAATGTTCCCCAGTTCCTAACAAATCCAAAAACCCTCATCTCTGCACCATTGTCTCATCCACGCATTGAGACTCCGGAGCTCTGCCTGCCTTTTGGGTCCTGCGCGTGGAACAGGAAGCATTTCGGAGAATGCTACCCTGGATGTTCTGGATTTCAGCTTCCTACCCTAAAGCCTAAATTTAGCCTCCAGAACCTCCCTACCACATTTTACTATGTCAATGGTACGTAATCTATTTGTAGGAATTAAAGAGATGAGTATTACTCAGTGGGCTTTGAATAACTGTACACAGAATATAACTTGTCCCCACAAGTTGACAATTTGGGATAGTGGGTTAGTGGCTTTAGAAGGAGATTATTTTGTGTGTGGTAATCTTGCGTATACAGAACTTTCCAGAGGTTGGTCAGGTACTTGCTATGTTGCCCAGTTAGATACCCTGTGGCGTTTTTTACCTTACCAAAATATTACCTTATTAGCAACCCTGAATGATTCTTTAAGAAGAAAAAGGGATGTTTCCCCTTAGGATAAGGCCATAGCAGCTGCACAATAACTAGTAAACTCTGCAAGTCCTTTAACTAAATCTCAGATTGATGTATTTACAGGTACTGTTTGGCTTTCAACTTTTGGAGCAATCACATCGACAAGAGAATCTGGTACCCAGATTATGCGATTACAGGCAGTTGCTTGAACTTACAGCCCTGGATCTCACAGAGGCGATTAGTGTGTTACAAGGTGTAGTAGACAAGGTGTCTGCTTATGCAGCCCAGAATCGCATGGCTTTAGACTACCTTCTAGTGAAGGAAAATGGAGTGTGTGGATTATTCTCTGCTGAATAATGAAGGAAAGGTAGTGAAAGGCCCACTAGATAAGGTTAGAAATTGTATTTTTGTTTCAAGTAGTAGTTATGTAAGTTCTTTTTCAGATTTCTTTGATTCTGTTTCTTATTTCTGGAATTCATTGTCTAGGCCCCTGCAAGACATGTTAGCATCATTGTTTGACTTTTTGGGGTTTCTTATTTTAGGAGCATTGATTCTCTGTGTAATATCTGCTTGCTGTAAGAGGTCAGTGGACTCATTGACCCCTAAAATGATGTTACAAATTAATCCAGAGTTTATTTACAATCCTTCTTTAATATCAATGTCTGAGTTTCCTTTTCTTTCAGTCCCCACCTGTAAGGACATAATTTCCATTAGATAACCACCCATCCTGCTTTGTTGTCCCATCCCTCCCTCCCTCTGCCCTTCCTTCCCTCCCTCTTTCCTCCCCACCTCCCCACTATCCCATTCCCATCCCCCCTTCTCTTTATCATTTCCCACTGCCACCCATTCATCTCCAGGCAGCAGTTTACTGGAGGAGGATCTGCCTCCAAGTTAGCCCACTCCCCCATGCTGCTCACTCATCTTTTTTCATCCCTCCTCAAAGTCCTTAAATTCGAGCTCTGATTTAGATGACTTTCCCAATTACCACTTACTCCCATATACCCACGTTGATTCTCGGGCTACTCCCCCCTTTTACTTTACCATTTGCCAGATGCCATATCATGCATTATGCCTTTCTTTAGTTAATTGTGTCCATGAATGGTATTTCAGTCATTAGTAGCAGCCTTGGATGAGTCTAGGTGTTCCATAGATTGCCATCACAAGCGACCATGTCCACTCTCCATTCTCTGCCATAGCACCATTGATTTCCGTTGCTCAGGTAGCTGTTGCAGCAGGCTATCAACACCATCTACTCCTGGGTCACATAGCGAGGCCAATGCTTCTGCTCTTGTTCACATGCGCACTGTGCATCCATCTTTAGTGACCAGTAGTGCAAAAGGGAATTGCCTTTGGTACCGGCAGCCTGCTTCACGCAGTTTGCTTGTAAAGTCCCTTAGATCTCTCTGACACTTTAATGTCACAGGGGCCAAATCCTTATATACTTCAATGTTATGCTGATTCTAGATGAGGAGGCCAGTCTTCCTAGCCTGGGTGGCTACTTGCTCTTTCACTGCATAATTTTGGAACTGGGCTACTACATCCCGGGGCAAGATGACTCGGGGGAGGCCCAATGCCCTGTGCGCTCTGTCTAATTCCACTTGCATTGGACTTCCTCTGAGCCAACTTGCCCCGGGATAAAGCAGAAGTGGCATCACTTCCTCCATCAATATGCCTTTTTTAAAAGTCACTGCCAGGCACTAAGAGCATAAGACATGCCACGCTGAGTTAGACCAATGGTCCATCAAACCTAACATCCTGTCTGACAGTAGTCAATTCATATCAATTAAAGATCCAACCAATAATAATATCAGCCTGCCCTAGAAGCAGCAGCAGCAAGAATTGGAATAGGCCAGTTATACTAGTTAAACACGAGGAAATTGATACCCTGCAAAGAAGTACAAAGAAAAAGGCAGAAACTTAGCTATTAGCAAATCATCCTGGCTTTCTTTTTCTTCTGTATGATGTTCATGTGGATGACACTATGACTTTCTAAAGGCAATGTGATTCAATCACCTACACTCAGTCTTTTCAATCTAATATATGGTTTGAAAATAAAAAAAAATCACCACGAGCAGAGAAAGTACTAGCCATCATACTGTTTAAAAAAAAAAAAAGAAGACATTGTTTGCAAAGTTTGCAGCATGAAATATTTTCCATGTTTGTCTGATTTATAGGTTCAAAAAAGAAATTCTTTCACAGGTAATTCATAGCAATGAAACAGCCCTTCAGAGAGTCAATTTGAGCACTATTGCTTCTCAGAACTGTAAAATGCATCTTGCTTTCTGATTCCAGCCTGACAGCTGTCCGTGTCTAATGAGAACTAATCCAATCCTCGAACTGAAACAGCAGCTACTTGCAGCATTGACCCTGGGAAAAGAATATTGGTTAAAAAAAATTCAATGTGTCAACATGATAAACAGCTGTATTCTTCTCTTGCTGACCCAAGTCATCCGACTACTTCTGAAAAGGAGACTGCCACAGTATCTGAAATTTGAAAGTGACATGAAGCAGAGTCCAAGCATGGTTGTTGTTGTTGTTTTTTAAATGAAATATAAGAAAAATATTATCTGGGTTAAGAAGCCATGTTGGAATTTCATTCTCTGATCCTCCTCATGGTAAATGTTGCTTTTATCAGAAAAATGGCAGCAGCTGTTTACAGTAAACCTTAGCACATCTACTATCCTAAGACACATGTGGTTATATCATCATCAGTGGAGCATGCTGTAAAGCATTTTTTTCTCAAGAAACATCAGGCAGTTTTTCCCTTCCAGTCTATCATTTTTAAAAATGGCCAGACTGAAAAGAAAGGAAATTACAGTACAATGCAAGCACCTTTTCTTGCAAAATACACAGTCTCTCACATAGAGAGATACTCTGCAAGTAATCGAGAATGTTTGCTAAAGTGCGCTAAGTTTTTCTAGTTATTGGGTGAAAAAACAAATGCGTGATAAGGGCAAAGGAGGACGGGTGCAAAGTTATGCACCTAGGAAAGAACAACCCAAACTATGGTTGCATGATGCAAGGGTCCACATTAGAAACCACCAGCCAGGAAAAAGATTTAGGCATCATCGTGGATAATACGTTGAAACCCTTCACCCAGTGTGTAGTGGCAGCCAAGAAAGCAAATGCTAGGAATCATAAGGATAGGAATGGAGAATAAAACCAAAGATATCGTTCCATGGTACGACCACACCTTGAATATTGTCTGCAATTCTGGTCACATTATCTTAAAAAGGATATAGTGGAATCCAAAAAGGTACAGAGAAGAGCAACCAAAATGGTAAAGGGGATGGAAAGATACCCCTTTATGAAAAAACTTAAAAGGTTAGGCTTCTTTAACTTGGAAAAGAGATGGCTGAGGGGAGATATGATAGTGGTCTATAAATTAATGAATGGAGTGAAACAGGTAAATGTAGATCGGTTGTTTATGCCATCAAAAAATAAAAAGACTAGGGGACACATAATGAAGCTACAATGTAACCCACTTAAGACTAATAAGATAAAATATTTTTTCACTCAACGTGTAATCAAACTCTAGAATTTGTTACCGGAGGATGTAGTAAAAGTTGTTTGTATAGCTGAGTTTAAAAAAGGTTTGGACAAGTTCCCAGAGGAAAGGTCCATAAACCATTATTAAAGAAGATCCTGGAAATCCTCTGTTTATCTCTTCACAAGCAATGTGGAACTTATATACCTTTCTGGGAACCTGCCAGGTACTTATAACATGGATTGGCCACTGTTGGAAACAGGATACTGTGTTTGATGGACCTTGGTTTGACCCAGTATGGCATATCTTATGTTCTTATGTGATGCATTGTCAGGGATGTGGTCAGCAAATGCCTTTCAGTTAGTGAACAGGGAACAATCAAAGAGCAGTAGAAGCCTGTGTAGAGACTACTCAAGGGATATAGTTCATAAATAATTCTTTAGAAACCGTCTACATCAGGGGTCCTAAACATAAACATTAAGGGGGTTATTTTAGAAACCTTTTTGATGATTCGCACATGTAAATATGATCACTTGCATGTGTAAATCATATCCACATGTAAAAGTCGTTTTAGAAAGGGTCTATTTTACACAGGGATATCCATAACATTTCTATGTTGTACGGGGCATGGCGGGGCACCAAAATTTACATGTGTATCCCTGATTTCATATAGAAGATGCACGTGTAAGACTAAAATTAACCACATCTGGCATCATATCTGCTCCGCATCACAACTAGGAAAAAACATACTTCTTCTGCCCTTCCCATTACAGGAAGGATTAAGGGAAATATCCACTTATAACCCCAATGTTTACTTCCTTCTCTGAATTACAGTGAGGGAAAGATAGAGGCCTCAGTGGTTAATTAGCAGCATCTACATGTCTAGATTTGCAAAATGTCAAACATACATTTACACATGTCAGTAGTTAAATGCTATAGAACAATAAATAGCTCAGAAAACCCAAATCAGGGTCGATCAAAACAAAATCAATCACAGAAAAAAATCAAACTCACTAAATCCAAGCTCCTCTTATTTATAGAAATTGTTTTTGCTGGACTTGTCAAAAGGGCATCCACATTCAATACACAAAACTGACCCACTAGTCCCTTTTAATATAAAGCATCAATCATATAATACTAGTCCATGTTGTAAAGAACATTTCAAAACATAAGAATAGCACATAAAAATTCACTTAGCTTTCCACAAAAAGCAGTATATAAAAGTCTGCCTAGCTTTCTGCTGAAAAGCAATACAGAACGTTCCACATGAAAGTCAAAAGTCTGACACAGTACCGTGTTTTGAACCCACTTCATATTTATTGGGGTTCCACGTCAGGGTCTAAGATTTCCTACCATTACTGCTTCATTCACTTCCAACACCATTTTAGACAATACACAAAAAGGACCCCCACTAATGGTGCAAGGTGATTTTTTTGAATGTCAGAGATACTTGGTAGAGGGTGAAACTAATCCACACTCTATATACAAGTCTCCGCTTTAATTGTTTTTATGAATATTTAATTTTAATATTTATTTAAAAAGGTTTTAGTACTTATCTTGATCATGAGTGCAGTTGATAGCTGTGTAAACAATGGAAGCTCCCACACGATGTGGCACGTTTAGAACTCATTATAAGGTTCTGCTTCAGGTTATCAGGAACCTCCCAGTCAGCAAGAAAACCTCAAACATCAGAGCTTTAAATATGATTCATAGAAAACCCACACCTTAAAAGAAGAAGGCATCTGACGTCAATTCACCAAAGAACCAATCACCAAACAGAGGAGGAGTGCCATAGACAGGAAAACCCCTCTTGTGACAGGTAAAACATCAAAACTATCAAAAGAGACTGGGCCAATCAATTTCAGAGTTCAGACCAGATGGGGATAGAGAGCGTAATTCAAAAATCCACTGCTGCTCTCTCCACTGCAATTTAGTCTGCCAGTCCCCACCCCACGAATCCAATGGTACAGAGTCAGTCACTCTGCAACGTAATTGATCAAACAAATGGCTATGCTGAACACAGTGCTCCATCATCGTAGCCGATAATGTCTGTGTCCATAAACGTGAGGCATGCTCGCTGAGACGAACATTGATTTGCCTTATAGTGCGGCCCACATAGATAAGATCACATGGGCAAATGATCATCTATACCACATAAGTAGAATTTTTGAACTATGCTCTCTATCACCATCTGGTTTGAATTCTGAAATTGACTGGCCCAGTCTCTTTTGATAGTTTTGACGTTTTACCTATCACAAGAGGGGTTTTCCTGTCTATGAAACTTCTCCTCTGTTTGTTGATTGTTTTTTTCGTGAATTGATGTCAGACACCTTCCTCTTTTAAGGTGTGGGTTTTCTTTGAATCAAGTTTAAAGCGCTGATGTTTGAGGTTTGCTTACTGACAGGACGTTTCCTGATAATCTGAAGCAGAGCCTTATTTCAATGGGTTTGAAACGTGCCTCGTCGTATGGGAGCTCCCACTGTTTACACAGCTATCAACTGCACTCATGATCGAGATAAGTACTAAAACCTTTTAAATAAATATTATAAATAATTAAATATTAATTTCAAAAATTAAAGCGGAGACTTGCATATAGAGTGTGGATTAGTTTCACCCTTTACCAAGTATCTCCGACATTCAAAAAAAGCACCTTGCACCATTAGTGGGGGTCCTTTTTGTGTATTGTATTGAGTCTTAGGGGCATGTTTACTAAAATCTTGCTAATGTGCGGGCCGCGGTAGTGTGCGGATGCCATATAAGGAGTGGGCGTTCCGTCCTGAAAAAGAAAATCTGGAATTTACATATGCACTAAGGGGCACGGCGCCCATGTGCGCCCCGCACATTAGCGCATGAGATAGCTGCGCGGGAGGCATAAGTGGCGCGATGATGTGCACAAAGAAAAGCAGAGCCACAGCACAATGGTAAAGGCACTTGCCAATGGTGCAGGGATCAGGAGTTCAATCCCCCACAGTGCCCAATGAAGACAGCTGGCTGAGGCATTAATTTATGAGGCATTTAAATAATGGGAGGCATAAGGTGGCGCGCTAATGTTTTCGGAGGCTTTTTAATATTGGGCGGCATAAGGCAGCGCGCTAATGTTCAAGCACAGAAACAGAACCACAGCACAATGGGTAAGACACTGACCAATAGTGCAGGGATCAAGGGTTCAATCCCCCACAGTGCCCAATGAACAAGGCTGGCTGAGGCATTACATATTATGGGGAAGATTGCTTTTGGAGTCATTTTATGTTTATTTTAATTATCACTACTAGCAAACGCACTCTCAAAGCGTGTTAATATAAGGCGCCCTATAAGGCACATTTTAAAGTGCACTATCCGCCAAGGCACCCTAGAATGTTGCTTATAGGGCACTTTAGAGGGTGCCGTATGAGGTTCCGCAAGGTCAGAGTACTGTTTTTGATGGCAGCACTGTGCAGTTTAAGGAATGAAAAGCATAATTAGGTGCGCTGACATGCAAAGAGGAGCAGCAGTGGAGCACAATGGTTAAGGCACTGACTGCTGATACAGGGGTCATGAGTTTGCTCCCCAGGGTGCCTAATACGTAAGGCTGGCTGCGGCATCAGCTTTGCAATGTACACATTTTATCCTGCAGCACTTTAGTTTTATTTTATTAATTGCTGCCAGCAAACACGCCCTCACGTGCCGTAATTGAAGGTGCCGTATAAGGCATCCTATAAGGCACTCCATAGGGCACATTATAAAGTGCACTGTCCGCCACAGCACCCTAAAATGTCCCCTATAGGGCACCCTATAAGTTGTGTCACAGGATAATGTATAGTGCACCTTATATGGACGGGAACCATAAGGTGCCCTATAGGGCGCCCTATAAAGCACCCTCAGAGGCACCTTATGGGTACAGTACGCTGAGGGTGTTTTTGCTGGCATCAAAATATGTACATTAACAAAAGATAATGTGTTGGACTACCCTATCAAATAACCCCACTGTGGGTTTGAACCCATGACCTCTGGCTTCAACATGCAGTGAAGTAACCATTGGGCTACAGCTCTAAAGCTGCTAACAAGCCCCTGGCTGGCTGCAGAGAGCTTCACGTCACCACACAGACAGTCTGCTGTGGTCACCAGGATAGGGTTAGCCCACCCATACCCATGATGCACTGCACATGCAAATCAGCTGTCCACAGATTAACACAAGATGGGCAATGCACCCCCATAGCACCTCGGCCCGTTAGAGGGAAGTGACCATGTGCACCCAAACACCACTTTGGTCTGGTAGGGGGTACTGACCGTGTGTTTTACTGGCACAGAGTAGCTACACACCGTCACATTGTGCGGGTACTGTGCTCACCCTGAGGGTGTGATTAGGCACCCAGGACCAGGTCCACAACACCTTCCATAGCTGAAAGAGGCCATGCCAGAGGTCCAAAGCAGTGTTAATGTGTGAGATAGGTAGTTTCTGCAAAAACACCTTGGATATCTCTGTCTGTTTCAGTCAGGTGTAGCCCCCATGGACCCCCCAGGTGGGCCATGCACCACCACCCCCCTCCCCCAGGGCCAAGGGCAGCAAACAGGGCCTCCCTGCAAAGGTGGCAGTAGAAGGGAACAGCAACCCCGGTCCTGCTGAGGAACAGACACCCCACAGGGCAGTCAATGCAGCTCTATACACATCCATAACACAATAGCAGACAGACATTAGGCCTGGATATAGTAAGCTGCACCCCACCACTATCTGATATTCTCCTGCAGCAAGCCATCAGCCACTGCACCCTGCAAGCCACTCAATCAAGACACATACCAACTGCAAACAGTCTGCTAGTTAGTCCATAGTGCAGTGGAGATGCATGCACCCAGAACTGGGATGTCAGCATACACAGCAAGCACATAAATCAGCAACTGGGCCTCAAAATGAAACCCATATCTATCACAGAAGAGAAATGCTATATAGCACTATGGGGGTGTCTAGCCATGCTGTGGTCACTGCACAGTCAGGGTGAGAGTGATCTCTCAGCAGGACATACTGAGGTCACCCTGTCTGTGTAGGTGGTGGCCGGGCACTTAAATGTCCCTGTCACTGCCCTAAGCCCAGTGCAGATGCACCCTGGCCAGGCCACCCTGTCCGGCCTATACCCATGGTACCTTGCTCCTCATTATGCACATTGGCAGCCCAATACTGGCAACATTGCTGGCAGTGTGGGCTGTGGAAGGTGTTTGCAGCCACCACACACTGGATAGACAGCCACCCCCACACCTATGCCAGCATTGTGCTACTATAGAGGTGTTCAGCAGCCATACCCACCACACCAGTCCTGGGCACAGTAAAGGCATGGATATGGTACGCAATACTGTTGGGGGTCACTCCCCAGGTTGGTAAACACTATCAGAGACCAGACCTGCAGCACACACCGCAGACATCAGAATGATTGTTATGGTGGAGCTCAATGAGCAAAATGTGCTTAACGTAGGAATTGATATCTGCCAGTTATCATAGGAAACGTTTGATAGCTGTGTACCATATACACAGGTGTAGGGTGGCATTGCTAAGGTATGCAACTGCTAGTATTGGGAGATACAGGCAGGGCCCAATGTCCTGCCTCTCCAGGAGGCATTGGCCAATGAGGCCTGTGGGGGTGTGTGTGGGGGTGTCTGGCCCTGTTCGCTGCTGCTTTACGGCAGAGTTTCCTAACTCCAGTCCTGGTGTTTCAAACACTGTTCGGATTTTCATGCTGTCCCTCATAAATATGCATGAGCTACATCTGCATACCATGGGGGTGGTGCATAGATATGCAGCACAGGCATCTTTATTAGAGGCAACATGGAACCTGAATGGTGTGGGGCCCTCCAGGACTGCATTTGGGAGACTCTGCTCTAGGTAATGTGCATGTTTATGGTGTCTGTGTTTGGTGTGGTAAAATATAAGCGTATTAACCATGCATATGTTCTCAGCAATAAAGGTTTGTCCTTACTATCACGGTTTAATTGTGGGAGAAATATGTGGACAGGATTGGCAGTAGTCCCAGCTGGCCTTTGAACCTGTGACCTTCTGTTCTTGCACACACTGCCTGTGTGCACTGCACCACGATGTTGCCACAGATATGGTGAATTCCCTGGGGAGTCCATGACTGTACATCCAACAGAGCCTGTCTGTTGCGGTGGACGGTGCCAGCCTGCACAGGCCTAGGCCACTGTCTGCTGTGGCTAGCAGCCACTGCCCCTCCACCACCTGTACCCTTCCGCCAACATGCTGACATTTCCTTATCTTGGAAAAAGCATATGACCTGATTGACTTGTGGCACTCCAGGACTGCATTTGGGGCACTCAGCTGTAGGTAATGCCCATTGTTATGGTGTGTGTGCGGTGTAGGGTAAAATATAGGTGTTTGAACCATGCTTTTGTTCTCTGCAATAAAGGAGTGTCTTTAATATCTCTGTTTAGTGGTGGGTAAAATATGGGGACTGGGTTGGCAGGAGCCCCAGCTTGGATTTGAACCTGTGACCCTCTGGTCCAAGAGGCACTGGCTGTGTCTGCTGCACCACACTGTAGCCACAGAGACAGTGTAATCCCTGGAGATAGAAAACTTGGCCAAAAGAGTCAGAAACCCTGCTATGCACATTTTTACTGTGGGCTCATTCACCTTGTATGGAGACAAAAGTGCAAATAAACCCCAATAATGACCTCTAAAAAAGGGGAAAAAGCATAACCAAGCTGGGCAACAGTGATATTAATGAGCAACCATAAAAAACACTCCCTTGAAAGCTCCAAAAAAAAAGGAAATGATCTTTGGAAGGGTCTACGCTCCGTAGACCCTTCCAAAAATCATTTCTTTTTTTTGGAGTTTTCCTGGGAGTATTTTTTATGGTTGCCCATTAATATCACTGTTGCCCAGCTAGATTATAATTTTTTAGGATTTTGTTGTGGTCATTTTCAATTTATATTTGCTATTTTGTTCTGTGCACATGTATCACACTGCTCACGTTTTGTGGGTTTCCCTGGTTTTGCTGTACATTGCTGACGTAAATGGTTTCTCTTCCCTTTATATCGGCTCTAACGCGAGGTTTTCACTCGCGGTATTTTTAAGCTGGAAATTCAGCCCCGCTCCTGTGTGGGGAGCCTCTCCCCTCCCACTCTCCACCCATTGACCCCGTCCCTCCGCCCCTCGGGAGCCTTCCTCCGCCCTCAGAATGCCTTTCCACGCCTCTATCGCACTTCAGCGCGCCGTGCACTTGTGCGGGCCCGTTAGTGCGACGCGCACGTGTGGGGGGCACAAAAACACACTATTAGCGTGCGCTAAGGTACCTTAGCGCACGCTCAAGTGCGCCCCGCACAATTGCGCAGTTTAGTAAACTTACCCCTTAGTGTAGGAAATAAATCCAACCAAACTATAAGGAACTTAGGGGGTATGTTTACTAAACCACGCAATTGTGCGGGGCGCACTTGAGCGTGCGCTGAAGTACCTTAGTGCACGCTAATAGTGCATTTTTGTGCCCCGCACACGTGCGCGCTGCACTAACGGGCCCGCACAAGTGTGCGGTGCGCTGAAGTGCGATAGAGGCGTGGAAAGGCATTCTGAGAGAGGAGGAAGGCTCCCGAGGGGCGGAGGGACAGGGTCAATGGGTGAAGAGTGGGAGGGGAGAGGCTCCCCGCACAGGAGCGGGGCTTAAATTCCAGCTTAAAAATACCGCGAGTGAAAACCTCGCGTTAGAGCCGATTTAAAGGGAAGAGAAACCATTTCCGTCAGCAATGTACAGCAAAACCGGGGAAACCTACGAAACGTGAGCAGTGTGATACATGTGCACAGAACAAAATAGCAAATAAAACTTGAAAATGACCACAACAAAATTCAAAAAAATTATAATCCAGCTGGCCAATAGTGATATAATTGGGCAACATTAAAAAACACTCCCAGTAAAGCTCCTAAAAAAAAGAAATGATTTTTGGAAGGGTCTACGCTCCGTAGACACTTCCAAAAATCATTTCTTTTTTTTGGAGCTTTCCTGGGAGTGTTTTTTAATGTTGCCCATTGATATCACTATTGGCCAGCTTGGTTATGTTTTTTTCCCCTTTTTCTGAGGTCATTTTTGAGGTTTATTTGCCCTTTTGTCTCCATACAAGGTAAATGAGCCCACAGTAAAATTGTGCAGAGCAGGGTTTCTGACTCGTTTGACCAGGTTTCCTATCTCCAAGGACTGCACTGTCTCTGTGAGCACAGTGTGGTGCAGCAGATACAGCCATTGCCTGTAGGACCAGAGGGTCACAGGTTCAAATCCCAGCTGGGGCTCCTGCCAACCCAGTTCCCATATTTTACCCACCACTAAACAGAGATTGTAAAGACACTCCTTTATTGCAGAGAACATAAGCATGGTTCAAACACCTATATTTTACCCTACACCGCCCACACACCATAACAATGGGCATTACCTACAACCGAGTCCCCCAAATGCAGTCCTGGACTGCCACAACTCAATCAGGTCATATGCTTTTCCTAGATGAGGACATGTCAGCATGTTGGCGGAAGGGTACTGGTGGTGGAGGGGAAGTCATGGATTCCCCAGGGAATGCAGCCTATCTGTGGCAATGCGGTGGTGCAGTGCACACAGACAGTGTGTGCAAGAATAGAAGGTCACAGATTCAAAGCCCAGCTGGGGCTACTGCCAATCCAGTCCACATATTTTTCCCACAACTAAACCATGATAGTAAGGACAAACCTTTATTGCTGAGAACATACGCATGGTTAATACGCCTATATTTTACCCCACCAAGCACAGACACCATAAACAGGCGCATTACCTAGAGCAGAGTCTCCCAATGGCAGTCCTGGAAGGCCACACACCATTCAGGTTCCATGCTGCCTCTAATAAAGATGCCTGTGCTGCATATCTATGCACCACCCCCATGGTATGTAGATGTAGCTCATGCATATTCATGAGGGACAGCATGAAAACCCGAACAGTGTTTGGCACACCAGGACTGGAGTTGGGAACGTCTGCCGTAAAGCAGCAGCCATCAGGGGCAGACACACCCACACCCACAGGCCCCATTGGCCAATGCCTCCTGGAGAGGCAGGACATTGGGCCCTGCATGCATCTCCCAATACTAGCACTTGCATACCTTAGCAATGCAGCCCTACACCTGGGTATACGGTACACAGTTCTCAAATGTTTGCTATGAGTACTGGCAGATAGAAATTCCTACGTTAAGCACAGTTTGCTGATTGAGCTCCATCATAACAATCATTCTGATGTCTGCGGTGTGTGCTTCAGGTCTGGTCTCTGACAGTGTTTACCACCCTGGGGAGTGACCCCCAACAGTATTGCGTACCATATCCATGCCTGTACTGTGCCCAGGACTGGTGTGGAGGGCATGGCTGCTAAACTCCTCTATAGTAGCACAATGCTGGCATAGGTGTCGGAGCATGTGTCTGTCTAGACCAGTGGTTCTGAACCATTCCTCCTTGAACCCCTAGGCCAGTCGGGTGTTCAGAATATCCCTAATGAATATGCATGAGATATATATGCATTAGAGATATCCTGCCAACCTGACTGGTTTGTGGCCCTCTAGAGCTGGATTTGGGGGCCCCTGCCTTACATCTCTGTCATTTATGAATGTGAGTGGACAAGGTGCAGATCCCAAAGACATCAAAAAGATTAGAAAGAATTTGCTACATGCCTCTTTGCTTCTCACCACCACCAAAATATTGTCTATTAGACAACGTTTTGGTGGTGGTGAGAATTGGGGAGGCATGTGACACATTCTATCTACCCTTTTGAAGTCTAGGACATCTGCACCTTACCCACTCACAATCTTAAATGACAGAGGTGTAAGGCAGGGGTCTCCAAATCCAGCCCTAGAGGGCCACAAACCAGTCAGGTTGGCAGGATATCTCTAATGCATATATATCTCATGCATATTTATTAGGGCTATCATGAACACCCGACTGGCCTAGGGGTTCAAGGAGGACTGGTTCAGAACCACTGGTCTAGACAGTGTGTGGTGGCTGCAAACACCTTCCACAGCCCACACTGCCAGCACTGTTGCCAGTATTGGCCTGCCAATGTGCATAATGAGGAGCAAGGTACCATGGGTATAGCCCGGACAGGGTGGCCTGGCCAGGGTGCATCTGCACAGGGCATAGGGCACTGACTGGGACATTTTAGTGCCCGGCCACCACCTACACAGACAGGGTGACCTCAGTATATCCTGCTGGGAGATCACTCTCACCCTGACTGTGCAGTGACCACAGCATGGCTAGGCACCCCCATAGTGCTATATAGCCTTTTTTTCATGTGATTTTTATGGGTTTTCTTTTGGGGCCCAGTCACTGATTTATCTGTTTGTTGTGTATGCTGCTATCCCAGTTCTGGGTGCATCCATTTCCACCAGGAACATGCACTATGGACTAGCTAGCAGACTGTTTGCAGCTGGTATGTGTCTTGCTGGAGCGGCTTGCAGGGTACAGTGGCTGAAGGCTTGCTGCAGAACAATATCAGGTAGTGTTGGGGTGCAGCTTAGCATATCCAGGCCTAAAGTCTGTCTGCTATTGTGTTATGGATGTGTATAGAGCTGCATTGACTGCCCTGTAGGGTGTCTGTTCCCCAGCAGTATTGGGGTTGATGGTCCCCTCTACTGCCACCATTGCAGGGAGCTATAATGTGGATTTTTTGATGGGAGACCCTGTCTGCCACCCTCAGCCCTGGAGAAGGAGGAGGAGAGTGGTGGTGGTACATAATCCTCCTAGAAGCCCATAGGGGATACACCTGACTGAGACAGACAGAGATATCCAAGGTGTTTCTGCAGAAACTACCTATCTCACACATTAACAGTGCTTTAGACCTCAAGCATGACCTCTTTCAGCTATGCAAGGTGCTGTGGACCTGGTGCTGGGCGCCTCACCGCACCCTCAGGGTGAGCACAGTACCCGCACAATGTGATGGCGTGTAGCTACTCTGTGCCAGTAAAAGACACGGCCTGTACCCCCTACCAGGCCGAGGTGCTGTGGGAGTGCACATGGTCAGTTCCCCCTACCAGGCCGAGGTGCTGTGGGGGTGCATACCCCATCTTGTGTTTATCTGTGGACAGCTGATTTGCATGTGCAGTGCCTCATGGGTGCGGGTGGGCTAACCCTATCCTAGTGACCACAGCAGACTGTCTGTGTGGTGACGTGCAGGCTCTCTGCAGCCAGCCAGGGGTTTGCTAGCAGCTATAGAGCTGTAGCCCAATGGTTACTTTACTGCCTGTGCAGCCAGAAGTCATGGGTTCCAACCCACAGTGGGGTTATTCAATAGGGCTGCCCAAAGCATTATATTTTTTTAATGTACATTTTTGCTGCCAGCAAAAACACCCTCAACATACTGTACCCATAAGGTGCCTCTGAGGGCGCTTTATTAGGCGCCCTATAGGGCACCTTATGGTTCCCGTCCATATAATGTGCCCTATGGAGTGCCTTATAGGGTGCCTTATACGGCACCTTCAATTACGGCACGTGAGGGCGTGTTTGCTGGCAGCATTTAATAAAATAAAAATAAAGTGCTGCAGGAAAGAAAACGTACATTGCAAAGCTGATGCCTCAGCCAGCCTTACATATTAGGTACCCTGGGGAGCAAACTCATGACCCCTGTATCAGCAGTCAGTGCCTTAACCATTGTGCTCCACTGCTGCTCCTCCTTGCATGTCAGCGCACCTACTTATTCTTTTCATTCCTTAAACTGCACAGTGCTGCCATCAAAAACAGTACTCTGACCTTGCAGTACCTCATACTGCACCCTATAAAGCGCCCTATAAGCAACATTCTAGGGTGCCTTGGCGGACAGTGCACTTTAAAATGTGCCTTATGGTGCGCCTTATGTTAACCCACTTTGAGAGTGCGTTTGCTGGTAATGATAATTAAAATAAAAATAAAATGCCTCCTAAAGCAATATTCCCCATAGTAGGTAATGCCTCAACCAGCCTTGTTCATTGGGCACTGTGGGGGATTGAACTCCTGATCCCTGCACCAGTGATCAGTGTCTTAACCATTGTGCTGTGGTTCTGTTCCTGTGCTTACACATCAGCGTGCCGCCTTATGCTGCCCAATATTAATATGCCTCCTAAAACAACAGCACCCCGCCTTATGCCCATCAGCGTGCCGCCCTATGCCACCCAATATTAAACTGGCTCCTAAAGTAACGCCTCAGCCAGCTGTCTTCATTGGGCACTGTGGGGGATTGGACCACTGATCCCTGCACCATTGGTCAGTGTCTTAAATATTGTGTTATGGCTCTGCTCTTTTGCTTGCACATCAGCTCGCCACTTATGCCTCCCGCACAGCTTTTTCATGTGCTAATGTGCGGGGCGCACCTGGGCGCCGCGCACCTTAGCGCATATTTAAATCCCGTTTTTTCTATTTTAGGAAGAAACGCCCACTCCTTATATGGCACCCGCACACTAGCGTGGCCCGCACATTAGCGGGGTTTTAGTAAACATGCCCCTTAATCTTGTTAAGTAGATCTCAGCCAGAAACAGCTGACATACAAGAAATATGATGCCGCTTATATATAATCCTCCTCTTCATAGGGTTATGAAAGTTACATCATTCAAACTGAGGGACATAAAAGGAAAAAGGTCACCTGGCCTGTTCAAACATGCAACGGAGTTTTGAAAAAGGGCTGAGAGCATCTGGAGCCCAAAACACAAAGGGGTATGTTTACTAAACTGCGCTCATGTACGCTGCGCACATTAGCATGCGCTAAGGTACCTTAGCACACGCTAATGATGCGTATTTGTGCCCCGCACAGGTGCGCGCTGCACTAAAGTGCCCGCTCATGTGCGCGGCGCGCTGATGTGCGATAAAGGCGTGGCAAGGCTCCCGGAGGGAGGAGGAAGGCTCCCCAGGGACGGAGAGAAGGGGTCAATGGGTGGAGAGTGGGAGGGGAGAGGCTCCCCGCACACGAGCGGGGATGAAATTCAAGTAAAAAAATACCGCGAGTGAAAGCCTCGCGTTAGAGCCGATTTAAAGGGAAGAGAAACCATTTCTGTCAGCAATGTACAGCTAAACCAGGGAAACCTACAAAACAGTGATAATTGTGATACATGTGCACGGTACAAAAATACAAATAAACATTGAAAAGGACCCCAACAAAATTTAAAAAAAATTATAATCAAGCTGGGCAATAGTGATAGTAATGGGAAACATCAAAAAACACTCCCACGAAAGCCGCAAAAATAAATATGAATTTTAGAAGGGTCTACGCTCCGTCCCCATATAAGGTGAATGATCCCACAGTGAAATAGCACTGATCAGGGTTTCCCTCTCCATTGGACAGGTTACCTAAAGCATGCACATGTTCCACAACAGCAGGGCGGGCAGGTCGGAATGGGCAACTGGACAGATGCTGGGAAAGGAGATACAGAGGGCTGCAGGCGGCACATGCTGTGGTACAGCTGGGGCACAGTGCGGACTAGGCAGATGCCTAGATGGCACTTAGGAATGCTGAAACTGAACAGCAGCCAGACAGCAACTGATGAGGGCCCAACATGGGCACGAGAGTGTTTAGCACAGTGTCACAGGGGATAGTACCCAACAGCTACCCCCAAGGGCACAGAACATTGGCAGGCGGTGATTGGGGGACGTGCGGACAGATATGCAGGTACCCCTACCCCAGAACCCGCACCATAGGCAGCTGCCTACCCGCACACAGGATGGCCTGAGACTGCGTACCACCAGCACCACCAGCAGAAGGGCATGTCAGCATGGTGGCACAGGGGTACTGGAGGTGGAGGGGGGCAGTGGCAGCTGCCCAGAGCAGACCATGGCCTAGCCCTGTGTAGGTGGGTGCAATGCACTGCAACAGACAGGCCCTGCCAGACAAACAGTCATGGTATCATCAGGGAATGCACTGTCGCTGTGGCAACATGGTGGTGCAGTGCACACAACCAGTGTGTTTGGAGACAGAAGGTCACAGGTTCAAGCCCCAGCTGGGGCTCCTGCCAATCCAATACCCACATTTTACCCACAACTATATCATGATAGTAAAGACGAACCTTTATTGCAGAGAACATAAGCATGGCTCAAACACCTCTATTTTACCCTACAGAGCACAGACACCAGAAACATGCACATTACCTAGAGCAGATTCCCCCAAATGCAGTCCTGGAGGGCCTCAAATCCTTCAGGGTTTATGCTGTCTCCAATCTAAGGATGGAGCGGTACTGGTGGTGGAGTTGGCAGCAGCTGGTGGCAACAGCAGACCATGGCCTAGCCCTGTCCAGGTGGGTGCCGTGCACTGCAACATACATGCCCTGTCGGATGTACAGTCATGGACTCCCCAGGGAATGCAGCATGTCTGTGCCAACACAGTGGTGCAGTGCACACAAACAGTGTATGCAAGAACAGAAGGTCAGAGGTTCAAAGCCCAGCTGGGGCTACTGCCAATCCAGTCCACATATTTTTCCCACAAATAAACCGTGATAGTAAGGACAAACCTTTATTGCAGAGAACATACGCATGGTTAATATGCCTATATTTTACCCCACCGAGCACAGACACCATAAACAGGCGCATTACCTAGAGCAGAGTCTCCCAAATGCAGTCCTGGAGGGCCACACACCATTTAGGTTCCATGCTGCCTCTAATAAAGATGCCTGTGCTGCATATCTATGCACCACCCCCATGGTATGCAGATGTATCTCATGCATATTCATGAGGGACAGCATGAAAACCCAAACAGTGTTTGGCACACCAGGACTGGAGTTGGGAACCTCTGCCGTAAAGCAGCAGCCAACAGGGGCAGACACACCCACACCCACAGGCTCCATTAGCCAATGCCTCCTGGAGAGGCAGGACATTGGGCCCTGCGTGCATCTCCCAATACTAGTGCTTGCATACCTTAGCAATGCCACCCTACACCTGGGTATATGGTAGACAGCTATCAAACGTTTGCTATGATTACTGACAGATAGCAATTCCTACGTTAAGCACAGTTTGCTGATTGAGCTCCATCATAACAATCTTTCCGATGTCTGCGGTGTGTGCTTCAGGTCTGGTCTCTGACTGTGTTTACCACCCTGGGGAGTGACCCCCAACAGTATTGCGTACCATATCCATGCCTGTACTGTGCCCAGGACTGGTGTGGTGGCCAGGGCTTCTAAACTCCTCTAGAGTAGCACAATGCTGGCATAGGTGTCGGAGTGTGTGTCTGTCTATCCAGTGTGTGGTGGCTGCAAACACCCTCCACAGCCCACACTGCCAGCACTGTTGCCAGTATTGGCCTGCCAATGTGCATAATGAGGAGCAAGGTACCATGGGTATAGCCCGGACAGGGAGGCCTGGCCAGGATGCATCTGCACAGGGCATAGGGCAATGGCTGGGACATTGTAGTGCCCGGCCACCACCTACACAGACAGGGTGGCCACAGCATGTCCTGCTGGGAGATCACTCACACCCTGACTGTGCAGTGACCACGGCATGCCTAGGCACCCCCACAGTGCTACATAGTGTTTCTCTCATGTGATATTTATGGGTTTCCTTTTGGGGCCCAGTCACTGATGTATCTGCTTGTTGTGTGTGCTGACATCCCAGTTCTGGATGCATGCATTTCCACCAGGAACATGCACTATGGACTAGCTAGTAGACTGTTTGCAGCTGGTATGTGTCTCGATGGAGCGCCTTGCAGGGTGCAGTGGCTGAAGGCTTACTGCAGGAGCATATCAGATAGTGGTGGAGTACAGCTGAGCATATCCAGGCCTAATGTCTGTCTGCTATTACGTTATGGATGTGTACAGAGCTGCATTGACTGCCCTGTAGGTATCTGTTCCCCAGCAGGACCAGGGTTGATGGTCCCCTTTACTCTCACCATTGCAGGGAGGTAGAGTGTGGATCTGTTGATGGGAGACCCTGTTTGCCACCCTCAGGACTGGAGGAGGAGAGTGGTGGCACATGATCTTCCTAAGAGATCCATAGGGGCTACACCTGATTGAGACATACAGATATATCCAAAGTGTGTCTGCAGAAACTACCTATCTCCCACATTAGCACTGCTGGTGACCTGTAGCATGGTGTATTTCTGCCATAGAAGGTGCTGTGGACCTGGTGCTGGGCGCCTCACCACACCCTCAGGGTGAGCAAAGTACCCGCACAATGTGACGGTGTGTAGCTACTCTGTGCCAGTAAAACACACGGTCAGTACCCCCTACCAGGCCGAGGTGCTGTGGGGGTGCACATGGTCAGTTCCCCCTACGAGGCCGAGGTGCTGTGGGGGTGCATACCCCATCTTGTGTTCATCTGTGGACAGCTGATTTGCATGTGCAGTGCATCATGGGTACGGGTGGGCTAACCCTATCCTGGTTACCAGAGCAGACTGTCTCTGTGGTGACATGCAGTCCCTCTGCAGCCAGCCAGGTGCTTACTGACAGCTATAAAGCTGTAGCCTACTGGTTTCTTCACTGCCTGTGGAACCAGAGATCATGGGTTCAAACCCACAGTGGGGTAATTTGATAGAGCTGCCCAATGCATTATTTCTTTTTAATGTACATTATTGCTGCCAGCAAAAACACTCTCAGCGTACTGTACCCATAAGGTGCCTCAGAGGGCGCTTTATAGGGCGCCCTATAGGGCACCTTATGGTTTCCGTCCATATAAGGTGCACTATACGTTATCCTGTGGAGCGACTTATAGGGTGCCCTATAGGGGACATTTTAGGGTGCCGTGGTGGACAGTGCACTTTATAATGTGCCCTATGGAGTGCCTTATGCGGCACCTTCAGTTACGGCACGTGAGGGCGTGTTTGCTGGCAGCAATTAATAAAATACAAATAAAGTGCTGCAGGAAACAATACATACATTGCAAAGCTGGTGCCTCAGCCAGCCTTACGTATTAGGCACACTGGGGAGCAAACTCATGACCCCTGTATCAGCAGTCAGTGCCTTAACCATTGTGCTACACTGCTGTTCCTCCTTGCATGTCAGCGCACCTACTTCAGATTTCCATGCATTTAAATGCACAGTGCTGCCATCAAACACAGTGCTATGACCTTGCTGTGCCTCATAGGGCACCCTATATGGTGCCCTATAGGCTCCCTTTTCAGCAACATTGTAGGGTGCCGTGGCAGACAGTGCACTTTAAAATGTGCCCTCTGGGGTACCCTATGAGGCGCCTTATGCAGCACCTTATGTTACAATACTGTGAGGTTGTGTTTGCTGGCAGCACTAATTAAAATAAAAATAAAATGCCCCCTACAGCAATATTACCTATAACATGCAATGCCTCTGCCTGCCTTCTTCATTAAGCACAGTGGGGGATTGAACCCATGACTCCTGCATCACTGGTCAGCCTCTTAACCATTGTGCTACACTGCTGCTCCTCTTTACATGTCAGTGCACCTACTTATGATTTTCACTCCTTAAACTGCACAGTGCTGCCATCAAAAACAGTGCTGTGACCTTGCGGTACCTCATACGGCACCCTATAAAGCGCCCTATAAGCAACATTCTAGGGTGCCTTGGCGTACAGTGCACTTTAAAATGTGCCCTCTGGGGTACCTTATGTGGTGCCTTATGTTACAGTGCTTTCAGAGTGCGTTTGCTAGTAGCAATAATTAAAATAAAATTCATATGCCTCAGACTGCAATATTTCCTTTAACAGGTAATGCCTCAGCCAGCCTTCTTTATTGGGCACAGTGGGGGATTGAACCCATGATCCCTGTACCATCGATCAGTGTCTTCATCATTGTACTGTGGCTCTGTTCCTGTGTGTGCACATCAGCGCGCCACTTATGCTTCCCGTGCAAGTTTCTCATGCGCTAATGTGTGCGGCGCACATGAGCGCACAGCGCACATTTGCGCATGATTAATCCCGGTTTGCTTTTTCAGACTGAAACGCCCACTCCTTATATGGCATCCCGCACACTAGCGCGCCGCGCACCTAACGGGGTTTTGGTAAACATACCCCAAAGTTGGGTCAACATTCTATACTATTACACTAATGGGTATGTTTACTAAACTGCGGCAATCGTAAATAATGTGCGTTATGTAACGTTAACTATCGTAAGCGCATCATAATGCGTGCTATGATGCGCTTACAATCGTTAATATTACATAACGTGCGTTAACCGTAGTTAACGATCGTAAACTCCAGCTGCGCTTTAAAACAATGCAGAAGGTGGAGAGAGGGCGGAGAGAAGGGGTCAATGGGCGGAGAGTGGGCGGGGAGAGGCTCCCTTCACACTAACGCGCTGATCTGAAGAGCTCAATTCCAACGCGAATGAAAACCTGCCGTTAAATGCACATTACAGGGGAGAGAAACCATTTCAGTGTCAGCAATGTACAGCCCAGGCAGGGAAACCTAACAAAGTGATAAGTGTGATACATGTGCACAGAACAAAAGGGCACATAAACACTGAAAATGACCCCAACAAACTGGAAAAAGACCATAATCAAGCTGGCCAATAGTGGTAGCAATGAGAAACATCAACCCCTCCCCCCCCCCGAGTAAGCTCCATAGAACAGATATAAATCGTGGAAGGGTCTATACTCCGCCCCCATACAAGGTGAATGAGCCCACAGTGATTTAGCGCTGCTCAGGTTTTTCCCCACCATCGGACAGGGTTCGTATGGCATGCACATGTCCCGCAAAAGCAGGGCGGACATGTCGGAACGGCAACTGGACAGATGCCGGAGAAGGGGACACAGAGGGCCGCAGGCGGCACATGCTGTGGTGTAGCTGGGCCACAGTGCAGACTAGGGCGATGCCTAGGTGGCCCATACGAATGCTGAAGCAGCAGAACAGCCAGACAGCAACTGCTGAAGGCCCAACATGGGCATGACTGTGTTTCCCACAGTGTCACAGGGGATAGTACCCAGCAGCTACCCCCAAGGGCACGGAACATTGGCAGGCGGTGCTGGGGGGAAGCATGGACACCTATGCAGGCACCCCTACCCCAGAACCCGCACCATAGGCAGCCGCCTACCTGCACACTGGATGGCCTGAGACTGCGCACCACCAGCAGCACCAGCAGAAGGGCATGTCAGCAGGGTGGCTGAGGGATACTGGTGGTGGAGGGGGCAGTGGCAGCTGCCCAGAGCAGACCGTGGCCTAGCCCTGTGTAGGTGGGTGCCGTGTACTGCAACAGACGGGCCCTGTCTGACGAACAGTCATGGTATCACCAAGGAATATACTGACTCTGTGACATCAAGGTGGTGCACAAAACCAGTGTATTCAGAAGCAGAGGGTCACAGGTTCAAGTCTCAGCTGTGGTTCCCGCCAACCCAGTCCCCATATTTTACCCACTACTACAACGTGCTAATACAGACAGCACCTTTATTGCAGATGATGTAAACATGCCCAAGACACCCACATTTTACCCTACAGAGCACGGACACCATATACATGCACATTACCTAGAGCAGAGTCTCCAAAATGCAGTCCTGGAGGGCCAAACACCATTCCGGTTCCATGCTGCCTCTGATAAAAATGCCTGTGCTGCATTTCTATGTGCCACCCCCATGGTATGCAGATGTATCTCATGCATATTCATGAGGGACAGCATTAAAACCCGAACACTGTTTGGCACCGCAGGACTGGAGTTGGGAACCTCTGCCGTAGAGCAGCAGCCAACAGGTGCAGACACACATGCACCCACAGGCCCCATTATCCAAAGCCTCCTGGAGAGGCAGGACTTTGGGCTCTGCGTGCATCTCCCAATACTAGCACTTGCATACCTTAGTAATGCCACCCTAAACCTGGGAATATGGTACACATCTTTAAAGAGGTTGCTATGCTAACTGGCAGATAGCAATTCCTAGGTTAAGTACAATATTCTGAGTGAGCTGCATCATAGCAACCTTTCTGATGTCTGTGGAGTGTGCTACAGGTCTTGTGTCTGACAGTGTTTACCAACCTGGGGAGTGACTCCTACAGTATTGCATACCATAGCCATGCCTGCCCTGTGCCCAGGACTGTGTGGTGGCCTGGGCTGCCCAACACCTCTATAGTTGCACAATGCTGGCATAGGTGTGGGGAGTGTGTGTCTGTCTATCCAGTGTGTGGTGGCTGCCAACACCCTCCACAGCCCACACTGCTAGCTCTGTTGCCAGTATTGGCCTGCCAATGTGCATAATGAGGAGCAAGGTACCTTGGGAAAAGCCTGGATAGGGTGGCCTGTCCTGGCCGCATCTGCACAGGGCATAGGGCAATGGCTCGTACATTGTAGTGCCCGGTACCACCTGCATGGACAGGGTGGCCATAGCATGTCCTGCTGGGTGGTCACTCTCACCCTGACTGAGCAGTGACCATGGCATGGCTAGGTTCCCCCATAGTGCTATACACACATTTTTCTCATGTGATATATATGGGTTTTCTTTTGGGGCCAATCACTGATTTATCTGCTTGGTGTGTATGCTGACATCCCTGTTCTGGGTACATGCAGCTTCTCCAGGACTATGGACTAGCTGGCGGACTGTCTGCAGGTAGTATGTGTCTTGCTGGAACAGGTTGCAGCGGCTGGAGGCTTGCTGCTGGAGAATGTCAGATAATAGTGGGGGGCAGCTGAGCATTTCCAGGCCTGTCGTCTGTCTGTTACTGTGTTATGGATGTGTACCGCTCTGTCTGTTCCCCAGCAGGACTGGGGTTGATGGTCCCCTCTACAGCTACCATTGCAGGGAGGTAGACTGTGGATCTAGTGGTGGGTGATCCTGTTTCACACCCTGAGCACCAGAGGGTGGGTTGTGTGGTGGTACATGGTCTGCCCATGGGTCCGTACACCCCCCCCGTAACCATGGCACCAACACAGGACATGCACTATTCTGGGTGCATCATCGCCCATAAGGACTAGACATGACCGAGACAGACAGCAGGGCACAGATGTATCCTAGGTGTGTCTAACAGAACTATCTATCACACACTGATTGGGACCTGCAGCGTGGCATAGTTCAGCCATGAATGGTGCTGTGGACCTGGTGCTGGGCGCCCCACCTCAACCTCAGGGTGGGCACAGTACCCGCACAATGTGACTGTCTGTGGCTACTCTGTGGCAGTACCACACACGGTCTGTTCCCCCTACCTGGCCGAGGTGCTGTGGAGGTGCATACCCAATCTTGTGCCCATCTCTCGACTGCTGATTTGCATGTGCAGTGCATCATGGGTACGGGTGGGTTAACCATATCCTGGTAACCACAGCAGACAGTTTGTGTGGTGACGTGCAGTCCTGCAGCCAGCCAGGGCTTTGTTCACAGCCTTATAAGGTGTCCTATAGGGGACATTATAGGGTGCCTTGGCGGACAGTACACTTTATAATGTGCCCTATGGAGTGCATTATGGGGTGCCTTATGCAGCACCTTAGGTTATGCCACCGTGAGGGTGTGTTTGCTGGCAGCACAAATTAAAATACATGTCAAATGCCTCAACAATCACTACTTAAATGTAAAGGGTGCTGCCTCAGCCAACCTTATACATTGGGCCCACTGGGGAATCAAGCAGATGACCCCTGTACCATCAGTCAGTGTTGTAACCATTGTGCTACAGCTCTGTTGCTGTGATTGTATGTCTGTGCGCCTTCTTAAGCTTAACGCGTGGTAACGTGCTCTGTAGCGCTCGTTCATTTATGGTGCCTTGTAACGCGCGTTCTCGGCGCGTTCTTGGCAACGATGTACTGCCCATGTCCTTATTTGGGGTTTCTGTCTCTAACGCGGCTCCTAACACGAATCGCACTAACGCAGTTTAGTAAACATACCCCTAAGTTGCAGATTAAAAGAAGGACTATAGGATCTTTCTCAAGCTGACTTTTGATGTTTGCTGCATTACTCTTTTGTGGTATCGCAGGAGTTTTGAAACATATCATCTGAATACATCATTTGGGGAGCTCTTCAGAAAGCTAAGTAAACTTTCATGACCCTATGAAGAGGAGGATTATATGTAAGTGACATCATATTTCTTGTATGTCGGCTGTTTCTGGCTGAGATCTACCCAACAAGATTAAGTTCCTTATAGTTTGGCTGGCTTTATTTCCTACACTAAATCGATTATACCCTATGATTTGTATATCTTTTGGGTATTCTTTGTTGGGGTTGTGTCCCTATATTTATAAAAAGAAAAAAAGGAACGTTCATGCTACGAGAAGATTTTCATCTTCATGGCATTAGTTCCGACAAAAGTCTAGTTTTAGTTGCTATATCTCTTTAGAATTGGGCATATACTCTTTTTATGGTGGCCACTCTTTTGCAGATCATCATGTCATCTGCAAAACAGTACATTTTCTCTTCTAGCCCTTTGACAATATCACTTAAAAAGATTTTGAACAAAAGTGGCCCCACTCCTGAAGCATCTGCTACTTACCTATATTTCTTCTGAATGAATTGCAGTTACCACCATCCTATGCCATCTGTCATTCTACCACTTTTTAATCCAGTCGACTACCATAGAATCTACTCTCAAACTAGTCAGTATATTTTTAAGCCTCCTGTGATGAACTATATCACAGACTTTGCTGAAATCCAAGTATACCACATCCAGTGTGTGCCCTCTGCCTAGTTCTCTAGCTATTGAGTTGAAAAAACCATTCAGATACATTTGGCATAATTTGACTAAAGTAATACCATATTGTTCTGGATCGTATAACTGCTTGAACTCATGATTCTATCCTTCAGCAGCTTCTCCATTATTTTTCCCACCATCGAGGTGAGGCTTACCAGCCTGTAGTTCTTCTTCCTTCTTCCCATTTTTTTAGAGGGACCACATCTGCCTTTTTCCAATCATGTGAAATCTCTTCTATCTCCAAGGATAGGTAAAAGATATCCTTCAGTGGACCTGCCAGAATCTCTCTGAGCTTCCTTAGCATCCCGGGATGTATTCCATCTGATTCAATGACTTTATGCACTTTCAGTCCTGCAAGTTCTTCTGTGACTGGTTCTGTATCTACAGAAGAGAATATTTATGCTATATCAAATCCAGTCCCACTCCTTTGCTAGCTGCTAATGGACATAGTCGTCTGAAGATCATTTGAGGTCTAGCTCAATTCCATTACTTGTGCTTGTTTTCTATGTTTCTAATTCCATCTCTTCAGCTGTGAAAATTGAACAGAAATATTTGTCAACTAATTTTGCTTTTTCCTCATCAACCTCTACAAATTCCTTTCCGTCACCTGAGTCTCACAATGGCATATCCTCCTGTTACTAATATATATAACTTATCTCGTCCCCTCATTTTGCCATTATAGGCAATTTTTCATCCATTTTATATTTTTTCTCTTGACTGTTTTCTTGAATTCTCTGAGATTTTCCAATTAATTATACTTTCTTCCTCTTTCAATTCTTATGCAGCCCAATGGTTGTCAATCCAGTCCTCAAATACTACTTTGACAGTTGGTTTTCAGGAGGCAGAGCATGCAAATCTATGTCATGCATAGTCATTGTGTATTTCTTGAAAACCTGCCAAGTAGTCCCTGAGGATTGGATTAAGAAACATTGAATTAAGTCAATATCTTCTATGTGTTGGCTACATGCTAAAATTAATTATTTGATTTACAGTTGTGGTCAGCATTATTGGCTTCCTTGCAATTCATCCCCTTCATGTCCAATATCTCCTAAAAACAAAAAGCGGCCAGTAAAATGGCTTTGGACTATATATGTACACATTTTTGACACATAAAAAAATCAAATAAAACAAGACCAATTCAAAAAGGAAATAGTATAAAGACTGGGACATTGCCAGGACATGATATTTCCTAAATCAAGATTACTTCCTCCTAATGATTCATAAACAATCCACCTATGTGATAAACTAATCAATATAATGTGTGCTAATTTTTTGTTGGATTGCCTGCCTTGAGAGGTGTCCTTCTATCATAGCAGGCCCTCCTTTTTAATCAAACTTATATAAGACCAAAAGGCCTAGAAACAATATGGAGAAGGCCTCATGAATGTGTGCTCCTCCACTTACTCAAACCAAGGAATATGATCTCAATTGTCCAAAACAATGTTTAACAAGACCGCCGTGGCAAGAAACTTATCGTAACAAAGTAAGTCCTTCATCATGCCCGGAAGCTGGTGTAATAGGATTCTTTGCAGCGAAAAGGTATAACATTTTTATCACTTCTGACTCAGATCATCAGAACCCAATCCTTGTTGTAGCAATGAAGCCTGTCTTCTTGTAGATTATATGAAAATCGCTTACATTGAAGATCCAGATATGTATCGACTATGTTTTGAAACACCACATAGTGTTTCAAGCTGAGTGGCTTCTTAGCTCTTCTTCAAATAAATGAACCTCATCGTATATCCAAATTTGACTCGTCATACCTGTTTTCAAAAGTCCCTTATGATGCTTACCATAGAGGATCCAACATTGGTGATCTAATAATTCATACATCATCATTTAAAGCAGATGCATTACAAAGGCAACAATATGGTCATTATGCTTGTGGTTCTTGTGATTTTTGTTCAACTATATTAGAGGGCAACCATTGGATAGATCCTAAATCAGGAACAAAATATATATTACATCATAATACTTCATGTTTGTCTTTCTTTGTAGTATATCTTATCATCTATCCGTGCCAGTTCAAGTATGTATGGAGAACCTCTTGTCCTATTAGAAAACATTTACTGGAATATCGTTCACATATAAATTCTCAGGTTTTGGCTGCCCCAATGGTTTCACATTGTCTTCAATTGAAGCACAAATTTGAAGATTTGAGGTGGCTGGGATTGACTAAGTTCCCTACAATGTGAGGGGGGCAATCATATTTCTAAATTGCAATACAAAGAACAATACTGGATCTTTAAATTACAAGCAATGATTCCTAATGGCCTTAATTCAGAAATTGATTGGTGGTCTTTACATGGATAAGGTTATTTTTTGAATCATCCTTTTCCAATTAGACGCTAGTTTTAATGACTGATTGTTCACCTGACATCTAATCATATTCAAATGCATATGAACCAGAACTGGATATGCAACAAGGTTCATTTGCTTGAAGAAGAGGTAAGAAGCCATTCAGCTTGAAACACTACATGGTATTGCAAGACCTAGTCGATACATATCTGGATCTTCAATGTAAACAATTTTCATATAATCTACAAGAAGACAGGCTTCATTACTACAACGAGTACTGGGTCCTGATGATCTGAGTCGGAAGTGATAATATCATTTTATAATTTTTGCTGCGAAGACTCCTACTACACCAGCTTCCACAGCACGATGAAGGACTTTCATCGTTAAGATAAGTTTCTTGCCATAGCGGTCTTGTTAAACATTGTTTTGGACAATTGAGATCCCATTCCTTGGTTTGAGTAAGTGGAGGGGCACACATTCATGTGGCCTTCTCAATATTGTTTCTAGGTTTTTTGGTCTTATATAAGTTTGACTAAAAAGGAGGGCCTGCGGGAGACGGAGCCAGCTAACGACCTGCATGGACGCTTAAGGGAGAGCTCCCGCGGACCCATCTAAAGAATCCTGCCACACCCTGCATTATACGGTGACCCGGCTGCCTAAAGCCCATTTTCTATCGGGGGACATGGCATGCAGCAAACAGACTAGGTTAGAATTCTCCAACTCTAGAAATTCTGGAGCTAAAAGGACAAAAGCTGATCCGCTGTCCCCACTTAAGATGGCACCGCAGCGCGAGCAGGAAGAAGGGCTGTGCGAGATCCTGAGTGAACTCAGGGTAGTACGCAGCCGAGTGGATACAAACGGCGAGTGTCTGAGTGAATTACAGGCGGACACTAAAGAGCTGAAAGAGCAAATGTTATCGCTGGCGACCAGGGTGGAAAAAATTGAATCTACAACAGCGGTGCACGAGAAAAGAATGGCACAGTTATGTAAGGCAGTGAGAAAGGCAGAGATACTGGAACGCAGCCTGGAGGACATGAACAATAGGGCATGGAGGAACAATATCCGCATTCTTGGAATCCCGGAGGGTGCAGAGGGGAAGAACCCTATCCTGTTTTTGAAGGATTTAATACCGAGACTGTTGAAGCTGAATATGGACCGTCCATTTGAAATTGAAAGGGCGCATCGTGTACCATCGATGCTGAACATGCAGTCTAAAACTCCTAGGCCGTTAATTCTTTGCATCTTGCGTTATCAACAAGTTGTGCACATCATGAACGCCGCAAGGGCGTGCACGTCTCTTCAGTTTGAGGGCCACAAAGTTTCCTTCTTTCCCAATTTCAGTAAGATCACGGTGGAGAAGAGGAAACAGTTTTTATCATTCAGGCAAAGACTGCAACGTCTCCAAGCATGATATGGACTATTCTATCCTGTACGTTTCCGAGTCACTCCTAATAATGTAACCAAGAACTTTGATGACCCTACTGCACTTGAGAGATTCATTGAGGATCAAGAGGCACTACAGATGCAGTGACTAATTGTCTTGACTTTAGCACCGTTGGAGTCTTAGTAGGGATCGGATGGATTGGGCCTGCAGCGTAACAGGTCCAACTCTACTGATGGACCGAAGGGGTAGTGGGCCTCCCACTACAGTGCCTTTTGTGGTTTATGACCCGGGTCTGTGTGCTGTGATGATTTGTGGGGAGTGGGGTATTTACTCTTTCTAAAATGGGGGTTCGATGTGCGGCATGCATGATCTATCTGTTGGCTTACCCAACTAGGGGTGTGTGGGTTTTTTTGTTAGGTTGTATGGGTTGTAATTGGCTCTCTGAGGGATATGGGAAGGAGGAGATCAGTGATGGGTGGCTTGCAGTCTCTGCTGGGTTGTTTCCTTTTTTTTTTTTGTGCTGTGAAAGAATATGGCTAAGGAGGTTCATTTGCTCTCTCTGAACGTGAAAAGGATTAAAAGCCCCATAAAAAGAAAAAAGATAATTGCATATTGTAAGCACCAGAAGGCATACCTAATTTTGCTGCAAGAAACCCACTTGAATTTGATGGAAACTAAAAAATTAGAGGGCAAACACTACTCATTGCTGGGAGCATCGCCAGCCTTGCAAAAGAGAAATGGGGTGGCTATACTAGGGCGGAAATCCTTGGGGTGCAGAGTTAAAGATATGTGCAGTGATGAGGAGGGGCGTTGGGCTCTGGTTTCCATAGAAATCGGGGAGGTTACTTTCACCATTGTCAATGTTTATGGGCCAAACTCGGATGATCCCAAGTTTTATACAGACTTAACTAGAGTAGTGCAGGAGCACTCCGGGTCTCCATTGATAATGTGCGGTGACTATAATTTAACTCTTGATCCTCCACTGGACAAGAACCTCGGTAAGGTGGAAAGATCTGCCAGAGCAAGAGTGGTGCTCAAGGCTCTCATTGCTTCCTTAGGACTGATTGATGTCTGGAGGCTTGTGCACCCTACAGATAGGGAATTTACTTTTTTTTCTCAGCCCCATCAGTCTTGGTCGAGAATAGATTTTTTTTTACTCTCTAAAAGATTGGTTCCGGAGGTGCGGAGCACTGAGATTTTAGGTATGCATATTTCTGACCATGCTGCCATTTCTTTACAGGTAGACTGGGAAGAGGGGAGAGGTCAGTCGCGGATTTGGTCCTTTAATAGGTCACTGTTAGCCGACCCTTTGTTTCAAGAAGAAATCAGAGCAGCCATAAAGAGCTATTTTGGCATAAACAATCTGGGGGACACTTCGACCTGGGCGTGGTGGGAAGCCTTTAAGGCCTACCTTCGGGCAATGATTACCAGCTTTTCCATTAAAGAACACAGACGGAAGAAAGCCAGGTTGCTTGTTCTGGAGGAGCAGATTAAGGCAGGGGAGAGACTTTTATTCAAGAAAGCTGATATAGGCATAACGCTCCGGTTGCAAAGGCTCCGGTATCAGTATAATGAGATTCTGAGTTCAGAGTTAGAACATGTATTATTGAAGCAACAATATTGGTTCTATGGTGAGAACAATAAAGGGGTAAATTATTGGCCAATACCTTAAAAAAGGAAACAGGATAAAGCCCGTATAGCAGTTATTGTTGACGGAAATCGCGGGTCACTGTCTAGTACTGAGCAAATTTTAGAAGTATTTTCAGCGTATTACCAAAAGTTGTATTCCTCTGATTGCGAACCTGAGGCAGAGGCACTTGGAGAATTCCTGAAAAAACTGGAACATCCTAAATTATCACAGCAACAAGCTAAGGAGCTGGATAAACCTTTTTCGGGGGAGGAAATTTGTAATGCTATTACTAGCATGTCATCGGGAAAAGCAGTGGGCCCAGATGGTCTCCCGCTATAATTTTTTAAGGTTTTTCGGTAAGACCTTCTCCCATATTTGTTGATTTATTATGAGGCTCTCGGTAACTCTCCCTCGCACATTGGAAATTTCAAGGAGGCCACGGTAATTGTATTGGAAAAGCCCGGAAGAGACCCCACTCAGGTAACAAACTATAGGCCCATCTCCTTATTAAACGCTGATTATAAAATTTATGCTACAATTCTAGCGAACCGGCTTGCTAATAGCATGGGAGGGTTGATCCATCCCGATCAGTGTGGTTTTGTCCCGGGGAGGGCGACCTCTGACAATGCCAGGCTTTTATGCAATCTTTTAGAGAGAGCGGATTATCTAGATGATGCCCATATAGGCATTTCTTTGGATGCCGAAAAGGCCTTTGACAGGCTGGAGTGGCCCTTTTTGTTCAGAACTTTAGAGTGGTTTGGTTTCGGTCAAAAGTTTGTTAACATGATTCAAACTCTATACTTGAATCCTAAGGTCCGTATATGTGCAAATGGGGTTCTCTCGCGCTCCTTCTCGCTGCACCGGGGCACCCGTCAGGGTTGCCCTCTCTCTCCCCTGCTTTTTTAATCTGGCTTTAGAATTGTTAGCCATTGCAGTAAGACAGCACAAAAGCATTGGAGGTTTCGTAATCGGGGACTAGCAGGTAAAAATCTCAGCTTACGCAGATGACCTTTTGTTATTCATGCAACCATCTGCTCTCCCAGAACTTTTAAATCTGATAGAACATTACTCCGGGCTATCTGGCTATAAAATAAACTGGACCAAATCTGTCGCCTTCCCTATGAATAGTAAGGCCAAAGCTGAGCAGTTGGCTCCTTTCCCATTTCGCTGGGAAGCTGGTAATATTAAGTATTTAGGAGTCAAATATGGCTTTCCCATTGAGCAGGCCATACAAGAGAACGTTAATGACCTGCTGCAGATCATAAAGCACTTAGTATTAGCTTGGTTGCCCCTTTATCTTTCCTGGTGGGGAAGATTAGAAACAATAAAAATGACCTTAACACCCAAAATTAATTACATGTTAGGTATGCTTCCGATTCCACTACCCCCGGGGTTCTATGATGAAGTGGAAAGATGTTTGTGTAGATTTCTGTGGGGTGGGCGACAATCTAGGATTGCCCTCAAGAAGTTAAAAGCTGCTAAGAACAGGGGGGGGAGTTCAATTCCTTGATTTCCGGTGTTACCATCAAGCTTTCCTTTTAAAACAAGGAGCACTGTGGGCTTGTGAGGAGGAATTGGATTATAAACCAGTGTGGTTAGAGGTGGAGAAACGGATTATTTATCCCTATCCTACTCGGGTATCCTAGCTCTTGGGTATGAAACATGCTGTAAAATCCCTAGTGGGTAAAGTGGTCTCCGCTACGCAAGAGGCCTACTTATCGTTGATGCGATGTGTAGGGTCAGATGACCCCCCCTGACAGGAAATCACCGTTATGGTGGAATCCAAGGTTTAAAATTAATGGTAAGAGGTTTGCTTGGAAGAAATGGCAGGCTTGTGGTATCTGGTGTCTAGGTCAGGTGACTGACCTAACGGACTGGAAAGACTTCCGCTCTTTGCAACAGGAATTTTCTCTCCCTGACTCCGCTTTATTTCATTGGCTTCATCTCCATCATATTCTCAAAGCATCTAATATATGTGCTGCTGAGCTGTCCTCAGACGATCGCTTGGTCCAACAACTGTCGGAGGTAGCAGGGGCGGCGGGAGCTGCGTCCAAAATATATGCGTTCCTGAGGGACGGCAGCCCGCTCTATTTGAGGGGGCTAATAAGAAGTTGGGAAGCGGAGGTTTCGAGTCCTGTCCCTGGTAGGGTGTGGAGAACCATATGGGGCCCCATCACTAGGGTATTCAGGTCAGCAGTGGCCACTCAATCTCTGTTTTTCTTTATGCACCGGGTTCATATCACCCCCGTTAAGTTGGCCAAGTGGGATAAAACGGAGACGGGCAAGTGCTGGTCTTGTCAGATAGATACTGGCACTTTTATGCATATGACCTTTGAATGCCCTCACGTTCAGAGATTTTGGAGGCTTGTCTGGAATAGGATGCAGACTGTACTAAAGATTTCTGCTACATTGTCTTGGAGTATAGTTTGTTTAAGATCAGCAGCACATGTATCTGGCTTAAATAAAGAAAATCACTTTTTTTCAACTTTATGATAGCCATTGCTTTAAAAGCTATCTTTGCAAATTGGAAGGATACACGAAAGCTCTGCCTAGATATGTGGTGGAATTCTGTTTGTCAATACGCCAGATATGAGAAGTTGTACAGCAAACTCCATTATCCGGATAAAACAGATATAGATGTGGGCAAATGGAACTTGCTCGACAATTTCGCTGCTTGCGCACAATTAGGTAGCTTTCTTCCCTGAGTAGTAGAGCTTTTATATCTTTAGTGTGAGGTACAAAGGCACAGCATTCATTTCATTTTGGTTTGGAGGCTTGGGCTGCGGGGTTGTCAAAGTCTCAGCCTCGGAGAGCCGAGGGGGGGGGGTGGGGGGTGGACGGCGGGGTATGATGTTTTGGTGTAAATATTGTGTGTATTGAGTGTTTTGCTGTACCGTTAAAAGTTATAAATAAAGGTTATTAAAAAAAAAAGGAGGGCCTGCTACGAGAGAGGGACATCTTTCAAGGCAGGTGATCCGACAAAAAATTAACACACCTTGTATTGATTAGTTTATCACATAGGCGGATTGTTTATGAATCATTAGGAGGAAGCCATCTTGATTTAGGAATACATTTTTGATGATTTCTTAGGGCTCAATTGTTGTTTAGATTAATAGGACATGATTTTTGGCATCCTTATGAACAATTCAAATCAGTTTGAACAGAAGAATCACATTCCCATTGCGGTAAAATTAGATGCACCTGTGATCAATTGTCAGTACTTACATGACTTGAGTTAACCAATAAATGATGACTCTATTATAGTTTAAAATGGCCACATTCACTCCCTGTTCCATTTTCTATAATGGTGAAGGCAAGAATACTGCTTGAGATGGTCAGAAAAGTCATTATCACCAAACATCAAACTTCAAAGGGGTACAAGGTCGTCTCCAAAGACCTTGGGATTCCTGTGTTAATAGTTCACAATGTTATTAAGAAAGCTTCTGCTCATGAAACTGTCAAGAACCTTCCAGGATGTGGTGGGAAGAGGAAAATTCATCCAAGAAATCTTTGCAGGTTAGTGCAAACTGTTGGTAAAACACCACATACAACATCCAAAGAGCTTAAGGCTGACCTGAGCAATCTGGAGTGATGGTTTCAACTTGCACCATATGCCATGCACTAAACAAAGAAGAACTTCATGGGCTAAGTGAAGGAGGACCTCACTGCTCAAAGACAGACATAAAAAGACATATCTGATCTTTGCCCAAAACCACCTTGAGAAACCACAATCCTTCAGGAAAAATCTTCTATAGACAGATTAAACAAACTTGAGCTCTTTGCAATGTAGACCAGCAATACATTTACAGGTGAAGAAATGAAGCTTATAAGGAAAAAAACCTGGGCTCAATATTCAAAAAGCATTTACATGGTTAATAGCCAGTTAACCGTGTAAATGCCTATGAACTGGATATTTGACAGCAGATACACGGGTAGTATCATCAAATATCCCCGACTAAGTCCCCTATGAGCCTCGATGTTAGCCGGCTAGCATCGGGGCATGTCTGGGCAGAGTGGAGGCGAGGACTGACGCTAACCATGCAACATCGATATTGTAAGCTACATGGTTAGTGCTCGGCGCCTATAAGGTAGGCAAGGAAAACCCTCTCCTATTTTATAGATGTTGAGGCTAACCATACATCATCCAATATCAATGCTGCATGGTTAGCCTCAGTGGCTTCCGGGCAGTGCAGTCAGACCTGGATATTCACTTCCATTGCCACGGAAATGAATATCCGGGGTTTGGGCGTGGACAGGCAGGGCTAAGCGGCTATAGCACTTAGCTCTGCCCAGTTAAATACCAGCATTCAGATGTATGAAACTTATAGATGGCTACAAGAAATTTTTGGAGGCTGTCATCACTGCCAAGGGTTGTGCAACCAAATATTAGTGAAGGGTGCCATTGATCCTGTCCAGGTCATATTTTGTTTTTGTTTTTTTCTCAGAAATTACTACATCTAATTTGCACAGACATTTTTTTTTCTGTGGTATACCTTTGAACATACTATTAAAATATTATGATGACCTAAAGCTCTGTCCCACGCCCAGCTAACACACCAAGAACCTATATTCTATTATCTGACACCATACACCCAACACTATTCAGTTCATAACCATATAATACATTTTTACAACTATGAAAACTTATGCATAAACCACCACCTCAGACATAAACAACACCAAAGGCTAGTCCAAATCAATACTATAACTAATACTCAATCTAACAATAATTCCATCATCCCTTTAAGATGCATACTAATAAATTCCCGCTCTATAAGAAACAAAAATCCCAGTAATTTGAAATATCCTAATAGATGAATCTCCTGATCTACTGGGTATAATAGAAACATGGCTTACTGAACACAACACAGTCCTAATAAATCAACTAAATATAAATGGCTACTCACTATTCAACTTCACCAGAGAGTCTAAAAAAGGAGGTGGAGTCATTATACTCATCAAAACAAAGCTAAATGCATCTGCCAGCATCTACGGCAACTATGATGGCATTGACCTAATCAAAATTGAGAGTAAAAATGTAGCAGTCTGTCTCCTCTACAGACCACTAATCAACACCTTAACCTCACCACTATACTTAAATCAGCCTGCACCTCTCCAGCTAATAAACCACATATCATCATGGGAGACTTTAATTTTGCATCTCTCCCTGGGCAACAATCAGCTGCATTCATGGAACTCATGGAAGAAATGGAATTCTTACAAGCTGTAGTATACCCCACCCACATCAAGGGCAATACTCTTGATCTAGTATTCATCCCTAAGCATCTTAGCATACACCCATTTTACCCTCCTCCCCCACCTCAACTCAGGTACCCTTGTCTGATCACTTTATCATACGTAAAAATATCCCAATCCCCCTATCCTCCCAGAAATACTATAACACAGCACCCCAAACCTCATTGTTCAGGAATTTCAACAAAGATACATTCCTGGAGGAGATTACCCCTCAACTGACTTCACAACTGCAGGACCTTGACGATTCAATATTTTTTTTTCACTATAATTAATAAAGCAGCTAAACACTTCGCCAAAACAGAATACATATGACAGGTTTTCTGAGAAATGGTTTACACAAGAAATACGCAACCTTAAGAAAGAACTCCATAAACTAGAGAAAAAATGGAGGGCAAAAATAACCCCTGAACATAAGGATCTCTACCTTACAGCACTAAATAACTACAAAGAAGCAATTCTCAGGGCAAAGAAAGACCACCGATCAGCGGCACGGAAGAGAGCGGGTGGCTGAAACCCCTCCCGCTCTCCAACGCATGGCCAATCAGGGCCCAACATCTACAAATTTAAAAGGAGTGCCTCCCGGCACACAATGAAAGCACCTCCACCACTCCAGAGCCCCGACTGGCGGCACGGAAGAGCGGAAGGCTGAAACCCCTCCTGCTCTCCAACGCATGGCCAATCAGGTTCCAATAATTACAAATTTAAAAGGAACACCTCCCGGCAAACCCACACCTGGGGGCCTGCACCTGAGGGCCTCGCCAGAGGACCCTTTGACATGGCCCTTAGGCAGGGAACTACAGAATAGCAGATACCTAGGGAGAGAGTCGAAGATCCTAGACCAAACGACTGCAAGCACCTCAGCAAGTCTGAGGAACCGGTTACCGCCTTTTCACCCATTGTGTCCTCCAGACATCAGACCCTGCTGACCACCTCACTCCTGAGAGTGACAGTCCGGGTGGTTCCCCTGCTCAGAAATCTCAAAACGGTAAGCACCCCTCCACAATAATGGAAATCTACACAGAAAGAACCTCTCACCCACCCTCACAAAACTCCTTTAACCATAAAACAACATTAGCAAGGACAATGGGACCAAAACCATCAACCTACCAAATCTTATACACCCTCCTCATATGGATCCTACTCTGTCGACTCACAACAGCCACCTACTCCACATATATTCATACAACAGGCATACAAGTTTCCTCCACTCTACATCCTATGTAACCCCCAGATATGGCTGAACACACACAAGCACACTCACAGACAACCCTTCAGACACACACAAGCACACACAATGCTTTCATTGATGGAAACCACACCCCATACACCACAAGGTCTCCAATCAATCTAGGACTAATCAACGCAAGGTCCATCAGAAATAAGACAAGCACCATCACAGACCATTTGCACTATCATCAAACCAACATCCTATGCATCACAGAATCCTGGCTCAAATCTACTGACCAAGTCATCCTAACTCAAATCACTCCACAATCTCATACCGCCTTCAGCTGCCCACACACCCACAAGAGAGGTGGCGGGGTCCTAATCCTCACACGTACTGATCTTAATTTCAAAATTTCAAGTGTTGTAAGCCATAAACATTGCAACCTACTCACCATAGAAAACAGACACATAACCATCTGCCTCACGTACAGAGCACCCCATGCAGCCACAGATGAAACCTGCATCATAATTGAAGCTGTATGCGGTGCTAACTCTCCACAAAAGCCACTCATACTACTAAGAGACCTAAACCTCAACTCCACATTGAACAGCGAAGAAGAGGCCTTTCTCAAGGCAATAGGAACCCTCCAATTCTCCCAAATTATTAAGGGCCCCTTTCATCATTCTGTTTCTACGCTTGACCTCATCTTTGTACCAAAGAACCTTCAAAAACAGGGAGACCTAAAAACCCCTCACATCTTTCCAATACCCTGGTCTGATCACCACGTCATGCATTTCAAGATTCTTCTACCCCAACAAGAAAAACCACAAAGAAAACCCTACCCTGAAAAGCGATTCAAGGGCTTCCACAAGGAACAGTTCCTCAAAGAAACTCTACCCAGCCTCCCATAAGGCTCCGATGACCTAGATGAAGCAGCCAACTCTTGGAACACAACCGTTATTGCAGCAGCAAAACTCCCACACCATCACATCTCTGGAAGCAAAGAAGAAAAACCAATTTCGACCCCATGGTACTCGCCAACAATTAGAGAACAGAAACGTAAACCTCGTCAATTAGAGCATAAATGGAGATACGACCAGACCCAAGCCACTCTCATTCAATACACAACCATGCAGTAGGAATACAACCTAATCAATAAACACAAAAGAGAATACCACACTAATTTCATCCTAAAATCCGGCAACAAACCTCGAGAGCTAAAATTGTCCATACACTAACTAAAGACCCAGCCCACACAAATGACTTTATTCACTCCCAAATCTTTGCAGATTGGCTCATAAACAAACACAAACCATCCCTGAGGACCTCACAACTGAAAGCTCTCTCCACTCCAAATCCAGATGTTCACAGCATACACAAATGAGGAGAATTTCTCATTCCAACAACAGAGCAAATCCTTAACACCATCACTGCCTTAAAAACTAGTACAGCATCCTCTGATCCATGTCCAGTTGTATGGATATAATCAATCAAGGAAGATTTTGTGAACTGCATCCATAAAATCATAAGCTCTTCACTAACTAAAGGATACATGCCCTCCACACTCAAACAAGCCATAATCCAACCATACTAAAGAACACCTCAACTAACAACTCAGACTTCTCAAATTACCGCCCCATCTCCAGCCTCCCATTTACATCTAAAATAATAGAAAAGACAGTACAAAAACAACTCCAAGACCACATCGACCTGCATGCTCCACTGAATCCACACCAGCATGGATTTCGTCCTAATCACAATCTGGAAACCCTCCTCATTCACCTCTTTGACACACTACTAAGAGGGATTGACAATCTAAAGACTAGTTTCCTTCTCATTTTTGTGGACATCTCCTCGGCCTTGGACATTGTATCTCACAGCACCCTACTACAATGTCTCTCCAACATTGGACTTCATGGTACAACCCTGAATTGGTACAACTCCTACTTCAGTCACTGACAACAAAAGGTCAACCCAATTTCTCTCAACTCAAGGAGTTCTACAAGGATCCTCCTTGTCCACCTTCCTTTTCAACATCTACTTACAGCCAATATGTAACATCTTCAAACAGCACAAGATCCACTATGCAATTTATGCAGATGACATCATGGTCTACTCCCCTATCCACCTCGACTTGCCTGACTACTCGAATATTACCAACAGCCTCATGGAAATGAGCAACTGGCTGGCATACAATAACCTCCAAGTCAACTTTAAGAAATCAGAAGCACTATTCATAACACCGGACCCTTCATTCTTCCCCCTCCACATCTATATCCATAGCGGACACTATAGTAGCAATAAAGGAGGAAGTACGATACTTAGGTATCACCATCGACCACTTCCTAAACTTACAAGCTCACATTAACAGAACCTCCAAGAACATATTTCATAAGCTTGCAATTATCAGATTAAAGCCCCTCCTCAGTCAGAACCACTTTCGCACAGTATGTCAAACACTCATAACCTCTATTTTGGATTACTGTAACTCACTCTTCCATGTTCTTCCAATCCAAACCATCTGACCCTTACAACTGGCCCAGAACATCGCTGCCTGCATCATAACAGGATTGCCCAAATATGAACACATAACCCTTTACTATGCCAACTACATTGGCTTCCAGTCTCCTCAAGAGCTAAATAAAAAAAACGCTCTTACCATTTTCAAGACAAGAAAAAACTTGTCAACTGTAACCCTACAAGACCTGTTTTGTACAAACTCGAGCTGCAGACCGAAGAGACTGAACATCAGAGATACAATACAAATCCCTAGCTCCTACACCAAGGCAAATAATTTCACCACAAAGAAAGCTCTCTCCTTAGAATCTCCCGCCATCTGGAACAACTTGCCAAAAAAAATCAGAACAACCAAAGACTTAAAGGACTTTTGAAAACTTCTCAAGACCTTTCTCTTCACCGACCACTTCAAAGACAACACCTAGTCCCATCACCTCACTGCTCAAACCCGAAGTATAGTTAATTCCGTTCACTATGTTGCTATGCATATGTTCTGCCTCAGGCATCTCCCGCATGCCACCCCTACCTGATTTGTTCATTGAGTTCTCTGTAACATTTTTGAGTTTTATGTAAACCACTTTGATTGTATGAGAAGGCAGAATAAAAATCCTGTTAAATAAATAAATAAATATGCTAAACAAGGCTATTAATCACCCGAGAGAGTTCTTTGAGATTGTAAAAACATTAACCAAAGCCCACCCGAAATTGATGAACAATACTCCCATCAACCCTCAAATTATAGCAAACCATCTTGCATTACAACTAAAAAACAAAAACCCCTCAACAATGCACCCCCTCAGCGAATGTCATTCTGCTACCAATAAATGGCACACATTCCACCTCATCAATGAAAATCAACTCCTAGAAACAATAACTGAAATTAATACCAGTACTTCCCACCTAGATCTTTGTCCGGTATCTTGGATAAAGGCAACAAAATCAGAACTAGTCCCAACTATACTCAATATGGTAAATTAATCCCTCTTACAAGGTATAATGCCAAACCAGCTCAAACTATTCATCATTCGCCCAATTCTTAAAAACAATTCCCTCAACAAAGATGATCCAACCTCATATAGACCAATCTCTAGTATTCCATTTTTAGCAAAAATCATAGGAAAAATAGTTCAAATCCAACTCTTCATTGATATTAGCGCACCTCTTGATGAACACTGGGCCAGTTGGAGGGAGGAGTGGCCTAGTGGTTGGGGCAAGGTACTACAGGCCGGAAGGTCGGTGGTTCAGCAGCCTTGGGCCAGAAGGACTGGGGTTTCTAGTCCGGCAGGTGCTCCTGGTGGTCTTGGGCAAGCAACTTAACCCTCCATTGCCCATGTTCCCTGAAAGTATTAGTGTATGTGTCTCATATCCCCTCGTGTTAAATGTATCCCCCAACCGCTTTGACCCGGTGAAAAGTGGGATATAAATGCAGCTAAATAAATAAAATAAAATAATATGGGTTCCGCCTATATCATAGTGTGGAAACCCTGCTTATGGTCTTATTCAATACACTCATCTGTGGCATAGATAATGCAAATCAAGCCTTTATTCTGGTCTTCCTAGATATCACATCTGCCTTTGATAGCGTTAATCATAATATCCTCCCGATAAGATTGGATCAAATAGGTTTAACAGGAACAACATTAACATGGTTTCAAATCATAAATCACCAACTGTTTTCAATATGTAAAAATAAATCATGAATCATCTACCACTTTCCCTTAAGAACAGGGGATTCCACAAGGCTTGGCTTTATCAGCGCTCCTGTTCAACTTGCATCTTCAAACATTATGTGCAATCTTCAAAAAACACAAAATGAGGTACCACATCTATGCAGATGATATTATGGTATATGCACCATTAGAAATAAAAAAAACCCAACATATCACAACATCACTGATTGCCTACAAGCAGGGCCGGCCTGTCTATTGAGCGATAATGTTGTTCGCACAGGGCCCCGCACTTCAGGGGGCCCTGTATGAACTCCATTATCGCACAACAGATGGCTTCAGAGGGAGCCAGAGAAGCCCATGCGAGGCCCCAGCTCCCTCTGCACAGCCGACAGCGTGAAGAGCCTTTTCCTTCACACTGGTGGCTGTTTCTGTGAAGCCACGAGTGCCAGGAGAGGTTAAAGGCAATGACCTTTAATCTTTCCTGGCATTCTCAGCTTCATAGAAACAGCCGCCAGCGTGAGGGAAAAGGTTCTTCATGCTGGTGGCTCTGCAGAGGGAGCTGTAGCCTCACATGAGCTTCCCCGGCTCCCTCTGAAGCCCCTTAGACAGCCGCGGAGGGGTTGAGAGGAGGGGGGAGAGGCCTGGATGGGCTGTGAGGGGGGGGGGGGCACTTGACTGCAAATGGGCTGTGAGGGTGGGGGAGGGGAAACTTGGACTGCAAATGGGTTGTGATGGTGAGGGGGGGCTAGTACTGCAAATGAGCTGTGATGGGGGAAACTTGGACTGGAAATAGGCTGTGATGGGGGACTTGGACTAGAAATGGGCTATGATTGGGGGGGCTAGGACTGGAAATGGGCTGTGATAGGAGGGCTAGCATTGGAAATGGGCTGATGAAGAGCTGGAATAGGACTGGAAGTGGGCTTACGAGAGGGCTAGGATTGGAAATTGGCTGATGAGGGAGCTTGGAGTGGAAACTGGTTGATGGGGGGCTGGAATGGAACTGGAAAAGAGCATATGGGGGGCTAGGACTGGAAATGGTCTGATGGGGAGCTGGAATAGGACTAGAAATGGGCTGATGGGGGGAGCTTGGACTGCAAATGGGTGATGGGCTGGAATAGGACTGGAAATGGGCTGATGGGTGCTGGAACAGGACTGGAAGCGGGCTGATGGGAGTTAGAATAGGGCTGGAAATGGGATGATGGGAGGGCTAGGATTGGAAATTGGCTGATGGGGAGCTTGGAGTGGAAATGGGCTGATGGGGGGGCTGGAATGGAACTGGAAAAGAGCATATGGGGGAATAGGACTGGAAATGGGCTGATGTTGGGGCATGGAAGAATGGGACTAGAAGGGAGTGGATGCTGGGTGGGTCTAGAACTATAAGGGAGCTTATTTGGGGAGAGGACTAGAAGGGGATGGGGATGGGGAATGAGAATGGAGAGGGGAAAATATAGTTTGTGTGGTAGGGAAGAAAAGTCTACAATGGGCTGAGTATTCAGAGAGTAAGTGGGGATTGAGAATGGAAGGGTGAAATTTGAGTGGATGATAAAGGAATAAGGAAAGAAATGTGGGAAAAAGCAAAAGGGAAATTATCAGTATGTTAAAGCAGATATAGAGAGAGAATGGAAAAAAATCTAAAAGAGAAGAAAGGACAAATGGATAGCTCGCAGAAGACAGAAGAAACCAGAAGAAAGCGACTGGAGCAATTGCAACTGAAAAATAAAATGACCAAACAGAAGGTAGAAAATATTTTTTATTTTGAATTTATTAACTGGAATATGTCTGGTCTGGGAAGTGTGTATTGTTAACATCTTTGCATTTTTGTTTAGTGCAAGAAGAAATTACTTTATAGTTTTATTTCTCCAATGTTGTACATTTCATGTTTGGCTTTTGGGGTTCCCAGTTTAATTATTATCTTCCTATTTCTAAATTGTGATCCATTGTTCTTTGTGTGGTGATGGTCTATGTTCTGCTTGTGTAACCGAGCCGAGGTATTCTGTTCATGTAGTTTCTATTTGACAGTCCCACTTGTTCTCTTTCTCCCAGGGAGATGTATTGGTATTCTCTAAGATGTATTGATTTAATATCTGCAGTGTTGCCTTTTGATAGGTAGGGTTTGGTGCTTTGTGAGTCCTGGTAGAGCTGTTATGATAGGGTGGATTTGCTGTGGGTTCTAAATGGTCAGTGTTTATAGAACTTCCCAATGGGCCTGGCGGTTGTCACTGCAATATAGTAATGTAGAAATCTGTTAGTCTTTCTTTATGCAGACATTCTTTAAGAGGCATGTTTACTAAAAGTGCATGTTAATATTATGCAAATATTTACCAAATGAGGCTTCTTATGCAAATGAGGCCCCACAATTAATCTCCGCACATGGCCCCATAGCCCCCTTGGGCCGCCCTGCCTACAAGAAGCAGAATCCTGGCTAAATGCAAACAACCTCTACATAAATTAAAAAAAAAAAGAAGTTCTTTTTACAACCAGGAATCAAAACTTCACCCCCCTCCAACATTTAAGATATGCTACCACTAAACAAGTAAAAAATGAGGTGAAATACCTTGGAATAATAATAGATAGTTCACTCAATATGTCAGCTTAAATAAAGCAAACTGCTAGAACCATATTCTATAAACTAAGAAGAAACCAGTACCTCAGACCCCTTCTGGAATCAAACATTTTCAGAACAGTAGTCCAAGTCTTAATCATGCCTCACTTGGACTACTGCAACAGTATTTTACGAGGTCTGCCCAAAAAGAGTCTACATACTCTTCAATTAGCACAGAATGTAGCAGCCAGGATTATTAATAAAGCAAGTTTATCTGATCACATTACACCAATACTATATAACCTTCATTGGCTAAAGATAGCAAGCAAGATTAAGTACAAAATAATAGTTATTACATTTAAACTGCTTAATAACATCTCCCCCTCTATCCTTATAACTATTCACACCCAATCAGATGCTAGGAGTAGGAGAAAAACAACCAAAATTGCCTCTCAATACCTCCTTCAATCCAATAGAGCTTTCACATACACTGCTCTTTGGAATTCCCTTCCAGAATCCATCAGATCAATTAAAGACCTACAGACATTCCGTAAGGAACTAAAGACTTTACTATTCTCTGAATACTATAATAACTTCATCTGCAGCAATACTAATATTTACTCCTCCATTCAATCCTTCCCACCTGTTCCAGCCCCCTTCTTTGTATCTACATAGCATACATTATGGTACCTTCATAATTGTATCACTGCGGAGCGACTATGTAAATAGTTATAACCGGGTAGCCGGACCCGACGCTCCCCTGCATAGCTTAACCTTAACAGTTACTCCTCCACCACCCCATCCCACAAATTGCACAGACAACCTTTGTGGTAACAACTGGTCGCAGCTTTATTTCCAAACAAGATAACTGACAATAACAGTATTCCAGCAAACCCCCAGCGGCGCGATGAGTCACCAGCCATGCCAATAGCAAGGCGACCTCGCCTCCGCTCCAGCCCCACCACCGGCAACGCTCCAACCACCCCTATCCGACTTCGCCATATTACTAGCAAAAGTCTTCCAGGGGTAGTCCGGGTCGAGGGCACCCCGCCCCCGACCCAAGTCGCCTAAGGCTCCGGACCCCGGAAACCTCCGGGATCCCGCCACCGGCACAGGCACCAACCGTACCTGTGCCTCCCCCCCCAAAAGCTGCGACCAGCGTGTCTAATCCTGCAATACCCTCTCCAAGGCCTCCTGCCAATCGTTGAGGAGCAAATCCATCCCCACCGGAGAGAGGTGCACCCCATCAGCCCGATACAAACCAGTACAGGCCACCTCGACCCAAGCATGCTGCACCTGATACCCCCCATGCTCGCACACCCACCTCCCAATCTGCCGATTGATCTTGGTTATTCCCCGAGACCATCTTCTCTGCCCCCAGCAAGATGGTCGGGGAATAATATCGGACCAAACCAAAACAACACCCACCAACAGACGGAACAGTACAGCAAAGTCTCTTTTGGCAGCCCGGATCAACCGCTTGCAGGACCACTCAGCCAGAACATTGCCCCCCCAAATGCAACAGTAGAATCGCTGGCACTCCCCGGATGCGCCGATGATGACGAAGCAAAGGCATAAACAGAGGCCAGCGGAGCCCCCGCTCGCCCAGCCACGAAACAGCCACCACCGCTGGATCCAGTCCAAGATTCAGCCCGATAGGCCGCACGGTCGCCCTCTGGCCAGCCCAGGAGTGCCCCACGATCCAACAGCCCCGGGCTACGGAGCCCACATCTGAAACAGAAAAAACAACATTAATAGCCCCCCCCCCAAGCAGAAGACACATTCTCAAAGGCGAACATAACCCTTAAAAGCCTTCGACCGCCACCGACCAATACCTTGAATCTGAGCCCCGGACAACCCCGCCGCTGCAGCACTAGTCGCCGCGCCAATACGAAATGAATGAGCCGAAAAACACCGAGGATCCGCCCCTAACCGGCGCAACGCTAAGCGCAGCACTGCCGTCACCTGAAAACACATTAGCGCGCGGGAATCCCCATGCACAAACAGCTCCTCCCCACCCAATGGGCGCATGCCCAAATAGCCCTCCATGGCAACCACCGGGCACGTGAACCCGCCAATCGCCCCAAGCACCACCCACAACCCCTTCCCTTTCTGATCCGTCTTGGATCTAGCCAACAACACGCGCATGAGACCCTGCCCGCACCACACATGTCGGAGACGCAAGCAGTTACCTAAGCCCGCACTTCCCGACTCAACGGCCAACTCACCAACCCGAAAAGCACCAAAGAAAGCTTGACAGAAAACCGCTCGAAAAAGAGCCACCTCGTAAGGGGATGCCGCCACTACCGGCAAGACTTGGCACAGCCTCCGCAACAAATCATGCGTAATTGGCAGCTGGTGATCGCGCGACCCAGGCAGAGAACGCTCCCAGCCATGCAACAGCCGCCGTGCCAGAAAACCTACCACCGCCACAACCCCAACCCACGGCCTTGGCAAAAAAGGCAAACTCAGCCAGATGAAGCCGCACAGCCGATCTGGCAACCCCGCGCCCTTTCGCCCAACCAACATAACCACCCAACAAATACTCCGGCACGGCACCCCCAACCCAACCGGCCTGCCGCAAATAGTCGAACACCCGCTCACAACCGCCTTGATATGCGACCCATGTCCGCTGAGCAACCGAATTCTGCAGTAAGCTCTTCATCTCAGCCGGCCACAGCTCCACAATCTCCAGGGGACCAAGAGGCCCTTCTCATCCGCCTCCGGAGCCAAGCACCGAAATCGCTCCCACTGCAAACGAGAAAGAGCATCAGCGATATCATTAGTACGCCCAGGGATATGGAGAGCCCTCAAGTCCACATTAAAACGCAGACATGCAAGGATGACCAGGCGCATGAGTGACGCAACGACCGGACAGCGCGGGGAATAATGATTAATAACCGCCACCACAGCCTCATTATCGCACCACCACACAACCTTACGGTTAGACAACCTGTCCGACCATACTCAAGCGCCACGAGAATGGGAAAAAGTTCCAGGAACGTAATATTGCGAACCAGCCCCTCATCAACCCATGTCTGCGGCCATCGGTCGGTGCACCATGCTCCTCCAAAATATATACCCAGACCAACACCGCCAGCCGCATCCGTATACAACTGCAAATCCTCGCTAGAAATCGCCCCATCACGCAAGACGGAAACGCCATTAAAGTCTCGCAAAAAGATGTCCCAAATCCGCAAGTCGTCACGCATTACGGGAGACACACGAATGCGATGATGCGGTTTGCGCACACCCGCCGTCGCTGCCGCTAACCGCCGAATAAACACCCTCCCCATCGGAATTATCCTACAGGCAAAATTAAGTGATCCGATCAGCGCCTGTATATTCCCGCAAGGTCAACTTGGAAGAAGCTAAGGAATTAGCCACCAGAACCCGCAAGCGGTCCACTTTCTCCAAAGGCAACCGCGCTACCATGTGCTCGGAATCTAATTCCATGCCCAAAAATGTGAGACATGTCGTTGAGCCCACAGTTTTATCCTGAGCCAAAGGCAACCCCAACTCACGGGCCAAAACAACAAAGCCATTAAGAAGCTCACCACAATGCGTAGACCCAGCTTTGCCGACGAATAAAAAATCGTCCAGATAATGAACGACATCCGAATGCCCCACTCTCCGCACGACGAGCCAGTGCAAAAAGGTGCTAAACTTCTCAAAGTAAGAGCAAGACACCGAACAGCCCATGGGCATACACTTATCGAAATAAAACCCCCCTTCAAACTGGAAACCCAAGAACTGGAAAGCGGACGGGTGCACAGGTAACAAGCGAAAAGCAGACTCAATATCCACCTTAGCCATCAAGGAACCACGCCCCGCCAGCCGGACAAGAGCAACCGCCCCGTCAAAGGAGGCATAACGCACCGTACAGAACTCGCGCGGTATGAAATCATTCACCGAGGCCCCTGAAGGGCAAGACAAATTGTGGATTAAACGAAACTTCCCCGGCTCTTTCTTAGGAAACAAGCCCTAACGGGGACACCACAAAATTTTGAAAAGGAGGATGCCGGAATGGGCCAGCAATACGGCCCAACCGCGACTCCACCGCTAGCTTATCGCGAGCAACCGACGCCCATCTCCGAACACTAGGGGAATTGCGAGCCGATACGCAACCAACAGAACCCCGAATCGGAACAACAAAAACCGAACTTAAAACCCAACAGCAAAATACTCCCATCCCGTTTTGCCGGATAACCACGCAACCATCTACGCAATACTGGTACCAGAATTGGGGACGGGGCCAACTCAGTAAGAGAAAAGCTACTTGGCACCCGTGGCGGGGGAGGGCCCCCCCCCTTTTTTGATGCACTTAGCTGCGGAATGGGAACCGCCGCAGTTCGAACAGGCATGGCGGAATTTGCAGTCGGTGAAGGGACAAACTGATCTGTTAAACCGCCAACACACATCGCCCCCTCCCCCGGTGACAGGTCGGGATTGAACTGGGGAAACGCCACCACGAAAGGAACGACCCACCCCAGCCGCAGCCGCCAATCCAGACTTCCCCATACCCCCTCCCACCACGCCACCCTTGGCAGACATTTGAGTCAGCCAAAGGTTAATGTCTTGCGTACCCCAAGACAAAAATTTGTTCTCTTCCATCTTGTCGCGAAACTTCTCATCATAATTCAACCAGCACCAGCCCTCGTGAACCTGAGAAGCCTCCAAAAATCGAGTCAGCATAAGACAACAACCGCCCGTATTGATCCGGAAAATGCTGACCCCACACGCTCGCCAGCCGCAAAAACGCTCTGGTCCAATTGACAACATTCCTGGAAACCTTCCGCAGACGCCCCGCCTTCTCATCCTCCTTGCGTTTCTTCCTACTCTCCCCGGAACGCTTCCGCCCTTCCAGTAAACGGAAAATATCGATGTACTTCCGTTTGCGAATTTTCCGACGCAACTTCTTAGGAACGCCCTCCCACAATTCCGAAAGCGCAACCCAGGAGGCGGACCCAGAGCCAGAAGGAACACCAGAAGAACCGGGCCCCGGAACCACCTCCCCCCCCCCTGCAGCCAAACCCGGGGAAGACTCAGCAGACTCGGAAGACGAGGAAGAAGACGAATCGGAACGCCGCCAATGGCGACAGACAGACTTCCGCTTCTTGCGCACCGGCCCCGAATGCTTCACCCGCAACCCGGCAATCACACCACCCTCAACAGACAGCAACTCACCTGAACTGGCTTCCGCAGCCAGCACCGTCGAGGAACGTGGTGAACCCACACCAGGAGCAGCAGGCGACAGCACCACAGCGGAACCTCGTCCACGATCCACATACCGTGCTGCACCCTCGGAAGAGAGGGTCCCGAATCCATATGGGCCCACAGCCGGAGACGCACAGCCGACGGCACACCCCCGGACAGAAAAGGAACCTATGGGGGAGACAAAAGGAAAACCAAAAGGGGGGAGGAAAAGCAGCAGACCAGGCGGGATGCCAGGTCCCAACCCAATCTGACTGGAAGAGCCTAGCCCCCCACTCAACCAATGCTCCCAACCCGCCTGCTGCCCAGCCCTGCCACCCCCTCCAGGCGACGAGATGCTCCCACCCGAAGGACCCCAGGCACAACCCACTCCCGGAGCCCCATCCCCCCCAGGGCCTACACTATCACTCAGAGCGCCCACAGCCCTGTGCCCAGCCCCCCCTCCGTCCCCACCACAACACTACCTGCCCCACGCCCTGAACTCACGCCCACCTATCCTGCACAGTGACCCCCCTGCGTGGCCTCCGTGCAGCAACAGAGAGACTGCCCGGAGCCCGGGCGGCACGGCCCCCTCCCCTATGAGCCCTTGATCCATCACCCCCACCCCGCGGCCCAAGCCTCCCCCCCCGGACCAAACCCCGACCCCGCTGCCTCCCATCCGGACTTCCCACAGCAGCCCAGGAGCTCCCTCGACCTCTAACAGCCTGCTTACCAGCCATCAGAACAACCACCGACCCCACACAGGCAGAAAACAAACCAGCCCACAGAAAAGCCCCCACCGTACACAGGCTATGGCGAAGAGCCCCCCAAAAACCCCCAGCATCTGTGGAGGGACTACCGCTGAAATACTGCCAAGCCACGAGGTCCGGAAGAAGAGCACCGCTGCCGCTGACCACCGGATTGGGAACCGCCGTCGACCTCTGTGCCCCCAAGAAGCTCACACCACCAGAAACCGCTGAAAACCACCGACCCCAACACCGCAGAAACCAAGCAACCTGCCCGACAGACCGGCCTCATGTGCTCCAGCCCGGCAGCGCGCACGCTGGAGCACATGGCGAAACCGTCCCTGATTGGCTCCGCTCGCGCACAGCAACAAGCGGAGCCAATCAGTTTCAAATTATGCGCCGGCCGACACAGCGCTCACCGCCTGAGCGCGCGCCGCCCAGCACAACCCCCTCCCCTTCCCCCAGCCAACATGCGAGCAGGGTCCCGCGCCGGACCGGGCACCCGGTTACGCGCGGGCGCCGGGACCCTGCCCGTGCCCTTCTACTATGTTAACCATCTTCCACTATACTTTAAACATGTTGGACAGATGGTCTGTAAATAGTTAAATACTTCAATGTAAATTAATTCACTACAATGTTCTATGTAACTCGTATTTGTTTGATGTAAATCGCCCCTGATTGTTGGAAGGGGCAGTATAGAAAAACTGGTCACATAAATAAAGAAATACATAAATAAATAAATAAATAAATAAAGCTGGAATATGCCCAATTATTTTCTCGAGAAATTATACACAACATACCTAAAATGCAAGGGTACCAATAATGTTGACCACAATTGTAGTTCTATAATTTCTTTCTTGTCTTTTGAAAAATGTCCTATTAAAATGTACGTGCTGAGGAGAGCACATAGGGCATGTTTCATAGTACCTTAAAGGATGAGCTTCAGATTTATCATTGCATTGTTTAACTGTCAGAAAGAGAAACATCTACTCGTATGCACTTCAGATTATCAGTGCTACTTCATCCTGTAATGTGATTTGGGTTCTGAGCCATGTCCAATTCTGTCTATATTTAACCATGTTTTTTTTAAGTTACATCTAGGGTGGTTTGTGATTCAGATGCTTCACAGCTTAGGCTGCAAAAGATTAACAAACAGCCAGAAGATAAAAGTTCAGAATTCCTAGTGGTTATATCAACAGACTGAGAACCAGGGGAGCCAGGGTTCATATCCTGTATCGCCCATTAATGTTTCTTGTGACCTTGGATAAGTCAATTAACCTTCCAATGCCTCAAGTACAACTTCAACTGTAAGCTCCCTTGGGCAGAGAAATAACTACAGTACCTGCATTGTAATTTGCGTTGAGTCTGTACTTCAAAAAGATGAGTAATTAAATCTAAAATCCAAAGTCTACACATAAGGAAATGATTTCAATAATTATCAGTTCATTTCTGTCATTCTACAGCCTGAGGAGAGGAGAGGCTTCCAATGAGGTACTTATTTATTGAGAGCACAGCTGGAGCTGTTCATAGAGATTTAGAAATGAACCAGAAGTGGAGGGAGTTTCATTCAATCTGAAGGCTATTTAAATAAATAGTCTAAATGCTGCAAATTTCCTTATTAATCTGTCAGATCCATGGGTGTTAGCTCCAAAGCACGGCATAAGTTTATTACATCTAAGCAAAAGAGAAATCAAAGGTTATATTTCTCTGAAGCACAAACACGGTGAACTGCAAGAGGAGAGACATTCTAAAACTGAAATACGCTCAAAGAAAGTTTCTGCATGGAGAGGGGTAAAAGTAGATCAATATCTGTGGATCAGCTCATTGGAAAGACAAACTTTTGGAATGGATCACTTCCTAGTACAATATGAACCTTATCAAAAATAGTTCTTTTTCCTATGTTGTACCTATAGAAATACATCCCCTTTCATCCAGATCTAAAGGAGGTAATTTTATACAGTCATTCCTGCGCATATGTGGCCACATTTGTGTATAAATGAGCAATATAAAAATATGTGCTTTGTCATGAAGGCACATATAGTACTTTGCTGGTAGGTGTGACCAGGGGCATGGTCTTGGCCAACCATGGTCAGAGTTCACATATACGCAAATAGATTTTAAAATACCTTAATCATGAGTAGATGTGATTGCGCCTATATTCGAGGCACATTCTCTGTCATATACACTGGTATTTTTAAAGAAGTTGATACCTACCTGTCATAAAAAAAACACTTATGTAGGCACTGTTATAAAATTACCCTCTACAAGTAAAAATCAATTCCTCCCAAGTGGTTCATATTTAGATGGTTCAGAGTACTTGTCTTGGAACCAAAAGATACATATTCCATCCAGTAATGTAAGAGTATTTTAGGGTTTAAAAGCCCTCAGGGTTTAAAATCTATATTTATCATCCAAACTGACTCACTAATGGTGTGAAAGCATATTTGAAAAGGGCTCTCCAGGCAGCTGCAGGGGTATACAAATCAAAACACTATTCCTCTCTCAGTCAGGCGATGTAATAAAATCTGATGGCTTATTGTATCAAAAGTTGCCGATAAATCAATTAAGACTAGAATAAAAGTCTGACCTAGATAAAACTCTTGGAAAATTACATCAGACTAGTTAATAAAAGTGCCTCAGTACTATGTGTTTTTTGAAACTGAAAGGTATTGAGCACATAATTGTTGATGTACTTGCTTAACTGATTTAACACTATCCTCTCAAGTATTTTTCAAGAAATGCTAGTGAAGACATTGGCCAATGGATTAAATGTTTGTTTATTTAATATGGGATGCATCAAAGACTACTTTAATAACCTTGGTACCAGGCCAGTCAACAATAAAGTCCTAGAAATTCAGTGAAGAAATTGTACAGCTTCATCTTTCAATGCCCTCAACAATATGGGGAAGAAGGATCAAGGGATCATTTTCCTATATTAATGATGCTCAAATCAGATGAAACTTCAAACTCTGAAATCTCACTAAAGCAATCTCAATCCACACTTATACTAGATGATACATTAAATGCAAGTTTGGCAGGTCTTTAAAACTTTGTAGTAATGTTTCAGCTTTCTCTTATACTGTAAGGGGTATGTTTACTAAACTGCGTTAGTGCAATTCGCGTTAGGAGCCGCGTTAGTGGAAGGAAAGCCAAAAAAGGACATGGGCGGGACATCGTAACCGATAACGCGCAGTTGCGCGCGTTATTACGTGCCGCGCAGCAACGATCGCTACAGCGCGCGCCACTGCGCGCATGCCTAAGACAACGCGCAGACACCCAAAGACAGAAACAGAGCTGTAGCACAATGGTTACTACACAGACTGATGGTACAAGAGTCATGGGTTTGATTCCCCAGTGTGCCTAATGAAAAAGGCTGGCTGAAGCATCCTGTGTAACCCTTTGAAAGCCGACTATAATATTTTAATCCAAAGTCTGCAGGCAGGTTACAGTTTGCATATGTCAGGAAAATTGTACCCGTCCTATGCAATATGCTCCAATAGTGACGTTCTCTCTGACATGGTCATGTATTATATACCATTTGATAGGAATATTTAGGCACTCCCTATAGGGCGAAGTAGAAGGCGCACCGTATAGGGCGACTTGTAAGGCGCGCCCTATAGGGCGCCATAAAGGTTGCCCTATAGGGCACCTTTTGAGCTACCCTAAGGTGACAGTACCCTGAGGGTGGTTCTGCTGGCAGCACTAATATACAGTAAAAATAGACAATGCCTAAGACAGCCCTATCAATGAACCCCACTGTGGGTTGTGAACCTATGACCTCTGGCTCCATGGGCAGTGAAGTAACCAGTGGGCTAGAGCTGCTAATACACACATGGCTGGCTACAGGAGGACTGCACGGCACAACACTCACATTCTGCTGTGGTCACCAGGGAGATTACATACCACCACCCAATGCACCCTCTAGGGCTCAGGGTGGGGGACAGGATCTCCCACCCACAGATCCACTTTCAACCCCCTGCAATGGTGGCAGTAGAGGGGACCAGCACCTCAGTCCTACTCGGGATCAAACACCCTACAGGGCAGGCAATGAAGAGCACTACACATCCATAAGGCAATAGCAGACAGACGGCAGGTCTGGAAATGCGAAGCCGCCCCCACCATTATCTGACATTCTCCAGCAGCAAGCCTCCAGCCGCTGCACGGTGTTCCAGCAAGACACATACTAGCTGCAGACAGTCCGCCAGCTAGTCCATAGTGCATGGTCCCGGAGGAGGTGCATGTACCCAGAACGGGGATATCAGCATAAACACCAAGCAGATAAGTCAGTGATTGGGCCCCAAAAGGAAACCCATAAATATCACACAAGAGAAATACTACATAGCACTATGGGGAAACCTAGCCATGCCATGGTCACTGCTCAGTCAGGGTGAGAGTGACCTCCCAGCAGGACATGCTATGGCCACCCTGTCCGTGCAGGTGGTACCGGGCACTACAATGTATGGCCATTGCCCTATGCCCTGTGCAGATGCGGCCAGGCCAGGCCACCCTATCCAGGCTATTCTCACGGTACCTTGCTCCTCATTATGCACATTGGCAGGCCAATACTGGCAACAGTGCTAGCAGTGTGGGCTGTGGAGGGTGTTTGCAGCCACCACACACTGGATAGACAGACACACACTCCCACACCTAGGCCAGCATTGTGCTACTATAGAGGTGTTTAGCAGCCCTGGCCACCACACCAGTCCTGGGCACAGTGCAGGCATGGATATGGTACACAATACTGGTGGGGGTCACTCCCGAGGGTGGTAAACACTGTCAGAGACCAGACCTGAAGCACACACCACAGACATCAGAAAGGTTGCTATGATGCAGCTCACTTCGAACATTGTACTTAACCTAGGAATTGCTATCTGCCAGTACTCATAGCAACCTTTTGATAGCTGTGTACCATATTCCCAGGTTTAGGGTGGCATTACAAAGGTATTCAAGTGCTAGTATTGGGAGATGCACGCAGAGCCCAAAGTCCTGCCTCTCCAGGAGGCTTGGGATAATGGGGCCTGTGGGTGCGGGTGTGTCTGCCCCTGTTGTCTGCTGCTTTACGGCAGAGGTTCCCAACTCCAGTTCTGCGGTGCCAAACACTGTTCGGGTTTTCATGCTGTCCCTCATGAATATGCATGAGATACATCTGCATACCATGGGGGTGGTGCATAGAAATGCAGCACAGGCATCTTTATCAGAGGCAGCATGGAACTGGAATGGTGTTTGGCCCTCCAGGACTGCATTTGGGAGGCTCTGCTCTAGGTAATGTGCATGTTTATGGTGTCTGTGCTCTGTAGGGTAAAATGATGGTGTTTTGGGCATTTTTACGTCATCTGCAAGAACGGTTCTGCCTGTATTAGCACGTTATAGTAGTGGGTAAAATATGAGGACTGGGTTGGCAGAAACCACAGCTGGGACTTGAACCTGTGACCTTATGCTTCTGCACACAGTGGTTCTGTGCACTGCACCACCATGTTCTCACAGAGAAGGTGCATTCCCTGGTGATACCATGACTGTTGGCTAGGCCACGGTCTGCTCCGGGCAGCTGCCACTGCCCCCTCCACCACCAGGATCCCTCAGCCATCATGCTGACATGCCCTTCTGCTGGTGGAGCTGGCGGTGCGCGGTCTCAGGTCATCCAGTGTGCAGGTAGGCGTCTGCCTATGGTGCATGTTCTGGGGTAGGGGTGCCTGCATAACGTCCACGCTCCCCCCCAGCCCCGCCTGCCAGTGTTCCATGCCCTTGGGGGTTGCTGTTGGGTTCTCTCCCCTGTGACGCTTTGCGAAACACACTCATGCCCATGTTGGACCCTCATCAGCTGCTGTCTGGCTCTACTGTTTACGCATTCCTATGGGCCAACTGAGCATCACCCTAGTCCCTACAGTGGCCCAGCTGCACCACTGCATGTGCCGCTTGCAGCCCTCTGTATCCCCTTTTCCAGCATCTGCCCGGTTGCCCATTCCGACATGCCCGCCCTGATGTTGCGGGACATGTGCACGCCATAGGAACCCTGTCCTATGGTGGGGAAATCCCTGAGCAGCGCTATTTCACTGTGGGCCCATGCACCTTGTATGGGGACGGAGTATGGACCCTTCCACGAATTATCTCTGTTCTATGGAGCTTACTCGGGGGGGGGGGGAGTTGATGTTTCTCATTGCTACCACTATTGGCCAGCTTGGTTGTTGTTTTTTTCCAGTTTGTTGGGGTCATTTTCGGTGTTTCTGTGCCCTTTTGTTCTGTGCACATGTATCACACTTATCACCTTTTTTGGTTTCCCTGCCAAGGCTGTACATTGCTGACATGTAAATGGTTTCTCTCCCCTTTAAAGTGCTTTTACCGGTAGGTTTTCATTCGCGTTGGAATTCAGCTCTGGAAATCAGCGCGTTAGCCTCTCCCCGCCCACTCTCCGCCCATTGACCCCTTCTCTACGCCGTCTCTCCACCTTCTGCGGTGTTTTACCGCGCCACGGAGCATTACGCTCTTTAGCGCGTGATAATGCGCGCTATAGCGCGTTAACGATCATTAATGCGCTATAGCGCACGCTATAGCGCGCTAATGATCGTTAACATCGTACAACATGTGTTATTCACGTTTACCGCAGTTTAGTAAACATACCCCTAAGTATTCTGGAAATTTCAATTCTGAAAGATCTGTCTCTTCTACCTGTCTCTTCTTTCAAAGTTGTTACAGGCTGGTGAGTCACTTCAAAATGGTGACCCTTGGGTTATAAGGCAAAAGAAGCTATTGAGAATCCAGGGGGAGAGAAGGTGGCTCTAACCAGCTTGCTCTTAGCTGTGTCTTGTATTTTTAGTGATCTTCATTCCTGTTTCTCAATTGGTCCAAATTTTGAAAGACCTGGAGCTCTGTGGAAAACCCTTCCTCGACCTTTTGCCTTGAGAGTCTATTGACTGCTACTTTAGAGGCTTACTCTAAAGACATTTGTTTTGCTATGTTCTTATGCCAGAAATTCTGTGAAACCATGGTTAAGTATATTATTAAGGACATTTGCCAAATCTAATCAAGACCCAGGCCAACCAGGCATAAATATCACCAGAAATGCAAGATTAAAACCAAATACCCTGGTGCTATAATTGTTTCTCTGCCAAAACTCCTTTCTTCTACTGTAAGACAAACATCACTGGTTTGACACCATCTTGTAGTAGAAAAATACCATTTTGCTCTTTTTATTTGCCTGAAGCCTCTACTAATCTTTCAGCCATGCTTTTGTTTGGATAGCAGCCACAGTCACCTCTTTATTTAACAAAATGCCCTGAAATGAAAATTTATAAAAACAAAACAACAAAAAACCAAAAATGTATTAAAAAAGCAAAACAAAACAAACTTGCAAATGGCAAAGGAAACTAAACAAAACATTTTTTTCGTCTTCACACCCCTAACTCACAGGGGGACACCTACTACTACTACTACTATTAATCATTTATATAGAGCTTCAAGGCATACATAGCACTGTAAAAACATATAAAGAAGACAGTCCCTGCTCATAGAACTTACAATCTAATAAAAGCAGACAGAACAATACAAGAGAAACAAGGCGGTTCAAATAAGGAAGGAGACACAAGGAGAACAAGGGATTAGGATCCAAACGTGGCCTCAAAGAGGTAAGCCTTTAGCATAGATTTGAAGAGGAAGATAGAAGAGACTTGATGTAAAGATAGAGGAAGTTTGTTCCATGCATAAGGAGCAGCAAGGTGAAAAGATCAAAGTCTGAAGTTTGCAGAAGAAGATATGGGCATAGAGAGAAGAAAGCCAGAGGAGGAGCAGAGTTCACGAGGAAGGGTGTAGGGAGAGAGAAGAGAGGAAAGTTAATGAGGGGCAGTTGAGTGAATGCATTTATATGTTAGAAGGAGAAGTTTGAATTGGATATGGAAGGGGAGTCAGTGAAGTGATTTTAGAAGAGGGGTTACAGTATATGAGTCTATCGAGGCTGGCAGAAGATTAGTTGTGCAACAGAGTTCTGGATAGATTGAAGAGGAGAGAGATGACACTGAGGGAGACAGGCAAGGAGGAGGTTGCAATAATCAAGACAAGAGGTGACCAAAGAGTGGACAAGAGCCTTAGTAGTGTGTTCAGAGTGGAAGGGATGAATTGTTTTAATGCTGTAGAGAAAGAAATGACAGGTTTTAGTTATATGTTGAATAGGTGTGGAGAAGGAAAGGGAGGAGACTTGGCTCTCTGATACCGACACAGTTACAATTAATCATCTGAAGACCTCAAGATATGAAATATTTCACACCCACAGAACTTCAAAAAAGAAGGAAGAGTCCTCCTAATCATAAAAGAAGCTCTTAAAGCCTCCTTAATCATTTCTGACAATATAGCAAACATTGATATACTCACCATAAAAATCAAACATCTCTACATTTCCTTAACTTATAGACCTCCAAACTCTAGGCCTAATAACTTTGACATCCTAACATTGCTCCTCCACTGACAAAAACACACTAATTTTGCTAGGTGATCTTAACCTACCATCTCTTTCACACAATCACATGTCAACCTTTCTAACCTCCATTGAAGAGATGGACTACCACCAAATAATCAATAACACAGGTACACTAAAAAATTTTTTTTTTAAACTGCCTCTAATGTTTCGATTGATTTTTACGTTTTTTTGGTGCGCTGAATCCAAATCTGGTAACCAATTTGCTCCATCACGTACAGATTTTTTGCTACATTGGGTTAGCAGTTTGAGGTGAACGTTTCAGATTGAGTGCGATCGAGATAAAAGTTTCTTGGATGAATTCTTTATACTAATTGTTTAGTAGTTATTCAAATAAGAATAAAGAAAATTGTAACAAGGCAGCACATAAGAATAGAGAAATGTCAACAAAACACACTGTGATGGTAGCAAAATTGTCTGCACTTAAAACAGCCACATACATGTGCACAAACATTGAGCATATTAGAGCGAGGTTAGACACAAAGCAAAGCAAAGAAATGTGCAAAAAATGTTGTACAGGTATGTATGTAAGAATAGAAAACGCAAACCGCACCATTGCAATACATGAAGACAAACACCCGATGGTGTGAAAATAAAATTCTAATAAATGAGATCCGACACAGTGGTAATAACTAGCAAATTTTTATTTCAAAGTTTAGTAAAAACACGATATTTGTCAACACAGTTTAGATTTTAAAGTCATTCTTGGGTCAATCAATCTCCTGGTGGGCCCGTTTCTTCTTCCCCCGAATGCTTCTCTTGGTGCGCTGCTTGGCGTATTTTTCATCTGGGGTTTCCCGCAGCAGCAACCAGCAGAAATCAGCCATCATAGTGGTGTTCCATCTTCCTTGGTACCTTCTCTCTGCGTCCTTGATGTCCTGGTGAAACCTTTCACCTTGTTCTTCACTGTACGCCCCCACGTTTTCGGGAAAGTAGTTCACATGGGAGTGCAAGAAATGGACTTTCAGGCTCATGTTACAGCCTTGTTCTTTGAAGGCATTGAGCATCCTGGCAACAACAATATCCTTATAGTTCTCATCCCGCCTGATCCCCAAGAATTTGAGAACAACATCCTTGAAGGAATCCCAGGCTTCTTTTTCCTTCTCAGACATCATTTCAGCGAATGCTCCATCTGAAATGAGTTTCCTTATATTCAGCAGGATCATACTTGAGTTTAAACTTTTCCATCACTCCGTATATATAGTTGCAAAAGACCAAATCTTCCTCTTTGCTGAAATACTTCAAAAATTGTGTCTCGCGGTTGCGGTACCAATAAAAAGTTGTTCCTGGTGACAATAGATTTTTCTGTTTAAGCCAAGAACCTAGCAGTTGGGCAGCATCTTTTGGGAGTCCTAAATCCCGGACTAAATCATTCAATTCAGCTTGAGAGAAAAGTTCAGGTTTCGGATCTGGTTCAGTTTCAAACTCGGAAGTACTGGACTCATCGGGAAAAGCCATCTGATGAGTCTCATCATGATCAGAACCGTCCACACAAATATGATCCAAAGATTTTGGTGGTTCAGGCACAGGTACTTTGTTGCTATGAGGCATAGGCCTAATTGCTGAGGGAAGGTTGGGGTAACTTATTACGTTCTTATTTTTTAAGTTGTATCCCTTCACAATGCAAGAGCAAAAATAGCAGTCACTGCTGTGGTCTCTTTGTTCACGCCACATCATAGGTATTCCGAAACGAAATGCTTGTTTTTTACCTTTCATCCATAAGCGTAGATCTTCCTCACATGTCTTGCACACTTTGTGAGGAGCCCACGGTTTGTCTTGATCGCCTAACTTCAAACCGAAATAGGCGAAATATACTTTTTTAATAAATGCAGAAATGTTCCTCTGCCGCTTTTTTCACGGTATATTCCCCACAAATAAAACAAAAACTGTCCGGAGAGTTGACGCAACCTCTGGCTCTGTGAGCCATCACAAATACACAGCACTGCAAACTACAACTGTAGTGAACCACTTCTGAATAAAGCTGGATTACGACTGAGCAAACAAAAGGTAATAATGAACTTGCAAGAAACTGAAATTTGACAGGAACGTTCATGTCGCAACCACCGTGTTTGAGCGAGCGAGCGAACGAGGCGAGGCAAACAGGAAAGAACATGCGCCAGCGCGAGTACTGGATTTAGCCCCCCGCCTCCCAATTGTCCTGTTAATGTATAAAATGAATACAAAACACTCTAAAATATCATGAGGGAGTGTTTCTAGTTAGTTAACCATTACAACCTCTATTTTGGGCCAAGAAAATAAACTGCAGTCGGCTAAAAAGAAATTATGTGAACATTCCTTATATGGGTAAGAAATCTAATTTTGCAAGAAAACGTGACATGATGGAACATTATGGCTATTTTTCCTGGATTCAGCACCCCAAAATCTATAGGAATCAGTTGCAAAACTGGAGGCAGTTTTTTGGTAGTGTACCTGTGTAATCATACGCATGCCAAAGGTAATACACTAGACCTTGTGTTTTGCCCAGTCCTCTATTCAATGCCTACAATCCAAATTCATTAGAGGTACAACCTATTCCATTGTCAGAGAACCACCTAATAAAATTTCAACCTCCCTATTGTGACACTACAAAACCCAAATCCACATCTACACCCAGACACAAAAGATTTAAGAAATTTAACAAAAATGAATTTTTGAATCAAACTATTCAACACCTTACCCAAACACCTTCAAATTTTGAAGAAGCAGTGACATTGTGGAATGACACGATTTCAAATGTAGCTATACTACACACATACCACACCCATTCCACAAAAAAACAAAATGCTCCATGGTTCCGACACAAAATAAAAAAAAACTGAAAGCAAACCTACAAAAATGTGAGTGAAAATGGCGCCACACAAAATCTCAATACCTAAATACCCTCAAACTCTACAGAGAAACCATTAACACTACAGGTAGGATAAAAAGGACAGTTCCGATTTTGTTGCTTTTATCCAGCTTACTGGACAGGGATCGAGGTAGGAAGTAGTGGTATTTATCTTGGAGATGATGTTTTCGAGTGTGTCCTTTCAAGTAGGGGAAAAAGTTGACCAGGGGGCATTTTGTGCAGGGTAGACTGTGTTCTGGTTAATTATAGTTGAAACTTGGTGCTTTAGTGTATCCTTGTAGTGGTTTGTTAGGGTCTGGGGTGCTATTCAATGATGAGTTGAGTCTTTGTTGACAGGATTATTAGGGATTTTACTATTTCGAATAGTTCCCTTGGGTGGTTTAAGGAGTTAGATAATAAGCTGGAATAATGGTCTTTCTTGGTAGTATTTTTATGTATTTTATTATTGTACACCGCCTTGATTGTTCCAGAAAGGCGGTTTTTATCAAATGATTAAACCTTAAACCTTATTATAAACCTCTCACTTCAGAATGACCACTTACCATCTTCCCTTAAACATGCAGTCATCCATCCAATCCTGAAAAACAACTCTATGGATAAAACCTCCCCAACATCTTACAGGCACATTTCAAGTCTCCCTTTCATGACCAAACTAATAGAAAAAAATTGTCCAAATCCAACATCCAGGATCATATTGAATCCTTTGCCCCTCTAGACAAACATCAATATGGTTTTTGTCCATTCCATGGAGTCAAGACTCTACTCACAGTCCTATTTGACAGACTCACATGCAGTATTGATGACACTAAACAGGTTTTTCTCTCCTTTTATTTCTGGATGTTACTGCAGCCTTTGACAGCATAAACCATCAGGTTATGCTCAACAGACTCCATCAGATAGGTATCAAGGATACAGTTCTAAATTTGTTCTCTTCATACCTTCTGATAGAACATAACAGGTAAGAATTGAACAGCAAATATCCAAACACTATAAACAAGAACAAGGCCTACCACAAGGTTATCTTTAACATTTATCTCCAGCCTATTTGCTCCATTTTTTAAATTTTTCAGGTAAATTATCATATATACGCGGACGATATAATGATATATCTCCAGTTTAACACCTCAAACCCATCAATTCAACAGCTTACTGATTGCTTTTCAGAAATAATAGATTGGCTGGAAAATCACAATTTTAAGATCAACTTTACAAAAACAGAAGCCATGTACGTAACTAGAAACCATAGCTGCTCCCCCACAACATCTATCAGGTTTTAAAATATAAACATATCAGTTAAAAATGAGGTGAAATACCTCGGGGTAATCATTGACTGCACCCTCAATATGACATCACATATAAAACAAACAACTATAAAGATCTTTTATAAGATCAAAATGCTAAAACAACTCTGCCCACTGCTTCACCAACCATGATTTTAAATGTCATCCATTCAATCATTACACCCCACTTTTACTTTGCCAACACTACCCTACAAGGCATCACAAAACAGGCCTTAAGACAACTCCAACTAGCATAAAATGTTGCAGCAAGGATATCTATGAAACATCAACTCAATGGAACACATCACCCCAACACTGTACAACCTCCATTGGCTCCCCATCCAGAGGCCGCATAAACTACAAAATACTTACAAACCTTCAAATTAATCACAAGATATTGCCCCTTCATACCTATCCATGCTCATCACAAAGGAAGCCCACAATTGCACACAATGAGACTGGAACAAAAATAAACATACAATACCATTGCTATTGTGTTTTCCTGGAAGTGTATAGTTTATTTTAGAAATAACAAGTATGTTTTTCTTCCAGCCTGAGGATCTGTCCATATTTGTATCATCTCATTTGTTGACTTCATCACCTTATGGATAACTGATTGTCATATGGAAAATGCTCCGAATCATGCCCCCCTCTTGGTAATTTCGTAATTTATTGTTTTCTACTTTTTTGGAACGAGACTTTACCTGGCCTCGTTTGGCAGTTTTCCTTACACTTCTCCCCCGTTTAGTGGGTTATAACTGTACTGTGTTAAATTTGTATGATGTTTTGAAATATTTCCTTTACTTTTCTGCGCAGCTGAGTTTTTCTTTACAAGCTTTGCTTGGTTCTTAATGTAAATTGCATAAATATAAAATTTAAAAAAAAAACAAACATACAATACCAATCGATTTCAAGAAATCAAGAAAGACAACAAACAAACAAAGTATTTTCCCACATTGCCCCCAATCTTTGGAACACTATCCCAGCCTACCTAAGAGAAATAAATGGCCTTCTCATGTACCGAAAAAAAATTAAAACTCACCTATTTACCCTTCATTTTGGTACCCAATATGAACACAATAGCTCAGATTCCATACTCCCCCCTCCTAAAAAACTTACCATATCATTCCCCCTCTACTTCACATCCAGATGTATATAGCTTCATGTTAATTCTTCACTGTTATAATATCTATAAACAATGCTAATGTATACAGTTCTAATGTGTTTTATGTAACTGAATTTGTACCTGTTACCGATTATTCAAACTGTTATTTGTAAACCGCTTTTTGATTGACTGAAAAAATGCAGTATAAAAATTTTAAATAAATAAATAAGGAGTCAAAGATGACCCCATGTTTGTTGTTAGCAGTGATAGAGAAAGGATAACGGGGGAGGAGGGTTTAGAGGGAAAATAAGTTTAGTTTTAGCCATATTGAATTTTAGGTGGTGATGAGACATCCAGGCGGCAATGTCAGATCAACAAGTAGACATAGGAGTTTGGAACAAAGGAGAGCTGTCAGGTGTAGAGAGATTTGAGAGTCATCAGCATCACAATGATACTGAACGCCATGGGAAGAGATGAGGGCCCCAAGGGACAGGGTACAGCGAGAGAAAAAGGAGAGGACCCAGAACAGACCATTGAGGTATACCAACTGAGAAAGGGATGTCACTAGAGGAGGAAATCCAGAACAAACACTGAAAAAGCAATCCCGATGGGGATTGATTTACTCTTGAATGACTGGCAGGAGGCATTGGAGCGGGTAGTGCAGTGTGATGATCACTGGTCGCAGCTTGATTTGAGGGGGGGTGGCACAGGCACTTTAATGAGCCCGTGCCGGTGGCGGGGATCCCGGAGGTTTCCGGGGTCCAGAGCCTTAGGATATACTTGGGCGGGGGCGGGGTGCCCACTACCAGGATAATAAACCCTGGCAGACTTTTGCTATTGATATGACGAAGTCCGGGACGGGGTTGTGTAGGGACTTTGCGGTGGCACGAACCATGACAGTGAGCGGAGGCAGGAGCGGTCACCTTTGCATAGTTGCATGGCTGGTGAGCAGATAGCTATGCTTTGGTTTTGTTAGATGAATAATTCTGGGTATATAATGTTCCAACATTTTGGAATGTGTAATAGTACAACGCTGCGACCAGTTTGTTTCCACAAGAACGGTTTGTGTGTGAAGTTTGTGGGACAGAAGGGGAGGGTGAGGATTTGGTGTGGGGCTAGGGCCGAGGGCCTGGAAGCACTGTGTCCGACTACCCGGTGTATTGAAAGGAAATATTGATAAACAGAGAAAGATGTTATTACAAGCATCTGATAAACTAAACGAGTAGACAAACCACCTGTACTGGATGGCCAAGAATGTCAACTATTACAGGAACACCTTTAGAGACAACCACTTTTGTTCAACTGATGCTGGTATACAATGACAATGGCCCTACTGAACAGAGTGGCAAGAATTGTGTAGAACAGTATGCTACAGAGATCACAATTGCCAGAACTCCTATGTATGGCAGCTTTTGGATCGTGAAGACACCTAGCCCCCTATACTGCTTGTCTACACTGATATCACTTTGGAATGACAAGGCAGTTTATAGTCAGAGGATATGGATAACACTGACACGTCAACAATATATTTCATTTATATTTCAGTAAAGCTTTGTCCTTGAAGCAGTAATTGGTGAAAACACAGCTTGTGTCGGATGTGTTGAACTGTATGGAATTTTTTGGAATATTTTCAATCTAGATTCAGTGTCTAGATAGCAGATTTTCTTTTTAAACCTATGATTGACATTATAGCCCCTTTTTAGGGGTGTTACAGGCCCTGGGGTTGTCTGAGGTTTTTTTTTTTCTTTGTTTTTCTTTTTTATAAGTTGCACCCATTTGGTTTGGTATATGGTTTTACATAAGTAGTCTAGCAAATAAATCCAAAGATTTAAAGATGAAGAAGTCCTTCTTATACCTCATTTGGACTATATCGCCTTCTGCTTTTAAGTAATCTCTTAAAGGACTCTTATTATATTTCACAGAGAAGAGGAGTAGCCTAGTGGTTAGAGCACTGGCTTGGTAACCAAGTTACCAGGGCTCAATTTCCACTAGTACTCCTGGTGGCCTTGGGCAAGTCACTCCATTTGCCTCAGAAGAAAGGCCTGGCAATCTACTTCAGGTGACACTGCCAAGAAAACCCAGGCGCTTCTGGTTCAGCAGGAGTCAGTACCAACCCAAAGGCACACATTGCATTATATTTCACATTGTTCACTTATCGATCTTTCTATATTTAGAATGAATGCAAAACAAATGTGCTCATTAAATCAGATTCACTGACAAAAATTGCAAAAGGCACAATTAAACTGTTGACTGTGTCTCTTTTTCCCTTTTATGTTCTAATCAATTGGTGCAGAGTTTTCTTAATTATAGACAGCAGCTTAGTTTATATGTCAAGCCATGGCTATTTAATTGTATTTTTTTTCTTTTCAATGTAACCTTCGAAAGGGGAATTGTGTTCTACTTGTTAAAGTTCACATTACTCTCTCATTAGTTAAAGTGTTATTAAGATAATGAGAGTTACTGAAAGTTTCAAATCAGAATTATCATACTCATTTTTTGGTCAGATGCACATCGACCCCGGGATGTTTTAATATTAGTTATTTATCATGATATAGTTTCCTCCCTTTATTACTAAAGGACTGACGACACCATTATCCCAGACTAGTATAATTCCGATTTAATGTAAGAGAAGTATACACAGTGCTATTATTCTTTTTTATTGGTTTGTTGTTCTAGTTCTCTTTTTCCGATTTTCAGTTCAGTGATCTTTTCAACGGCAACACATCAGATGAAGATCTTTAATTATCTCTAAAAACTTGGAAAAAAGTTTATGTTCTTAGAGATTCTGCAAATGTAAAATACTCAGCACTTTTTATAATGACCAATGGAAGAATATTATTTTTTTCTGTCCTGCTAAAAGTCACCTGAAAAAAATAATCTATAAATTGTTAGTGTTTATTACTTTAAATTTGCTAACAAATTCATGATACAGCAAAGCTGTATTAACATCAAAATTGTAGACTTTGTTATGTCCTACTAAATTTAGGGGCATGTTTACTAAACCGTCTTAATGTTCCCGGCGTTAGCTCCAGCGTAATGTGAAGAATGCCATAAAAGAGGATCGTGGGCGTTCTGGGTCTTTAAGGTTAGTCACTTATCGCGGGTTTATCACGTGATAAAAGTGTGCCGCGCACATTATCACAGTGATAGAGGGCAGCCGTTTATGCATCGTTACAGCGCGTTAACCTTAACTTCGTGTGCTAAACCTGCCAGTACAGTAATAGAGATGTAGCACACTGGTTGTTTACCCAATGCACTGCTGAAACAGGGGTTATGAGTTCAATCCCCCAGTGTGCGCCTAATGAGGTAAGGTTGGCCAAGGCAATTCCTTTTCCTGCTTGAAAACAGTCCTACAATCTGTGCTGCCAGACACCACCCGCTAAAAAATACTCACACCCCAGTACCATAAACTAATGCACTCTTTTAGGGTGCACCAGAAGGCACATCCTAAAACCACCACGTCCAGCCAAGGCGTTTGTTTATAATGTGCCCTATAGGCCATAGTACGAAAGGTTGCCAACTCCCAAGGCACCATAGTAGGTAACCCCATAAGCTGGCTGAATTCTAAGGTGTGGCCCTAAGATGCCCCAAGGATGTATCGGTGACCCCAAAAAATGTTTGGCCAAGGGCAGTAGTAAGGTCCCCCAAGTTGAAAAGCAAGAGAGGATATGGGCCCAAAACACAGATTTTAACCCTAACACATGCATGTGCAGAGCAACAAGGAAGAGGGACAATGCACAGTAATGGAAGGAAAGTAGTATCTGAGCTGATGGACCAGACAAAATCTGCGGTTCCAGCCCATTAATTGGCAGCTGGAAAAATGGACAAACATATCGGGGGGCAGCTGTAGCGATGCACAGGGTGATGGTAATGTACCATGCAATAATGACAATGTGTGGCCGAGGATGGGAAGACATGTCCAACAGAGGAGGTAGAAGGGCAGGATAAGTGTAATGACAGGAGGACAGCGGAGAAGCAGTGCCATGCAGAGCACACCCCGGAGAGGCAACCAAGGAGAGCTGCAATGCAGAAATGTGTAGCAGTGCAAGGACTTGGGGTTAGCAGCATGCACATCAGGGTAAGACGACACACAGCTGGCAGACACACATATATGGACAGAAGGATGGTTGTCAACTGTGATAAGGGTACAATGTGCTAACAGCACAGATTTGCACAGATATGACTGTCACAGGAATGAAAAGTACCTGTGCAGGACATGCATACAAATGAAAGAGAACAGTGGGGAATCAAACCTATGACCATTAGTACAAATGTCAATGCACAAACTCTCACCACCAACATGAGGGCATCAGCAAAGGCTGCATACAAGAAATACTGCAGGGCATCACACAAGAGGCCTGCTGGCTGCCAGGATAGGCAAACTTCCAACAGTAACCATGATGAAATGCACATGCAGATCTGTTGTGTACAGATCAGATCACAGTCTGTAATTGGGACCAGAGCCACATATAACTACATGCACACACACAATGAAATGTTATGCAGTGGATACAGCATGCAAAAGAGGAAAGAACCTAAACCCAAAGGTCGGCAGGGGATGCTCTGTGGAGCAGGGCAAAAATTTGGAACAGAACAGGAGAGAATTGAACCTGCAAACAGGTGTGCTATAGACCAGTTTGAACTGCAGCAATGCCAATCCTCCAAGCAGACTGCCATACAATGACAGTAAGAAAGAGACATATGTAACAGCTAGTATGTGATGGATAGGCAGCAGAGAGGGCACACTTTGGTGTACAGTGAAGAGATGGAAGGGTGTGTGCATAGATGATGCCTGCAGGTACCTAATGGTCATGTTAGCACAACAGAAAAAAAAAAAAAAAGTAAAACCCCATGTGGGGAACAAACCTGCAACCTATGGTGTTATAGCACATGTCTGTAACCACTATCCCAAGCAACCACAATGAGTGGAAGACAAAATAGTACCTCAAAGGGAAGGTGTGTATGGGAACCTGTAACACCCAGTGATGTGGCAAACAGCTGGCAATAGACAGTTGGCACCGTACAAGGATGTGAGCACAGGTGGGCCATGTACATGACCAGGGAAATCATTAAATACAAGTGTCAGTGTGATCAAGCAGCAGCAGAGACAAATTTACGTCAATCACATATTTTTATTTTGGATAATCATCACAGATAGTTTAGAAACCGCCATCATAATATCTAGGTGAGTGGATCCCAGGTGAAAAAATGGAAAGCACATTTTACAGGGCAGCAACCCACATCTTACAGAAAGGTCCTGGCCCATCTACAAATGATGGGCAGGAGAGCTAATGTGCATCAGTGCATGGTGTGCAGTATGCATTAGGCCCCCACCCCCCACATGCTGCTGCATGCCCCAAATGTGTTAGTTACATATGTGTGCATGTGTAGACAGTAAGGCGGTGCATGATGAGGGCCCAACACACATCAATCATGATCTGTTCCTTAAAACATATCTTTCTGGCAACACAGGAGTCACACAAATGAAAAAGCATATGTTGTTAAAATTTTGAGAGTTTAAACACACATCAAAATTTATGTTACAGCTGTCACATAATGCCTGATATAGGAATCAAAGCTGCAACAATGTAACCCTAAACAATCCTCCAATGCACAAAGAGGACATGCTAACAGGTAGCAGAGGCACATGAACACAGAGAATTCAAAAGAAACTATCTGCGGAAACATGCAGAGATAACACTATGCAGAAGATCCCCCCTGCACTGGTTTGGTGTGGATACAGTGTCCTTACATATATATCAGGGTACATGGAATGCACAAATGAAGGAAGAAAATGGACACTCACACTGCCACACTCCAAAATATAACGGGGCAATGTGAGTGTCGTTACCTCAGGGGATAAATAGGACTGCACAGACATGCAATGCTAGGTGTATAAATCAATGCAGAGCGTCACGTCTGTACAGTAAACAGACACAATAACTTGCATATAGAGATGGAAAGAAAGGTCAAACATGTTACAGTAACCCACACAGAACCATATTGCAACCTGCTGTGTTGCACCAACATAGTCAGTCACATGCACATGCACCGTGTACGTTGAAACATGATACAGTGATGCCACACATGCACTGTAACACGCTTGGTGATTGCAAACAGCAAAACAAGATGCTGGTGTGCAGTAAAGTGGTTTGTCATGGCAAATACTATGTCATGTCCAAGTGGACGGCTAGGTGGACATGGACAAGAGGACCTCTCCAGTGTTCCCCCTGTGCCACACACATGGCTGTATGCTCGTGCCAAACCAAACAGATGAGCGTATCTTGCGTTCCATGTCACACACATGGGCTAAACACAACAACACAATGTCAGAAGGATGTACAACATACAGTGACAATGTCAGTCCCTGCTGCAAATGTGGGGACCAGTACACAGTGTCTAAAGTGCAAAGGATGTCTGCACTCCAACAAGTCATGTTAAGACTGTCCTTGAAACCCTGGGCATGCAAAGTCAAGTGTGACATCCCAATATGCCACAGTACTGGAAAGGTCATGTGTGTCTCCTGCGATGAACACGACACACAGCCGGAGCACAGCAGCAATTGTGTTTTGGACAGGCCTGTCATGCCCAAAGAAGCAGTCCAACAATAATACTGTCCATCCTAGGCATGTGTCCCACTCGCAGTGGTCAAACATCCTATGGCACCATTTCCCAGGGATAGTTCCATGGTGTTGTTGTGTCCTCCAACAGGTGGTTGATGGTGAAGTCAGATGTACTGTAGTAGATGTGCTTTGTGTGTTTCACTGCCCTGTGTCAGAAGAGGATAAACAATGTAGTGGTATGCTGCTTGCAACATCAGTCCAAATTGCAGAGAGTAAAACATCAATATGTACATAAGGAAACATCACACAGGCAAACATAACATGATCACAACACAGAACACACTGCATGTTGCGGACATTTTGAATTGGAGCCGCAGATGAGGGTGTCACATGGATATGCTCATGTCCATGCCCATGTTACACAGACATTTCACAGCTCCACCCCATGTGTTCGTGTAAAGAGACGTCTAAAGGAAATAAAGGAAATGTCTATGAGACAAACAGGAAATCAGTAACATGTAAAGGCTGATGTCATTCACAAAAGACCAAAGGTGCAACCTACCGTGTGTTTTGCAGCAAGTGTATGTTTGGGATCCCTGAGGCACTAAAAGGCCATAACACATCACAGTGAAGGGAGAAGATGTTATCGCAATGTTTAGAGTCAACATGTCCCTATGTCCAGCCACTGTTGATGCATGTCCACATTATGGTGATATCTGTGATACATGAAAGCTGTTGCACAATGGTCTGTCAGCACACAAGAGATAGGTCAGCTCACAACACACAAGACATGTCCACAATGTCCACAAGGTAAACAGCATTAAGGTAGAGATAGCACAGTCCCCACCGCTCCCCAGGTGTACAGACCCCTCACACCACATGATAATGCAAAATGCTTGCATGCTGTATCATCACACAGCCAACCCAAAAACACACACCCACACAGTATGCTAAGGTGAGTGTGCCAGCAGTAGCATACGGCCTGTATGAGCACAATTGGAGATTAGTGGAGATAAAGACCTGCTAAATGCAATGATACCCTGCTGTTGGCTGATGCTACAATGTTAGGGAAGGGTATACGTGCATTCTACCACCCAAACACCTAGGACCTGCACACACACGCAGCTCTGTTGGACGTGTCCCAGAGACAGTGTTTGGAGAAAACAAACTGGCCAGGAACACATGTGGATATGTGTGCCAACAGCAACATATGGGGTATGGGGGTGCAGGGAAAAGAGGTGAACAACAACATATGTACATCATGACAGATCATTGCAGACATGTGCTCCTCCTGACTGTCATCACAAAGTAGCTGTAAGTCAACCTACTCCAGACTACTGGCATGTTGGATGACGTACAGTCACCTGCCAATGCACCACAGCACCAGGAAGGTCACCAAGTATGCCCTGTGGATTGAGAAACACAAGAGAAACATACATATGTCATGTTGGAGCTGTGCAACACACACTGCACCTTCACGTCCTCAGCTCCCAGACCCCCTAAGATCCTCAACAGACTGACTGTTCCACATCACACTGTACAGATTTGTTTTATGTTAAAGTTATCACTGAAGTGTGTGTGGCAAACAACAAGGGTCCGTACTCTGTCTGTCCCCTTTCTCACCTCTCTTTTGCTGTAAAAATGTGGGACAGAATAATCATCACCCTGCCGTGTCTCTGTGTGGCTCTAAGCACGCAGTACTATCCTATGTCCCCCATATCGCTCCCAGTGCTCCTTCAGTGTGTGATCTGGTGTCTCAATGTATTCTGCTACACCACTGTCAGTTCCTGTAACACAGGGAAATATGCAAGGGCTCCATCCTTATCCTCTGTCCATATACATTTTCCTGGTGTGTGTATATCTCACACCTTGACTTACATTAACAGCTGTGTGCTGATGTGTTGCAAATATATCTTTCCACGCCTGAGTTCTGTCTGCCAAACCACACCCCGATGTTCAGTTGCCATCTGAAAATTGATGGCTGCATGTCATCCCACTGTGTGTAAGTGTTAATTGCAAAGCATGGATATCCTATATGTGCACCTAAACCCTCCCCTCCCATCAGAGCGTCTTCGTGTGTGTGTCCAAAACTTCCTCTCTCTAGGGTCTGCAATGTAGGTGTTGTTTTGGACTGCACTCTCCTCCTCTACACATATACCCAGCTTGTAGTTGAGGCTTGTGGTTTATGTCTAGTTGTCATCAGCTATATCGCCCCAGTACTCCTTGAAAACACAACTAAAACCCAAATCCCTCCACCCCCAATCAGCTCCTGGCTTGCCTACTGTAACCTAGACCTTGCTCATCTGGCCTTGAATCATCCCTGTTTGCCTGCAAAGATGCAACACTGCACTGCATGGCTATTCTACAGCCACACACATAATGGCACTAATACTCCCCTGTCAGGACACCTCACAGGTTCCCTATCCATTTCCACATCCATGTGAAAGCTACGTGCTGACCTATACATACAGGCACACTGTGGTGTTGCAGTAACCTCCCCTACTGATCTCAAATACCAGTAATAAAACTACTACCCATCATGTATATAGTGCTATGTATCACATGTAGCACTATACCAAAACAACTAACACACAGTCCCTGCTCATCCGAGCAGGGGTGGCCCACGGGGGGTGCGGGGCCATGTGCGGAGACTCGGTGCGGGGCCTCATTTGCATAAGGGGCCTCATTTGCATAAATATTTGCATAATGTTACCATATACTAACTTTTAGTAAACATGCCTCTTAATGAGTGTATGGATAAGAAAGACTAAAAGATTTCTACATTACTATAATCCAGTGCCAACCGCCAGACACATTAGGAACTTCTACAAACACTGCCCATTTAGAACCCATAGCAAACCCGCCGTATCCTAACAGCACTACCAGGACTCACAAAGCACCATACTCTACCTATCAAAAGGAAACACTGCAAATATTAAACCAATACATTTCAGAGAATAACAATACATGACCTACTGGGGAAAGAGAACAAGTGGCAATGTCAAATAGGAATTGCATAAACAGAATACCTCAGCTCAATTACACATGCAGAACATAGACCATCACCAAACAAGGAATCACAATTTAGAAATAGGAAGACAATAATTAAACTGGGAACCCCAAAAGCCAAACTTGGAATGTACAACAACACTGTAGAAATAAAACTATAAATTAATTTCCTCTTATACTAAACAAAGCGCAGACGTTAATGATGCACATTTCCCAGAGCTGACATATTCCAATTAATAATTCAAAATAAAGAGATATTTTTCTACCTTTTGTGCATTTTTTTTCAGCTGCAATTGCTCCAGCCACTTTCTTCTGGTTTCTTCGTGTCTTCTGCTAACTGTCCATCGTCTGCTGTCCATTTGTCCTTTATTACATAAGAACATAAGAACATAAGATATGCCATAATGGGTCAGACCAAGGTCCATCAAGCCCAGTATTCTGTTTCCACAGTGGCCAATCTAGGTCATACGTACCTAGCAGTTTCCCCAAGGGACACAGGTTCCACAATGCTTGTATTGCTTCAAGCATTGATATCCTGGGTCCCTTCTTAATAATGGTTTATGGACCTTTCCTCCAGGAAACTTGTCCAAACCTTTTTTAAACCCAGCTACACTAACAGCCTTTACTACATCCTCCGGTAACAAATTCCAGAGTTTGATTACACGTTGAGTGAAAAAATATTTTCTTTATTAGTCTTAAATAGTTTACCGTGTAGCTTCATTGCATGTCCCCTAGACTTTCTATATTCTGATAAGGTAAACAATCGATCTACGTTTACCGTTCCACTCGTTCATTAATTTATAGACTTCTATCATATCTCCCCTCAGCTGTCTCTTTCCAGGTTAAAGAGCCCCAACCTTTTAGCCTTTCTTCATAGGAGTATCCTTCCATCCCCTTTACCATTTTGGTGGCTCTTCTCTGAACCTTTTCTAAAATCGCTATATCCTTTTTAAGATACGGCGACCAGAATTGCACACAATATTCAAGGGTGCGGTCTCACCATGGAACGATATAGAGGCATTATAATATCTTTTGTTTTATTTTCCATTCCTTTCCTTATCATACCTAGCATTCCATTTGCTCTCTTGGCCGCTGCTGCACACTGGGCCGAGGGTTTTAACATGGTATCCACAATGACGCCTAAATCTTTTTCCTGGGTGGTGGTTCCTAATGTGGAACCTTGCATCGTGTAACCATAGTTTGGGTTGTTCTTCCCTAGGTGCATAACCTTGCACTTGTCCACATTAAATTTCATCTACCATTTTGATGCCCAGTCTTCCAATTTATCAAGATCCTCTTGCAATTTTCCACAATCCTCTTGGGTTTTAACAACTTTAAATAGTTTTGTGTCATCTGCAAATTTGATAACCTCACTCGTTATTCCACTTTCCAGGTCATTTATGAATATGTCAAAAAGCAGCGGACCCAGCACAGATCCCTGGGGTACACCAATGTTCACCTTTCTCCATTGGGAAAATTGGCCATTTAGCCCTACCTTCTGCTTTCTATCTTTTAACCAGTTCCTGATCCACAATAGTACACTGCCTCCTATCCCATGACTCTTTAGTTTTGCCAAAGGTCTCTGATGAGGGACCTTGTCAAAGGCTTTCTGAAAGTCCAGATACACAATATCAACCGACTCACCTTTGTCCACCTGATTATTCACTCCTTCAAAGAAACATAACAGATTAGTAAGACAAGATCTTCCTTGTCTAAAGCCATGTTGACTGTCTCCCATTAGGTCATGACTATCTACATGCTGACTAATTTTATTCTTTATGATGGTTTCTACCATTTTTCCCGGTACTGATGTCAGGCTCACTGGTCTGTAGTTTCCCGGATCACCCCTGGAATCCTTTTTAAAAATTGGTGTTACATTGGCGATCCTCCAATCTTCAGGTATTAGAGATGATTTTAATGATAGTTCACAGATTACTAATAGCAGGTCTGCAATCTCGTATTTCAGTTCTTTCAACACCCTTGGATGTATACCATCCGGCCCAGGTGATTTGCTACTCTTCAGTTTATCTAATAGTTGTAATACATCTTCCCGATGTATCGATATTTCCTTCAATTCTTCCGCACCTTTAAATACCACTTCAGTCATGGGTAACATCCCTACATCTTCCTCAGTAAAGACTGAAGCAAAGAATTCATTCAATCTCTCCGCTATCGCCTTGTCGCCTCTTAGTGCTCCTATAACCCCTTCATCATCTAATGGACCAACTGACTCTCTCACAGGTTTTTTGCTACGAATGTACTTGAAAAGGTCTTTACTTCGCGTTTTTGCTTCCGCAGCAAGCTTCTTCTCAAATTCTCCATTTGCCTGCCTTATCAATGCCTTGCATTTGACTTGCCAGTGCTTGTGCTGTTTCCAGGTTTCGTCGTTTGGCTCTTTTTTTCCATTTCCTGAAAGATGCTTTTTTGGCAACAACAGCCTCTCTGACCTCACCTTTAAAGCATGCTGGCAGTTTTCTGGACTTCCTTCCACTTTTCTTAAAGCGTGGAATACAGCTGGTCTGGGCTTCCAAGATAGTATTTTTCAACAACAGCCAAGCCTGATGTACATCTTTAACCTTTGCAACTGCTCCTTTTATTTTTTTCTTAACTGTTTTCCTCATTTTATCATAGTCCCCCTTTCAAAAGTTAAAAGGTAGTACTGTGGATTTCCTTACTATCCCTCCTCCACTAATTAAATCAAAGGCGATCATGCTATGATCACTATTGCCAAGTGGCCCCAACACCCTTATCTCTTGCACTAGATCTGGTGTTCCACTAAGGGCTAGGTCTAATATGGCTTCCCCTCTGGTTGGTTCATGAACCAGCTGCTCCAAAAAGCAGTCATTTATTTCATCTTCTCTCCTAGTTTTTTTCCATTCTCTCTCTACATCTGCTTTAACATACTAATCTTTCTCCTTTTGCTCTTTCCTCATTCTTATTTCATCCACTCAAATTTTACCCCTCCATCCTCAATCCCCACTTACTCTCCCAATACCCGGCCAATTGTAGATTTTTCATCCCTCCCACACAAAATATTTTTCCCCTCTCCATTTTACTCTCCCAGCCCCATCCCATTCTAATCCTCCCCCAACATCAGCTCCCTTCTAGTTCCAGCCTCACCCACATCCATTCCCTTCTAGTCCCTGCATCAGCCCATTTCCAGTCCTAGCCCCCCATCAGCCCATTTCCAGTCCTAGCAACCCCCAACCCAATACCAGTCCTAGCCCCCCATCGTGCCACTTTCAGTCCTAACCCCCCATCACCCCATTTTCAGTTTAAGCCCCCCCTATAACCCATTACCAGTCCTAACCCCCCATCAGCCTACTTCCAGTCCTAACCCCATCAGCCCATTTCCAGTCCTAACCCCATCAGCCCACCTCAAGTCCTAAACCCTCCCCATCAGCCCATTTCCTGTCCTAGCCCCCCATAGCCCATTATCAGTCCTAACCCCCCCATAGCCAATTACCAGACAGCCCCATCAGCCCACAGCCCATTACCAGTCTTAACCCCCCCATAGCCCATTACCAGTTCTAACCCCCCCAACATCCCACTGCCCATTACCAGTCCTAACCCCAACAGCCCATTTCCTGTCCTAGCCCCCCCATAGCCCCTTATCAGTCCTAACCCCCCACAGCCCATTACCAGTCATTACCCCATCAGTGCACCTCAAGTCCTAACCCCGCCGCATCAGCCCATTTCCTGTCCGAGCCCCCCATAGCCCATTACCATTCCTAACCCCCCCATAGACCATTACCAGTCCTAACCCCCCATCAGCCCACCGCCCATTACCAGTCCTAACCCCATCAGCCCACCGCCAGTGTTAACCCCCCATCAGCCCATTTCCAGTCCTAGCCCCCCCATAGCCCATTACCAGTCCTAACCCCCCAACAGCCCACAGCCCATTACCAGTCCTCACCCCCTCAGCACACCTCGAGTCTTAAGCCCCCCATCAGCCCATTTGCTGTCCTAGCCCCCCATAGCCCATTACCAGTCCTAACCCCCCCAACAGCCCACCTCAAGTCCTAACCCCTCCCCATCAGCCCATTTCCTGTCCTAGCCCCCCATTGCCCATTACCATTCCTAACCCCCCCAACAGCCCACAGCCCATTACCAGTCCTAACCCCATCAGCCCACCTCCAGTCTTAACCCCCCAGCCCATTTCCAGTCCCAGCCCCCCCATAGCCCATTACCAGTCCCAACCCCCCCCATCCGCCCCCGTCAAGTCAATTCCTAACCTCCTCCATAGCCCATTACCAGTCCTAACCCCCCCCCCCCCCATCGGCTCAAGGAAAATTAAAAAAAGAAAAAAGCTGGCTGCTACCGCTGCCGCTGCCGCCGCAGCAGCATCAGAATGGAGTGTCCCGCGGGGCCCCCTCTGCCCAGCTGAGTCCCTCCCTCTGCGATGGCTGAGCCCCTCTGTGCCGGCTTTCAGATTCACGAAGGGAGAGTGTCTCCCTCGCGTCTCTGTTAAGCCCGCAGGGGCTGATGGGAAATTTCCCATCTGCCCCTGCAGGCTTAACAGAGACGAGAGGGAGACACTCTCCCTTCGCGAATCTGAAAGCCGGCACAGAGGGGCTCAGCCGTCGCAGAGGGAGGGAGGGAGGGACTCAGCCGGGCAGAGGGGGCCCTGCGGGACACTCCATTCTGTTGCTGCCGCGGCGGCAGCAGCAGTGGTAGCAGCCAGCTTTTTTTTTTTAAATTTAATTTTGAAAAAAAGCAGAATGTTCTTTGCGCGGGGCCCCCTGAAACGCGGGGCCCTGTGCAAAAAACATTCTTGCTCAATGGACGGGCCGGCCCTGCATCAGAGCATAACAACCACACAATCAGCTCAAATTACAAATCGTTAAACACACACATCCAGACAACTGGCCCCATCTATGGTCTGCTCTCCTACTGTTTACTCCATACTACCTTTCACATTGCTGCACCCAAAGCATCAAACTAACTACCTGTGGCTGTACAGCAGCCCCTATCTCAATCAGCCACACATCAGGTATGTCAGCGTAACACCTTCCACAAGCCTAAAAATACAGACACACATAATCCACCTCCACCAGCTGTTGTGGCCTGCTCACATCTTCTGCGTTTCAGTCATGACTAGATCGTAAGCTGGGATGGCCAGACAGTGTCTGTTACATGTCAGTGCAGTGTTGCATCTTACTGATATTGGTATACAGATGTTAACTAGTAGTAGCAGTACACACATATTGAAAGAAATGATGGTGGCAACATATGCAGTACTTACATGAGAAGACCTCCTCAATCAGTTGCTGCCTGACTGCTGTGCCCTCATGTGTGTCACCACGGGCACATACAGGAGGGCACATAGGATAATCCTCGAGATCCTCATTAATTTTGACAGGGATATGGTGCCTGAGAGCAATGTTGTGCGGGATGCAACAGGCTATAATGATCTCTGCCACAGTCTGTGGTTTGTATTGTAAGGCCCCGCCTGTCCTATCCAGACACATGAAGTGACTCTTTAAAACGCCAAAAGTTTGCTCTATAATGGAGCGGCTGGAGGCATGGGCCTCATTGTAACTCCTCTCTGCACGTGTCCGTGGTTGATGCACAGGGGTCAGCAACCAGGGGCGACACCCATATCCTGCATCACCTGCAGAAAGAAATGTAGAACGTTAAAGCAGGAGTCCATGCCCACATGAATTTCCTTCCTCAGGGGGTAACAGCTAAAACATCAAACATCTGTCATTAAGGTTTTTTATAATGTTTATGTTTATGATTTATTATTATTGTTATGAGTTCTTATGTTTGATGTTTTAGCTGTTAACCCCTGAGGAAGGCAATTCATGCCGAAACGCGTTGGGGACTACTTCAATAAAAGAACTTTGAATTTATCCTGACGTTCTTTGACTCTTGCTCATTGTGCATCCCATATACATATAACAGCACATGATGGGACACTACAACTATGCATCAGCGTGTGAAGTTATGACACACAAAACAAGGGGTAGGTGTACGGATTTCCATCAACATAATCTGTAATCACAACACAAATGCTACCGTCCATTCTACCATCATTACACACCGCCATAGCTAGGTAGAGCTGGAGGGCACCCCCCCCCCCCTAACGTTAGATCACACACAGACAGATGAGACACACACACATGTCAGAGATGAGAAATACACACTCAGCAATATACAGTCCTCATACTGTCCAGCCTCGAATTGTCTGAATAGTGTCGAGTGATGCAGGATATAGGAGTCATGGGTGGCACTGTTCCCTCTAAGCTGTGCGCGTGTGCGCGTGCACACACCTCGCTGAGAGAGCGCACATACTTTACAACAGAGCGCACAAAAATTACGGCTCTGATTCTGATAGAAAACAACACAGACGTCTTAAAATTTAAAAGTTATGATTGTAATTACTAGAAATTTCCCGCTTCATTTAGTAATCGTCTATTTTCATTTAATTTGATTAAAATCAATGTGGTGTACATACTGTATTCTGACGTGTAGTTAAATTTTAAAGTATATAACTCCGAGTGTCATTATGTAGTGCACAAAAATTTAACCTTCCTTCAAAAGCCACACACAGCTGATATTTTATGCGCACACAGCCTACAGAAAATTAGAGGGAACATTGATGGGTGGACCCTGCAAACCTAGGGACCAAATTCAGAATATGCATATTTGCATCACATACACCCTGAACATTCAGGGAATGATAGTGTTTGCGATTGCGGAACACTACCTCCCTGTCTCCAGGCGGGACCAGGGCAACATGTGTGCAATCAATAGCTCCCATCACGTGTGATATCCCGGCTAACGCCTCAAAGGCCTGGTTCAGGGTCCCCCACTGTTGCCTAGTGTTGGGAAAGGCAATGTAATTCCCCACCTGGCTGATCATGGAGATAGCGTGAGAAGGTGGGGCGGCTCATGCCACCCACTGCGGCCACAGATGACTGGAAACAGCCAGAGGCAAAGAAATATAGGGCACCAAAGAGCTTGACCAAACCCGGCATGGCATGTGACCGACCAGTCAGGGGCTTGAGGTCAGGTCTTAGATCCTCATAGAGCTCCCTATAGCCCCCGTGCTCAGGCAGTAGAGGGAGATGACCTGGTCCTCACGCATGCCCTGGAGCTGGGCCCTGGGCCTGTAGAGGCGAGGCTGGCAAGCCTGCACCTCTGCAAGTCTCCTGCGCTGTGCCCACACAGCCCCTGCCCCTGCCTGGCCTGCCCCCACAGCTGCAAGTCTGTGTTGCAGCGGGACTACACCCATGCCCTGTGCCTCAGCCCCATGGACACCATCTCCCCCGTCAGGCAACAGCAGCCCCTGCTCACCTCTCACTGCAAATGCAGCAGACACAAAGGCCACCATTAACTCCACCCGACCAACATCTCTAACTCACTCAAACACAGACACTCACCTCACCAAGCCACACACCTTTCCCACCACACACAAACCCAGCCACACAATACATCCACCACTCAGAAACCCAGCCACACTACACAATACACCTGCTTCTGACTCTCTCCTTGCTTCTCTGACAACACACGTCTTCTCTCCCTCGCCTACACAAACCCCTCAACGTGATCTATGTGTGCAGGTGTAGTTATAGGGTTTTCTTACATTGCACGCATTGCACATGCGCAGCGGTGCAAGCGCGGTGGCTGCGCGCATTGCACATGTGCCGCAGAGACATGGTAAATGCGCTGTGCACAGAGTGCGCTGTGCGTGAGTGTGAGACATGCGCATGTGCTGCATCCTGTTAAGCACATGCACCATGCCTCACGCACAGCACATGTGTAACGGTGTCCCGCACATGCACCTTCCGTGCCTCCACGGCACATGCGCAACGCACGCAGACACCACGCTAGTGCTGCTGTGCATGCGCAACGCGCGCAATGTAAAAACACCCTATAAATATACCTGCACACCTGGATCACGTTGAGGGGTTTGTGTAGGCAAGGGAGAGAAGGCGTGTGTTGTCGGAGAAGCAAGGAGAGAGTCAGAAGCAGGTGTATCGTGGAGAGTGTCTTGGTCTGTGAGTGGGGGGGCAGAGTGTCAGAGGCAGGTTTGTTGTGGAGAGGTGTGTGGCTAAGCAGGGGAGAGAGTGAGGGGGGGAGGCGAGGAGCAGGTGAGAGAGATGCAAGCTGAGCTGAGGAGCAGACAGCAGGGAGAGGAGGGGTGGGGCCAGAAGCAGGTGTGCGGAGGAGCTGAGGGGCAAAGGAGCAGGTATGTGTGACAGGGAGGGAGAGGGCACAGAGGGCAGGGAGATGGAGAGACAGGACATGGCAGGAGTTGAGGAGGGGGGGCACCTGTTCAGCAGGACCCAGAGCCGGCAGGGAGTGTTGGGACTGTGGTGGTAGCTGCAGGCCCATTGGGTGTGTCCCAGCCCACACAGGGGCCACCCAGTGCCAAACAAAGGAGGATACCTGTGCCATCTGAGGAAAGGAGGAGGGCTGTTAGGTTCGGCCAGCAGGAGAACCACATCCTGCTGGCCAGTGTTCTGGAGAGGTATGATGTGCTGTACGGCCGCCTGAGCATAAGCACTACAGATACAAGTGTGGGTGGAGATCCAGGAGGCCATAGCCCAGGCAGGGGGGCCATCCAGGGACCTCAACAGCCTTAGAAAAAGGTTTAATGATATAAAACGGGGTGTCCGTGCCCACATTGTAGCAGAGAGGCAACATGCCATGGGCACCGGAGGGGGTGGTCCCTTTGCCCCAACTCTGACACCCCTGGAGCAGGAACTGGCAGACCATCTGGGCCCCATCTACCTGTGAGGGCTGCTGGAAGCGCTGGACACCGCCCATCCACAGGCAGGTAGGTCAAGACAGGAAGATGGGGGGGCCTATGTCCTGAGAACACGTGTGCCCTAACACAGGCAACTGGGGTCCACATATCGAGCAAAATATGGCTGTGTAGGTACAGGGTGGGTGTGACAGGTACCTGGGGCTGCTTACACGACAGCCACAGTCCTGGACATTTTACAGCACTGCACAGGTGTAGATATGTGACCTGCGCTAACTCATCCTTGCTGTGTACCTTGTTCTACCCCCCAGGTGACATCCAGGCCATGGGGGCATATGAGGAGGGGGATGTGCCGGCGCCAGGGGATGCCTAGGGGCCTGAGGCCGCCGAGTCCGGGGACGCGCACAGCACTGGTGGGGAGACCCCAGGAAATGTTGTGCTGCCCAAGGCAGAGGACTGGATGGAGGATGCCAACGCACAAGTGGGGGCCAGTAACAGCAGCACACGGGCTGTGGAGGACACAGAGTCAGAGGGGAGTCCCCACACAATGCAGGCACCAGGAACATCACGCCCCCAACAAACCAGCATGGATATCATCCTTGCAGAGCTGCGGGCTCATACTGCTTCTGCAAAGCACGATACAGAAGGTGGGTAACAGAATACACATCAAGCCCCCTGGGGGTTGACGGAACATCCACAATGAGATTCCATGTGCCCCCTAATATTAGGACACCATAGCACATAGTTCTGTATGTGTAGTGGGGGTGGGTGCCATGTGCATTCCCCCCCCTTGTATCATGTGCCATCTGGTGTCATCATACTAATGAGCTCATACATCCGCCTACTATTCTCCACACAATACCCCATGGAGACGTACATTGGTACACACCTACCCCAGATCACCTATACAGTTTACCCGTCGGACCCCTCTCCCTGGGTAGTGGTACGTAGCAAAGATAGTCAGGGTACTCAGTACTGTGCATCAGGTTTAGAGTGAACAACGCTCCCCAGATATCTATCTGTGTGCCATGAATTCCCATATTATCCAACCTATCCCATACAACCAGTGCGCAGATACAGCAGTGACACACTGAAGTGCAACACAGTACCATGTGTCATATCTGTGATCACCACAACCCCCAGCAGGATCATTTCCTGGCCTGTGGAAGGATCATGGGACACACAGATGTAAACATGGTACTGCATTGCTAGCCGTTGCATACATGAGTGGGCTGCGGACTGGTCTGTTGGGATACGCCGTACATTTGCATGAGTTACGGTGGGGGGGGGGGTGCAACACATGTCTCACACATCACCTTGTGTCTCACCCACAGCCACTTGTCAGGTTCTGATGGGCATTCAGGAGAGGATGGACTGGATGCATGCCACAGCTGAGGTGATAATCCAATCAAAAAAGTAATATCGTTCAAATTCACCGTTGTAAAGGGTCAAGATCATATTCTAATAGGAAGAGTCAGTCCTTTTTGAAGCTGAGTATTTATTACTATTTATTCCTTTTTCATTACTATTTTATAAGGACTGGAGTTTCTTCTTACAACTGTTTTTCTTGAGGTCATTGATGTGATATAACACGATTGCTGTGAACAGGTGTGAGCCTTAATACAGCAGTGTTCTTTTATACTGAGACCTCTTTTGTTTGTCTTGACCCTTTACAACGGTGAATTTGAACGATATTACTTTTTTGATTGGATTATTGCTGAATCGTTCTTGAGTATAGTGACCAATTGACTTTTTTGTGGATACAGCTGAGGTGATGGCAGCAGCGCTACTGCGGATTGCAAATGCTCAGGAGGCCATGGCTGGACATTCGCAGCAGCCAGCCACAGCCCCAGAGGCAGCACCAGCCGAACCACAACAACGGGGTTGCATGGGCCATGGGCACCGTGGACGTGGGCGCCCACGCAGGTCCTGATTGGGGGGATTGGGTCACTGTGTGACAATAAAGGAGACAAAACCTGATTATACCTATGTGCCCGTTTCCGGTTTTTGACACTGTACTCCCCTGAGTACCCTGTCCCCCATATTGTCAACATGATCACATGTGCCTCCCCAGCTCTCTTAGGGATGTGGCATATGCACTACCACCAATCAACGCACAGACCTTATACCATGCCCCGTGTGCTCCTGTAGTGATCCTCTGCTCCCCCTCCAGACCAACATCCACCTGTCTTGACCTCACCAGCTATCCCCCTGGGCAGCTCCTGGGTACAGCAGTCCATCTCATCCTTCCTGCCTATTGTCCCTACTATTCCCCTACAAGCATGGTGCATCATATATGGTGCCCACACATCACAGGCAGCATGCATGTGACCATAGCTGTCAGGACACATTGCACATTGGCACATCACAGGGGCACCATGGGACACAGACGCCTACGCACATGGGCAGCCCCCATAACTGCATGTGGAGACGGTCCATGTATGTTACCTATGTCTACCACACATACACATAGGGATCTACACACATGTCCCATGCTCACGTCAACAATCTGTCTGAAAGGGAGACATATAACCATTGTGATGTAGTAACAAAACTGTATTTAAAAACATATATACAACATGTAGCGTATACAAAATCCCCCATATTGGGTCCCGGGAGACAGGATAGCACAGGGAATGTGTGTGGGCACCACCGGGATCCTCACATGCTCCTGGGATGCCCATCAGGGGATGGCTGTCCAGATGCAACACCCCTACCCACCACACGCTGCATCTCAGCAGCCATCCACTGAATGGAACCTGCCAGCCACCGGATGGTGCAGTCCTGGGCCCGCAGGCATTGCACCATGCCTTCCATTGGCACATATAGGTCCTGGATGCACCTGCCACCACATACACACAAGGTTCCAGGTGTCTATGTGGTGGCATGTGTGTGGGACCTGTCTGTGGCAATGGGTGGCGTAGCTACACCCAGACAGGCACCATCGCCACACACATGCAGTGGCTGGCAGGGACCCACAGTGCCCTGTGCTGTCCTGTGTTCCCTCCCACCATCCCCCCTCCACACCCCCTTCCCACCCCTCCTCCCTCCCTGGCACCTACCACCCACCCTTGCTACCCTCCACGCTCTTCTCCTCCTCCTCCCCCCCCAAAACATCACACACACTATCACCCTCCCCTCCCATACCACCCCACCCTCCACCCCCTCCATGTCCCCATCATCCTCTTCCGCCTCCGCCGCTCTGCCACCTCCTCCTCCTCTTCCTCCTCCTCCTCCTCTATCTGGTGTTGTGCAGTGGGGCGTGTTGCTGTGTGCCCTGATGTTGAGGGGCCATCGCCAGCAGGAGCATCCTCTGTGGGGGATGACAGTCATTAGCACACTATCATGTGAATCACATACCACATGTACATAGTTTGGCTGTGCACAGGCTGGTGGGCCACTGTGACATTCTGTACTGAGCTGCAGAGGCCGCAACACTCACCTCCACGTCGTGCCATAACCCCCCTCTGGAGGCAGGCAAGAACCTCCGGGCAGTGCAGCCGCAACTCCTGACCCTTTTTCCGTAGGTCCTCTATCTGGGGGGGGGGGGGAAGCAATGGGTGGGAGCATTAATGACCATATAGCTATGGTGGGTGCCCAACACATATCACACATCTCTGTGAGCAACACCGTGCTGTTCCTGCTCCTCTGGCCAGTGTGTCCTCTACTAACTGTTGCCAGTGCCATCTACATGTGTGGCTGTGGGTCTGGCCATGTGTGCAGTGCCACCTATGTGTACTGTGCGTAACACTCTGGACACCCCATATCATGTTCCTACACTCTCCTTGCATGACATTGCAGCACCATGCCACGTGTGTTTGGCCATGCTGGTGTCCGGGGGGGGGGGGGTCCTCCCTAACTCCCTGTGTGGTCTTGCAAGCACATTTGTGCTTGCCTGACCTACACAGATCATCTGACACACCCGCCATGGCACCATGATATCCTACCACGCATGGGTGATGTGTTCTGACATAGAGTGGAAGGTGGGTGACCCTGTGCACCTTCCCAGGTGCCAATACCATGACACTTGGCTTTCTACTATGCCTCTATGGTCATGAGTAGGGCCTCCTGTGATTAGGGCAGCTGTGGCTGACTACAACAGGAGCATGGCCCAAGACACCTAGCTGGCCTATTAACATCTGTGCTCCTGTCTGGGGTTATGGCAGAGCTGTGAAACCCCAACAGGTGCATGTACCTATCCACCAGCATCTATAATGTTCCTCTGCGATCAGGTATGGGACTCCTGAGGAGTGGGCAGATCTGTGACCTGAAACTGCGTACACTTCAATGATATCTGTATTTGTTACAGACCTTCGTAATCAGGTCTCAGGGCTCCTGGGGGTGGGGTGGTTTACAGAACATCCACAGCTGCACCTACCATACCATCAGGATCCATAACAGACATGTGTAATGAGGTCTGGGCCTCCGGGGAATAGGGCAAATGTGTGACCTAACCTGGCATAACCTACCACAATATCTAGATGCCATACCCACCTTTGCAATCAGGTCTCAGGACTCCTGGGGGTAGGGTGTCTTAGCACAGTTCATCACCAACATACACCATATCACCAGGGTGACTGACAGGACACTTTGATGGGGTCTCAGGCCTCCTGGGGGTAGACCATACCACCAGAGTGACTGACAGAGCACTTTGAGCAGGTCTCAGGACTCATGTGGTTAGGGCAGATGTTTAAACCTGCAAATGCACACACAACCATACCACCAGGGTGACTGACAGACCACTTTGAGCAGACCTCAGGACTCCTGGAGGTAGGGTGGATTTTAACACATCAACAGCAGCATAGACCATACCACCATTTTGAGCAGGTCTCAGGACTCCTGGGGGTAGGGCAGATGTTTTAACCTGCAAATGCACACACAACCATACCACCAGGGTGACTGACAGACCACTTTGAGCAGGTCTTAGGACTCCTGGGGGTAGGGCAGATGTTTAAACCTGCAAATGCACACACAACCATACCACCAGGGTGACTGACAGACCACTTTGAGCAGGTCTCAGGACTCCTGGGGGTAGGGCAGATGTTTAAACCTGCAAATGCACACACAACCATATCCCCAGGGTGATTGACAGACCATTTTGAACACATCTCAGGACCACTAGGGGTAGGGAAGGTGTGTGACCCTGCAACTGCAGAACCTACCATATCAGCATGCTGTTTACCAGTCCTCTTTAGGCAGATCTAGGTGCTCCTTGTGTTAGGGTGTATGTTAATACATCAACAGCAGCAGCTGCCATAATACCAGGCTGACATCTGGACCTCTGTGATCAGGTCCTTAGCCTCCTGGGGATAGGGCAAACCACTTTGATGTGATAAATAGGTGGTATATCACGTGGGTTTAACTGAGAAGCATAAATGAGATAGAATGCCTACACACAGCAGCATACACAGCTACAATCAACACTGGATATGTATATGGATATACTGAACTGTCCCGATACACTTACCTCACTTGGGTAGTCAGCAAGACGATTATAACGCCTGGTGACATGGTACCAGACCCGCCTTACGCGCCCAAGGTCCCGCCGCTTGGATGAGTCAGGGAATAGTTTTCTCTGCCTAGTGCAGATCAGCCCTGCAAGGTGGCGCAGCTCCCTGCAGGTAAAAGCAGGCTTTCTAGACCGAGTCGCCATTTTCAGCAATGCGCCTCAACGCGTGCAGCAGCACTGCCATGCATCATTAAGGCGTCCTAGCAACTTGTCCGTGCCTGTGCCGCGGCTGGTACACAGCAAACAGTGGTGCAGTCCATATATTTAAAAATCTATGCTGCAGACACACATTGCAGTGCTGTGTCTGATGTTTCTCACCACAATTTGTTTATTATGTGTTTATCTCAGTGTTGGCACACTGGGGTCTCAAACCCATCACCACTGGCTGTGAGGGCATTGTATTAACTGGTGTTTCTGTGCCTTTTCACATAGCAATGGCTGGCTACACAGTTACACCAGGTCATCTACATACACTTTCTACTCTGCTTACCAGGCTAGTGTATGGACACAGCTAGGGCACCTTGGTTTGGCCAACTGAGTTGAGGGTGTTTTGGGATGTGCACATGGATTTCAGATCTATGTCAGACTGCTACATGCATAGACAGCCGTATCCTCTGACAGTTATACTGACAGACGCAATTTGTATACAGCTCACCAGCTAATCTAGCAACCTGCAGTCCACGCCACTCTTCCAACATAACCACTGCATGCAACTGGCAACACATTTGGACATATTGTCATGTGGTAACACACTCTGATGTGATGATAATACACTATATCCTATCCATCCAGATACATCAATATACAGGCCCACTGGGGTATTGAACCCATGACCTCTCCCACTGAGGTCAGTATATTTACCATTGTCCTGCAACAATATTGGTTATAATTAAACTATGGCTAGCTACTCAACCAGTGCAGGTCAACAGACACACTGTCTGGTGTGGCTACCAGGATAAGTTAGCACCAAGGATACCCATGATGCAATGCACATGCAGATCAGCAGTCTACATCTGCTCACCAGATAGGGGTTTGCAACTCTGCAGCGCATCAACTGGGTAGGGGGACCAAGCATGCATGTTACTGTTACAGTGTGCCTACTGACCATGCCATTGTGCGTGTTCTGTGATCACCCTGAGAGTAAAGTAGTGGGGACAGTACCAGGTCCACGGTACCCGAGATGTTTGCAGTAGGTTTTGCTGCAGTTCACCATCACTGCCAGTGTATGGGGTATTCTTTGCAGACAGCCTTGGACATTTTCTATGTATATTCCTATATGCCATTGATGCATAGCCCATGTGGACCAGGATGCTCGCACCATAATGCATATTGAGTGAGGTTGCCATGGATACCTGTTTTTGGAGCAGGGTTGTGTCTGGACTCACATGAGGACAATATACAGAGCAATCCCACCCTCTTTGGGTCAGGGTGGGGAACATGATCTGGACACAACAGACACACACTATCATTGTTTCTAGTAGGGCCAGTTGAGCTAAATGATGACAGACTGTGGGTTCAGCAACCCCTAGCCAACTAAGGAACAGAGAGCTGATGCAGATCTGAACATGGAACTCAACCACTGGCAGTGCAACTGGTCAGCTAAGCTGCCCCCCCCACTACATTCTGACATTCAACAGCAGAGGGCAGTCAGTGTGCACCTGCTGCGTCTTGCAGCCATGCACATGCTAGCCACAGACAGTCTGCTGCCACATACATAGTGCATGTTCCAGAAAGAACACTGTGCACCTCGATGTGGGATCTGGCATACACACACACCACTGAGCTATGTCAGTGATTGGGCCTCAGAAAAGAAAACCCACATATCACTTGAGAGAAATGCTGTATGGTGCTATGGGGGAACCTAGCCATGCCGTGGTCACTGCTCAGTCAGGGTGAGAGTGACCTTCCAGCATGACATGCTGTGGCCACCCTGTCCATGCAGGTGGTGGTCGGTCACTATAATGTCCCAGCCATTGCCCTACACCCTGTGCAGATGCATCCTTTCCAGGCCGCCCTTTCCGGCCCATACCGACAGTGCTTTGCTGCTCATTATGCCATTGGCAGGCTTACACTGAAAACAGTGCAAGCAGTGTGGGCTGAATAAGGTGTAGGCAGCCACAACACACTGGATAAACAGACACACACTCCCACACCTATGCCAACATTGTGCAAATATAGAGGCTTTTAGCAGCCCTGGCAACCACACCAGTCCTGGGCACGGTGCAGGCATGGCTATGGTACGCAATACTGTTGGGGTCACTCCCCGGGGGGGGGGGGGTAAACACTGTTAGAAACCAAAACTGAAACACACTCCACAGATATCAGAAAGGTTGCTGTGATGCAGCTCTATCAGCAAATTGTGATTGACTTAGGAATTGTTATCTGTCATTAATCCTAGCAAACTTTTGATATATATGTAACGTATCCCCAGGTTTAGGGTGGCATTGCTAAGGTATGCAATTGCTAGTATTGGGAGATGCTGCTGCACGCAGGGCCCAACAGCCTGACTCTCCATGAGGCTTTGGATAGTAGAGCCTGTGGGTGTGGATGTTTATGCCCCTGTTGGCCACTGCTCCAGGGCAGAGGTTCCCAACTCCAGTCCTGGTAGGCCAAACACTGTTCGGATTTTCATGTTATCCCTAATGAATATACATGAGATATATTTACATACAATGGGGGCGGCACATAAAATGCAGCACAGGCATATGTATTAGAGAAAGCATGACATCTGAATGGTGTTTGGCCCTCCAGGACTGCAGTTGGGAAACTGCTCTAGATATTGCACATGTTTATGGTGTCTGTGCTCTGTAGGGTAAAATATAGGCACTCTGTAGGGTAAAATATAGGCGTTTCAGGCATGTTTATGTTATCTGCAATAAAGGTTCCGTCTTTATTACCACAGTTTATTACTGGGTAAAAGGTTTGCAGGAGCCACAGCGGGGACTTGAACTTGTGACCTTCTGCTCCTGAACACACTGGCTGTGTGTACTGCACCACACTGTTGCCACAGAGACAGCTCATTCCCTAGGGATACCATGTTCATCAGACAGACCCTTTCTGTTGCAGTGCACTGCACCCACCTACACGGGGCTAGGCCATGATCTGCTGTGGGCAGATGCCACTGCCCCTTCTGCCACCAGCACCCCTCTGTCAACATGCTGCCATGCCATTATGCCGGTGGTACTGGTGGTGCGCAGTCCCAGGCCATCCAGTATGCTGATAGGCAGATGCCTATGGTGTGGGGTCTCGGACAGGGGTGCCTACATGGACATGTGCCCTTCCCCCCCCCCCCCCCCCCCGCCTGCCAATGTTATGTGCCCTTGGGGGTACCTGCTGGATCCTCATAAGTTTGATGTCTTGCTGCTTTACAGTTTCGGCATCCCTATGTGCCACCTAGGCATCTGCCTAACACGCACTGTGCCCCAGCTGGACCACAGCATGTGCCACCTGCAGCCCTCTATATCCCATTTACAGCATCAGTACATTTGCCCTTTCCTACGTGCCCACTCTGCTGTTACTGCACATGTGCACACCTTAACAAACTGCCCAATATAGACGTGAATAAACCCTGATCAGCACTATTTCAATGTGGGATCATTCACTTTGTAGGGTGACAGAGAATAGACCCTTCCAAACATGATATCTTATTTTTGAGCTTTTTCAGTGGTGTTGCTTTATGTTGTTCATTAATATCACTTTTGGCCAGCTTGGTTATTGGGATTTTATATGTGGTTCAGGTCATTTTCTATGTTTATTTGCCTTTTTGTTCCGTGCACATGTATCACTACTATCACGTTTTTAGGTTTCCCTGGCTTTGCTGTACATTGCTGACTGAAATGGTTTCTCTTTCCTGCACATGTGCCCTAACACGAGGGTTCCACTGGCGTTAGTGTTCAGACCCAGATTTCACAGCATTAGTGTACCTGGAGCCTCTCCCCTCCCACTCTCCACCCATTGACCCCTTCTCTCCGCCCTCTGGGAAGCCTTACTCCACCCTTCAGAGCTAGATTTCACAGCGTTAGTGTGCCTTAACGCTGCAGCTGCATTATCGCATGCTAAGTGATGACGGTTTAGTAAACATACCCCTTAGAAAGGGATATTCAATGGTACTAACCGTGTAAGTGCCATTGAATATCTCCATCTAAGGCATTTACACGGTTTACTGGGCTGTAAACTGTGTAAATACCTTTCAAAAATTGGGCCCAGATTGTTTTAAAAAAATGTTCTATAAGCTCTTTGTAGTGCATATGAGTACATGAAAAAGAATCTAGTTTGCAAACAATAACTTTGAACCTCCCTTAGTGATTGGAAAATGCCTGCACAGAGCAAAAGGCTGCCTTCCCTCCCCCTCCCAACAGAGCAGGATTACCCATTGGTGGATCCTAAGAAAACAAGCACATTGGAATCCCCCATCATAATATACATATACTTTAAAACTCTCACAAACAGGGCCTCTCATGATTCTGATTGCAGAAGAAAAATGGTTGAAGAGGAAGAAGAGAGCAACACATGCCACTTGCTGACTCATCTTCCCCACTGGTGGAACAAGGTCCCCTGGACATCGTGGAGCCATGGCGATGGGCAACAGGATGCCTTGGCACTGAGGCTCCATTCAGAAGCCTGGCTGAGTTAACCAGGTATGCGGGCTGGACATGCAACCGATCGGAATCGGGGCACGGCTTACACGTCCAGGCCATAGATCCGATTCTAATCCCATGGGCACGTCTAGGCCCCAGGTGATCAGAATTAGGTCTACCTCTGTATGGCCTGATTCTGATCAGCCATACAGAGGGGGAGATGGCCAGCAAAGAATATCCCTCTATCGGAATTCAAAAAAGCATGGGACTAATGCAGACGATCTCTACAGGAAAAAACAGCACTATTCTAGTTGATAGAAGGGCAGACTAGATAGGCCATATGGTCTTCTTCTGCTGTCATGTTTCTAGGTTTCTAACAAGTGTGAGAAGTTTGTACTGAATACAGTTCCAAACAGGAAAACAAGTGAAAATGAAGGGGCAACGGGATGACACAGTCAAACAGGGAGACCTGAACAAGCAGTCTAATGGCAGTGTTTTGAATTAGTTGAAGTTGCTGTAGTTTGTAATTTGGAAGCCCAGTGAAGATGACATAAAACTAATCCAGGTATGTCATGACTAAGCCTAGGAGAAGAGTAGTTAATAAAGAAGGAGAGAGAAATGGGGAAACCCCTCTAATTTAGCAGAGAAAGAGTAAGGAACTACAAACTTTTGTTCACTAAAGAAGAGCGGGACCTTGGCATGGTTGTGCCTGATGATCTTAAAGTAGTTAAACAGGTAGAAAAGGCGACGGCAAAAGCTAGAAGGATGCTTGTGTAACCCGAAGGGTTAAAAAAAATGAATTTTGTTAAAAAATATGTTAATCACTCTCCTGAGATGTGCTGGGGATCTTTTAATAGGTGGAAGTGGAGAGAGCTTTCTGATTGGCTGGAAGGGTTGCAGCAGGCCCAGAGGGAAGCAGGGGCCTAAATTAAAGCTCTGCTGGAAAGAGTTCCAGGAGTTTAAGTGATAAGTTACCCTGAAAAGATGTGAACCCCAGGGAGATCTGGAGGTCCTGTGAACTTAGGAAAAGAGTCTAGTTTGTGTAAAGGGGATATGGGAAAATCAAATTTGGAATTAGAATTAGGAAATTTTAATGTTTAAGGGTTTAATTTTACAGGGTTGGATATTTAAGGGGTTAAAATCATTAGAGGGACATAAATTTGAGTTCAAATAAAATTGAGAGTTGTAAACAAAATAAACAAGTAGGTTCTAAATTTTAAAAAAGTACATTTTGTACATAATTTTGGGGTAAATGAACTTTATGTCCTGGGAAGCTACCAAAATTGACTACTGGGTTATATTCGATGTGGGGGGTACCTGAAAGAATAATTGAATTTTTGAAATAGATTGGGGTAAGTTTGGAAATTTACTTTGTTTAATATTAGAGAGAAATAAACAGCACACTTGTCCTTGGCACAATTTAAATTTTAAAACCACTGTGAGAAAGCTGCTGGGATCCTGATTAAAGGGGTGTTAATGTTATTGTGTTAATGAGACATATTAATATAGTTTAAGGTAAAAAAGGAAATTCACATAGAAAGTAATATGAAAAATAGTTTAATATGGAGATTAAATGAACATTCCAATAGTAAACAACCCTTAGAATTTCTAGTACGCAGCGTGTGATAGGTTAGTGTCAGTCACATGGACTGAGTGGAATTCCTGTCTCCTAGGAAACGATAAGTTTTCTGTTAAACAGACAAAGAGAAGGAAGAAAGAAAGCTCTACCTGGAGGAAGGTGTCTTGTGTTTGTTGTACAGAAAAAGTCAGCCAGAGAGCAAAGCTGAGAGCAGAGATAAGTGAAATAACTTAGCAGTGTCTCTATCATTATCTCATGGGAAGAATTGATTAGGTTATAGGTGTAAGCCAGTTTTGGTTTGTGTGCAGAGAGATATTGAGCTTGGCTAGTTGTTTTAAAGAAAAGCTTGCTCTGCAGTTTCTCTGAAGATACATTTGCTGATGAAAAAGAGAAAACTTACCATGGCCAGAGGAATATTATTTTCAAAATTAAGATATCTTCGATTGGTTCTGTTTTAGCTTTGTATGGTACAAGTTGTTCAGGACAACCAAAAGGCACAAGCTCCTATAGAGTGCAATAAACGCAAAAAGGAAAAGACTGAGAAGAAATTAGCAGGGAAGTTTAATTATATTTTTGTTTACACCCGTAGATAGAGCCCCGTAAGTACACTGAAGTTTTCCCAGATAAGTTACTTTTGAAGATACTCAGGGAGAGTCAGGGTTTTTCTCCTTTTGATTTCGTAAAGATAGGTGAGGGAGAAGAACTTCGGATCTACTCTTCAAGGGCCCCAACACTCCTACCACCGAGAAAGAAGTACAGCGCTGATTACACCAACTCCTGCCATCTTGGAAGAGGAAGCTAAGTATAGACTGCTGCAGTGGACTTTGTGCTAGAATATAGAATAACATTGGAGGGAGAGGGAAATTATTTTGTGGATATCCTTAATGTTATTGAATAAAATGTATTTTCTCTTCATTTGAAAACTGCTTGAGTACATTAAGTTAAAAACAAAGTGCATGCTAAAGTAACACTCCGTAGGAATCGTAAAACCCCTAATTTTTATGCGCCCTGCTGTGAGAACTGGGGGAATGTGTGGTCCAGCTCTTGGGGAATAACAACTGCCCTGCTACCGTGATCAGTAGCCTACACCCCTGTCGGCTGCTGCGATCAGAGCCTGGGCCAGCGCTGAACCCCGAGGAGGTTACAGGAGGCGCGTTTTTGGCATCACGGACAGGATTTTTCATTTTTCTTGGGGGGTTATTCCAAGATTCCTGTTGTGAGTAGCTACAGTAGACACGATATTGTTGTTTCTAAGTGACACCCTTGTCGGCTGGAGGAGATTGAGTGCCTTAGTATCATGGAAGACTGGGCTGCGGAACTGAGAGATGAATGGCGAGCATACAAAACCAGGATGGAACTGCAGGAGGAAGAATTGAGGAGGAGAGAAGAAGCTGCAGTGAGAATGCAGGAGGAACAACGGAGAGAACGGCAGATTTTAGAAAGATTCATAGAAGGCCCTAGGATGCCGACAGCCATGTATATTCCCAGGGATAAAAAGATACCTGATTTCGCAGGTATGCCAAAGAAACATGGAGATTATACGGTGAAAGAATGGATAGAAAGGACAAAAGCAGCACTAAAAGTTCTCAGAATACCTCCGGAAGATCAACTAGAAATTGTCAAAGACCATTTAATTGGACAAGCCAGAGACACAGCTCGTTTTGTCCCACCGGATACACAAAATACGGTAGAAGACTTGTTTGATGTACTAAAAATTGTTTATGGTGATAAAGTTCCTGTGAGCATACGAATCAAAGAATTTTATGACAGAAGGCAAGAACTGGGGGAAGATATACGTACTTATGCATATACGCTACAAGAAAAGTTAGTTAGGATTGAAGCTATTGATCCTGATTGTTTTAGATATCCTCAGAAGATACTAAAAGAAAGATTTGTATTAGGAATAAGAGAAGAAAGTTTGCGAAGAGAAATGAAGAAAAGATTGGAGAGAGTTCCAGAAATAACTTTCGCATCCTTATTGCAAGAAGCGGTTAAGTGGTTTGAGGAAGATGTGTCATGTGACAGGAAAGAGGGAAACGTGAAGATTCTGTCGAGAGGTCGCAATGAAGCTACAGTAAGAGGAGCTACTGTTGAAACAAAATATGAAATGGAGATTAAGGAATTGAAACACATGATGACTGAGTTACTTCAAGAAAAAAGACAGCGACAGGAACAACCAAGTTACTACTGTGATACCGCGGGCCCTCTGACGCAAGGAAAGAAAGTTTTAAATCTTGAAAAAAACAAGATTTACCTGCAATTACAAGAAGGGACACATAGAGGGGGCAGGAGAGCAAGCCTGGAAGTGGAAGAACCACACCTCTATGGGCAGGACTCAGAAGCAGCTGCTCTGGATTTAAGCAGGGACAAAGCATTGCAAGAGAGAAGGCCAAGGCAGTCAAGGAGCAACCCAGAGGGGAAGCACAGGAGGAGGCAAGGAGCTTGGCAGAGACCTTCACAGGAAGCGCAGGAAGCAGTGCCAAGGGAGGCTCCTGAAGCCGGAGTCAGAGACCGAGGTGAAGTCACTGACAAACCCAGAAGAGCTCAAGGAGTGAAAGCTACTGGGAGAGCAGGCCGAGCTGAAGGCCCAAGAGCAGGCCTAGAGGAAGGCCATACACAACTGCAAGAGGCAGTCATACAGAGGACAGCCAAGGAAGGAGAGGCTTATCCTTCTAACTGGAGAAGAAACCTTCAAGAGGAAAAAGGTACTTTTAAAAGTTTTTACAAAAGTAACTTGAAGGATGAAAGAAAGGTTCATAGCCTTAAGAGAGAGGATATAGCTGAGAGGGCGCGGCCCCTAACCAACTGCCACAGGGGTGGAGGTGGAAGACAGGCCCCTCAGCAGCAGCCTTACCTCAAAAGAATTATACCTCATTCTAAAACAGGAAAGATATCCTGGGATCGTTGGAAATTACCTGAAGCAAAAGACTTTCAGACTAGGCCTCAAGCCTTTCACAAGAAGCCTAGAGAGAAACAAAGGGCTAGCTTTTATCTGGATAATAAGGACTGTTTTAAACCAGAAATACCAGATAAGTTTTACAGGAAAAAGTTTAGTGCTACCAGAGACTGGAAGAAGCAAACCTTTAATCCTGAAACAGCAGTAAGCCCAGGGAGTTATAATATACCTAAAAGCCGACGCCCCAAACTCCCAAGCCAGCACTGGGATACGGTATGGCATGCTTTTAGAAAACCAGGTTTTAACATCCCAGAGATCTCAGAGACCTCAGATTCGGACCCCGTAGAAATGGAATGGCTGCCAGCGGAATCTGAGGGTATTGAAGACATAGAGCCAATGGAATGTGATTATTGCACAAGGAGATGTGTTTAAGTAAAAGGCAAACAAATCCCATGTATGCAAAGAATACTGGAAACCTTATGTTTTAAGTTGGTGACGGATAACCATGTTATTTTGAGTGTTTTTGCTGATTCACATTTTGATGCAACCAAAGTTTGTGTTCTGTTACTCATTACCTCATATTTTGAACTTCTTTATGCGCAAAGGTGAAATAAAAGCCTTTTCTTTACCCTACACTTGGCAAGAGTTACTTTTTAGGAAGTTGACCTTGAGGCTGACAATGAGGCCTGCTACCTCATTGACCCTCACAACAGGTCAACCCTGAAACCCTTTATTTCTTATGCGCTCCCCAGCCCCTGTGGAACTACTACGCCGCCACCAGAGGGGGCTGAGGGGGACACTACTCACGACGTAGGTGGAATGGTAACAATCCATCGTATGGATCCGATTATGAGAGAACTGCATACAGGGCAGTGGGTCAAAGAAGGCCAGAACATGTTGAAAGATACCCAAGAGAACGAAGGGCACCGCTAAGAAACGAGAGAGGAGGCCTAGTGTGTTATCGATGCTTAGAATCGGGACATGTGGCAAGACAATGTAGGAGTGAACGAGTATGGACTCCGGAAGTGATTCAGACTAATGTTCCTGGTGATTCGTCTGATACTGCACTAGACCCATCAAGAATAAAAGTTAACACTAGAATAAATACGAGTAGTACGGTACCAGTTAATCTGGAAAATTATCAACGAAAACAGGTTATGCCTCCAGTTCAGACTCCAGTGAGAGCAGAGACAACTCTTACCAAGTTACCCTCCCCATCTACTATTCGAGTACTACGAGTAAGTTCCCACGGAAATGAGGATGAAAAACGGAAAATATTTGGAAAAAGTCCGATAATAGAAGTTATAATGGCTGGAGTACCAGTAAGGTGTTGTATAGACACTGGGTCAGAAGTAACGACCTTAGCAGAAAGCTACTTTCAACAACATCTGAAGGAATGTAACCAAATGCAAGAAGCAAGACTAATAAAGTTATCCGCTGTGAATGGTGTAAACATTCCTATTGTGGGATGTGTGGAGGTGAATATGACGTGTCTTGGACAAGAAGTAAAGCATTGTGGCGTACTCATAGTAAAAGATGATATGGCCTACAGAAAAGTTAACATGACACCCGGAATTTTGGGCATGAACGTATTACAAGAACTAAATTGGGATGCAGTGGCCAATAGCTGGCTTAAGGGAGGAGAGATTTACAAAATATGGAGACAAGTTCAGAATAACAAAAACGAAAAATTGGATTTGTCAAGTTGATTGGAAGAAAAAGGGTGACACTTCCTCCACTGTCTGAGACCATGTTACTAGGAAGCTGTACTAAGTTGAGAGAATATGCAGTAACGCCAGTGGTAGTGTCTAGCACAGAAACAGCCATTTTACCTACTGATTTATGTGTAGCCAATACATTGGTTAAACCAAACGAAGACAAGATAATAGTACGTGTGTTAAATGCTGGTCAAAAACCTATTAGCCTGCCTCCAAGAATTCGAGTGGCTGAAATATATAAACCCAAGGAAATTTTAGCTTCCTCTGACTTACAATGCCAATTAGATGGAGATACCATGGTGGTGAGAAAAAGTGCAGTGAGCATGGATGCTGATACAGATGTGGATAAATTCATTCAAGGTCTAGCTATTAAGGTAAATTGGGAAGAGCTGACAACAGAACAAAGCGAACAATTGAAGTGTCTACTTTGGAAACATCGTCAAGTGTTTTCTGTGAATGAAAATGACATCGGGTACACAGACAAGATTCATCATACAGTAAATACAGGAATACATCCACCCATCAAGCAGGCATATCGACGAGTATCACCGCATATATTTAAACGACATGTTCAAGACCTGATGACTCAAGGTATTCTGGAGTCAAGTAAGGGCCCATGGGCGTCACCAGCTGTTATCATTAGGAAAAAAGATGGATCCATACGATTTTGTGTTGATTATAGAAAGCTGAACAGCGTCACTGTTAAAGATGCATATCCCTTACCCAGGATAGAGGAATCTCTGGATGCATTGAGTCATGCTACATTGTTTACATCATTGGATCTGACCTCAGGTTATTTTCAAGTAGCTATGTCTGAAGAGGATAAGGAAAAACTGCAGTTACAACACCATTCGGACTTTTTCAATGGACCAGAATGCCTTTTGGACTAACAAATGCACCAGCTACATTCCAACGACTAATGGAAAATATAATGAATGACTATGTTTTTAAAATCTTGCTACTATATCTTGATGATATTCTGGTGTTCTCCAAAGATTTTGTTACTCATCTGGAACACTTAGATAGGGTGTTCGTGAAAATAAGTGAGAGTGGATTGAAATTGAAGCCAAATAAGTGTACTATGCTAAGCAAGCAAGTCAAATATTTGGGTCACATCGTCTCTGCAGAGGGAGTGACAGTAGATCCAGAGAAAACCCAAGTAGTGAAGAATTGGAAGGTTCCCACCATGGTGAAAGAAGTTCGACAATTCTTGGGTCTAGCAAGTTATTATCGCAGATTTATTCCATCATTTGCTAAGATCGCTACACCACTTCACAGGTTGACTGGTAAAAATAAGTTGCGACACAAGAAAGCAGCGATATTTTGGAGTTCGGAATGCCAGCAAGCCTTTGATAAGCTTAAGGAAAGCCTAATTTCGTCACCAGTACTGGCATATCCAGATTTTGAATCACCTTTCATCTTAACCACAGATGCGAGTCACCAAGGTCTAGGAGCAGTATTGAGCCAGATTCAAGAAGGACAAGAACGGGTGATTGCTTATGCTAGTAGAGGGTTAAAAAAATCTGAAAGAAATGACCAGCATTATAGTATTTTTAAGTTAGAATTGCTAGCACTAAAATGGGCTGCCACTGAGAAATTTAGGGACTATTTGATGTATAAAAAATTCTTAGTAAAAACGGATCATAATCCATTGAAGTATTTAGAAACAGCACGAATACATGCAACCGAGCAAAGATGGTTGGCTCAGCTTGCAGAATTGGAGTTTGAGGTCCAATATAAACCCGGACGAACTAACTCAGTAGCAGATGCCCTATCAAGATATTCGCCTACCAAGGATACAGTAGTGGAAGAAGAAATAAAATCTGATTCCATAATCAAGATTAAAGAAGTGCGGGAGAGGCTGTGGCCTAATGCAGAAAATGTGATAAAACCTCGTGAAGTAATGTGTGCTAGACAAATTTTAAGTTGCTCCATATTAGAGTTACAACAGAGTCAGAATGAAGATTCGGACTTACAACAGATCCTGTACCATCTTGAAAGGAAAGACCCTGTTAATATCCGCAGCTGGACCTGTAATCAAAAGAAGCTATGGAAAGAGCGAGGCCGATTACATTATGAAAGAAGTTTGTGGTATCGAAAAATGATTGATCCCCGAGATAATATGGAAATCATGCAATTCATAACTCCGGAAAAGTTACGCAAAGAAACCTTCCAAGCGAAACATGATAATGCTGGGCATCCAAATGAAGAGATTACGCTAAAAAATATACGAAAAGATTATTATTGGGCAAACATGAACTGAGATATAAAGAGGTGGATCAGACAGTGCTCACGGTGTATTTTTGCCAAAGATTTGTTTCCTAAGGAAAGAGCTAAATATAAAAATTTTCAAGCAAGTTACCCGCTGGAAATTTTGGCTATGGACTATATAACTTTAGAAGCTAGTACCAATAGGATGGAACATGTATTGGTGTTAACGGATATGTTTACTCGATATGCAGTGGCTGTGCCTACGAGGAATCAAACGGCTCAGACAACGGCTAAAGCGATAGTGCATCACTGGGTGAATTATTATGGGTGTCCAGCGCAGATACACTCGGATCAAGGTAGAAACTTTGAGTCTGCTACTATCCGTGAACTTTGTAACGTTTATAATATGAGGAAAAGTCATACCACTCCTTATCACCCACAAGGTAACGCACAATGTGAGAGATTTAATCGCACCTTGTTGAACATGCTAAGAACCCTGACAGATGAAAAAAAGAAAAGATGGGTTGAATATGTACCGGAATTGGTATTGGCCTACAACAGTAGCGTACATAGCTCTACAGGATATTCACCATTTTATTTGTTGTTTGGTAGAGATTCTAGACTGCCGTACGACCTACAGACAAAGACTTCGGAAAACAGAGCAGAAAAACTTGACGATTGGGTGGAACAACATCATCAAAGACTCCGGAAAACCTTCCTTGTGGCACAACAAGAATCTGCACGAAGGGCAGCAGTTAAGAAGCGACGCTTTGACCGTTGTTCGAGAGGTGCACTCATCTCTGAAGGGGATAGGGTGTTACTTAGAAACAACAGGAGTAGAGGAAAGCGCAAACTCAAAGACAAATGGGAGAATTCACCTTATGAAGTGTTACACGTGTTTGAACCAGGGGGAAGCACATACAGAATAAGAGATAGGTTTGGAAATTGTAAAGTAGTGCATCGAAATAATATTAGGTTATTGCCAAATCCCTTATGGAGTACCTGTATAATTCCGAAGGTATCTGAAGCAAATATAGAAGCAGATGATGCTGCAGAGCAATATCATGCGATGCCAGAGTCCATAGAAACTGTTTGGTTCCTGGAAACTAGACCTGAAGGTAATATTGAATCTGACCAAATAGGAGAAAATATAAATGAATGCATGGAACCGGAGGTAGAGGTAATTGAGGAGAATGAGGTGCCGTGCTTAAGACGCTCTGAAAGAACCAATAGAGGACAAAAGCCTGCCTACCTGAAAGAATTTGTGATGTTTTAATTTTTTTTTTTAAAAATGGAATAGGTGTTGCAAATGTCGAGTGGACATTTAACTTAGCAAGGGTGAATGTAACCCGAAGGGTTAAAAAAATGAATTTTGTTAAAAAATATGTTAATCACTCTCCTGAGATGTGCTGGGGATCTTTTAATAGGTGGAAGTGGAGAGAGCTTTCTGATTGGCTGGAAGGGTTGCAGCAGGCCCAGAGGGAAGCAGGGGCCTAAATTAAAGCTCTGCTGGAAAGAGTTCCAGGAGTTTAGGTGATAAGTTACCCGAAAAGATGTGAACCCCAGGGAGATCTGGAGGTCCTGTGAACTTAGGAAAAGAGTCTAGTTTGTGTAAAGGGGATATGGGAAAATCAAATTTGGAATTAGAATTAGGAAATTTTAATGTTTAAGGGTTTAATTTTACAGGGTTGGATATTTAAGGGGTTAAAATCATTAGAGGGACATAAATTTGAGTTCAAATAAAATTGAGAGTTGTAAACAAAATAAACAAGTAGGTTCTAAATTTTAAAAAAGTACATTTTGTACATAATTTTGGGGTAAATGAACTTTATGTCCTGGGAAGCTACCAAAATTGACTACTGGGTTATATTCGATGTGGGGGGTACCTGAAAGAATAATTGAATTTTTGAAATAGATTGGGGTAAGTTTGGAAATTTACTTTGTTTAATATTAGAGAGAAATAAACAGCACACTTGTCCTTGGCACAATTTAAATTTTAAAACCACTGTGAGAAAGCTGCTGGGATCCTGATTAAAGGGGTGTTAATGTTATTGTGTTAATGAGACATATTAATATAGTTTAAGGTAAAAAAGGAAATTCACATAGAAAGTAATATGAAAAAATAGTTTAAAATGGAGATTAAATGAACATTCCAATAGTAAACAACCCTTAGAATTTCTAGTACGCAGCGTGTGATAGGTTAGTGTCAGTCACATGGACTGAGTGGAATTCCTGTCTCCTAGGAAACGATAAGTTTTCTGTTAAACAGACAAAGAGAAGGAAGAAAGAAAGCTCTACCTGGAGGAAGGTGTCTTGTGTTTGTTGTACAGAAAAAGTCAGCCAGAGAGCAAAGCTGAGAGCAGAGATAAGTGAAATAACTTAGCAGTGTCTCTATCATTATCTCATGGGAAGAATTGATTAGGTTATAGGTGTAAGCCAGTTTTGGTTTGTGTGCAGAGAGATATTGAGCTTGGCTAGTTGTTTTAAAGAAAAGCTTGCTCTGCAGTTTCTCTGAAGATACATTTGCTGATGAAAAAGAGAAAACTTACCATGGCCAGAGGAATATTATTTTCAAAATTAAGATATCTTCGATTGGTTCTGTTTTAGTTAAACAGCAGTGCAGTGGAGAGAATTCTGTTTCTGTTGTTCTGTTCTAAATGTTAATGCTTCTTGGGAAAAGATATATACTAATGGTAGCTTATAAAGTGTTGATAAACTCATTGTATGCCAAGTTGCAGAGTTAGCAAAAGAAAAGGAGAGATGCATAACATTACTGTAACACTGTTCTTTTGAGAAAGAGAATTTATACTGGCCCTGATGTTGGTCTGAAATAAGGTGCCTAGTTGTTAAAGGTGTGAAAACAGCACTGCCGCCTAAAGGAAATATTGAATTATAAAAATATGTGCATAAGTGTAAACTAGTGGCGCTGTTATTGTTCTAATACACAAGCTGAATCAGAGTGTAATAGTTTCTCTGGGATGAGTATGACTTGAGAAAATTAATTATTGAAACAGAGGATATCAAAGAAGTAACAGAGAGAGAATAAAGCTTTGTATGGTACAAGTTGTTCAGGACAACCAAAAGGCACAAGCTCCTATAGAGTGCAATAAACGCAAAAAGGAAAAGACTGAGAAGAAATTAGCAGGGAATTTTAATTATATTTTTGTTTACACCCGTAGATAGAGCCCCGTAAGTACACTGAAGTTTTCCCAGATAAGTTACTTTTGAAGATACTCAGGGAGAGTCAGGGTTTTTCTCCTTTTGATTTCGTAAAGATAGGTGAGGGAGAAGAACTTCGGATCTACTCTTCAAGGGCCCCAACACTCCTACCACCGAGAAAGAAGTACAGCGCTGATTACACCAACTCCTGCCATCTTGGAAGAGGAAGCTGCTGCAGTGAACTTTGTGCTAGAATATAGAATAACATTGGAGGGAGAGGAAAATTATTTTGTGGATATCCTTAATGTTATTGAATAAAATGTATTTTCTCTTCATTTGAAAACTGCTTGAGTACATTAAGTTAAAAACAAAGTGCATGCTAAAGTAACACTCCGTAGGAATCGTAAAACCCCTAATTTTTATGCGCCCTGCTGTGAGAACTGGGGGAATGTGTGGTCCGGCTCTTGGGGAATAACAACTGCCCTGCTACCGTGATCAGTAGCCTACACCCCTGTCGGCTGCTGCGATCAGAGCCTGGGCCAGCGCTGAACCCCGAGGGGGTTACACTTGGGTGCATAGGGAGAGGAATGGCAGCAGAAAAAAGGATGTGATAGTGCCTCTATATAAGTCTTTGGTGTGACCTCATTTGGAGTATTGTGTGCAATTCTGGAGACCTTCAAAAGGATATAAACAGGATGGAGTCAGTACAGAGGGTGACTACTAAAATGTTAGTGGTCTTCATTATAAAGCATATGAGGACAGACTTAAGGATCTTAATATGTACGCCTTAGAGGAAAGGCGGAATAGAGGTGATATGATTGAGACGTTTAAATACCTCTGTGGCATAAATGCACAGGAGGAGAGCCTCTTTCAATTGAAAGCAAGTTCTGCTATGAGGGGACATGGGATGAAGGTGAAAGGCGATATATTTAGGAGTGATATGCAGACATAGGAGGAGTGGAGGAGTAGCCTAGTGGTTAGAGCACTGGCTTGGTAGCCAATCAACCAGGGTTCAATTCCCACTAGCACTTATTGTGGCCTTGGGCAAGTCATTCAACCTTCCATTTCCTTGGAAGAAAGATCTAGCAAGAAAGGCCTAGCAATCTACTTCCAGTGACACTACCAGGAAAACCCAGGAGCTTCTGGGTTGCCAGGAGTCAGGACTGGTTCAAAGGCACACATTGCTTGATATGTAAAAACATTTCTTTACAAAAGAGTTGTGGATCCATGAAATAGTCTCCCAGTGGAGGTGGTAGAGATTAGGACAGTATCTGAATTCAAAAAAGCATGGGACAAACACAAATGATCTCTAAAGGTAAAAAGGGGACTGTTGTAGTTGTTGATATGGAAGGACAGACTAGATAGGCCATGTGGCCTTTTTCTGTCATCATTATTCTATGTTTTTCTAATCAACGGAACTGATATGATCATAGAAGGTTAAAAATGGATCTAAGATGACACCAAGGTAATAGACAGTGGGCACTAGTTGGATAGGAATGTCAGAGGGTAAGGACAGTGAAGAACTTCGGGCCAGAGGGCCGGGGGTTCAAGTCCCACCTGGGGACAGCAATCTCAGGCCGGAGGGACTGGGATTTCTAGTCCTATATGCACACCTTGTGGCCTTGGGCAAGCCACTTAACCCTCCATTGCCCATGTTCCCTGTAAGTATTAGCGTATGTGTGTCATATCCCCTCATGTTAAATGTATCTCCCAATTGACCGCTTTGACCCGGTGAAAAGCGGGATATAAATACAGCTAAATAAAATAAACAGCTAAATAAATAAAATAAAGGTGACAAAGTTGTTAACCAAATTGCAGAGGTCTTCTTTCTTTCTTTCTTTCTTTCTTTAACTGTATTTATATCCCGCTTTTCACTGGGTCAAAGCGGCCCAACATCAAATAAGGGGGGGGGGGGGCAGTGATCAGTTCAAGGGTGGAGGGACTGCCACCGGGGAGGCCAACATTAATGATCTGGACAGACATTAAGGACGTAAACAATGGACATCAGTCTCTTAGTAGGTAGATCTGTGGGTATGTTAGAGGGTCTGGAGGGGTAGTCATTGATGGATGTTTGTTTCTGGTTTGAGGTATTCTTGGAATAGGATGGTTTTTAGTTATTTTCTGAATGTTGAAGGATCTCTGTTGTTTCGGATTTGAGTTGGTAGGGAGTTCCAGAGGGATGGTGCGTATAGTTTGAAAGCTCTGTTGCAGGTCCGTTGATTGTATTTGGTTCGTTCGTGGGGAATGGTGAGGGTGTTGTTGGTGGTTTGTCTGGTTCTTCTGTTGTGGGTGGGTTGGGGCAGTAGAGTGCGGAGCTGGGAAGTCTATGTTTGATAGAGGGCTTTGTGGATAAGTAGGGCTGATTTGTATTTGATTCTTGCTTCGAGAGGGGGTATGTGCAGTTCTCTCAGGACTGGGGTGATGTGGTCTTGTTTTTTTGCTTTCTGGATAATTCTTGCTGTGGTATTTAAGGCAGTTCGTAGTGGGTTGGTGTGGGTGGCGGGTAGTCCATGATAGATTATATTGCAGTAGTTCAGGTGGGGGAGCGTCATAGCTTGCATGACTGTCCTGAAGTCCTGTGGATCAATGAGAGGCCTGAGGCGTTGTCCTGTTTTTGCCTTGTGGAATATTATTCCGGCAGTCTTTTTGATCTGTTGCTTGAGTGTGAGTGCTTGGTCTATGATGATTCCTAAGTATTTTATGTGTGGTTGTATTTGTATTTGTGTGGTTCCTAAGTTGAGGTGTGGTGGTGGTGTGAAGTTTGGGTCCTTGGTTACTATGAGAGCTTCTGTTTTTTTTATGTTGATGGCTAGGTTGTTCTTTTGTAGCCAGCTGGAGACTTCTATGAAGCAGTCTGATAGGTGATTGTTGGGTTGGTGGTTGTGATTGGTCCATAGAGCATTATGTCATCTGCGTAGATGTGGTAGTTGATGTTATGAGCATGTATGATCGGGCAGAGTGGTTGCAGGTAGATGTTGAAGTGCATGGCGGATAGTGTGGATCCTTGGGGTACTCCTTGGTGTTGCTTAAAGGGGGGTGGGTTGCTATGCTTGTGCAGATCAGTTGTTGTCTATTGGTCAGGTAGGAGTGGAACCACTGAAGTGCGATGTTTTTGATGCCAATTTCTTGGAGCCTTTGTAGGAGGATGTTGTGGGAGATGGTGTCAAAGGCTGTGGATATGTCCAGGAAGATCATAGCATATTCAGAGTGCTTGGTCTGTGTGCCCTTGATGAGGGTGTTCATTAATGAAGTCATGAGGGTCTCGACTCCATGTAATGGACGGAAACCATGTTGTTGCGGGTCTAGTATGTTGTTGGTTGAACTATCTTCTCAATGATTTTGGCGGTGAATGGAAGACTTGCTATAGGCCTGAAAGAGGCGGGGTCAAGGGGGTACAAGTTGTGTTTTTTGAGGGTTGGGCAGATGATGGAAGTTTTGAGGACATCTGGCATGTGTCCTTGCCTGAGGGATTCATTAACAATGTGGGTTAGGGGTGTGCTTATGTCCTCCTTGGATTTCTTTATCCATTCTACAGGGTAGGGATCTAGTGGAGAGGTGGTAGTGTTTAGGCAGGAGATGGTGGATTCTATTTTTTCTTTGGTGATTGTTTCAAATGTGCTCCAGTCTGTGTTTATGGAAGTAGGGTGGGTTGTTGTCTCTGCAGTCAGTTGTGTATTTTGTGGTTGTTGAAGCTGCCTGTATTGGCATGCTAATAGTTATGGTGGGATGTTTGGTAGCTGGTTGGAGTGGTTGGGTGCATTTGTTAGCTTCTTGACAATCTCAAAGAGCTCATGTGGTTTGTTTATTGAGGTGTTTATGATCTTCGAGTGGTAGGTCCTTTTTGCTTTATCGGTTTCTGTGTGGTAAGCATCTATTTCACTCATGTATTTTATTCTGTCATCCTCTTTTTTGGTCTTTCTCCATTTTCTCTCTGCTCTTCTGAGTCGGGTCTTTAGTCTCTGTAGGTTGGGGTTGAACCATCGGGCTTTTGTCTGGTTGGTGCAGTTTGCTGTTGCATAGGATGCAGAGGAGATCATAGTATTCCAGTTGTGGATTAGGTCATCGATATTTGTGGAGCTTGTTTGGAGTTTAGGTAGTATTTGCACCAGGAAATCCTCTTTGATGAATGGTTTAAACCTTCTTGTATGTTGTTTGTTTTCTTTGATGCTGGTTTGCTGGTAGATGTGGGAGATGTTGATAAGATAGTGGTCTGACCATGATACACATGTGATCTCTGGGTTTTTGTATGAGGTGGCATTTTGGGAGTTCAGGAATATGAGGTCAAGTGTGTTCCCTTTTTCGTGTGTTGGTCGTGTATGATCTGGGTCAAGTTCATTGCTTCCATGGCATTGATGAAGGCTTCGGCATATTTGTCTTGGAGTGTTGGGAGGTTGAAGTCTCCAAGGATTAGTTGTTCTTTTGTGGAGATGGCACTCTCTGATATGTGTTGTAATATGCCTGATAGGTCAGTGCTTGCGGTGGGCGCTCGGTAGATTAGGCATATGGAGAGGTGCTTGTTGGTGAGGGTGAGTATGTCCGCTTCATTGGTTGTTTCTGAGGCATGGTTTCTGAGGTGGAGGTTGGCTTTCGCAATGATGGCTACTCCTCCTCCTCTGGTGTGGGCTCGAGAGCAGTGATGAAGATTGTATCCATTTGGTGTTAGTTGGTTCATGAGCACAGTGTTAGTGTCTGTTAGCCATGTTTCTGTTATGCATAGGATGTCAATCCTTTTGGTTGTGATCAGGTTTTGGAGCATGTGGTGTTTGTTTCTGACTGAACGAGCATTTATTAGTGTGATGGAGAGAGGGTTGTTGTTTGGGTGATTGGGGGTGTGGATTGGTGTGGGTGGTGTGTGGGTGTTGCCCCACGTAGATGGGGGTTTGTTGGTGTTTGGGGTTTGGATTGTTGTGATGCTTGGTATGGGGTGTTTGGGGAGCGTGTCGGTAGTGGGAGGATAAAGGGTTAGGAATGGTGCTAGGAGGTAGATTGGGGCTAGGAAGGGTGGCATGGTTTATAGGTATACCTGTGTGTCCTGGGGCTGGGTTAGGCTTCTGCGTTGGTTTCCTTAGGGCGTTGGGTACTCCTTTTCCTTTTTCTCGCTGTCTCGGGTGGGCAGAGGTTTCAGTTTCTCTTGTGTAATTGCTTGAGCCTGGCTGTGTGAGCTGGTGGATGATGGCTGCTGTTGCTTTAATCCGTGGGTTTCGTTGGTCTTACTTGTATTGAGTACAAGATGATTGTCCCATAACCATTGTGCTACTTGGGCAAGACAGTTATTAAGGGGAGCAAGGTCAGGAGAAAGAAGAGTCGTGTGCCAGAATAGTAGAATCTTATCCTCATAATAATATGTTGAAATTATGAGTTATTTGATTATGAGGGCAAGTGGGGAGAGAAAAATATTGAAGAAAATCAGGGTTACCACTGAGCCCTGCGGTCCCCCAAGGTTAAGATGGTAGGAAGTGGAGGTGTGGGAGTCAGAGATTACCAAAAATAAATACCCGGATAGAAAAGAATGAAACTAATGGAGAACAGTGTTACAAAGACTAATACCATGTAGACACGTGCATAGGAGTGAGTGATCAATCATATCGAAAGCAGAAGACAGATCAATCAATACTGCTATAGAAATATTGTTTGAATTCCAGATTGCTGGGAATGATAAGCCTTAGTGCTTAGTGTTTTCTAAGTGAGTACTAAGCTGAGAGAAAACACGTTTTTCCTGAATTTTCAAGAGAAATGGAAGGTTGGATACTGGTCTATAACTGGATGGTGAAGTCTTATCTAATGATGAATTTTTAAGAATGCTGCATGCAAGAGCATTTTTTCAGGTAGAAGGAAGATACCCGAGGTTAGACTAGTGTTGATGATAGAGAGTGCAAGAGAGCTGTCAGTGAACCAAGAATAGGGTCAAGGGGAAATGTGGTTTTCCGGGAGGAAGAGACGAGCCTTGATAATGCCATAAGAGAGACCGTACTGAAGGAATTCCAAGTATGCACCAGAGAGATAGGTTGAAGATTAGAGGTGAAGCAGGTAGGCTACTGGGCAAGTTGAGACAAAGATTGTCAACTTTCTCATGGAAGTAGGATTTGAGTTGATCAGAGGTGGGAGAACTATTTGAGTACAGGTGAAGGAGCGGAGGGCGTGATAGCTGGAGAGAATGGAGTAAAGTGTCCTGGGCTGATTGACGGAAGAACAAGCTTGGAGTAGTAATATTTCTTGCCATTTGTGATCATATGTCTGCAGTGATGGTGACAATGCTTGAAGGCATTCAGGGAGTCAAGAGTATGTAGCTTCCGCCACTGTATTTCAGGAACAAAAATGATCCTGAAAATCTTTGGCACAGACATGCCTACTATCCAGTGCCTTAAGAGTATGTTTTGATTCCTGTATTGAACAGCTAATACGGAAGGGGGCAGGAAATGGCTGGAGAATATCTGTACAATTAATATGGAGATCATTACTATATCTTAACTGTTAATGTGGCAGATATTGCAAAGTATTTAAAGCCACCTGGAGAACTGTAGCTAATTGCATCACACATGGAGCTCCATTTCCTAAGTGGGTCATCTGGACTGTCTAGATGTCCCTGATGAAGTAGGGGCTGTTAGGACCTGATTCTGGTCCGCGGGAACAAAACGTTCCTGAGGTTGCCAGAATCAGGCCCGTGGATGGCCCGGTGTGCCCCTTTCCACCTGCAGGGACCTTCTCCCTGCGGGCGCTCCAGACATCCGTGGCTCTGGCCCCCAGTATCCCTGCTGCCCGACCTACCTGGATGTGATTGTCCAAGGAGGGAAGGAGGGAGAAAGAAGGGTATTTAACTTTGTTAAAACTGCTTTACCACTGGTTAGTTCCTTTGTAATCCTGTGCATTCATGGATTATATATTAACAAATTTGTGAAAGGTTTTAGAGAGTATACATGGAAAAACACCCTTTGGAATTTGCTCCAGGCATTTGGTATAGAAATATATACAAGCAGCCAACAGCACCCATATTTTCCCTGTGGGGAGCAAAGCCGGTGCTGCCATTAGGTGAACTAGGTAATCACCTAGAGCACCAGTCCTCCAGGGGAACCTATTGCTGTTGCCCCTCTCCAGGGCCTTCACAATGGCAATGGCTCCCAAACCATGACACAGCACTTATCAACACACTCCAGCACTGCATCGGGGTTTATTTCTTTACTATCTGCCACTTCCATGCCCCTGCGATACAGACTTCTGATTTATGCAGACAGGAAGCTGCATCAGACAGAGGTGGAAATGGCATATAGTGAGAGAAAGAAACCATGGCACAGTACCGGAGTGTGTTGATAAGTGCTGTCTTGTGATATGTGAGCTATTGCTGCCACTGCAGGCCCCAGAGAGGGGTGGCAGTGATGGTGGGGGGTGGCAGGATAGAGGGCCCACCTAGGTGCCTCCAATCCTTGCACCAGCCCTGATAGGGAGAATCAATGTTACTGAAAGCAGGGCTGGGAATGAGATGGCAGGAAAGGGAATTGAATTTAGCTAATGCCATTTCTTAGAAGCTCATGATGATTTACAGTTGTTTACTAAAGTGCATTAGGCTTTTGCACTTAACATGTTAAAGTGCAAAGCCTCCACAGTAACTGTCAGCGGCATGGCCAGCATATTCCTTGCAGTTAATGCATGCAGAGCCGGTGCTAGTGTTTCGGGCGCCCCACTGCAACCTATAGATTGGTACCCTCCTCCCTCATTATTATTAATGCTGGCTACACCCCGCTCTCTTTTTTCCAAAACTCCTTTGTGAATTCTTCACGATGCTGGTATTTCTCCTTCAAGTCCAGTGTTGAAAGAAAATTGCTATGAAGGGTCAAATGCATAGCCAGAATAAAAATAACTACTGAGCAGTAAATACTTTGCATCATATGAACAGGCTGTGATAGTCCAAGAGCATGCTAAATATTAGATATGGATCAAAAGAAAACCTGTACAGACAGCTCAAAAATATTTTACTCATTAAAAAAATATGCAGGAGGAAGATTTTGTACAGAATGTAGGAATCAAAAACATGATAACCATACAGTCCATGTACACCTAGAAACTATAAGCAAAACTGGTATAATGTTGATACAATGAATAGTCGCAATATAGGAAGACAGTGACAACATTAATATATTGCTTCAATGACAAACCAAGGATTACAGGATGCGTTTTCATTTCTTGATCAAGTATGTGTTATTCTAACTTTCTCTTGCTCTAGCTTCACTTCCTACTGGCAGTCATGAAGACAATGTACTGGCAGTAGGAAGTGAAGCTGGAGAGACAGAAAAGCAAAAATAATATGGCCATTTTCCGGCTGACCAGAGAACAAGTTCCATGTTTTTTCCATTACTCTTAGGTTTTCAGGATTTCTTTCCCAGAATTATACTTTCCTCCAAAGTGAGGTGAGAGAAAGAACTTTCACACACAGGCATCTGCATTGTTAACAGAAACTAACATAATGGCACAGCGCAAGTTGCGTGCGTGCAACTGATGCCATCTCAATGGGAGGCCTTAGTTGCACCTACAGCTGTTTTGCCATGCTGAAATGTGGTAACTACATGGGGATGTAACTATGTCCCTAAAGTTAACCTACGACCATGCACTGGTAATGCAACCCACACATGTGTTACTAGTACAGAGCTTAGGAAATATTCTGCTGGTGGCCTCAATGCAGCATTTTCCACCTTCACAAAAACGAAGGAAATGCAAGATGTTTGCCCACCAAGGAACTAAAAGAAAAAGTGAGAACCACAGCACAGTTTATAACACCAAATTATAAAATTATACCTCATTTTATTTTGTTGTTATAAACTGCATCATGGTTTTGAACATATATTCTGCATCCACAGAACCTCCTCTCTCAACAATGGGGGCAGAGCAGAACTAGGACATTCACCATCAGAACTCAATATCACTCAATATCTAAAAAAAAAAAGTCTGATTCTGGTCATCTCACTAATAACAACATAAACATTCTCCAGTACCAGGCATATTGTGAACTAATACAAAAACCTACAAAAGTCACTGAGGATCTATAGAGCAAATCTACCACATCACACCGGTACCAACTTCCAAAACTCATATAAGGAGCCTACCCAAAAAAAAACCAGCACTGTAAATACTGCAGCAGGCACTGGAACATCCATACACCTATTTGAAAAGCTGAACAATTCAGATTACAGACCCCTGCATACAAACTCCATGTTAACAGAACACCCGACCTTTGTCACACACTCAGAATACAGACCCTCACCAAGTACAGAATATGTGACTAGTACCTAAAAATAAAAATATGTAGATAAAATTAAACTGCAACCTCAAGAAATCAAATTCTGCATACAATGCAACACCAGAGAAATAGAAAGAGATGCTTTCCCCTGTACTTTATAAAATATAAAGATTGTAAATAAATTTATATTTTCTTTGTTGACTGATCATTTTATGCTCTGATTCCAATCTGAGGATTCTGTTTCACTCTGTCTTCTCTTAGCTCTTTCTATGGTCTCTAGTCCATCTGCCATTTCTTGTCTCCTCTTCTGTTTTTTTGGTTTCTTCACTTCGTTCCATCTTGGATATTGATCTTTTCCCTTCAGCTTTCTTCCATTTCTTTTTCTTTTTTTTCTGTCCACTCAGACTTCACTACTCTTTCTTACTATCCAGTCCTCAATCCCCCTCCTTTTCACTCCCTCTACCTACTACTTTTCAACCTTTACCCCAGTCTTCCCATTCCCTATCTCTTTTTCCCTGGTTCATTATTCCCCATTATCACCCCCCCCCCTCATCCAACATATCACATCTCTCTTTTTCTCCTTCTCTCTGTCCTCCCTACTGAGAAAAAATATCATGTGGCACCATACCTGGCATCCACTTGGCTCAGCGGCAGAAAGATCTCATAGCACCATCCCCAGCCTTATCTTTATTTCTCCGAGTCAGCTTGCAGCAGCCAGTGAATGGCCCCATGTACTGGAATGTAATGCTATGGGCAGCACTGGCTCCTGTTGCTAACTCAGAAAAAGAAAGATGAAGTTGGGGATGGTGCTGCATGATACTGGAGCTGCATGCACAGTAAGTTGTGCCAGCTCCTGGGCCCAACATCTGATTCCCCACTTACTCTCCTGATACCCAGCCAATCTTAGATTCTGTCTTCTTCTTTTCTCCCACCCAATTTTAAGTCTCCACCTAAGTCCTAGTCCCTACTGTCCCCCTCCTCCCTTTCCTCAGTACCACCTCCTACATCCCTTCTGTACACCCACCCAGCTACTTCCTTCTCTGATATCCATTAACCCTGCCTTTCCACCTTCTTACCCCAGTATTCATTCTTATGTCCCTTCCTCTCAATTGTTCCCTCTGTATGACCTGTTTCCCCCTCCCATACAAAATATCTGTCCCCCTCTCCATCCTCATTCCTGCAGCTTATTTTTTTTTCTCAGCCCCAGCCCCACCCCTTCCGGTCCTCCCCAAGAATCAGCTCCCTTCTAGTTCAAGCCCATTCCAGCATCTTCTCCCTTCCAGGCCCAGTCCCCTCATTCCCAAGCATCAGTCCATTTCCAGTCCTAGCCCCCCAGTATCAGCCTCCAGTTCCAGTCCCTCCCAACATCAGCTCCCTTTTAGTCCTTCTATCCCAAGCATCAGCTCTTTTCCAGTCCTGGTCCCCCAGTATCAGTCCCCTTCCAGTCCCAGTCCCTCTCAGCATTATTTCCTTTTCAATAGCAGTCTCCCCATCCCCCGACATTAGCCCATTTCTCATTCTAGTCCCCAGTTCTCTTACTGTGCCAGTGGTTCCCTCACATCATGAGGGGCCCTATGCACGCCTGACCAGCTTCAGAAGGAGTTGGTGAGGCCCGAAACCCAACTCCCAGGCTTACTTCTACACAGTTGCAGAAGTAAACAGCCACAAGAGTGTTTTTCTTTACTCCTGCAGCTGTGCTAAGTCACTGTCACTGGCACTGCTGCGTTCCTAGAGGTTAAACAAGGGTGCTTCCTGTTTTTTGTGCAAGACAGGAAGTAACCCTGTTTAACCTCCAGGAATTCAGTGGTGCTGGTGGCTGTGATTTAGCACAGCCACAAGATTAAAGGAAAACGCTCCTCCCTTGTCTGTGCAGAGGTGAACCGGGGTGCCGGGCTTTGGGCCTCACTGGCAGCCTCTGAAACTGGTCAGGTACATGCAGAGCCCCTTGTGCCCACACATGCCTAGGGCAGGCCCTGCTTGAGGAGTGGGGGCATCTAGTGATGGTGCCCACTGGAGAACAGTGCCCCCCCCTGCCACTCTGACCCCACTTACCTGGTAGCACTGGCCCTGAATACACATATGCATACCCTAACACATGGCACAATGATCACAGGCAGTGTAAGTTGCACCTGCACTAATTGCAACATTGATAGCATGCAATGTATCCCCCCCCCCCAACATTAACTACAATGTGTTCTCTACCCCTAACCTGTCACTTATTCACCATCCCAATATGCAATTGACAGCACAAGGTAACATTTACTGTGAATCCTTGCACACAGTTACCCTGCACTAACTGCTCAGCACACTTTAGGAAAGGGGTTCCTCTTTTTTAAACCTGAAGAAACGGAGGGTTAAATAACTTGTTTATGATTACAAGGAGCTACTTTGGGATTTGAACCTGGATTCCCAGCCCATGCTTTAAACCATTAGGTTACCTTCAAGTATGTGTAAGTATTTCAGCTTGCCTGCTTTCTCCTTGTTTTCCCCACATATTGCAACATTAAGAGCCTGATTCCCTAAGGGGCACGTCTGTGCCATCTGGATGGCCCCCAAACAGGATGGGCCCATTTGGACCCGATTCTGCACTGCGGGAACCAGATGTTCTTGAGACAGCCCACAGCATACCCACAGGGATGTCCTCCCCAAAAGCCCCCCTGACTCCTGCAATGCAGATCCTCTTTTTCGCCACTACCCGAACCATGGTTGGGCAGCCAGGACTAAGATTGGGGACCTACCTGCCCCCAGGCCTGGCCTCTAGGGGGGGTTCGGGCCCCGATCGCCTGGTCAAAGCTGCTTATTTCACCTTCAAGGTGGAATAAGCAGTACGTTCGCCTTGATTCCACAGCACATACAGAGCCGTGACCTGAATCGGCCCTGTACATACTGCTGCTTTGGCTCGCCCTCACTCTGCCCCCTGACGGCTCTCCCCATACTGCTGCTCTGGCTGTGCTGTGGTGAGAGTCGAAGGGAGAATACAAGCTGCCCCGCAAGTCACCTTTCAGAATCGTGCATATAAGGGGAAAAGCTGTACCAGTGGTTAGGTAATATGGTACCAGTGGTTAGGTAATATGTACATTAAGAATACTTAATACAGAAAAAAGCATATAACAAGAAGCTGTATAAATTCTAAATGAAACATGTTAAGATAGGATTTGAGACGTCCAGGATTACACATGTTTAATGCCATGTCTAGGAAAGCTGTATATGAAAGAAAGTGCTCCCCTTTCCCCAAATGTCCATGTCTGCAGCTTTTTAAAATTCCTGACACCAGCAGACAAGACACCCTTTTTTGATTGCCCATTCCCTCCCCCACATAAAGCTGTCTCATGATCAGCCCCATGACAGCAACCAGATCCACCCTCTCAATTAGTCCCCCAACAGCAACCAGATCATCCCATTACTCCCACCAGGCAGATAAAGTCTGCCACCCCCCAATCCACTGGGGCTCTCCCTGGTGTCTTGTGGGAGTAGGAGCGATTCCCAGTCTCTCCTACCCCATCAAGTACAGTATTCAAAAGGTTCCAGTCAATCCTTTGTGATAGCAACATGGTACTACCACTAGGGGGTCAAGCTTCCCCCACTAGAAACCAAGGAGACCCCAAGTAAAATCCAGGGGTGGGATCAGGGGGGTTCTGGTTGCTGTTGTGAGAGCCAATCAGGAGGAAAGTTTGATGGTGGGGGGGGGGGGACCCGTACATTGGGAGAGGATCTAGTTGTTGTCAGGGGGTCTGAAGTAGGGAGAGGAGTTTCCATTGGTCTTTGCACCTTCCCCCTGTGGGCTAGCACTTGTGAGTACCTCTTGGCAAGTGTAAAAAGCAATGTAGAAAATTTTTAATTTAGGTATGGCTTCTCATTATAAAATGAGAAGTCCATATGTATTTCTTAGGCACATCCAAACCATGCACAATCCACACCCACACCATGCCACCTTGAACTCTCTGTATCCCGGGGGTTCTACACATGCAATTATCAGTTTTCCAAAATTGCTGTTTGCATATGCCTGCAATCTAGATGTGTAGATGCTGCCATTTATAGGTCTAGATGCTTCTAACATGGACCCTTAGTCTCCAACTTATCTTACTCCTTAAACCCTGTTATCTGAAATTTCCCTCAATGTGATCAGTCAAGATGTCAGTCAACCCAGTCTACTACTGTCCTTCCCCTTCCCCTTGCAGGCATTTTTTGCGTATGCAAGAGGGCTGAAAAGTACCCCTCTAAGGTTGCCTGACAAATAAATGTTTACATTTTTCATATTCAATTTATACATACTTTTTTACTGTGCAGCCTTCCATATTATTGCCTATACAGTAAATCACAGTAACAGCAGCACTACCTTCCCTTTTGAATTTCCTGTTCATAATAATTCTCTTTGATCATCTGCATATCCTGCAGAGTTTAGATGTTCCTTTCTTTGTTACTGGATAAATAATTTTTATGTGTATGGAAGGGGGGGGGGAGGGGGAGAGCAGAAGGCATACTGGGAATACTTTCCATGATAGATTTTTAGAAGGTAATAGAATTCTTACATTAGGTATCAAGTGCATTTCAGTATGTAGTACATGGACGGGCAACAACAATTTTCAGCTGAATTTATACATATGGCTTTTCCACTTGTTGCGAACACGGAATAAGAAGCAAAGAGAGAGAGGGGATTGGGAGGGCAGCTTAGAAGTCAGTTTTGTGTGTTTGTCTGTGTGTGTGTGTCTGTTCTCAGAAAATATTTACTTGATGTTTCTTATTTGCAAACTTATCTGAGATATTCTAATTTTCTTCCAAGGAGGCCAACTTTTGGTGATATATTGTTCCTTTCTGGGAGAGGAGTTCTGTATTCAGAAGGAGCCTTTTAAAATATTTTCCTCAACACTGCATATGTTAGAAAACATTTAAGGGTCTCTCAGCATGTTTTTTACAACATTTTAGATTAGATTTGTACTCTTTCTGTATACCTACTAATGAAGAAAAATGTGCACTTTAATTAGTTTCAAAACACGATTTAAAAAAAGAACACAAATGAAAATAACAACCTATAATACCTAGAAGGGAAACTGCCTCTTCTACGAAGTGAAATGGTTCTTAGTTTCCACAAAATAAATGGTAGGTGTGCATAATTATTTTAGAGTGAGATACTAATGATAATGTTGATTAATACTCGAGTAAATCAGAGACAAAAGGTCAGGTATTAATTGTGAAAGGCTCTTTGATTGCTCTGTAGCCAAGAATTTTTCATTTATTATCCTAACGACTGTTTGGGGAAGTACCGCTGTTATTTATATGACGTGAGAGGAGACATAACTGTTGAAATGCAAAACAGTTTTTGTCCATTGGCAGGAACTCTAATTGGAGTTATTTCACAAAACAGCTTTGATGCCAAAACCATTTTCTTTTTTGGAGCTTTTTCTATTCCGGCATGTATCAATCAACAATGTTATCACCACCACCATCATCATCATCATTAATATAAAATATAACTGGCAATTCTAGCTTGTTAGTCTTTTCTGCATTGAAGTAGATGGACTACATTCTTATTTGAGTTTCAATGTTTGTTCTATGATGGGGATCATAAGTATGATTATTATTGTCTTCTCTCAGTAAACAAATTAATAATATCATGTATTTTCTGCCATCTTATTAAAGCTGTTCAAATATTCTAGGAAACTCCAAGATCGGTACAACATGTGCCCATTATTCATAAAATTATACTGTATAATCCATACACGTAGACCAAACTCTGATTTATAAAAACATACCTTTGTAGGACATTCACTCAAAGCAGGTTGAAAAAATGTAGCCTTGCCAAAAATGTCACATACATTCTTAGATTACAGTAAACAGTGGTTGTCAGTTGTCAAGAGAGGGGAGGAAGAAGGAGAGTTAAACTTGATTTTATGCTCAAACTTTGGGACCAGCAGCATCATTTGAGCCTGATATTCAAAGTATTTATGCTTCTTACTTTGAGAGTTATGCTCCTAAATTGGCCTCTTTGAAAATTTACTAGGGCTGAGTGCCTAAATTTATACTCAAGATTTTTACTAAATTTAGGAACATAAAAAATGGGTGGCAACAGGGGTGGATTTAGGGACGGAGGAGGTGTTAGGGACTTAGCAGTGATTTTTAGCACTAGATTCATAAATTAGGCAAAGGAATGGCAGGTCTAAGCTTATAGGCATAGGGGTGGATTTCCAAAGCACTTATTCAGATAGCTGATGAGAAAGCTATTCAGTGGCGCTGGCTGCATAGTTCCACTGAATATCCCCACAGACTGCCCCGGCATTATGCACTTAGTGCAGGAGCAGTATGTGAGCGGAGCTAGAATGCTGCAGCCACAATCCAGATGCAGTAAGTGCTGAGCTTATCTGGATAACAGAAGTTTTAAGCCAACCTTATGCAGATAGCTTTGGTTGCCTGAAAAGCAGGCCTAAATTACTATCTGGATAAGATCACCTGAAAATCACTGCTATCTGGATGAAGTCAGTACCGCTTCAGATAGTGGCTGCACAAACCAGATATTTTTGAACATCGAGCCCAGGGACAATATTATTAGGTACCCTAAGTGACTTTTCCACCTTGTGCTCCTTCAATTAACTTTGCTGTTCCAGGAGTATTATGGAGCAATCACGAAACACAGAACACCCCGCTATGCAAACCTATTGCACCTTGTAAATAGTTAAGTCTCCTAAACCATTCAAAGCAATATAACTGTTTGTAAATAGGGAAGCCCTAAACTGTTTGATATTAAATAACTGTTAAACCAAATGTTCTATGTAATGTGCACTTTATTGTTTTAGTGTGTAATCTTACTGCACTCAGTTCTCTGGAAACTGTCTTGACTGGTAGAAAGACGGAATAAAAACAAAAGATGTTAAAATAACCTTTTAGGCCCATGGATTCTTTCTCCCCTGGTGGTTTGATGCTTATACTCTATTGATCACCACAACACCACCACCCACCACTGATAAAATAATCTTGTAAAATACATAAAACTGTAAAAGTATGCACTTATGGATCTTTAAGTTTTTGTGTCTATCAGGATCTATCATTCAACTTTGACTACAGCTGTTCTTTGCTGCCACCTTAGGCGATCCACTAGTCTGCTTAAGCCACGGATATCCCCAGATTGTCCTCATCAAAGATTTATTGCTATGTGATCTACTTCTCACACATTACAACAAACTCTTCATTGATGATCCATCAAGACTTTCAGCTCTAGTTGCTATATACTTTTGGAATGTAATGTGTGTTGTTGAGTCAGTGTTGAATCCTGGCAACCCAGCATCCCCTGAGTTCTCTTGGGAGAGTGTAGCCAGAAAGAGATTGCCAGGTCTTTCTTCCAAGGAAACCGAGGGTTAAAATGACTCACCCAAGGCATGCCAGTGGGAATCAAACCCCATTTTCTTGGTCAATAGGCTACTGCTCTAACCACTAGGCTACTCCTCCACTTTTAAGGGATAGCTTTATTCCAGAGTACCTATGTGACAAGTTCAAAAAAGATACTATTTAATAGTTTTTTAGAAGCATGTGGTTTATCAACATTGGTGGTGACTCATCTATTTTTGTACATTTTTGTTTATTTTACAAAGGAATATAGGCACACATGTGCCTTCATAAAATGTACTCTGCGATGACCCCAAAATAGCATGCAAATTCTCTTGCAGAAATTTACACCTGCTTCAAGAATGTTGAAATTAGTTTCAATGTAGCTTAGCTAAATGTATTTAATTTGAAAGATCACCATTCATATACAGTACCAAAGTGGTTTATAATATCATAAAGTAGTAATGAAGAGCATTTAAGCATATTCAGAGAGTATAGACAAAAACAAATGAGACCAGAAAGGTAGGCATGTGTAAAAAGAACACAATTTGTAAGAATTGTGTTAAATAAATGTGTGACTATCCTAATGTCTCTCATTCTCGTATCTTACACCTTACACCCTAACTTGTTTCTGAAAGGAAGCTCCTACCTGAAATACCCTTCATCATGAGCAGGCAACATGTCAGTTCAACCTGGTCTATTACTGTCCTTTCCCCTCCCTTGCATGGATTTGTGGCATATCTGAGAGGGACGATGCCCTCCCAAGGTTGCTTGCCATATTAATGATTACATTTTTTTCAGTCATTTTGCAGTCTACAATATTATTGTCTATAATATATATTGTCAGTAATATTATTGTATATCACAGTAATGGAACCATTACATTCCTTTTTGAGTTTCCTGTTCCTAATGATTTTCTTTGATCATCTGCATATCTTGAGTTTGGCCAGAAACTTAGAGTTCCTTTCTTCATTCAGGATACATTATTTTTAATGTGTGTGTTTGTATGGGATGGAGGTGGGGGAGAGAGGGGAAGTGGGAGTTATACAGAGACATGACATTGGGATGGGAATACTTTTGAAAACTGATTTTTAGGAGATAATAGGATTCTTATGTGTGTGTGTGTTTTTCTAGTTTGTTAAATTTGTTGACCTCCTGTTTCTTCTTGGGCCTGTTACTACTGAAGATTATGGGCCCGATATTTGAAGGTCCTTACAAGGATAACTTCCTTAGTTACCCATGTAAGGGCCTTATCTGGGATATTGGAAGGGCACCTACATGGTAGTGCCCTTTGAATATCCCAGCTAAGCCCTAATAAGCCCAGATGCTATCCGCATAGCATCAGGATGTTTTAGGGGCATTACAGGGCAGAGGAAGGGGCTACATGGGTAGCAGCAAAGATCATGAGAACTGGTAAAATCAATAAGTTCATCGTTGAAGGAGAAGAAATTGAAATCGTGGACAAACTTTAACCTACTTGGATCAACTATCAATAAAGAAGCAACAAGCAGTCAAGAAATCCGATGATGCATTGCTCTTGGCAGAATGGCTATGAAACCCCTAGACAAGATTCTCAAGAGCAGAGATATCTCTCTCCATACAAAGATTCAACTCATTCAAGCCATGGGTATTTTCAATAACATCATATGGATACAAAAGTAGGACAGTGAAAAAGATAGACAGGAAGAAATTGATGCTTTTGAATTATGGTGCTGGCGGCGAATACTGCATATACCATGGACTGCCCAAAGAACAAACCAGTCAGTACTAGAGGAAACCAAATCTAAGCTTTCTTTAGAAGCTCAGATGACAAGACTTCGACTTTCATACTTTGGACACATCATGTGAAGAGAGAGATCATTAGAGAAAGACATCATGCTTGGCAAGATAGAAGGTCAACGCAAAAGAGGAAGGCCAGCAATGAGATGGATCGATACAATAACAGCAGCTACGGGTACCAGTCTGTTAACAATGAGCTGCCTGTCTGAAGCTCAAACACAATTTAGGACAACTATCCAGATGGTCGGCATGAGTTGGACACCGACTCGACGGCACTTAACAACATGTATGCTTGATTGAAATGGGCCTGCACCTTAATGTAAAGAAGACAAAGATCATGACAACTGGCATAATCAACAGGTTCATCGTTGAAGGAGAAGAAATTGAAATCGTGAACAACTTTAACCTACTTGGATCAACTATCAATAAAGAAGCAACAAGCAGTCAAGAAATCAGACGACGCATTGCTCTTGGCAGAATGGCTATGAAAGACCTAGATAAGATTCTCAAGAGCAGAGATGTCTCTCTCCATACAAAGATTCGACTTGTTCAAAGCCATGGTATTTTCAATAAACATCATATGGATGTGAAAGCTGGACAGTGAAAAAGACAGACAGGAAGAAAATTGATGCCTTTGAGTTATGGTGCTGGCGGCGAATACTGTGTATACCATGGACTGCCCGAAGAACAAACCAGTCGGTACTAGAGGAGATCAAACCTAAGCTTTCTTTAGAAGCTACAGATGACAAGACTTCGACTTTCATACTTCGGACACATCATGCGAAGAGAGAGATCATTAGAGAAAGACATCATGCTTGGCAAGATAGAAGGTCAACGAAAAAGAGGAAGGCCAGCAATGAGATGGATCGCTACAATAACAGCAGCTACGGGTACCAGTCTGTCAACAATGAGCCGCCTGACTGAAGACCGAACACAATTTAGGATAGCTATCCAGAGGGTCGCCATGAGTCGACTCCGACTCGACGGCACTTAACAACAACAACAACATGCTTGATTCAAAAATATGAGAAATGTTTGGCGCTTCGATCTGGTTTGCTGATGGACTGAAACTGTGGTTGTGACTGGAAGACTATTTACAAGAACATGACACCCACTGTTGATGGACTATGTGGTACCTTGATTGTACACCTACTATAGAAATATGCCGTTTAATTGTATATGTGCTGTCTATCATGGTTTTATTTTTGTGGGTTTTTTATTTTTCTTTTTATTCTCTTGCAATGTTAAAAATCAATAAAAATGTGCAAACCTAAAAAAGAAACAGCTAAGCCTGATATAAAGGAAGGGTAGGAAAAACCTGAAATCAGGTGAAGTGTGTGTGTGTGTGTGTGTGTGCAGGGGAGGGGGGAAGGAGGAAGGGGAGACGGGGGCCACTATGTGAACATGAATGAGAAAAAGTTTAGGAAGTAGGACATGGAGTATACAGAATCAAAAGATCTGACACAAATAGATTTGCGGGTCGTTTTGTAAGAAGGGCTTTTAAAAGATAAAGATTAGAATATGAATTTTTATGCTGAAACAGTTGACTGGGGGAGCAAATGTTGCTCGATAAGAGAGATGTGTTATGTGAATCAAATTTTATGAGACCACATAGTAGGAGCTCAAAAGCTGTATATGATCTCATAGAAAAAGAGGGGAACATCCAATGAAAAGGATGTTCTCATAGTGCTAAACAACTAAGGACTTACAGCATACAAAAAACTAATTGAAGGTCTCAAGCTTCTCAAAGTACAGAAGGCAACAGATTGGAGTTTTCAAAGAACAAGTAAAATGATTGTTTCTGTGTCAAGGAGGGAAATGTTGAGTGGAAGCTTAGATGAAGTTTTGAGGGCTTGCCTAATATAGTCAGTTATTTTCTTCAGGGGGAAACCCATAGTAGTAACTAGAATTGAAATTGCAAAAAGTACAGAGGAGCTTCTTCTTGCTGAAACCAACATGGCAGGAGCTAGTTATACAGGGACTGACTGCAGTTTTGTCTGTGATTGTGAAAGTCATTTGGCTAACTACATTAAGACCAAGCACTGAAGGGCTTGTTTACTAAACCTGCAATTATATACAGTTTTGCACTCTTACCTATGCATTGCGTGCAACAAAATTATGTGTGGTAAGTACATAAGTTCTGTGTGGTAACTTTCCGGAGGCATAGCTAAAATCTGCCTAAAATAGCTTTCCACACCCAGGTAGGATTATTTACCATCATGTTAAAAAGTGCATTATGATAGCACAGTGTAGCAACACTATTGGCAATGCATTGGTAAACAGAGCCCCTTAACTGCATGGCTGGTTTATTCAGCAAATTGCCTGTGTACCCATTCAACAAACCTGCCTCGGCGATCCATTTAAAAGACCCCCAATGCAAGGGGGGGCGGAGCCTGATGTCCAGCGGGTTAGACGCTTCGCGCTGAAGCTCCCGAGGGGCCTACTCAGAATCCTGACTTAATATCTGCATAAACCTAATATTTTACCCCGAACTCACCGGGGTGCCTTGGGGGGAATGGCGACCCACAAACCAGTGCGCTTGGACTTCGGGTCTCCCTCTTCTTCGCATGGAAATCGCTCCAAAACAGAGTTGTCTTCCCCACTAAAGATGGTTCCACTTCGGGTAAGCCCTGAAATGAAACAGGAGATCCTGGAAGAAATACGTGGTGTGAAGGAACCTGGTACAGTCCAACGGAGAAGCGCTCCGAGCCATGCGAGAAGATTTCGGTATGCTTCAGGACCGGCTTGAAGGTCTTTCACTACGGCTGGACAATATGGCGGGGTCCTTGATTCGCACGCGGTGCGCTTGGTGAACCTGGAAAGGCTGAGCGTCACATACAGAATCTTCAAAAAGAGTTAGAGGATTGCAATAATCTTGCTCGTCGCAATAATGTAAGGCTCAGAGGAGTTCCAGAGGGGGCGGAAGCAGGAGATATCAGAGAATTTCTGGTCAAAACTCTCCCTTCCTTGATGAAGATTACCTTTTGCAGAGAACTGGAAATTGACCGAGCATATCGTGCTCTTACCAACATGCACTCAATCGGACGACACCCCGGCCTATTATCTTCCGTTTGCTGAGGTATCAGCAAGTTGAGCAAATTCTCAAAGCCGCCCGGGTGATGCAACATCTGCAGTTTGACGATCATAAAGTCTCTTTCTTCCCCGATTTGGCAAAACCCACAGCTGACCGGCGGAAGGGACTCCTTGCTTTTCTTCCTAGACTCAACAGTTACAGGCTCGCTTTGGCCTCTTATATCCAGCGAAGCTCAGAGTGACTCTCCATAACCAAACTAGAACCTTCGAAGATCCTGCTCTGCTAGCAAAATTTTTAGATTCCAAAGAGGCAGACCAGATGCGCTAATTCAACAATTAGGATAGACTCCCGCTGGTACTGCCCGCCATTTTGAATGGCCCGGCGCGGTGATCATTGCCTGAAATAGAGACTGCCTGGACCTTCCTTTCTTTTATATCTACCTCTCTTGGTCTCCTTTTCCTCCATGATGTGCACCTCGGTGGGATTCGGAGCACGCATAGCTATACCCGGTTATATGTTTCAATTTAGGCCTTCTCTGGGGTTTCACCCCGCAGACATCAGGTCGCCTGTAATTTCTGGGGTTTTGCTTCTTCTCTAAGGCACTTCGGTGCTTCTATTGTTATAATGGGCGCTTCATGATTTTTCATTGGCTTATTTTCTATCATATCGTGTGTACAGTCATTTATAATTGATATGAGGGACATTGCGCAACTCGGTGCGCCCATCATGTGTTGTATGGCCTTATGTATGCTCTTATTATTGAACGTAAGAGGCATCAATAGTCCAATCAATAGAATGACCATCCTTAGTTATTCTCATCATGACAATACTGATTTAGTGTTTCTTTAGGAAATCCATTTCACCTCTGTCGAACCACTGAAATTTGCTGCCAAAACCTTATATGGTGGCTGCCTATTCTCCGCCGTTTCTGAGCGGAGCGAGTTAGCCATCTTTAGTTGAGAACTTTTGGCCAACCACTGTAGTGGATACTAGCTCTGATGGGGAGGGTACCTGGGCCTGTGTATATATTAAGGTAGGAGATAGTGCATTTGCGTGTATTGATATTTATGCTCTGAAGTGGGATGACCCTGTTATTGTTACCCGGCGGTGACTTCTACCAAGTATTTGCTCCTTTGCTAGATAGACTGCCGCCTAGAACGAGTGGTCCGCCCAAGAGTCTCCACTCCCTGCCAGCCCTGATGAAAGATTTTGCGTGAGTTGATATATGGAAGTTGCTTCACCCCTCAGACTTAGAGCTCACCTTTTCTCAGCCCCCCCCACCACTCATAATCTGGATCAGATTTTTTTTCTTATCTCCTCAGTACTGCTATCCCAAGTAGACAAATACTCCTGATAGGTTAGCCAATTGGAATGCCATCCAGTGCGCTTGATGCTGGACATGCCATGTGGCCTTTGGTCTACCAAACTCCTGTTATGTATGAATGTCCCGCATTACAGTATGACTGGAGTCGGGTCTGGGGTCGTCTTCATTCTATTTTATATTTTCCGGATTCCCTCTTTCGGAAGTTTGTGGGGCTCCGCTTAGCTGCGGGGTTCCCCTCTCTTCCTAAATGGCTTATTTCTTTTAGCCTTTATGCTGGGCATTGCTCTTTCTCTATTTCCTTAATCACGAAAATACTGGGAAAATAGCTCTTTTGAGTTCCGTTGAATGGTGAAAACATATCTGTCTTTATTGTAAATATGTGCAAATACCTAGTATGGCTGCCTCTTCCGTTCAACTACTCACTATTGGTCTGGCGAAGAAGATGCTCAACGGATTATGTTCAAAATTTCAATGCTCTCAGTTGAATGTTTGATTCTGTATTACTCTTTGTCCACGTGCTCATCCGGTAATCACGGATTCTACTTCTGTTTGTTTTATGTACAATAAGTGTGTGTGTGTAAGCGCTCATATGATGGATTCTATGTCAGCTTAGAGAAGAGAAGCATTGGGGTGAGTTGGGGTAATTGGGGTGTTGCTTCTTTATTTGTTATGTGGGTATTTGCTTCTTTTTTGGTGTGGTTTTTACTTTGTTTGTTGTAAAATGAAAATAAACGTTTAAAAAAAAAAAAAAAAAAAAAGACCCCCAATGCACTCCGGTCCCTTTCCCCAATATTCCCTTCCCCCCAAGAGGCTAACCAAACAGGCCCTATCTTGTGGACCCTCCAAACCCTTTACATCCATCTCTGACACTTGCTAGCAGTTCCTGGTAGGGAGTTCATAGCAATTCCCCAGTCATATCCTGCCCATCCGTTCTCTGGGTTCAAAACGCTGGTTCTGACCCCTAGCTATCAAATATGGTTCGAGCTGGCCAAATATAGGCCTCTTGACAAATCATGTTAAAAAGCCTACTGAAGAAGGAGATGCTAAGTATACACATCATTCGATAAATTTACCACTACTTGGTATTTTTCTGTATAATTTTGAAGGTGTTTCATGTATGTGCACAACATTGCAGCGGAAACAG